>JAYKKI010000091.1:5382500-6582500 GCA_039881145.1 Druceiella hillmani | reverse complement strand
CTACCAAGCTTCTTCGCAGCTTTCAAGTTTCCTTCTGATTTTTACCACCAAACAATATCAATTAACTTAATGGCATCAATGTATGTGTGTATATTTGGATAGGAAAAGTAATTCCGGTTTTGTAATGTGGAATGAAACTTTATTTTTATTTTTATGCAAAAAATTTACTTTTTGGTCAATTACGTGTTATCCTTCTTCTTCGATGCCATATTTCTGGTGATTTCATGATTCCGTACTCATAGAACTCCTGAATCTTATTGGTAAAAAACGAAACCAGTTACAATTTCAGGTCATCATTACTAGTGAAAGTTTTACTGTTTAAGGATTTTTACAAAGCTTGAAATAAATGGTAGTATGATGATGCAAGGTTAAAATTACACGAAGGACACTGCCTCATTTCTTAACCAAGCTTTAATAATTTTCATGAATAACGAATACATTATTGCGTTATTATCATGGAAACCGATTCCTTGCAACTTACCAATTCTGGCCGTTTTTCCTTAATTACTTTCTCATTGATTCATTAGTTGTCGACATTGAATATCTAAGTTGATTATTTGGCTCCCTGAAACTGCTCAATATATTAAAAACCATTAAAAATATTAAAAACCATTAAAAACTCTGAATCAAACTAAGCATTTGGCATAATTTAATTTTTTTGATGATTTGAATCAGTAATTCCATTATTTATTAAAGGCAAAGTTACATAATAACGTAACTAAAACTTAAGATAGCATATTTATAGTTAAAGATTAGTATATGAGAGCAAAATGTATAACTAGTAAGGAAATCAATGCAATCCAGTTTATTAATAAAAGAAATAAAATTACTGAAATTTTTAAAAACAAAATGGCATGGAAACATTCTTTTTTTTATCCGTGTATGGCAAACCAATTTGCGTGCAGAATTAAATATATATTTTTTTAATGGGAATGAGTATTGGATATATTAGTGACCGGCGATGTTGAGTTATATACTACATGCTTATATTGAAATGTGATATTTGTTACTTTTACCTTAACTTAAAATAAATGCCACGTAATTTTATCTCCAGATATTAGTTGAAAGTTAATTTTATCATAGAAAGGCATATTTTCCTTTTGTATTTTCGTAAAGGTAATACAGCTTCTGAAGATCTCACAAAGATATATCAAGTTTATGATGTTGTTTCTTTATACAGGTTACACAGTCAGTTTAAGTGTCTTTCTGGAAATTTTTTACTCAGATGTGACCAACATTCTGGTCCATATATTAAGTTGACAATAACTAAATCAAAGTCATAATTAAATCGAATTATTATAAAACTGCGATAGCTTATATATATATATATATATATACATATATATATATATATATATACATATATATATATATATATATATATACATATATATATATATATATATATATATATATATATAAATAATCATGATATCACTGCATACAACTTTTAAAAAACTCAATCTCCGCTATTGTTTTAATAATACTTGAATTGACTATAAGTATGTTGGGATACAATGACTGTTTCAATATTAATTTTGCCATGTTTTTCACATCTTTAGGCATTTTGAAGGTACCAAATTAAAAGTGATACAAGTCAAATGGTACAAAAGTTATTTTAATAATTCCTTTGTTAATAATAAATAATATGTTGTTTTAAATATAATCAATAATACGATTATATTTATTTATTTTTAATGCTATATAATTACATGAAACGGAAAATTTATTGCTATAAAAGAAAAAAATTGCAGTTAATATAGCTAAATAATAGAAGGTGTTGGTTTTAAAATTATATACGAAAGCTATAGTTGCTACAACACTGCCAGCTATTTTGTAAATACAAATTAAAAAAAAACAATTAAAAAAAACAATGTTTACTTTCACAAAAAAGGCTGAAATTTGTAATTCAGGAAGGAAATAGAAAAAGAAGCAGACATCAAGGAAAACAAAATGTGAATAGAAGGAAAATAGTAGAAGCGAAGTTAGCAAAGGTATTACTATAGAGGTAGCACATATGAATGTGTACAACCTTTGAGTCGACCATAAATAGCACTATTATAAAATAAAGGTTACACGGAGATGATGCAATAACTTTCAACGAAAAAAAATAAAATTCTACTTGCAATATCTTGTAAACAAATTCCAGTACATGTGTTCACAGAAATGCGTAATTCTATAAAATATAAAATGAAATAATAATTCTAACCTTTTCGCTGGCAATGTATTTACATACACTTTCTTAATTCCTAATAACTAATTGCATAGTATGTATCTCTACATATGTAATAGATATATTTTCTTACTATGAGAGGTACACGAATGTAAGCGAAATAAAATTCCATCTGTCTCATTCTAGATTCAACTAAATATTTTATTAGTCCACAAGGAGTCTACCAAGTAAAGATTCTTGCTTACTTTCATTTCCTTTACAAAGAATACACAACGAGATGGAATTTCATTCACTTTTCAATCTTATAGTGCATTGTGGAATAATACACTGAGTTGCAGAATTGTTAGCTTAAGAAAAAGTAAAATGTCATGCGATGAGGGAAAACAAATATCGTTTTCATTTATTGAAACATAGACGAATGACAATTATGGGCGTGATAAGTTGAGCTCCATCGAAATTGATTTGAGATAAATAAGAATTGATATATTATATGCATCTATCAGGGTCTATTGATTTTTTTCATTAAATTAAATGTGCATTGAAACTATGTGAAACTACTTCTGCTATTGCATCTAAACTCTTAGAAATTTATAACATATTAAAGTTATTTCCTATTTTATAATTATAACGAGACTGTTAAAATTCATTTTCTTAATGTTCAAATGATTGAGGTTATTATCTGTAAATTTCCAAGTATTGTTTATAACACGTAACTTAAGTAAATATGAAATCTTATCAAATCAGTGCTTGGCCGTATTTTGATACAACCTAACGTAGACATACGACATTGCTTTGAGATTTTCTTTAAGGAAATATTAAATTGAAATATAAGGGATGACTATGAAGATAATATGTTCTCTCGTCCCGTGTTGAGCAAAAATAAGGTTTAGAGTTTTACAGCCAATAAATTTTTCACGTAATAATTTTTTTTAAAATTTGTGTCTTCCGTCTCCAAACATGTTTTTGTATTCTTCCTTCCTACCACCAAAAAAAATATTTATTTTTTATGTTAATTTAAAGTCGCATTAAAACATAACATTCTGTCTTTCTATTTCTTTATATCTCAAGGACTAATAAATTTTTTATGCGGTTTTCTCCTACAAGCACCTGTATAATCAAATCGTGTTTTAGCTATATTAAAAATAATTTAACAATTTCAAAATTATACTGAAATAAAATATTTTGCTGCGAGTAACTAGAAAACTACATTATTTAATACGTGTATGAATTTCGATTAAATTTTATCATTACCAAAAATAAATTTTAGAAAATAAACATTGATTTACTCATTTAAAAATTTCGGTATACTGAAGGACATATTACTATAAGAGCAACCTAATCTCCAGTTAAAAAAAATAAGGATCTGTGGCAAGTTGTTGTTAAATTATTTATTTGAAAAAATATTAAAAAAATGTTCGTTTACAAATTCAAAACGAAAAATAAATTTTAATTTTAATCACAGTTACCCAAAATATTGAAAAAGGATATCTTAGAATAATAATGAAAATAAACACTTTGGGAATGAACTGTGATCCTTTATTGATTAAATTCAAGTAAATTAACAATAACAATGTTAGCATGGTGACGTTGCGTAGCAGATTGAAAATCATAGCCAACAAAAAAGCTACGAAATAGAGAAATGACATATTGCCAGTACGTTTTACTAGGTGCTTGTTTGTGTTCTATTTATTTTCCATCAAACACAATTAAAATATTATTAAGAAACAAAATGTGAAGAATATTTCCTTCTATCAAACTTTTGTTTGATAATGAGTTCATGGTTTCAGTGGAATATCTTTTATTCGAAGAATCGTTTTTGTGGCTTCGTAGATTACGGTAATTAAAGTCTTAATGAAATTGACATTTGTTATCGCAACGTGATGCCGCAAGTAATAATTTTATATAAAAAATATTTATGTGCGCTCTATTCCGAGTAGATGCGTTAAGACGCAGGCAGAGCCACTGTCACGGCTGGTGTTAGCTCATGTAATGCATGAGTTCACGTAGAATTGATTGAGAAATAAAAACACACATACTAATACATTCACTGATTAATTAAAATTTATATTTGTGCCTCCGCAGTCAAATGTCATTCTTGCATCAAGTCGCTAAATGAAGGTATCTCGCACAAGAATTCATATTTCTAGCGGATACTCTTTAATATGTTGCGAATGATTTCTTTACTTAAAAAAAAGTTTCTTCTCTGGTTATTTATTATAATTAAGTTGATATGCATTACGTTTCTAGCCGTCAAAAGTTTTACCTACACTTATCTAATTCTTCACACTCAACAGAACATTGAAATTTATAATTGGATTTATCGGCTTACAATTTCGAAAGTATTTACAATATTCTGTATAACGTCATTGATTTGTAAAAAAATACGTAGCTAAATAGCGACGATTTACGTTAATGGATAAGGTAAGTACTCAAATATATATAGTGGTAAGTCAGATTTATACTCCGTAAGTACGCATTATTGTAACCAACCCATGATTCCTTACCAAGAAGAGACTATTTATATAATTAGTTATATAAATTAACACTACAAATAAAAAGCAATCTAAAACAATTATAAAATATTTATAGCAGAGAATACATGATTATCGTAAAGAAAATAAAGTTAAACTAACGCATTTAGAGTAATTTACGTTGAAGCGTAAATTATTAAGATGACTAAGTTAGCAAGATACACAGCCTTGATTTAACGATTTGATGAACGAACGAGATCTGTCATTATACCCGTAATAATACCTTTACCTGACCAGTTTTCGAGATTAAACAAAGATCCCGCAAAATGTATTAGTTAGTCTATGTAAATCTATAAGTAATCCTTTGTACTATTTCCATACATCTCGACCAACAATTCAAAAATATTTAGGATTGAAACTTTTAATTAAATTTCGATATTTGAGGCAGCATATCCTTTGAAACTTTATTTACGATATATCACGATAAGTTCACCAAACTGCTGCCGAAAACTTTCAATAATGAATTGAACCTGCTCGATACCCGCGTTGCACTAATTGATCTTAATTTAAGATCATCAATTACCTATTAATAGATAATGATATAAATATCATTATTTCGAATACCAGTATATTTTAAAAGCAAAATATCACCTTAATAAACTACTACAAACTGACGTATATAAAGTTTCGTCACTATAGGTAAAAATACTTTTGGACAACATAAATAATCTGTAATTGTTCTAAAATATACGCTCCACTTCCAACAAACACAGCAACATTTTCTTAACTGCGTACCTACAATAACAATGGGTGCTCGGAAATTACAACTGCAGACATGGAACGAGCCTCTAAAGCTCGTGTGTCCAGTACACACTGAATCTCAATGCAACATAAACAGGTAATTGCTATTAGTTGGTGTTGAGCGTCCTTTGTATGGAATGACTCTGTCTAAAACTGAACTCGACTATACCGACTATGGTTGCGCTGGATCTCATGTTGCTGCTTATTCAGAAGATGTAATTTTTAAATTGTAACTAACATATTCTCTACAGATTCTCATCTTGTGGTGTTGTATTTATTCAACACAAGTAATTAGTAACATATTTAGAATTTATGGAGGCAAGTTAATACCTGTGTCTTCCTTATTTGTCATATTTCAAGCTCATTGAAAAGCAACAGTTATACCCAATTACAAGCACATTATATTAATTTTTTAACGAAACTGGCCAGTTTAGTCACTAATTCATGAAGATTTACCCAGAAGTGTACAACAATTATGTTTTAAATTTAATTACTTTCTATAATTTCGGTAAATATATATATATATATATATATATATATATACATATATAAATATATATATATATATATATATATATATATATATATATACTAAAAAAACTAAGAACTAAAAATTAATCAAAAACGTATGATTTCTGCGCCCTTAATTGTACTCAACTCACATTCAGGGTGGTTTTCTGTACTTGCAATTATTTGTCATATTCGCTTCTAACGTGATAGAATTGTGCTAGAATTGTTTATAACTCAAAAATGTAAAGTTACATAATATGAAAATAAAAGCTTATGCTCCCGATCCAGTTTCTAAATTTCATTTAGTCTTACATATTCCTTGTAAAATGTTTTCAAATTGTTCCTTATTTTTTCGCACAACTTTAACAGAATTACAAAAATATTTCAACAAGTATCCAAAAAAATAATAGTACAATCTCTATAGCCGTAATATTACAAGTTACACTAAAAGGAACGCATGTAAAAAAACACAATTCACAAAGATTAAGGGAGTGATTGGCACACAGTGTTAACAAAATGTTAGTATTAATTCCTTAAATGTTTGGCGTAAAACTTCTTTAGGCGCGACTTGAAAGTAATTTAGGTTTTTTTCCGACGGAAATAACGTTCAGTGAAATCTATAGTTTGTTTGAGCAGTTTTCTGTATTTGAAAGCATCGACTGACAATAGAATTTCGTGAGTGTATGTGTTATACATACATATATTATTATTTTTATAAAACTATTCTATTTTTATAAAATTTAATGCTAGTAATTTTGAAATAAACCTTCTTTAGGCGTAACTTGAGAGTAACTAAGACTTTTTTTGTTTGAAAATGTATACTAGCGAAGTAGTCCCTTATAAATATTGTAATGATTTAATGATAACATTCCGAAATGAAAAATGGAACTAACTAATGTATACAGTAAATCAACTGTGATTGAAGATATTTTCCATTAATAATTACTTTGCAAAATAACTACACCATCGACCAGGTCCGGATCCGATGATGAACAATGAAACTCCTTAACGGATAGTAGTAAATCAATCATGATTCAAGGTATTTGCTGCGGGTAGTTAATACTTTCCAAAATAACTATATATAAGGTCTGATGATGAATTCTTGAGATGAACAATATAACTTCTTAACTGATGATAGTAAATCAACTATGATTTAAGACATTTGCTACTGGTAGTTATTACTTTGAAAAAAAAATATACCATCGACCAGGTTAGGGTCTATTGATGAGTACTGAATATTTGTTCACTTCAATTAACAAGAGAAAAATATATTAAATTTGTAGAGGAGAGTATATGCTTCTTGTTTTATTTATCATAAATCCTTAATTTCATATTTCAGTTATGATAATAATATTATTGACTTATTTGTGATGCTCGGTGTAAATATGGCTTTTTATTACATACTGTAAATTGCGATATCAATAAGTACTACTAAATGTTAATGTGACATATTTATTTTAATTTAAACTTCTTAGCACCTGTCACAACAGTAAACAAATTTACTTCAACTGCGCGTAAAGTGTACTCGCAATCATTTCCATTTCTCTTCAACTTCACCTCATACATCCGACAATGATACAGCATTTTCCTAACTCTGAGTTCCAAAAATATTGAATATCCATTCCATCACTTACTATTTGATGTTGGTTAGTCCCTATCATATTGCCTAGAATCTTGTCTGATACGAAAAAGTTTAGTCTTATAGTTTCTTATGCCCGCGTGGTGTCTCTTTTGATGCCAACGTACTATTTCATCATACTCTTTCACTCATTTCATCAATGTAACTGCTCTCTGGGGTATAATAAAATATTACTCCAAGCATATAAATTTTGTTATGTCACTTCATAATTATGGATAGTAAAGCTTTAATTAAATAAACCAAAAACGCACATTAACGTTTAGTAATTCTAGTAACTGGATGAAGCTCATGTCTGAACCGAATATCATTCTAACTGTGAACAAATAAATAGATATAGTCTTGATAGTAGCTACAGGTTTGGTGCAGAAACTACAAGTTCATCGGATGCATCGTCACTAGCGACAAAAGAGCCGCCTCCCTCCTTCCCCCGGTTTCCCAATCATTATTCATTAGACAGGGACAATGAAAGAATATTCATAAAATATTTTTGCATCGGACAAGAAAGCACTTTGTATACATTGCAAGTTATATCTTTGCAATTAAAATTATATAGCTGTATGTAAATATTCTCGGATTGAAATTCTAATATAATATGTTTTGTAAAATTTGATTGAACATGTTTTGTAAAATTTTATCAAATTTGTCAGCTCTCAAACCAAAGTCTATAAGTTAAGGTCATCATGTTAATTTTCTACTTATTGCTTTTAAGTTCAAACGTGTAATAAAATAGTAAATACAAAATAGTCTAAGCATTATAATATAAGCATAAAAACTTTTTACTAAAAATTGTTCCGATGAACTACCGGTTTCCCGGATTTGTAAAATAGAGAAAAGAAATCTGTTTGTTTGGGCACCCATTAGGCCAAAAATTACCGAAAGAATAACATTTCATAGTAATAATAAGTATATTGTATAAATGTGATAATCTAATGACAAAGTTTTGGCAGTATGGTTATAGAACACGAATGGGTTTGTTTATTTATGAACTTTATTATGGGAAAATGTAAAGAAGAAAAATCACAAAACGAATATAACGCCGATGTGAATAAAAATTAGAAAGGTTACTATTTTTCTTTAATACGATTATTTCAAAATTATGCCCAGCATCAAATCATCTTGCTAATTTATTTACATATTTAATAGTAAAATAAGACCATTTCCAACAACAAGATGCCTCATATCAATCGAAATTTTGACCTTTTCTCCTTACTGTAAGTGGAAGTTTGAATATATGATAAAATAAAAACTTAAACAAATTTTAATACTTTTTTATCCGGAAATACTAATTATAAGGCTTAAACTAGAAAATAATAGGCTTAAATAGATATATATCCGAAAATACTAGAAACTGGTCAACAAATTATTAGAAGTACCGCGTAAAATGATTATATTATTCCTATACGTGTTTTAGAATAATAAATTCCATTAAAACCACAAAACACCACAAAAGACCTTTTGAATTTAGAACAATAATAGTAGATACCGATATCCAAACCTGGAACTGTGCAACAAATAATGGTCAATGATAGTAAAAGTAAACAAAAGAGTGTTAAGTTTAGGGTGTTCTAATTTTAAAAAACAAAGCTCACTTGGAGCAAAGTCGATAGCTGGTTTGTTCAGTTGATTGCTAATCTATATATTACTACGGTAAAAAATATCAACGGTATTTACGACCTATTGGCTTTTACAATCAAATATAAGTAGTCCCTTCAAGTCATGAAATTATATATAGTTCACATATCATGCTGAATTAAATCTTTTTTATGCTTATATAAGTAACATGTTTTATGCTGCTATCATAGAAGTTGGCCTAGGGCTTGAGAGATATAAACTTCCTTATAAGGGTATAAGTAGTAAGTAGTCATACCTATTTATTTGATTACCTATCTTTACTAAGTAATTATTTTTGTCAGGTTATATTTGACAACACGCGGTATGCCATCAGTGTCGGTAATACCAACCAGACCGCCTACGCCTCCCATATAAGAGCAGATGACCATAGCAACAAAATGTGGAAATACTTCATGTTCCTTAGTATTCGAGAGTATCAACTCCAGGCATTGTATGTCCAATAACTGCCAAACTCGGGCTAGTCATAGAATCCCGGAGGTTATAAAGAGACGTTTCGTGAATACAAACTGTACATTCCCGATGGCGCAAGAGTATGCCAAGAGAACCTCCACGACAATGACTGAACTGAAGTACCTCAATTCTACAATATCACATAATTATATTAATTATATGATGAGATGAAGAGATGTATTTTTGAACTGGACGTACTTGCGATCACTTCGATTCCATGATAGAGCAAACTCCGTCACTAAACCAGAGAAGTAGAAACATCTACAACTGCTTTAGCTATTTTTCTCATTGAACTCTGAACTTTTGATTCTAACGAAAGATTTTCAACTTTGTTTAATATAACAAGACATTTAGTATCGAAACCTAACTATACTACGAGCTACATATGAAGACGATGAAAATTGGAAAACAATCGTAATATGTGACAAGACTTACGTCTAAATACAAAAAATTCTAACTTCCTATTTCAGTGTAAATCACATAACTTACACAAGTTTCAAAACCTCCTTTAGGAGGTTTCTAACCTCCTTTAGGAGGATTCATAATATCATTCATTGTGTTTGCATCTATCTTCGTAGTGACGTATGGTTTTAGCCTTTAGCTTTAGCCTTTCATGATGGTCGACACAGATGAATTATATTATGACACAGATGAATTATATTGATGTAAAGGGACTATACGTCACTACGAAGATAGATGCAAACATAATGAATGATATTATGAATAATAGTGAAAATCAAATTCATTGTTTACTGGAATCAAATGACCTATTTATTTTGGATCGAGAATATCATGTCCCACTCTCAAAGTATAGACAAGAAAGCCAACTGACAAATGATCAGGCTAAGAAATCTAGACTGGTCACTATGTGCCGCTGGGTGGTGGAAGTGGTTAACGGCAGATTCAAACGTGATTTAGAAGTATTACGCCAATTATGTTTCAACAAAGCATTGCTACATCTGCTTTACGGCTTTAGAATCGCTGCTGCTATCCTAAACCATTTCTATACACCCGTCACAGATAGTCAATACGCTGAAGTAATTAGATACACCTAATACTTTTATACAATTACGTGAAAGTATAACGTTTAAATAATACAAGAGCTGATTTTGTAAGGTTGGAAGCGAATGACTTGAATTTACCGACTTTTAGTGAAGAAGGAGTTATTTTATTTGCTTTGGGAAAATACCAAATGAAGCTGACGAGGCCTTTCTGCGGCGAACACTTACAAAACGGACTATATACAATAGAGATATACAGATAAAATGCTCTGGAAGATTTACCAGAAAATGGCATTAATGACGATGCTTGCCTCTTACGTGGTCGCATTCAATCACGACGTATAAGAGCTAGAAAGTACTATTGTTCCTTATTATTTAATGACAACATAAATACTATTGTACCTGCTAGGTGAGCACAGATACCTACTGTAGATATCTGTGCTCATTTAATTTCCATTATGTGGTGCCTAAGGTACGCCAGGCATGAGGACTTACAACCCCTGTTTTATTCCCTAATGGCATTATAAGACAGGGCGAATGAAAAATTATTTATTTTAATCAATATAGGGCAAACTGAAATATCTTATTATTGTATTTCATTTATATTTATATTTTTTATAAATACCATTTCCAACTATGAATTTAAAAATACATCAAAAGAAAATCCATACTCGAGGTTCTTTAGATAAGTTCTCCGACTAGACTAGGAATCAAAACAAGCGCACCTTCGTAATTCTTGTTTTACATAATAACACCTTTCTAATGATATATCATTTGTTCCTATTGCATTATCCTTCAATTCCTACGAAATATTTAAAAAAATTATATAATTTTAGCGAATGAAATCACACAAGGACAGTACAGATTAAGACAAAATATGACGTAGCTTATATTTCACTCGATTGATACATACACGTAAATTGAGATTAACAAGAATTAAACTACTAAATGAATTTCGCTCCACGTCAATAAAATGATTTTCGCTCCACGTCACGACTAACTTTTTTATAGCCATTTCATGGTCATAAATTACTTCTTTAAATTATTAACTTCAATTTTCCAAATTGGCATGGTCTCTTTCTTTGCTTCTTGGAAAATATATTTATTCTTTCATTATCTCTCCGTATAATGCTTGCCATACACATACAGTAAGAATTGCGTCATTATCATAAAGGAAACGAAATTTGTATTAGCGTTTGTATGAGACATGTTAAGTCTCTGTTAATAACCACACGAATTTACAAATACTATCACTATACCGGTTACATTTGAAGACATATATGTTAGTATAATGATACTAAGATAAAATAACAAAATATAAAACCCAACTAAATTTATTGATCATAAATGTCCCGCACATCTTTACACATGTACATATGATTGATACTTTCATTATCAATTCACACTATAATAGAGCTATTGAGAAACATTTTAAGTTCCTGGACTATGGTTTGCTGTAAACATCCATAACATATATAGATACTAATAATGTAGCTGCAATCGAATAATCTGTACTTATTAGTAAAATTTATAAATAATTAGCGGCGCGATGTCCGACTTTACGCCTTTCTAAGGCATAAGAACGAACAATCAACAAACTTAACATATATTTAACGAACTCAAATAACTAACAAATGGCAACAGATCAGTATTTCATAATTCCTTTTATTATTTTCAAATATTCTAAACTCACTTTTTTTAATATAAAATGCAAATGCTTAAATAATGTCATTGGAAAACTGTTTCTCTTAGTTAAATAAATAAATTTTATTACTATTTACATACTTCTTATCATATCTTGAAAGAATATATTTGTAAGACTTAAATCTGGTATTTTTTAAATTGTCCAAATTGTAATATCACATAAAATTAGTAAATATCACATCATTTACTTAGGAAAAGGCATTGGTTTGAATTTCTTGCTCAGCAATCAACACTGCGTGAATTTATTTTCTTGTTTTAAACATAAAACAAATTTTTTGAACAGTTGACAGGCAGTAAGTAAACCTTTAATATCGTAACACTTTATCATTTTATTAAACTATTTACCGAAAAAAAAAATTTTAATTACAACAATCTTTTGGTGTGCTCTATAACAGACGGATTACATTTACCGATTTAATGCTGTATTTATAAGTCACTTTGTTCTATCCGGAATCAATCATTTATTTTGCATCTAACTGGAATACATGACTAGTAAGATGAAAATACTAAGATAAGTGACTTAGAGGTTTGAGACTAAATTTACTGAATATTATGTTATCACAATATTGAAACGCAATAATTTCTTGCTTTTCCATTGCTTTACCAAATAATAGTATCTATAAAACGACTCGACTTTACGTAACTCTCTTTACCAAAGCAATAAATATCTGAAGGCTATCGACCGCAAGTACAATGTTGCAACTGACATAATATTGAATAAATCTACAAGGAAATTTCTCACTCACTCGTCTAGACTTCTCCAATATAGCTCTCCATGGTGATTGCTGTACCTCACTACTTTTTGTGGTTAACTTTTTTAAAGAGGAATATCACCCCTTTTAAAGTAATGTCTGACGGCTGGTATAGAATTGGTAATGTTAGTTTTTTATCTAGATTTTAAAATTTCGTTTTAGTTATTGTTTTCCTTTTCTTTTTTTTCGACCTTTCCACAGTATTAAATCTTAGCAGTAGTTGGTCACATTTTCGGCCTTTAGAACTTTGAAGATGACACTTTTTAAATTCTATTGGAGACGAATCCTATTTGTAGGTCTTTATTGGTCATTTGTATTCGACCATAGCCAATTTTGACACTTTATGCTATTTTGTTGAAATTTAATAAATTGTGAATTAATTATCTCCATCCCAGAAAATGCCAAGTAAGCTTGGACAAATAAGAAAGTAGTGAATCAGATGTCAGTTAAGGTATTAGTTAAATTAAGCCCTGAATTTTACGTGTTTTTAAATTTTGTTTTCTACTATCATTTGTATCCAGAATACTACAAATAGACCAAATTTTAAGTTTCTATCTCTTCTGGACGTTACCCATCAGGGAGTCAGTTTATAAGTAACAAAATCGGTGATTTTTATATCAAATATTTCGGAAACTGATAATATAAACTTTAAGAAAATTTGTTGGGACTACGTTATATGGGTGCTAAAATATCTGCAAAATGTTTCTGATGAAGGTTGCAGGGTCTGGTAATGAGAGCTCAGTGGTATACTAATACGCACTCGGAATTTTCAAAATATGTTTCTTTTTACGATCCTTTATTATAAATATAAATTTATCGTTTCGATTTTTACAGCAATATTGTGTACAAAATTATTTAAATGAAGTAAATGAAAAGAAATTACTGAAAAAATTAAAGTTTATTTGTACAGCTCACGATCAAATAAATTTCCATATCCTTAAAATATAATGTAATTTTTATGTATCTAGAAAACAGCAGGAAATATTTTTGAAGGCCCCACAACATCTGCCTGCCTGTTCCAGGCCCCCCACCATCTATTTACATTTCGTTGTGGTAATATTTAATTTGAAAACGTCAGCAGCCATATGGAAAATAAAACAACTCATCAATTAATTAGATTAACCATAAATATTTATGTTATGCATAAAAAATATCAGATGAATATTATCAGATATTTCAAAAATTATATGTAATATTTCGCCTCGTATGGTATTTCAAATGTCACAAATTTTGGTTTTCTTAGACAGTCCCGCCTTCACGAAAATCGGCATTTGTGGTTACCGGCTGAGAATTAGTCTCGAGTAAATCTCAGTCGGTTATCATAAATGAGACTTATTCGCACATCACTCTAAATATCTATTTACCATTATCACTATTATATTTACAGCCGTGTTTCATTTGAACTTATGATCTGTTTGAGATTTATGTTGATTCGATTCATGTTGATTCGAATCTATGAATTAAACAATATTCGTAATAAAATAATAACTGAAATCGAGAAAGTTTATTAAATTTCCTTAGTTAAAGAATAAAGCTTGATTATATTATCGAAAAAAAACAAAATGCCAAAGCAAACGGATCTCCATGGTGACTCTAACTAATTCGCTAAAAATACTCATGTACCTGAATATAAGCAATGAACACAGGGTGCAAGTTGGTTTCAGCAGTGACTGTAATCAGGCAGCGCTACCTAGGGGTTAGCGCTGGCTGATTATAGTCGCTGCTGAAACCAACCTGCACTCTGTGTTCTTTGCTTGCACAATTCAGTAATGTATTTCACACCGCTGGCCATATTAGCCAGGAGGCTATCGTTACTGGCAGATAAGCGGATAAAATAATTATGCGATGCTTATTGACGCCCTGGATGCCGAGCACGTAGTTTAGAGCAGTTATGTATAATCTTCATTGTCAATTGAGTACATCTAATGTTTTAATTCGCAAATAATACTACGTAAAAGTTTTGTTTAGGAATTAACATACAGCTGCTGAACTTGTACTTTTAAAAATACTGGGCTTATAAACAATGATGGTAATACTTATATTTCACTACATAATATTGTTTATTACAATATTGTGTAGTGAACTATGTTGAGATAAAAAGTGAGATATTTCTGAATAAATTTTGTTACTGAATAATAATAAATAATTTATCTTTATCTGTCCTTTCGTACTATATTTCCTAAAGCAGTCTGAGCAACAACGATCAAATGGCATCCACGAATACTTGTTCAATATCGCCTGTGTTTATACTACATACTAGCTTTATCTCGCGGTTTTGAAAAATGTGAATAAAGGGTGGTGAAATTAAAAACAATTATATTGTCATGGAACATTTGACTCTAACGTAGAAAGAACTAAGTGGTTTCATGTATTTAGTATCGAAAAAACGACGTGAAAAGAAGGAAGCCTGTATCTTGTGCAGCAGATTTGCCGGCAGCTGGATTGCTACCGTGATGTGTTATTGCATACTCATATTATTCCGCAGGAGTGAATTTTTAATTACTATTTTATTAGTCTATTAAATTTCATCGTGTTAAAATACTCATCATAATAGTCATCTCTATAATATACGCTACATGTGTACAAAATGTCACAGACATCGATTGAGTAGTTGAGGCGTGAAAGTAAAAAAAGCTCATTTTTGCATTTAAAATTTTATTGCATAGTCCTTTTAAATAACTATTACTTTGTACTACCCTTGAGGCGTTTGTATTAAGATATACTATAAATTTGTCAACTGCTCTTGATAAGAAATCAGCAAACACCGAACGCAACGCTATATTATTTGGATGTCATTTACTTGTCGTTTAACATAGCCTCCTACCTTTTCGTTCTTTAAAAATAAAATATCTGTACACAACAATATTGATCTTTTCTTTATAATCGCAATTATCTTTGTCTCTCAATCATAACTATATTCATATATAGAAGTTTCTCTTAAATATTTGCGAAATTTAATTCAGTGATTAGATATAGATATACATTATCTGCTTCTATATTATGTTATTCTATTTCATTATCTATAACTAGGGTATTTGTGTTTTTAAAATTTCAATAATACAGTCACTAATTGAGAGTGCAAAACTTTGAGTCGGCGCGATGTTGTCTCCTAATTCATTCAGTTTATTGATGGAAACAACCAAAATAAAGTTCGGTCATTTGACGCACCACTTCTAATGACATGATTTAGTCAGGGCTTACGGTTGACTTTTCCTGAAATATCAGTCATGTTGTACAGGCGTATTGATCATATTTAATGTTTATTTAAGGTTTTTAGCTACAATCTATTACTCACCGGAAACAAAAGTATATAGGTCAATTTTATTATATAGTCACTTTTAATTCGAGAGAAATAAGAAAAATGGTCCAAGGAACATGTAAAACTCAATACACTAAACCTTAATAATAACTGTCAGTTTGGTTTAAGATACTTTATCAAGTTGATATATAACGCAAATACGAAGTATTACTATACGAAGTAGTATAATAATATATACACGCTGTCGGTGTATGTAGACAATACGCCTGCAGCATCAGGATTTATGGATCAAATGTTGAAATTGTATTGTTTGCACCCATATTTGTTTATCTACCTATAGGGTAAATACCCTATTATTTTCTTGCTACGTCCACACAAGTCATACGAGATTTAACTCGATGAGTGTACTTCTCATCACTGAAGAGTTCCTATCATCACCTTTCAGTTCCATCATTGCACCTTAGTTTTGCTAAAGAGCAAATTCATGTCGTACTTATTCATGCCTTACTAGATTATCATTAAACCTATATCATCGAAATTCGGTCACAGCAACTGTCCTGTTCAATGTTGAAGAATTCAATAGTATATTATCAATGGTCAGATTCTAATAAAACTTTCGTGGGATTATACTTGGAGAGTGGCCATAAAAACAAAAATGAATGAGAATTCAATTAGGTTGAGAAGTTCAAGCATCATCTAAATCGGTTGGACTTACATCATTCAAACTAGATTACAGCACACGTACTGTTCGTTTTGGAAAATCTATGATATAACCTTAATTTCCTTAATCAGATTATAATTAAATTTTCATGTGATCATACTCTTAGAAATAAAATGGGAATATACTCTTAGAAATAAAAATAGACTAGAAAATACAGGATATACGAGGTAACATAGATGAATAAAAAGTACAGTCGAAAAAAATAGTAGGTTAAAAAGTAATGCTATGACATGATATCAAATCGCAAGGGAAATTAATTGTAAGAAAGATTTACCAAATTTTCCATAAAAATAACATCGCTAGGTCGACGCAAAGCTTGAAAGGTAAACTGAAGAGCGTGTGAGGCATATTAACAATAAAAATAGATATATTTTTACCCACGGAAGCACAAATACTTTGGCTGGAGTATTAAAGTACTATAATATTAATAAGCTGAAATATTTTCTTTAACTACTATCGTAAATAGACAATGACATTATATGAATACATCATCCCATTTGCAAAATTGAAATTATCACTTCCCTTTTTCTCTAAATTGTTTTCTCGATCGATTGAAATAAACTTGGTCATTTATTATTTAATGAACCACGCAAATTAAAAAGAACATAGATCGAATAACACTTGGTGCTTGAACAAGTTTCCATAAGTTAATACAAATTTAAATCTAAAGTATATGTTAAAAGCAAATTAATCGAATTAATACAATGACTATAGTACATTTCTAATTTAACGTTGTGAGTGAACCATGCATCACCTACTCATGTTTACTCAAGTAACGAAATTCTATAGATATGAATCGAATATCAAAACAGTCTAAATACAACGCTGCAGCACTACTTTCACAATCAAATTATACAAATCATAATACAGAGATAATATTTAAGACGTTTTTTTCAATGATAGTTTTCAATATGCCCTTATATAAAAAAATATTTAGCTCCTCTCAACATGTTTAATAAATCCCGTGAAATTGAATTCTATTTTTGGATTAAGATACTACATATACTACACATACTATGTATGAATTTAAAGATCCTCACTTATTTCGTTTATAAGTTAGAAATCTCTGACAGATGGACGAATGACAGAGGCAGTGTTGTTGAAAACTGACAGATGGACGGATGACAGAGGCAGCGTTGTTAAAAACAATGTAGTTTCATTCAACCCTTCTGGGTACGGAACGCTCAAAAGTAACCAATATCGTATCTGTCATTGGGTAAACTATCTACATAATGATTCAATTCTACACAATTTGTTTATATTATTAATATGAACTTATGTGTACTTATTAGTATTATAATTATTTGATATATAACGTTTTCTTCATAATATTTTTATCACTGTAGTATTTTTTTGGTAATGAAATGATATTTCTGAAATAATTGTACTGAGATGGCAGTTAAAAATTTAAAAAATAATAAATCTATTTTTTCTAAAATTCATTGAAAAGATTATTTTTTAGTTTATTTATGTTTTTATCCGTTTTTCTTTTTCATAGGCTCATTTAAATGAAATGATACACAAAACATAAATTTGCTTCTCTGTATAGAGACGCAACTGACAGAAATTAAAGAATCGTTTTTAAAGATATGACAAGTCTCAGCGATCTTGAAGGATTTAATTTTCAAGCTCCGCTCCTTTCCCTTTTCGATAAACTAGCACCAACAACGCCAGGCGCTCGGCTAACAAACTAAATTAATCGATAAACTAGCGATAAACTTTCCGATAAACTAGCGCCAACAACGCCAGGCGCTCGGCTAACAAACTAAATTAATCGATAAACTAGCGATAAACTTTCCGATAAACTAGGGTAACAACGCCAGGCGCTCGGCTAACAAACTAAATAAATCGTGTTAATAACTCGCTAACCGCATGAATTATTATTTGTGACTTATGATCTACAAAATGTTTATATAGTTTTTAAATGTTACTTGAAGGCGTATGCACATTTTTGATCAAAATTCCCTATTTTTACGAAGTTTATTATAAACTCTCGGAATACGTAGTATACTTATTTTATTATGAAGAAATAAATCAAACCTGCATTCATAATTCAGGCTGATTACTTTTTATTATTCTTATATTTTGATATTTGTGATAAACGTGTAATTTCATGGTATCTATTATTTTCAGTTATGTATATATATATATATATATATATATATATATATATATATATATATATATATATGTGTGTGTGTGTGTGTGTGCGTGCGCGTGCATGCATGTGTGTGTATACATGCAGACACATGTAATTATTTAATCAATTAATTTTAGTAAACAATTAACCGGTAAATTACCGCCAACTATCTGCGCACGAACAGAAAATCACGTTGATCTGCGTCAAAATCACACCATTGCAACGTTAAAGAAAGACAAACAACTCTTGGAATTTTTAATATTTGTTGGGATTGTTTTATTAGTTAAGATACAATTTTATGGGTTAAAATGGTAGTCTATATCATTTCCTGGCTCGTTAACTATTTTTGTGCAGAAAATCAGGTCGATCCGTTTTGTTTGTTGTGACGTGAAATAAAGACAAACAAACACACTTCAGAATTTTCAATATAAGTTGGGATTGTTATATTAGTTACGATGAGGTTTTTCGGGTTAAAGTGTAACCTATACTCCGACTATCTTTGCAAAAATCATATCGTCTGTTGAGCCGCTGCAATGTGAAATAAGAACAAAAACACTTTTTATTTTTAATATTCTTCGGAAATTTCATTCTAAATAGAATGAGATTTCCCGGATGGGAAAGTAGGCTAGTTTATTTCGCGGCCCGTCATCCATTTCTATGTTGAAAGTCACGTAGATCGATTGCTTCGTTGTGACGCGAAATAATAACAAACATACTTTTCAATTTTTAATGGTATTTGAGATTGTCATATTAGATGAAATGAGATTTCCTGGATTGGTCCACTAGCTAATTATGTATAGAAAATCATGTCGATCTGTTACACTTTTAATTTTTAATATTAGTTGGGTTTGTAATATTAGTTAGGTTAATATTTCCCTAGTTTGAAAGTAGCCTGTATTATTTCCTAGCTTGCCAACCATCTCTGTGCTGAAAGCCACGTAGATCCGTTGCTTCGTTGCAACGTGAAAGAAGAATAAAAAAAGTTTATAGATACAAATCCGAATAGGCAATTAAAAAAAGACAAACCTAAAATATTCAAAATTAGAGCGAAATGGGTTACGTGAAAACTATAAATGCAAACACAATTTGATATATAAAAAAAAAAAAAACAATAACATCCAAAAACTTGATACGCAAAAAGAGTCGCGTAAAGAAAATTTAGAAATAAAAACACGAAAGAATGATTAAAAAAACAAACTCAAGACATCCAAAATTTAACAACCAAAAAGGATTACGCAAAAAGAAAATAAATGCAACCACGAATTGATAATGAAAAAAACAAAGTCAAAATATTAAAAATTTAGTAAGCGAAAAGGATTACATAAAAAAAATATAAATACAAAGGCGAATTGTATATTATATAATTGGTAATTTAAAAAAATCTATATAATTGGTAATTAAAAAACATGACACATCCAAAATTTAATAAATTTAGAAATAAAAACACGAAAGAATGATTAAAAAAACAAACTCAAGACATCCAAAATTTAACAACCAAAAAGGATTACGCAAAAAGAAAATAAATGCAACCACGAATTGATAATGAAAAAAACAAAGTCAAAATATTAAAAATTTAGTAAGCGAAAAGGATTACATAAAAAAAATATAAATACAAAGGCGAATTGTATATTATATAATTGGTAATTTAAAAAAATCTATATAATTGGTAATTAAAAAACATGACACATCCAAAATTTAATAAATGTAAAAAAGTATAAATAAATACGAATTGAAATAAAAAAACTCGCCAAAGTATTCAAAAACTGAGTAAGCAAAAAGGGTGACTTAAAAAAGTTCGTAAAGAAACCCATGTGATTATTTAAAAAAAACTAAACCCAAAACATCCAAAATTGAGTAAGTAAAAAGATTATAAAAATAATTATAAATAAAAACACGAATTGATATATATGTATAACAAACTGAAAATGTCCAAAATTTTACCGTCATAAAAGGATTGACAGAAAGGTGAATTACATGAAAAAAGAAAGGTTAAAGCATATTCCCACGCAAACAAATGTGTGAAAATTTTCAAATGAATTTGTTATGTAAGAAATAATCGCGAGCTACAATCTATATTCTGAAATAAACTAGTTATTTCAATATATATGTTGCATTCAATACATAATGCATATTCTTCCATGTCCTATCAAAAAAATGTCAAAATATCATTGACTTTGAACACCTACGATATTTAAACTCAGGTGCAAACCTTAGATTAAAATTAATCACATCGCTTTTTATTTTTATTGTTTTTTGATCGGATGGGAAAACAAACGATTTAAGTCCACCTAACACCGCGCCTCAGTGCATAGTGTCGGTTTGCACGCGAATAAAAGGGAAGCAATAGACATCGCCAAAACGTCTTGTATTCGAGAGAAATAATATGTTTTATTATTTTTATTGAAATCTTATTTACTTTATTGAAAATAAACAACGACCAAGATTTTAAATAAGACATGAACCATTAGACTTTTCAATTCTATTCATAAAGAAGGAGTGGAGGCAGTTTTGAAGGTAATGTATGTGCGTATGTGCGTATGTGCGTGCATGCAGGCGTGCGGGCATGCGGGCGGGTCGAAGGATGTGAGTATATATATATATATATATATATATATATATATATATATATATATATATATATATGTATATATATATATATATATATACAGACAATTAAAGATATGTTTCTAAAATTCACTACACGAATTTGTTTGCCCTGAGGAATTTAAGGAATTTTAATCAAAATCACAACTAAAGTATTCATTGCAGCGAAATAAAATGTTGTGGTATCATTATTTATCAAATTATGATAAAGTAAAATTAAATATATTATATTAAATAACACGATTTATGTGCATGTCGGAGGTTGGATATGCTTCACCTGCGATCCACGTCACAGAATAAATGTACCGAAACATCGATACATCCGTACATCAAGAGTTGTGGTGGTTATTTGTTTTGATTCCTCATCAAGGAATATCTCAATAATCACCCATGCTGTTTCAACAGCGCAACAATAATTCAACAAACATATACGTTAAATACGTCAAAACGGTGTTAAAGTAGCAAAAACCTATATTAGGTATATATATATATATATATATATATATATATATATATATATATATATATATAGACTGACATAATTACAAATTTATTATGAGTAATTACAAAAACAGATATCGTTCTCAAATAATCAAACAATAATCTATTAAATAACTGAGTACTCGGTAATAGAGTTGAATGGTATTTCTGAAGATTTGTAGCCGAAATGTTGGCCAGACTTTAAAGATGTAGAACTGTAAAATTTAATTAAGACACTTTTATTAGTGTTTCCATGATATGTGCACAACTGCCTCTTACTACTTTTTTGAATGTGTATTGTAACTGTTGTCACTCGTCATGTGTTCTAATGTCTGTTAAATATGTACAAATATTTCTTGATATTTATTTATCGTGTACATTTATGTTTGTACTGTATTATCACGTTGTATTATATTGTGAAAAGAAAGTCAATTGACTAGTGTATATACAAATGATAACGTTCCACAATGTTGAGCTGATACATTTATCAATAATTTTTTAACGCTATCGCAAACTCGATAGAATAATATTGATAACAGGTCGTACTAGCAAAATATTTTTATTAAAAATCTGGACGCAACTTACAACATATGATTAATATTCGCAACAGAGCATGCGCGATGGTCAGAAGCGGAACGAAGTTAGATTAGCCTTGCGTGTGCGGATTTTATTTCACAAAAAAATATAACATTTTGATACCACACGTGTTTACTAATCTAGCATGCGCAAACACTTACAATTAAAGAACACTTGCAAAAGTTTCATATTACCCATTTTCTATGTTACTTGACACAGTAGTGTTATATGTGGTACTAGAACAATCAAGTTTAATTATTCATAGGTAATGAAAACTAATAATAATATAATTGAAAAGAATATACCATGAATAATATCGACAAGTTATTAAAACATAAGATGAATTTCAACAAAAACATTCAATGTTGTTTATAACGCGGTATTGATACATATTAAACATTTTAAATTTAAATGTCAATTTCCTCACTGACAATATGTAAGTCACTCAAGAAAATTACTTTCCAAAGTTGCAATGTTTTATTAACCTAAAAATGTTACATTTGTCAGTGTAAAATAATTTTTACATATTTATTTATATGTTGACTTCATTGTTATTTGCTTTAGTCTTTCTGCATTCGGATTCACAAGAAATGTCTAAACATTAAACGCCGTAGTTCAGCATGGAATTACCGGAAATCATATAATTTGTTTAAGCAATTTAAATTATTACTAAAGCAATTTATACGTAACATGCGCTAGCAATATTTTTAGAAAATAAACTAGATATGAGTAGAACTCTCAATTGGAGAATTATAAACCGAACTTACAAAAGTACGTATGTATTTCTATAAAAATTATTTTATTGACATTATATTTCACTACTATATTGTCTAGTTTATATTTTATCTAAAATAAATAATTTGCTTCTAATATCTGTAATTTCTCAAAAGACCGAAATATTTTTAAACTGCACTAAATGAATTGCCCTGATTTTTAATATTTTTCTTACGAGTGAAAAAATTACCGCGGATTAACTTTAAAACGCTTTAAAGTTTCATATCTTGAGAAAAAGATGTCGTATCAAAATTACAATAATATGTTTTAAAAGACTCCATTTTTGACACGCCACTCTATTGAATCCGTGACAAAAAAAATTGTCATCCTAAACCTCATTGGAAGGTTCTTAAAACAAAAAGTAAAACTTATTTTATATATATTTACATATTCGCGTAATTCCTGTAAGAAAATCATCATAATCATTCTTAAACTGAAAAAAAGTATAATATTGTAATGTAGGAAGGCTAAACACACATAGTGATGTGACGAAATTTTGCTGTTTTAATTTTTACCGATAGCCTATAATTTTTTATATTTGAAAGTGTACAAATGTTTTCAAAATTTTCAAAAAGTAGCTTATTAAAGATTTTATTTAAAATATTAAATAAGCGTGTTCTAACTACTTTGTCACGTCTACAAGATTAATGAAGCCTTCCAAATAACACTTCATGCACACCAAATAAACCTAAATGTCAGGCTCGCTTCGCTCTTAGTAATTACTGTCTAGACTGTAACAACCGACCTTGGCGGAATGTTAAGAATTCATGAAATAATTGAAACTAGACAGATAGAACTCCTTTCTAAGTATATTTGAAATCTAATCAGAGTAAGTCATCATAAAAGTGTATGACTCGATGTAGCAAATTGGAACAAAGCACGGCGTCAGGCAATCGTTTAGGTTTCAGAGTTTTGCAGTAGATCAAGCTGAATCCAGCAGTGTACTTTGGAAGTAATAACCAAGATAATCAAACCTAATTACTAAGCGAGTATCAAAAAAGGCGGGAAAAGCCTAATAGTAATTTAACTTAAACGATATTTATATATCGAAAAGAATTAGAAACAGAAGATTGTAAAGCAGATTCCGCATTAGTATATTTTAGTAATAATCTACATGGTCTCTCATCAGCAATATGAACTCTGCAAACATTTAAGACTAGCAATACTAAAATAAATATATTATTTTAATCCGAGCTGATAGTTTTATTGAAGTTTAATTTAATAAACTTTACATGTCCCTTCCAACATTTTTTTAATTTCTGTCAATTTACAACACTGACGTGATTGATAAACATACCTTCATGCTTCTGGATCGTTATATGTTAAACACTATATAAAATCTATCTAGCGATCTAAAATCTGAAATTATTAATTCTGTGATGGCTATATACACTGATCGACATTTTGGGAATAAGTTAAGTTGAAAGTCCTAAATAAATCATGTTACTCTACCTGGCCGTAACTCTATCCTCTTCTTTCCAGTAATAAACTAAAAGAACTAAGAGAATATTTCAGCCTGAATCTGAGTTTGCAATCTTGATTTTATCATTGAAATTTAAATAAAATCAAACTAAATTTGCGTAAGTACTCTAGTCGCAGATAACCAAATTAAATCTTGTTGGAGTCAGGTAATAAACATTTACTTCTAATCAGTTTCGTTAAGTTAAGAGAAAGACCTACCGTGTAATAATTATATGAAAATGATAATTGGGGTTATAGAGTATAGAAATAAATTTGTACTTGTAGGAAATTTATTGTCGACGAACGAAAAAACCGGAGACCATGCTGAACGACATCTAAACAATTCAAGTTTAGGTTTGATGTATACAGATTTCTTACTAACAACCATTGATACAAAAGTGATATAATAATTTTACCAGAATTTCTCCCTTTTCCATGTTAGCGAATTCGTAGTTAAAAATTGGAGTGTGGCATAAATAAAGGCAACATTAAGTAAGTAGTTGTTATTTTAAAATTATTTACTAGACTGCTTCAGATTAAATAGTATGAAAGGGCACACAAAAATAAATTGTTTGATTATTGTTAATAACAAAATTGATTCAAAAATATCTATCTATATTTCCACGATAAATTTTGTTTAATTATGATAAACATTGTTAAAAGTAGTAAAGTAAGACCTTTAAAACATTACATTTATTCAATTGAGAATGTGATCTACAAATGCTGCAAATTGCATACTCCACCTCCAGAGCAGTGCGCTGAGCTAATAAGCATTGCGTCAGTCCCTTATATGTTTATCGGTTAATAACAGCAGCTCAGTAAATTTGGACGGCGAGGAGGAATATAATACTTATCGGAACTGACAATGAGCACAGCGTGTATATTTTGACAGCGACTGTAACCAGCCAGTGCTACACTATCGAGGGCCAATTTTCTTTCGTTTCACCCAGTCTGATATGGACTAATTCCAAACAGTCGTTGTTATTGTTATATTAACATTAACATTCGCATAAACATAAAAATATTATTTTTTTAAATAAAAAAAAATTCGTAATAATTTTTTTCACATTTATTTCGCTTTAAATTCAATTTCTTATTTATTTTAATTTAAATCAGAAGATTAAACAGTTTAGTATTTTAATACAAATAAAATTTCTTTCTCCTTGTAGTCTATCCTTGCGAACTTAATCCTAGGTTTTTTTAAAATTTATTTATAGTGAGGGAACATAAACAGGGAAACAAAAAGTTTTGAGGCAGTCAATTAAGGGCCTTGGAGGATATTTTCCTAAAAGTAAATATTAGGAAATTTTAGTTATATAGGAACGTTTTCTTCATTAAATCACTTTCGTAACCAGAGATTTTTATTTTATAAATCTTCAATTTTTTTATTATTTTTAAATATTTAGTGCTATTAAACAAACATCTTCTTTAAATCGATTTTTCACTTGTTTTTTAAATAAAAACTAACCCGAAATAATTACACCTAAACCTTATTAACTTATTTCTAAAATAATTTATGCCACGAAGTTTAGGTGCAATAAATTTTAACAACATCAAATAAAAGAATTCATAACAAGCAATTCATCGATAAAAATCTATAAAATTTAACATTTCGACTATGATGTAAATGTCCACCATAACGACGATTCGAAATCGCAGCATGGAGATGAACTCGATGATACAGTAATCTTTATACAGACTTGGCTTTTTCAAAATTTTAATTCAATAATACGAATTAATTGCACTCTATCGATAATTTACCACTGGCTTTTATTTAACTGAAAACCGTGATTAATAAATTAATTTAAATTTCTGAAAATCATACACTACGATATTACATGTAGATCTTATTATCATTCGTTACACCATAACGTCAACGTATTCTCACTAGTATATATATATATATATATATATATATATGTATATATTTATATATATATATATATATATATATATATAAATATATACATATATATATATATATATATATATATGTATATATATATATATATATATATATATGTGTGTACTGGACACTCATCCCTTAACAGAAACGACCGCTTTATTTCCACAAATTCAGCTTTTGCGGATCTGCATTTACGCTGGCCCTATGATAGAGTCACAACTTTGTTAATTTCGGAGCGATAAAAATAAAATGCTTGTTTGACTAAATAACAACTAAGTCGATAGTAAAATAAATTAATTATATTTATATTGTACCTTATCAGAAGTTCGACCTTCTATATTTCCAGTTTTTAGGCACCAACGTACAAATTTTCTCACTTAAATATTTAAGAGATTTCATAGTTGCTAACCATTGTTCCCAATCACAAAATTGGATCACCATTTTTCTTAATCTAGATCCACTAATCTTAAGCATTAATCGTAAAATAATATTAATATTTACAGTAATTGTTACGGAAAATCTAGCCTCTTACACAACACTATAACGTAACTGTATCCTTTTCACAAGGAGTATCTTATATATTTGGTTTCGAATTGTTTAAATAAATTTACAAACATCGAACACCCTTGCGATTATTCTATTATAAAATGTTATAACCAACTTAAATAAAAAGAAATATGCTATAAATCTTGTATACACCGTACAAATACTGTGTACACGTACAAATCAACAATGTATTTTATTCCTATGAAGTAGAATTATTATAGCATTTATTATGTTTTGAAGCAAAATTTTCAAAGATATATAATCGAAAGTAAAAAAATGTTAGCTCGAGTATAAAATTATATCAGTAAGCTGAAAAATGTTTATTAATTATTATTATGAAGAGCAACTTTTACACAATTATATTTTATGAGTACATGTGGACATCTAAAATTAACATTTCCTATTTTCTCCGAACATTATCTTGATAAATTTGAACAAATTTTACCAGTAGTTATTTAAAAAAACCTCGTAAAGTAAAAAAACATAAGTCGAATGAAACTTGATTCTTCAACCAGTTTATATGAATTAATACATATTTCAACGACAAATAATATGTCAAAAGAAAGTGCTTTTTAAAATAAACGTCCGTACATATATCACTTAACAAATAGCAGTAATTTATAAAATGTATGCTTTTTAAAATAAACGTCCGTACATATACCACTTAACAAATAGCAGTAATTTATATTATTTGGGGTGTGTTCTGACACAAATATATGCTTTGCGGACATGGTCTCAATAGCCAAAAATGTGAAGAGAAACTTGCCAAATAAAAAGTCGTCACCGTGGTGTATTGAATTGATCACAAGGCATACGATTTTTGACCACGTGGCGCACCACGGGGATTCGGGTTCGATTTCCGGCCGCTCGTCGGGCGGACTGAACTGGTGCTTTAGTTGTCGATAATAAATTACTCCTGCAGCAAGAAGTAAATAAAATGTTATAATCAGAAAGAAAAACATTCCATATATTTTGAATACAGCTATTTTAATAGATACCAAGCACGAATTGTGTATCAAATGGTTTTTAATGTCATGTGTACTAATTTTAAGGAAACCGAGAGGAAAAAATTTAGGGAAAAGGTTTCAAGAATTCATTTAAAGAGATGTGCGTAGAAAAAATTTGCACCCACTGAACGTTAAGAAAATAATTTATAAAAATTACCCGACGGTAATTAAGACTCTCATCTGACATATCCGAATTAATATCGTTAGAAATTCTGAAGCTGTGACCGATGACCCGACGGAAAAAATTAAAAGGATTTTGTGCTTAACTCTAGAATCTTAAACCTTTTTGTTTTTATTTTCCTTTCAATATCAAGTCTAATACACCGCATATCTAATATCTCATGAAACTCCAGTACTTCTAGGACCGTGTTCCATATTTATCAAAATTCTACAATAAAGCACTGCTGTGTCGACTTTTACTAAAGAATATGACGATTTACAAGAGACGTAGTTCAATTGTCTTTGTTAGTTATGCCTTGAAGTAAGTGTTCTCTTTGTCTTGTGTCGAACATTTCATGAATATTAATATTTCGATTGTAAGGGGTTAACAATCTGGATTACAATTACTGAAGGCAGAAAATATCCAACATTTTGACTCAATGCGTTCAAAGAATTATTTCAAAGGTTATTCAAAGGTGACAGTAGTGATTAATTATTCAAAGGTGACAGTAGTCTCAGTATTATTCTCTATGCAATATTCGTACGTTGTGATACATCATTAATCACAGATTCGTATTTACCAATTATATTATTATTGTAAGACTGTTTTAGGTTAAAAATTTCAGAATGTCTTTCAAATAAAATTTTCATTGCATTTATTGAACAGAATTCTTCGGCTAACCGACTAGTGTCATTTAGCGGCTATCTTCATACTTTTTGTTATTTAAGTTAAAAAGGAAAAAGTTAATATTTCATTATCGATCTTTATATTTACACGCAATATTCTTAACACGTATATGCTTCTTAAAATTACTTATTAATTCTATTTAATAAGTTCCATAGTTTTTAACATTCATTGATTTTCATCGATTAAGAGCTACATCGCAAATCCTCGATGACCTGTAAATATTTGTAGCACGTATATTTATAGTATGGAAACTTGAAAATCGTAGTGGTACCTATTAATTCAAAAATAATAACAAAATTTTTATTAAATTTATTACCAGTCACTTATGTCAAATAGCAATCAAAAGGCATCTCTCGCGTACAGTATTTATTAAAAATAAACTGCGGTAAGTCCACTCCTGCATATCTCTCTGCTACTCTTGCTAATTTGATTATATACCCATTACTTGTTGCCAAATTCTACACATCTATCGTAAATAAATATCGTGCGTTGCTCTTCCACGTTTATTTAACAATATAACTGAAAATTTTTTCGAGTTAGTGTTGTTTTAATCGAAATTAGGTGCATTGCTCTCACCTAATTTCGGTTACGACTATCTCATTAAATAATCGTAAATATTAAATTAAAATCAAATTATAAGCAATAATAAGGAAAAATAAATAAATAGAATGTCTGCAAAAGTTTCTTGTTTCGTACTCATAAAGCACTTGTTATCAAGCTGTTAATTTAATCCGTATTCATTGTTGTTTCTTACTTTTTTGACATTTGATAGTTTCTTACTTTTTGTTGTACAAAATATTTACATTAAACTTACGTAATAATCTTTAAATGGGTCATAGTTTTATATAGATAGATATAGTTTCAGTAATTTTAGTGGCCGTTCTAAAAATTGATAGAATTTGAAACAGTAACAACTAGAAACAAATTTTGCAAATAAATATATTTATCAATGACTATAGCTTTAAATTTGCTATTTTCTAAACCTCATTGCTAATTTCATTATGGGATAATTCAGTCAACTGCTGTGATAACCACTGACAAGTAAATATTTATTATCTAATAGTATTTTAAATATGGAGTGTGAATAAAATCCCTTTTGATATTCTTGTTTTAATTTCCTTCATTAAGCTGAAAACTTCCATCTCATTAACTCTCTCATTCAAGACTTATAATTATACGATACGATAAACGCGGCGTGTTTGTGGAGAGTTTTCTTTAGACCAGGACATTTTGATGTCTAGGAAAAAAGCGACATTTACCCCGAAGGCCAGATTGTCCTGTCGAAAGTAGAACGTGTGGTTAGGAAAATAGGTATAAATTTTAGGAGATTGTACAATTAAATTTTTTTTAACTTGACAAGCAATGATTTACTTATTTACTTATTAATTTCAATTTCATGTTATTTTGATTATTTCAAATGAATATTAATTAAACGCAGCTTATATATATATATATATATATATGTATATATATATATATATATATATATATATACATGTACATACACACATACACACGTACATTAATTTCAGCTTTAATAAAAATAACTAAAATAAGGGGGTCTTAATTTAGCTGTATGTTTTGGATACCTTACATCATATCAGCGATATTTATTAACCGCTTTCGATGATATTTTATTTTTTTCATTATATTCCCAGTAAGGTTCCATTAAAATTTGGTTACAAACTAACCATGGAAATTGAAGATACACCATATAATTTCACAGTACAGGTATCGTTATTAAATATGGACTAGTTTCATTCAGCTTGATATAACAAGTAAATAGGTAGTTAAATAGTATACGGGTACATAAAAAGGCATGGAGCCATGTTTTCAAGTGGGGTTATTTCGCTTTGCGTATTGTATATTGTTGTTGATTCAAACCTTGCGATATAATTTTCTACTCTTCTACTTAATCGATTCCTATGAAATTCATATGATTCCTTTGAAAATGCAATATTATCTTAATTTTCAACGTATTCAGTCCTCGTGAAAATGCAATATTATCATAATTTCAAACTTTGATCCAAAAGTCCTAATGCTGCAGGTGTACTGCTTCCCTAAATCGTAAGACTTGAAAATCTGCTACATTTAGACTTATATTTTAGATTTGAAACGGAGATCTATCTTTGAAGTTCGGGTCCAACTCCTCAGTCCTGATGCTGCAAGGGTACCAAATGCCAAAACCGTGAAACTTTAAACAGAGGCTTTGTTATTGAGCTCCGGGTTCCAACTCCGCAGTTATGATGATGTACTATCTGTAGGTACTATCTGTCTAAACCGTAAAACTTAAAGAGCTACCGTTTTTAAATTAGTATTTTGCATCTAGATCATAGACTCGTCATTAAACTTTGTGTTTCAACTCCTCAGTTTTGATGCTACAAGGGTACTGCCTGCCTAAACCGTGAGACTTAAGTTTATAAATTAATTTTGTGACTCTTAAAAAGTGTTGTTATGGAAATCCGGGTTTTAACCACACTTCTGATCCTGCACAGGTGCTGCTTGTCTAAACGGCGAGACTTGAGGATTTACTGTTTTAATTAGTAGTATGGGTCTTCAGCACAGACTTTGAAATAGAAGTATCTTCCTAAATCATGATGTTTGAAAATCTGTCGTTTTGAAATTAATATGCTGGATGGAGTCTATTAACTTCGGATTCCAGCTCGTTACTTGTGATATTGCGGCGGTTCTGCCTGCTTAAATCGTGAGGCATGAGAAACAGCTGCTTTTAAGCTAATATTTTGAATCACAAGCAGAGACCCTATCATTGAATTCTAGGTTCCAATCATTTATTCCTCAGATTGTAATGGTGCTGCTTACCTAAACGATGTAACCGACGTGTTTTTTTTAATTAGCTTGTGGGACTCAAGTCGTAGAACTGCGAGTTTCAACTCCTCACTCTTGATGCTGTGGGTGTATTGCCTGTTTAAATCATAAGACTTGAGGATTTCCTGCTTGAATTAGTATTATTGGTCTTAATAAGGACTCTATTATAGAACTTCTAGAGATGTCTATTACCCAGCCGGATGCTGCAATGCAACGACCTGCTTTATGAATGTTAACTCACAGCTTCAGCATAAATAAATGAGTTAGGATGATTCTTTTAATCTGGTGGCCTGATTATAGTATCTTAAAAAAATTGCTTATAATTTTATCATGAAAATTGCATGTGCTTCACAGAATTTCTCAAAAATAAACAGCACAGGTGTCGTGGTCGAGTTTGGATGATTTAGAATTAATGATAATGTAATAAAGTATCAATGGTTTTGATATAACAGAAGGCAGCCGAAATCTGCTCTTTAATTCGTAATTAAGGCGGACTATTCAGTGGTCAGGAGTTTCATCGAGTTTGAATTCATTTGAACTTATAGGTAGATAAATAAGTAAGTTAGGTATAAACAAATGTATGTTGTAACTAGGATATAAGTAGAAAGGTAAATGGAATGTGAATGAATCTAGAGGCATAAAGCATTTATTACTGTGAAGTTAGATGAGGAAATATGTTTAAACGTTTGTATGTAAGCATGTATGTATGCTTGTTTGTGTGTAGGTATATAAGTATATAAGTATAAGTATATAAGATATATTAAGATTTATTAAAAACAGAAGTCGTCGTTTTCATGTTATGAAATCAGATATTATTTAATTATTCGTAAGCTCGTGATATTCCGAGTAATACATAATATCATAGGTACTAACAATAAAAAAATACCGCAAAATTCCCAACTATGTACTCGTATTTTCATTATTTTAAACTTAAAAGTGCGGTTTTTATTCGGTAGTTATTCGAAGTCGACTAATTTTTTTTTAAAGCATTTTGTTTTCTCTGATTGTTTATCGCTGTAGTTATTGACTAGAATAAGGGAAAGTAATGAAATCATGACAAATAAACAAGCAGGCACAAAGTTAACCTACATTCATTTGTTATACATTTATAATTTGATTCACATTTTTTTTTACTTTTTGGTAATATGATGAGTTTTTGAAATAAATATAAATTTTTTTCACTTGAAACAGAAATTATAAAATAAAAATTACCTATAATGCATGTTTCGAATATTGAAAGTCGCCTAGATACTCAAAATTGTTGTGCAAACAATTTTCTTTTCGTGGAAAAAACATAGAATAGGCTGGAATGGTTTTGTATAATGACGGATTTATAATCAAATAAGCTGCCCAGTCATATACCAAGATTAGAGTTATCGTTCAGTCGCTGCTTGTTTAACGAAGGATGCTTACGTAATAATGGATTTTGATAGCAATAACATTTACCTGAGTCAGTAAACTTACTCACGTTAAAGTACCTTAGGTTATAAAGTAGCTATCACACAATTGATTTATAGTATTAATAGTATTAGAAGAATGATGAAAGTATTTCCTTAAAATTAAAAGTTTTTTTTTTAATTTAAAAATTATTTTTCAAATGCACATTTTTTTGACTTACGTATTATGAATGTCATCTTGAAAAAAATATGTGGCTTTAATTTAGTGACCTTTCAAAATGGTAATTCATTTAAAGATATATTCATCATGGGGGTTGGATGTGTGTAAAACCTCACCCACTAAGTTTCCCCAAAGAAAGTTCATCGCTGCTACATCATGTCCTCTAAAGCCGCCTTTTAGTTTAATTAGTCGAAGTAATTAGACTTAAGAATTTGTCGCGTGAAACATTTTTGAGTACAGAACAGAATGCCCTCTTGATATAATAAGTACTTCCCTGCTATTCCATTCAAGGAGTTCTCAAGGTCGTTACGATGTTTCCCAATTACAGTTCGCCCGCCTATCGATGCATAGACAATGGCGCTTTATAGAGATCGCTAGCAATTTGTTGTGTTTTTATTTTCTTTCTGGCTTTTCCATTCGTCTCTTCTTTAATTGTATAAATACTTAAAAAAAATGTTTTCGTATTACAAAAAAGAAGCTAGAGCGGATAGATTGTTAAAAATCTATCTTAGATTTTAAATATTATCAACATAATTACAAAAGTTAATCGTGTACCCAAATTAATGCAAAATTTTAATTACGTTGATTACTTTTACTTTTTCTTCATAAGCATTCGCCATTCCTATTATTAATCTTAATTTAATTCAGGTATATTTTAATTATATAGTATATGAAATTATAAAGTGCTTTTTTATATTACTGAGAGTATTGAGATTTATAGCGATCAAAAATCAGGAAATATTTGTAATCCTTTGGTTCTTTTGTTTGATTAAAATATATTATTTAAATCATCTACGAGCAAAAAGAAAGCTTCGTAATATTTCCTGTGTAGATGGCTCTTGGCTTTCTTATCATAAGATGAATAAAAATTAAAAAAAAAATAAATCTCTTTAGTCGTCACACTCTCGTCAGAGTGGCCGTGGTCTCAGCAATAATGTACATTCTTAGTCTTTTTCCCCATTCCTCTCGACTCAAATGGCTGCTTCAGCAATGCGTTTTCATTTCAGCCGATTAGATCCGTCCATTGGGTTGGAAATCGCCCGATGGACGGACCAAAAAAATAAATAACTAAATTGTATTTCATAACCAAATTAATTAATTATTGGACACTTGCTGATATTTAACTGCGTTGTGCCAGACAACTGCAACAGATCTCTGGTTTATTATGAATGCAATAAATAAAGTACTACTTTAAAAGAAAATATTTTTACCTTTTTGTACACAATAAAAATAACTGATGAACATTAAATTAACTGAGAAGGAATAATGGACACTATTATTATTTACTTGTTCGAGAAATAAATATTCTATATAAATTTAAAACTGTAGGTAACTATGTGATACTTAATCTTATCTCAATAGGCATACGCGCTTCAAGGCGTATATGTTATTCTTGGGCCATCTTGGAATGCGTTTATTTGTTACATTCGAATCGCGTTGAATTAGATATTAACAGGAGTGAAAAATTTTGAAATTAATTATCAAGTAGTTATAAAGACCACTACAGTGTGATCAATTGCCTATGTATTTTATAGAATTCACTTTCTCACATGTAAAATGAATAAGAAAATACTTTCTCACATTATTGTTAGAATTCACTTTCTCACATTATTGTTACGATTGTTGTGCATTTCTATTAATTTTTTGTTATGGAGGGGTTCATTATGCGTCACTACAAATGCTTCGAGTTCCTCCACTGTAACACTAGTGAATACAGATACCATTTTAATTATGCGTTGAAGCCAGCACCTTTGCACTTGCATATTATTACTAGGAGATTTTACACCATCAGACCGAAGGTACCGTCGAAACCCCTTTATATGACGTTCAAGCTTCGTTAATGTATTGTATGCCTCTTACGATGTTATATGACTTCTACTAATTCCAACTGTCTGGTTTTCTCCTTCATTTATTTCATAGATCAGCTGGCTAAATATGTGGCAATAACGCTTTAAAGTTGTCAAACGCTCCTGGTTCCGTTGGCTACAAAATTGATATAGTATCTAGTGGAGTGAACATTGCTTTAATATTCAAGTTTAGTGACGTATCCAGTATTGAAATATGTCCAGGAATATTGTATATGACTAACAAAATTTTGAGTGAAATGTATTCCTGTTGCACAAAAATTTGAGCTTTGAATAGCAGCTGTTAGTGTACCGGCTAATAAAAATCTTCTTGGTAATCCGTGTATTCTGATTGGATCGCCACACAACTAGCAGCCTGCTTTATTCATATATATTATGGTAGGTGATATTTTTGAATAATACACTAATAAAGGTGTAAGCTTTAAATCACCAGTTGCATTGCTGACTAACAGAAGTGCAAGACCATCTTTTGCAGCTTTTTTTTTTGGAGGAACAAGATGGTCCGAAACTCTGCAGCAGTTTATATAGTCGCACTTAATGCTTCATCTGCTATTCTATATTATATAAATTCTATTAGTATTTATGTCGTTCAAACCAACCTCTACTGATCTTAAAGTGCAGGGTAAAAGATCTTGCGCCGTCTTCTCGATTTAAAATTTCATGCGAAGAACTTGTATTACTTATTTTTATTTACTTATTTTGCAGATAATAATGTAAACAATTAACATATTTGATGAACTTATCCGCACCCTCATGTAATACATTTGATGAAATTATTCGCACTTTTGATAACGCGACTGTTGATTAGTAGGAACAAATTACCTTTTGTTTATTATCCAGGTTTTAATAAATTATTATGCATGGCTTTAAACCTAACTTACATTGGATTATTTTGTTTGAGGAGATTGTTGAAAAGTATTATTGATTTAGTATGCTAAAGCATTTGAAGCTAAGCGCTGTGCTTATGCTGTGAAGTGTAGTAGCAATATTGTTTTTTTTTTATTTACTGCTGCTGTAGTTTTTATCTCCAATTTTTTTCTTAATGACCTCTAAGCAGCTTTATGGAAACGTCTTTCTATTATTAGCGCCTCTTCATTGTACTATAAAAGGAGGTTTCGTTCTTCTCCGTCGCTGCTTTCCTTGCAGAAGAAATAATAATGTTCAATTTTGGAGTATTCCTCGTCCTCCTTTTTGTAAACTCAGAAACGTTGTCTTAATCAGGTTCAAATATGGCGTTTTGGGTTGGGTATTGGGGTGAAAATGGGTCTAAGGATTTTTAGGATTTCAATTTTCAGGGGTCGGGGCTTTTTAATAACGATACTGCACTTTCTGCTTAAATGCATAGTATTCATAAAATTGTTATTAGACTTTTGTAATTAGAGATATTGAGACTACGAAGATGTTTTAGTTTGGTATTTATGAACCTGTGGCTAAACCGCGTATGTTTTTAAATTTAAAAAAATATTACTACTAATGATGGGGTTGATTTCAAGTGGCTTTTGTATTTCTTAATAATTTAACCAGGACATACCTTATATTAAGAATGCTTCAGAAATTTTTAGAAAGTGTTCATTTAGGGCTTATCATTTTATCCGTCATGGATATTCACCTTATTGTATAACTCGTGTGTCAACTGCGGGTAATATTTTGATGGTACAACCGCTGAATTGTTGACAGCTATGAATTTTCTTAATGGACCTTCTGCAGGTTTGGATTTAGATGTTTCACCTGTTGATCCTATTTTATCTACTACTAACACTAATGATGGTTTTACAGGGTGGGAATCAAAATGTAAAGGTTTTATTTATATTCAGATGACATTTCATTATATAAATATTAATGATTTTGCTTAATATGTTTATTGTTCAAATGTTTATATGTAATAAATTAATGCATATGACAATAAACATTTTATTTAAAAAAAAAACATTTTCCTTCTTCTGGTCATATCAAATGCCTGATAGCTACCGTGGTTGCGGATTATTAAAGATCCTCACATTCATTTTGTTAGAGATTCGATATTTATTACACTATCCAACAAACCACGACGATGACAGCGATGCCAAGGTTTTGGCACGGAGATGTATTCTTCGTATTTAAATTTCAGATTTCGAGCAATTTCTCGATTTCCTCCAAACTTGAATGTCTTGAGCAGGTAACTTTGTTTGAACTAGTAAGCGTAAACATCATTGGGAGCTACTATTTAGTATATGTTACCCATGGTGTGGCGGTATTCTAACTTTGCCTATATTTTTTTATATTAACTCGTCAAAAATTAACTTATGAATGAAGCACGCGACAAGCTCTTGGTGTTCATATATATATATATATATATATATATATGTGTGTGTGTATATATATATATATATATGAATTGAAACATGTCAATTGGTACAGGTTTAACAGCGGTAGAGATACGCGCGGAGTTTGCGTCGTTCATTGAGCGTACCGTGACAGAATTGCAAAGCTCCTATTGCTAATTGACATGTTGAGTGAAGGTAGCATCCACACACCTGTCAAAGAGTTTTCAGAATTTACGGATATGAGTTTCAGTTGAAATGAAGTGATGCAGGACCATTGGCGTACAGTGAACGAAATAAACTTCCAGCATACATGGCAATTAACGAGACTTGGGTGGATTTTGCGAATATTGTGACGCTTAATGGCTTTGAACTAAAATCAAGCAATACACCGTGATTAAATATCGCAAATATCGTTCGTCTACCTCGTCTGAACTGCCGCTGGTGCGAGTTCCTGCAGTACTATGTTCTACAATCTACAGAAACCTACAAAACTCCACGAGCCGCAGACAAATCATAGTCAATGCCATCAGCCCCTGCAGAATTCCGTATTGAGAAAACAAAACGTCGTCGACATATGCCAGGTGGTCGTGAAAGTCGAAGATCGTACACTGTTTATGCTCCATGTCGTAAATATACATCACAAAGCGTCAATCAAAGATGTTAAACTATGTCTTTATCAATTACTCCTGCCATATTCACTTGATGAAACTATTACCGAGCTTTCAACTAGACTTGAAGGCTCCGTTCGTTCTATGTGGTAATAATGATCCAAGAACTATCCTATAACGATCTAAGAACTACTTCGTTGACTTCATGAATGATGAATTTGGTCTCAACTACGTACCCACAAAACCGACAGCACTGAGCAATACCAATATTGATTGTAAGTTTATAAGACGCAAACATTAATGTTGATATTATGCCCTATGTGTCTTGTTTCTCATATCCAATGTTAAACAAAATTGTCGTCGAATATTAATCGAAAGAAATAATTATATACCACTCAGTATCTGTTTTGTATGAATATATTTAGTAAGTAGTCAATTTCTCATTTTCATTTACACCAAAAGCAACTTACTGACATACTTTTCACTTTAAACGAACAGTCGTATGTCCCGATACAACTCCACCCGATTTTTTTAAAGATTATTGCATGTTACCCCACTTAATAATTAGAAGAAATTTACGATTTTTAATCTCTGAATAGCGAAAACTAAATCTTATTGATCAAAGCAGATATTTTACGTACAAAGTACACACCTAATTTTATTTAAACGTGTCGAACGAAAGTACGTCCTACTTTATTAATGACGTGATGCGTTTTATCAGTGAAGTGATAGCGAGTTTAATTTCAATTGCCCTTAAATAAACAGATTGATGGGATATCCGTTTCAGAATTTAAAGAAAAGTTATTGCATTTAGGATGAGATACTTAAGGTAAAACCCCCTAAGGATATTTATAATATTTTTATAAAAAACCCAGTCAGTCATCTTTTAATCCAGCGGGGATATTGTTCTGATGTCGACTATATTACAGCAGGTCTTAGATGCTCTAATCATTTAATGAATTTTATTTCGTAGTAATTATCTACAATATCCTGTAAAATTTAAATGCATCTCACAGGCATTTACTTCTGTATCTATAATCTATAGTTAACTGTCAGTTATGTTTTACCTCGGTAAGCGTAACATTTTTTTTAATTTGTATGTTGAATGAATTCAGGTAATATGGGACAGTTTAGAAAAAAATACATTATTGAATGAAATTATTAAATAAAAGTCATATAGATTGCTCGAAATTATGTTCTCAAGGAATTCCTATAGTTTCCCTTAGTTGGTTTATTAAATATACCTTTATTCAAGAGCGTACCTAGGAAGGGGCAGTAAGGCAGTTGCGCTTACACACTGGATTTGGTATACCTACGTATTGTTGCATTAATGAAATTATTCAAAACTTAAGTTTGAGTCACATTACAACTTATAATTATGTTAAGTATAAGTTAATTTATTAAAAAGCTGTGCTTCCCGTTCGAACGAGTTGCATGCAATAAGGTAGAGACCCGACAGATGAAGACGGCCGAGTCTACCCGACCGCGCATTCTCGGCTACGAGATCAACCAAAGTGGGAGTTAGGAGCGGTTTATTTGTTGTCAATGTTGTTATTGTTTTGAAGAAGTTTATGATGAAGCTGTAGAGGATTGCATAAAATATATTTACTTTAATAATATGTTGTGCATTCAGTTGAACGATAGTTATATCACTTTGAATAAAAATGAACATTCGTCATTCGGACATTTTTTTCTATTTTTTATTATTGTTTTAATTTTTTATTAGTAGAAGGAAATAATGTTTTTTGTTTATACCTAGATGTCGGTACTTATCTAGTTACCTATGTGAATGCAATATTTCGGAAGTTGTGGTTATCATTTCATTTCTTAATCGAAACATAATTTTTACTTAACCTGGTTTCTTTATTTTTAATTATTTGTAACAACAAAACAAAAAAAAGGAAAATTACATGTAAAGAGGATGATTCAAGTGGCAGTAAATCTAGTAAAGCGTATAAAGGGGCAGTTACACAATCTCATCCTGATCATCCAGTACATAAGGATATTAAAAACTTGGATAACTTCCTACAGAACCCAGCAGATAGAATTGGACTGAAATTGGAATCCGTAGATTCTGAAAATATAACTGACGAGGTAGTTTCTGAGTCTTATCCGTCTGAATCTCTATCACTGGTGGGAGATAGGAACAATTGTCTTGAAAATTATATCGGCGATGGGTGGAACGTTCCTTTTGTAATGACTACTGAAAATCGAATACAGCGATGCTGGGTACCTCCAGAAAATTATGATTTTACTGGTTATGCTACGCACTTAAAACGTGAATTTAACCACACTTGATTAGAAATGTACAAGCACTTGTTTTGCTTATTCGAAGATTGAAAGGTGCGTTTTGTTTGTTTTGCGTTTTATTTGCGCCGAAACTTGTATGTGGTGTGCAGGGATCTCTAACTATTCGATCATTCATTAAGTATAAGAACATAAACAATTATTGTAAAACACATGTAAATGGTCAATGGCACGGAGATTCGAGGGCATCTGCCAATTTATTTGGCAACGCAAAAACGAATGTACAGGTTTCTGTGCAAACAGGCCACGAAAAATTATTAACTATAATAGAAATACATTAAGACCAGTTAATACTATTGTTTTTTTTGCGGAACTCATTATTTACCATTATTGGGAAAAGAAAACGATGAAGGTGTTTTCCAAGATTTTTTAAAATAAAAATTGATTCTGCTGACGAAATCTTGAAGAAACATTTAGAAATAAGATGTAAAAACACTCAATACACGTCTCTAAATATACAAAATGAGATCTTGAATATATGTAGAGTCTTAATCAGAGAAAAATTGGTCGATAATTTTAAGGCCGCAAATATCTACAGGATATTGGTTGACGAATTAGCTTATATATGGGGAAAGAAACCGATCATCTACGACTATCAATAGGACTAAGATCTTACGACCGTAGGAAAAAAGTATGGGACGAATTTATGGGTTTTGTCGAGTTAGAAGAAAGGATGCTAAAATCGATTGCTGCTGAAATTAATGAATTCATTAATACATTAAACATTGATGTTAAAAAATGCGCAGAATAGGCTTGCAATGGATATACTACATTGGCAGGAAAGATAGTGATGTCTAAAAAATATTGAGAGCAACCTATAAAAAGGGTTTATATTTTTATTGCGTCTGTCATTTAAATCTTGTAGAAAACGAATTAAATAATGTTCCTGAGATCCGTAACTGTATCGAAACTGTGAAAGATACAATTAATTTTTTCAGAGAATCGATTTTGCGCCGAAAACATGTACTAAAAACTGTGCGAAACAAGGTAGTCTCATAAATCCAAAAGTATTTCTATTTTTAAGAAGTATTTCTTTGACATTATGGAAGGTCTAGAATAGCTTTCTCAGAAAAGGAATTCTGCGGCAAAAAAAGTAGCTTTCGAATTGTTATCTGTGGTTGAACAAACTACATTCATATTGAGTTTATGTGATATAAATAAGTACAATTCCCTCCTGCAACCAGTCGTAAATATATTGCCGTCTAAAACCTTGGAGGTAATATATGTAGAGCACATCCAAACAATATAAACCGTAGTTACAGTGACGAGTTATTAAATCAGCTAATGAAATAGTTGTAACTGTAGGCCAACAAGAATATAGAACAAATTATTCAACTGATTCGTTAAGCGATTATTTTCGCCGCCCGCTACGCGTGCGCTATTTGGACTCGTTATTATCCCCATTAAAGGCGAGGTTTAGCAAAGATCAATCGCCAGCGTTTGTTCTTTTGTTGCACCATCTTGCTCAGATAACAAAAACTACACTTTCAGATTTAAAAATTCATATGGAAGAAGTCTCAAAATTTTATAAATTAGAAGAGATTACATTAGAAACCTAGCTGTGGCACATTTTTGGCAGACAAGAAGAAGAATTTTGAAACCTAGAAGATAACAGAAGCAATAATCAGAAAATGTCTATCCAAAGGTTGAAGCAATCCTAGAAATATTAATAGCAATGCCTCATTTTACAACTACCATTAAAAGGAAATTTAGTAGTACCACACGTCAAGACGTGTAAAATTTTAACTGAGATCAACAATGATTGAAGACAGCTGAGTGTGCGTAGAAAAGTTATGAATTTTATGGGCGATTCTTTCACGGCAGACGTCATAAACTCCTTCGCTGAAGATCCACGAAAATTACTTTTTAAATAAACATTTAAACGTTTAACTAATAAATGCACATTTTTTAATTATGTTCAGTTTATTTTATTTTTTTTCTCCTGGTGATTATTTGGTCAATGCTCCCAATGTGATCCTGTTTTCTAAGCCCAAGGATTTGGCGAAGATATTGGTTTCTACATGGAGAAACTGCCTTCGGACTTCCACAACCCATAGGAGAAACCAGACCTTTCTCAGGTTTGGCATATGTTATACCTGTCTTTTAAAACATAATTTCATCGAAGTACGGGTTTTCTAACAATATTTTCCTTATTGAATACAATTGGCGTTAATTTTGTAGAAATGCATTATTCGCAATTAAATGAAACTACGTGATGTAGTATTATTTCTACTTTTTCTAAGTTCTTTACCACTTAGGTCGTAGTAAAGAACTTCGTTGTATTACAACATCTTCAAGTGGGCTATTAGCAAAGATAGCAAAGATTAAAAATCTTTGCTAATAGCCAACCTGAGGGCGTTGTAATACAACGAAACCTAGGTTGTAGTAAAGAACTTAACGAAAGTAGAAATAATACTACATCACGTAGTTTTATTTAATTGTGGATATTTTCCTTCACTACTGTGCAACCTGTAAATCATAATTAGAAATCTGTATATAATTTCGGAAATACGAATTTAGGGGCACAGGCCCAGGATTCAAACCTTCGACCTTTTGGTTACAGGCTGACTTACTATTCACTAGGCTATCACTGCCCTCACGTTAAATTATTTGACTCCTTATAAGAAATCTCTGATTTACCCCCCACCAAAAGCCAAAAGCTGGGTGCCAAAAGCTGGGTACGGGTGGGGCATATATTTATTGGAATATTTAGAGCTAAAAAAGTTGTGTGTAATTTTACACCGTTTCAATTAGATTTGTTACAATTGTGTTTGAAACAGTTTTTGCAGACAAAACAGATAAATTTTTTCACAAATTTTTAGTGGTTATGAATCACTAAAAAATTGTGAAAAAATTTGTCATAATTTATACACCCTAGTTTTGCCTTTCATTATGGTATTTCACAAAAAAATTCTATTTCTAAAGATATTATGTATATTACATAAGAAACCTGCGACAAATATGGGCATATATGCATATATCGGCGAGCGGCCAAGTTGACCTTTGGTGCCAGCTGCGATTACCGCCTTGTGAAGGACAAAAATTTTATATATTTGTATCCTTTGTAGAAAAACGGATACTCGTGACTGTCGAATCACTTACCTAACAAATACAGCCACAATTAAATGTTTAATAAGACTGTTTTGGCTTCATGTTTTTTAATGGTATGTTGAAGACTGACTTCATTTGGGTTCGATCAACCGTCAGTTGTCCTTGTTAAACAATACTGTCTTCTTAACTATTGCCGGGTTTAACGAGTCGTGTCAAGATAATTTTTCAATTATGTGTTACATATATTAACTATTATAAAAATAAATTAAACCATTCAAAAACAATTTGATTCAATAGTTGCAAAATATTATATTGGTTACGTTAAAAAGTGTTTCACAAATATAATTATTTGACAAAAATAATAATAATTTCTTGGTCCGTAATTCTGCATTGAAGCCAAAATATTTTTTGTAATTTATGAATTAATAAATGTGCTTAATTTTAAACTCACTAATTCATTAATTAAAGAAAAGTGAGTTGTCAGAAGTTAATTCTAGACGATTCTAACTAAAATAACGTACCTTATAAACTAACATTAAATAATATCGATTTTTTTAGGATTTAAACATTTAATAATTTTTTACATCTTAAATCTCGGTAACCTCTTATAGATAGTATATTAATTGATTGAATAAAGTTTTGAATAAAGCATAACTTCAAAATTCTTCGTTTAATGATACATCTATTGACACGATTCCTCAAAATTGAAACTTTATCCTAAAAATCTTTAGAAAAACTTATTATATGAAATAGAACAAATTTCATGATCTTCGTCTTTCGTGATTCAATCAGATAAGGGAATTCATTTTGTGCTAAAAGAATATAGAAGCCTGTAGTAAAGATTTCACATTACCATGATTACGTCGTTTGAAAATGAAGATAGATAGTGTAAAACGTAATTTTGTTAAAAATTTTACTGCTTGAATTTTCCGCCAGAAAATCCTGGTTTTGGAGACGACGGAACGACGGACGACGGAAAAATTTCCATAAAAATTATATTGTTCTAAATATTATGTATTTATACTTAAAACATGTTTATATTGACGAACATTGAGGTAAAATTCTTTGTACAGAAAAAAGAAACAAAGGATTTCAATTGCAACTAAATTATACTCGCTGTATTCTCAATCTGTTAAATAAAAACGGCCACCGGTGGAGTGAGACCTACGACGTGTTAGTACATTAACTACGGTTTGAGCAAGAGAGCGATTCAATTATAATCCATCGTTAATCGCGTTGTCGCGGCGGCGAGGGCGACCCGGGACCGTTACGTCGCGCGCAAAACACGCAGCCAAATCAACGGCCGTTTTCTATTCAGTCGCCACAAGTAATTGCTGTGTAAATTTAGGTTTTGATGACTGTTGCAGCATGGAAATGTGGAGAGCGGTAGAGTGAAAGAACAAAATATATTTCTTCACAGTCACATAACGATTCTCGCAAAAGGACATTTAAATTTTTATTTTATTTATCTTGTTAAATTGTCCGAATTATGATTTATCGAAGCGAACGTGTTTTTACTGTAAGAGAGTTCATAACTTTACTAAATAAAATTTAAGGCTGACATAATGAACTGTTATACCCATTCGTAATGCCTTTTTAATTTTTTTAACCTGCAATTGAAAATTAACACATAAACTACAAGTTGCTTTTGAATTTTAAAACTTATCCCCATAAGTAGGAGTAACAGCGTTTGATTTGATTTCATCACTAATATTTTTAATGCTCTGAAAAGACGTACATTTTAAAAAAAGTGTTTTCCAGAATCAAGCTAAAGCAAAAGAAAAGAAATTGCAAGTATTGTTAAATAAATAGAAATTAAATTTAGCATTAATTAATTTTTTAAATATTAAAAAACATTTTTTTTATTTACCGGCACGTTTATGAAATTAATTTATATTATTTTGAGACTTTTAATTTAACAATATCTATACTATTATTCCTGTGCATCGAAAATTTTTTTTTGCTAGTAGCGTACAGTCCATGTATGTACATATGTAAATGGATTGTAAAAATACAAAGTACTCTATATTTTATTGGAAATTTTGGTAATTTACTAATTGATTTTACTGAGTCCATAATTACAACTGAAAGTAAAAATGTGTTAACAGTATAATAAATAACCAAAGAGTCCACAAAATAATTTGGTTTTTATGATATTAATTATACGCTGTAAATGACAGAAGTCAATGAAGAGGGTGAATCCATTTTCGCAAAATATCTAACGTTTACACGAAACTTCATGATAAATAATGCGGTTTTTTTAAAGTATTAAGTTAATTTGTAAACAAATAGAATCAAAATGCCTTTGTTTTGGCCTGTCTACGTTGTAGTCTATAAGTTCATAAAATAGTCAACAAAATCAGAAAAAGTCTTCACATTGAAGATAAATCTTCATAAAATCGTTGAGTTTTAAGTTAGGGTACTTGTCACGTGTTTTATTTTTATCTAAAATAAATTATAGGTTAAGTAAAATAAATTTAGTTTTTACGGAAAGTTCTTTTATCGCGTCAGGGTATTTATATTGACTATATTTTAAACGATTTTAGCGAATATTATACTGGAAAAAAAAATGTTTGAATTGAACAAAAAAAAGCCAAGAGGGGTCCCTCTTGGCTTTTTTTTGTTTGAGACAGCTCTACGAATTTCAACAAAATTAGGTGATTTTAATCGATCTCAGGAAAAAAAATATTGCTTCTCGGATTCAATATTTTAACAGTGTAGTATCACCTATGTATGTACGTAAAATATGAGTTCAGAAACTGTATTGTACCACAATAATTCCAAGTGAGTATTCGCATTTTCATTATTTTGTACTTTCAGTACGCTGCTTATCCGATGGTTATTTGAAGTTGATTCAATTTTTTTTTAAACTTGTGTTTAATATAAAATATTATAAAAAATTGTACATACTCAAGAGCCAGCCTCACTGCTGTGATAATTTTATTCTTCTATTATTACTGTGTGTCCTACCTGCACTCCGCCAGACAGTAATTCCGAAATTACTGTCTCTGGCCGAAGTTCTTCATTCTGTGTACACCATGTCGAACATTTTCCTCGACTGGATATGAAACTTAGTATCGCATCGTAAGTTTGGTGGCCTTTTCACTGGACTTTGAAAATAAGCTATTTAACATTTTTCGTTATACTGCAATATCAACCAAACGCTATGACCATGATAAATTAAATAATAAAAAGCTAAATCATTGTTGGCAGACTAACATATACGAACGGTAAAAAATATTTCGACTTAAATAATTGTTCCTGCAAAATATTTATCAGTAAAATGAAGCATTATTTCCCAAATACTTTTCTATCGATTCTCCCACGTACGTTTAAAAGCCATTAGATCGTTTTTTGGCTTCCGCAGCTCAAAATGAAAAAAACATAAACTTTATAAGATCAATTATGTATCCGCCCATGTGCCCATTTATCACAGCCGCTAGTCTAAAAACTATTTCTTATATTATTGAGCATTTTATTAAGATCAGTATTGTGGAAACTTGGAATTAGGTATGGTAGATCACATTAACTGACGATATTTTCGTCATAAATTTTTAAATCTTCATTAAAATGAAGATTTAGAAATCAATTTTTAAATACTGTACGCAATCCATGGTCAATCGTATTTAATTACGTTTTAAATTTTACATGCTCCTACTCCAAAAATAATATTCTTTGATAATTTTTTTCTATTGTAATAAAAAGTCTAATCTCTATATAGTTTTATTGAAATTTCCTATTTTTCCGGATAGGTTTATTTTCTGATATCAATCACACCTTTTTTCTTGATATAGGAGAAATAATAACTCAAGTACATTAGAATACAAACTAAGAAATAATTTTCCATTTTATTTACACTGTTTTGATTTATGAAGTGATATCCTTATACGTTATATCAGTATATAAGATAAATAAACCTATAACGTACAATGTTATAAACACTGTTAATGAAAATCAGTAGTCACAACTTAGATCGGATCTCAATTATATTATCTGTACGATATCTCCATGAGTTAAATACTACAATCAAATAATAATTGAGACCATGTAATCATTACTCGACCGAGAGATCCTATCAAATTAAGTTTGAATAATCAAAAAAAAGCAAATCAAATTTTTAAATTATTTATTTATTTCTGTACTTTAATTTATCTAATTGATACATATGGCAAACTTATTGCTACAAGAGCAATCTCTTACAGCCAACCAGAACACCAGTCTAACATCGCTCGTCGACCGGCTGGGAATCGAATCCGGGTCTCGCGGTGTGCTTCGCAATCAAAGGCCGTATGCCTTGTTATCAATCCAGCACACCACGGTGACGACTACTACTCCATATGGTGCTTATAGACAATTTTGTTTCTCTTTATTATTATTTATAGATGGTCAATAAGTACAAAAGGAGAACTTCAAACGCGTCCTGGGATGAGGAAGTTATGAAGCGTGCTATGGAAGAAGCTGGCAAAGGTTCTGTGAACGCTGCAGCCAAGAAGTGCGGCAAAAATCTGTCAACGTTACAGCGGCATATTACAAAAGGTAGCTCGGAAAAGAAACTTGGGAGGTACACCACTGTTTTTAGAAAAAGTCAAGAAGATGAACTTCTCGAATATAACTTCTCGAATAGAGCTTGTGTTCCAGTATGCTCAGATTAATAACATTCCACACCCATTCAAAAATGAAACTGCAGGTGAAGATTGGTATCTGGGTTTTAAGAATCGACACCCTGATTTGAGTCTTCGCCGGAACCATCATCAATAGCATGTGCTAGAGGTTATAACAAACCACAGGTGCTAAGATTCTTTGACTGACTCGAAGGAGAGATTGAAAAACGTGACATTGACGCAACGCGCATCTACAACGTCGATGAAACTGGTATTCAAACCAACAGCAACAAACCTCCAAATGTCCTCAGCAAGTCGGGGAAAAAAGAAGTCGGCGTGATAGCAAGTGTAGAGCGTGGTAAACTGACGACTGTTGTATGCTGCTGTAATGCAGCAGGCTCGTTTATTCACCCCTTTCAAATTTTTGGCCGGGAGATAATGGTGCCTAGGCTTCTGGATGGAGCCCCACCTGGATCCGTTGCAAGCTGCACAGACAATAGATGGATTATGTTTTTGGCGGGCCTATGTTTTTGGAGTGGCTGCGTCATTTTGTGAGTATGACTAGGCCAACAGCTGATAAAAAAATAACTTTAATGATGGATAATCACGAATCCCACAAATATCTTGAAGCCCTTGAGTTTGCTTCAAAGAATAACGTGATTTTTGTGTCTTTACCACCACACACGACACACCGCTTATAGCCACTTGATACATGTGTATACGCATCATTCAAGAATTATTTTGAGCAGGCTATTTCATTGTTTCAACCAACACATGTTGAGCGCACCATATCACAGTATAATGTGGCAAAATTGTTTGGCGAGGCCTACGTTAAAGTGGCTAGTGCACATAATGCAATAAAAGGATTTACTTCTACTGGTATATGGCCAACCAATCGGCACATATTTAACGACGGTGATTACATGCCAGCCAGTATGACTGATAGACCAGAGCCATCAACTGGAAATGAGGCTGAGTCAGTTGCTAATGATCAAGAAATATCTGTTGTTGATAACGAACAATATGTTGAAACATCTCTCCCCTGTAATGCAATCTTTCGATTCTGATCACACCGTGTCATCGTCTGTTTTGAATCAAAACGTGGACAATAATTTTGCACCATTATCATGTATGCATCGTGCAAATCTGTTTCTATTGTGCCATGACTACACTGCCAATTCTCTCATCTCAATTGGCTCATCTGCCAATTGACGAGTCGTCAGTCGAGGATTCTTCTCAATTAGGCGTCGTAATCGTTGAACGTCCAATTCAACATCACGTCCGGTACTGAGTTCATCCTCAACATTGTGTCCTTATTCCTGAACTTTCCGAACCAACGTACCGTGGACTCGCCCATCGATGACATGTATTATTTGTGGCACTATTTGTGTACTGAAGCAGACGAAATTCGTAAATTAATAGAATCCGTATTTGATATCAATTTAAATCCATTTTCTTCGATGAAATTAATTTAAAACTTCGGCACTGACTGTTATCCATTGACCACACGTTGGCTTATTTATACCCTACAGTAAAACCTTCTGGAAGTTTGGAGAATCATTCTATAAAAGTTCCGAATTGGCTAAAAACTTACTAGCCAACCTAATAATTTGTCAGGCATATTAAATTGTTTTATTACTACGAGACTTAGCGCTTATATATAAATTTAAGATGAAATTATTTTTTAAGCAATTTTAAAAAAATAACAATTCAAATAAACAGTTTATTTGAAAGGAAAATACTTTAGGGATTACGTACCGTAACATAATGAGTTCCGATTAGTTATAGTTAAAAACTTAAATTTTTTAGCCAATATTCAATTTTATTTGTAAAAAAATATTCAAAAGACGATGTTATAATTTGCAAATAATTAAAATTGTAGGTGAATTCATTTAGTAAATTACAGCTTGCAAAAAAAATTGAGTATGAGATAAAATTTGGTGTCCCCAAATAATTTTAATATGCTAAATAGGAATATATTATTGATCTTGTTATTTCTTAGAATTTTGGGAAAAAATTAAATAACTTAGTTTTCTGAATTTTGTTCACATACTCATATTAAAAAGTGGCATTCTTGACAAAAAAAAAATTAACCAGTTGGCATGTTGATCGATAAATGACAAAGTAATATTTTTTTATTGTATAGCCACACAAGTTCGATCGTATTCTGTCTGTTCGAGCTTCTAACGTTTAAAGTTAAGTTTAATAAATAATATTTTCTTTTACCGCAGAATACCTTGGTTTTTCATTTAAAATCCATCAGGTTACGGGCTCAGATACGTAATCCTGCCATGATTAAGTAAAACAAAGCGAAGGTTACTGTTTCGTCAAGAAATACTGTTGACGTCGGCGCGGCTTGTGCTGCGTTTTAAAGTTAAGCCGGTAGAAATGAAAATGCCTTATTAAGGAAGGACGGGACGAGCAGGAAGAATACGAAAATGGAAGATAACTTTAAAATACCTGCAATTAAATGTAGTTTATTTTCTGTGAATTGTGCCACAAACAGACGTTATATAATGATTGCAAATAACAATTTGTGTAAATTCTTAAAACAAAATATAATGTGTGCGCTAGTCAATCGTAACGGAGATATGTACTATATGAATGTACGTTATAAGTGTGAAATAGCAAATGTGTCTCAAGTAAGATCCAAGTTAAAAGATAAGCCTGAAAAACATGCTCGCCAAAACCTGTAGTACAAATAAAGTGTACTTAAAAAAAAAATAATATTTTTGTGAGACAGTTCATATGTAAAGTGCGAGGGCTACTTGGAAGGTAACATACATCGTTTACCCTTCAATACCAGTTGAAGTAAGACAACTAGGTTGTGTGAATTATACATGCTCACATATGCGGCTCCATAGTGCCATCTATGGAAGGTTATAAATATTTCTTTATCTTGAAAGATGACTTCAGCAACTACAGGTTAGTGTATTTTGTAAAAAGGAAGGATGAGATGAAGAAATATATCAACAGTTTCATTGATAAAGCTGAAAATGTCACCAACAATAAAGTGCTCGATTTCAGGAGCGATAATGGACTTTTTAAGTTTTCCAAAGGTTTTAAATAAGGAAGTGCTAAACCTATTTACGATGCATGATATTTTACACCAAACCAGTGTGACATACAAATAAAAACAAAACGGCAAGGCAGAAACAGAACTCTGATTGGGGCAGCGCGAAAAATGTTGTGTGCAAAAGGTCTACCAAAGAAATTATGGACAGAAGCTGTTCATACCGCAGTATGTGTGTTAAACAGAACTGATAAAAATAATGAGGTTAGAAAGACACCATGCTAGACATGGACAGACACTTTGACATAAATACATTGAAGATTTTTGGCACCCCTGTCCATATCCCAAAAGATAAAGGGAGAAAATAGGAATCAGAAAGGTTAGAAAGGAATGTTTGGCCACGGAGAAGAAGTTAAAGCTTACAGACTAAATTTCTCAGAGAAGAACAGTGTTGAAATCAGAAGAGCTGTTGTTTTATAGTGAAATGTGAGGAAAGGAGGAGCAGTTGGTTAAGCTTGATTGTGACATAAATATAATGGAGACATGTGAGGAACAACTGTCAAGTACAGAGAATAAAGACCATCTATAGCGGAAGAAAAATATTTTAGCGAAAGTGAAAAGCAGTCCAGCGAGCAAGACGAAACGAACCTAAAAGTTGCCGAAGGGAAGTGAATCTAAAAGTTACCGAAAAGCAATGCAGATGAAAGATGCTAATAAATGTTAGGAAGCTGTGGATAGAGAGCTAAAAACCCTAAAAGAAAACAATACCTGGGTTATATACTAAGTGTAACAGTTATGCTAAGATATTTATTTTATTATATGTTGACGACTAGTTAACTTTTAGAAATTATAAAATAATGATATATGACCTTAAGTCAAGGTTATACGGCAACTTTAAAATGAAAGACAGGGGCTTCATGTGACACATGATTAAGAAAATGAAATTACTTAGTTAAATCAAAAGGAATACCTTAAAAATGTTTTACAAAAATTTATACTGTATAATTGTAAAGAATCGTATACCCCTATCAATGTGAAATTAAATGTTAAAATATTAGAAAGGAGTAATGATTTTTAATTAACAAAACTATTAAAAAGAAATCTAGGAGAATATAGTCTTTTGTCTTATGCAGCATTAGGAACAAAACCAGATATTTGTGCTGCTATATCAATTTTAATCAGATATCAAAATAAAGCAAATAATGTTTTGTTAACCGCGTTAAAAAGAGTATTGAGATATTTAAAACACACCATTAATTACAAATTAGTGTATAAATGTAATAGTGACATGTTAATTGGATATTGTAATGCAAATTGGGGAGAGATTTAATAGATAGAAGATCCACCACAGGTTATTGTTTAATGTTTGCAAATTGTTTGATTTCTTGATGTTCAAAGAAACAAGCCAGCGTTAGTCTGTCTTCTACAGTGTCAGAATATGTGGCTATCAGTATTATGTCAAATGTAGCCTCCTGGATTATCAATGTATTATAAGATTTTAGTATTGTAAATGTTTGACAATCAAAATGCAATAATTGTTGCTAATACTTATTAAGCGTTTGAAACGTTTTGATATTATATATCATTTTATTAAAGAGTTACTAAAGGACGGCAAATTAAATGCAAAATATATAAACAGGAAATCAGACCGCAGATATGTTTACAATGGCATTGAATAATACAAATTTACTATGGAGATTCATTAAAATAGTTTTTTTATACACTATTACATTGAGGGGGAGGGGGTGATAATGTAATATTTTTTTTATATGGCAACACTAGTTCGATCGTTTTCTGTCTATTTAAGCAAGGTTAAGTCAAATAAATAATATCTTCTTTTACCGCAGAAAACCTTTGTTTTTCATTGAAAATTCATCAAGGTGAAATAAAATGAAAAAAAATCTGTGAAAGTCATAACAGCAGACTACTATTAGTTACCACGACATCAACATAAAGGAAATCTATTCCTTTATATTGGTGTCGTGGTAACTAATATAATTTTTTTTTCATCTTAATGAAATTTCTCTTTTTTCAAAGCTGTTTTCCTTTAACCTTTAATTCCCTAATCTATTAGACGATATTCATTCGGATAAATTTTTATGTCGAATTAGATTATTTAATTTGAATTAAGCTGGATATGGTTCCTGTAAACAGAGGCGAGCTTTACGAGAACATCACCTGCACACTACTGGGTTTTTAGAAATATTTGCAGTTTTCTTTGACACAATCTGAGATACACGATTATAACTATATGTGACGTAACACTAGTAGCGGTGATACAGTGGGGGGAAATAACAAGTAAATGGAAGAAGAACTATATATTCATTTCATTACGGTGGTATATATATAAGTATAATAATTTATAAAGAACTAAAATGACAGCAAAACTTTTAAAATGCATAAGAAACATTTCATTGCTCCGTCTAAAATGTGTATATAAATATTTTTGCATATTAACACCTACTATCTGTTTGAATATGATTTTCGCAAAGACAGAGAAAATTAAACATAAGAGATTTTGTGAATGTATCTCAAAATACGAAACCCATGAAATTAATCTTTAAAGATAAATTTTTTGTAAATTTTAATTTCCTGAAAAAGGTAAAAGTGTCTAAGAACAGAAAATCTAAAGAAGATGTATAAATACAGTCCATTTGATCTAGAAGTCGTCAGGGTTAGGTAATTTTGGGACTTCGCCTTTCTATCCCGATATTTATGCGCAATATTTCACTGTTTTTCGTTCATTTATTTCTCCCAAACATGTATTTATAAATGTATTTACTCTGCCAGTAGATGATTGTAGTCATTAGACTTCATATGAAAATTTTATTGCTTGAATGATTAAAATTTTGTATTTACTCTGCCAGTTGATAATTTAATGATTTCGTATGAAAATGTTATTCCTTGAATAATTTAAATTTTTACCAAGATTTATGATGCATTTTTCCTCAAAACTATAACCCTACTTTATAATCTAATGTTAATCAAATAAATAAAAATTAAATATTTAAAATTTTCACATTTGCGCAATAAAATTTATAATCTAATGTTAATTAAATAAATAAAAATTAATTATTTTTAATTTAAAATTTTATTGCGCAAAAGTAAACATTTTTTTTGTTTGGATATTTTATCAACTGTAGTCAGGCTTCCTTTCCACTTAATAAATTTCACTTGCTACATGGATGAATAAAAATATTTGTGAAAATATAAACTTCCTATTATTTGCCGCAATATTTACATGATATTGTATGTATTATAATAACTGATTTTGACCACAAGTATACTCATTTATCACCCGACACCTTCAGCTGACACAAATCGACTAAACACAGCGAAGGACGTCACGTGTAAATTAAAGTGTAGTAAAGAAATAAGTATTTAAACTCGTTTTTTTGTGATTTTAAAGAACAAATTTAAATACAAGTTTCCGTTGTGATAAGGAAAATTGATGCTTTTCAAAATGATATTTTGCTAGTTTAAATTTAATTTTACCTGCCGGAATAAAAGCGAAAGGGAATAACTTCTATTTCTTTTTAGATATAAAATAATTGGTAAAATTGTAACGATGTCAGTTTTTTTCAAGTCAAATAGGATTCTTACTAATGCTGATGGTTTCTATTAGGAACTTATCAAATTTCATTAATATAAATGTAACCAAGCCAAACTAAGCAGCTTAATAAGCGTGTACATATATCCAAACTGCTTACATATTATTTTTTTTATTTAAATATATTATTTTTAAAATATTTGTTTTATTTGATTCTTTAATTTCATAAATTTCCTTAAATAAAAGGTAAAAATATAAAATTCTTATCGTAATAACTCATAGATCGCTTACTGGTGATTTTTTAAAATGTATATGTAAAGCATATAATACGCAGTTAAAAAAAATGGGCACTGTTTCTTACGACATACTTTACTTGTGACACATTTAAAGCGAAATGGGAAGTTGGTTTTAGACAACGTCAAATTATGTTAAAAAGTAACATAAAAGCAAATAACAATATATTTTTGAACACACTGCTTGGTTTATTGTAATCCACATCCTACTATATATGCTTATCTTAATATCTATTTTAATACCCGAGCATACAATGGCATAGGTACTGCCGTTTTCAATTTAATTCCAATTTTTTGTCGGGCATGTTATGTTTATATTCATTGAGATTGAAAAGAGACAAGTCTTTCATAAACATTGTTTGTTTTTCAGTTGTTAGAAGGAATGATTCTATGTCCTGTTTGATTAAATGACACTCTACCTCCTTAACTTCGTGTAATACATTATGGTTATCAGAATCTACAATTATAATTAGCGCTTGAAATGTGGTCATAAGATGAGTAAATTGTTTCGTTTGCAAGACGAAGTTGTGTTAGTAAAAAAATACTATTCAATACGATCTCTTTTATGTATATGTTTTCTTCGACTCTCCATTTATCTCATCACAGATTTAACGCACGAAATCATATTTTTGTTTGTTTTAAATTTGCCTAACGTCTTTACTAAGTATAACATCATAGAATCTCATGATATTAAAGCATTAGATGCTTTGGTATCATGTATTTTATTTACGAGCAAAAATTATCTATTTTCAAATACGTCGTCATTATGTGTCATAGTGTTAGAGTATTTTTTAATGTCATGTATAGCGTATGGTTGGTCCTTTTATCATTAGTAAAACGTAGAAGTGTACAATTACAATAAGTTAAGCTATATAATGAAAGTATTACATATTGCATGTATTTGTGAATGAATAATCTTAAAGCACGAATTCCCAACCAGTGGCGAGGTGCAGAGAAATGTCAAGGGGGCGGAATGTGTTTGCATTTTCGAAGAAAAAATAATTTAACGAATAAATTAAACATCATACTATCACATTCACTGATTCTGTCGGTCATGGTTTAAGACAGACTTCGTCAGTCAAATCACAACTCAACTTGAACAGCGCGCGCTTTCTTGCCGCGGAAAACGCAGAGAGGAAGCGAGCGAACATTATTATTCATCAACAAAACAAACAAAACAATTGCATAGATATTGCGCAAGTTTGCGAAAAAATTAGAAATCGTGTTTTAAAATGGTTGTTGCGAAATCAGTTTCTATTGTGGGAAATTACTTATACATCTCACTATTAAAAGGTAAGTTTGGGTACTAATAAACTTCAGTCACCATTTTTATTTATTTTATAAAACTGATAATTGAGCTGACACAAGTTTATAGATCGGCCGCCAGGATCGGCATTCTTAACATCACGATCAAACCGACGCGACGACATTTCTTTAACATGGCGAATTATTTGCGATAAAAATCGTTTATGGTTGTAAGTAATATTGATACAAAATCTAGTTAAAAGTATTATTACAACTCTAACCAACCTACAATAATATAAGTCTCTCGGTGGCCGATTTACAATCAGATATAGTACCTACGTTGTAGGTAGGTAATGAATATGTAATTGTAACATGTAGGTAATGTAGGACGCAAAATGGCAGTGAAGAAACGAAAGTTTTCAGAAGACTACATTAAGTTTGGATTTACCTTCATAGAAAAATATGAGCTACAATTGCCTCAGTGTGTGATACGTATGAAAGTTTTAGGTAATGATAGCACGAGGCCCAAATAAAGGCATTTGAAGCAGCAACGTCATAATCTGATTTCAAAGCCGAAAGAGATTTTTTGTTCTAAAATAGGAACACTCATGGGTTTGGATAAGTCCGAAAGTTTTCAAACAGGTGTAACACAAAATATCAAAGCTTCATTTAAAATGGCTTTTATGATCGTCAATTGTGTACAATTAATAGTTTATGTTCATTGCATCAGCGGAAATGACATTAAAGAGAAGACTTCGTACTCCCAAACTTTGACAGTAGGCACTACATTTGAAGATATATTTAATTCAATACCTGATTTTATCGAAAAATGATTTGGATTGGAATAAAATCATTGGACTTTGCATAGATGGCACCCTTGTAATGATAGGTTTACGATCGGGTTTCAGTTACTATACATTGTGTTATTCATCGATAAGCTTTGGCTTCTAAAACGTTGCCATGTAAATTATGCCAGACTTTGGACTCAGCTATAATGATCGTAAACTACAAGAGCAGCGCTTTGAACAGTCCGTTAAATAATTTATTTTGCGAGGATCTCGATTCTGATCATAGAGTTCTTCGATTCCACAAAGAAGTACTTTGGTTGTCTAAGGGCAATATATTGGTTCGTATTTATAAATTGAAATAAGAGGTCATCCTCATTCTTTAGTTCAAATAAAAAAAAAAGATTTTTTGCAAACGTTCAGTGATGAAAAATTTCAATGGAAGTTGACCTATTCGACTGATATATTTGATGCCTTGAATAAGCTAAACTAACAGAAACGGCACTTTGATAATTAAGATTATATTCAGGCGTTAATATCAAAGCTTAAACTTTGGAATTAAAAGGCGTCTTCTGAAAATGTAACATCTTTTTCTTGATTACTCGAAGCAATTAAAATTAACGTACTAGATGAAGGTTTAAAAGCTGACATAGAAACTAATTTGCAAGTACTGAAAGACGAATTTCGTCTCTACTATCGAGACATTCATTCAGAATTACCAATATAGCATAGGACTAGAAACTCATTTGTTGTTGATGTTTTACAATTACCAGAAGGATTTCAAGAAACGTTTTTAAAATGAAGGCTGATTTGACCATGAAAGATAACATCCATCTCTTGACATTTGAGAAATTTTGGATCAAACGATTTCTTGTTAATTTGAAAGTTTCCTCTCTTGCGTTGCAAATACTTATTCCTTTTTCTTCAACTTATTTATGTGAGACAGGTTTTTCAGCTCTCGTTTTAATTAAAACTAAGCAAAGACATCGTCTTGCTGCCGATAGCGTATGGTAGCTCTGGCACAAAGCTGAACCAAGAATCAACCAACCGGTACAGAACATGCAAGTACAATTATCTCATTAGTACTATAATCATATTATTATAATTTCAACAAAAAACGTTGTAAATATATTTAAACTTTATTTCGTATAACTTAGTATTAAAATAATAAAAGTCGTTATACATTGAAATAATGTGTATATTTTTGTAATGAAAAAATTAAAGGGGTGCTTGAACATATAAAGGGACAAAGGACATATGAAAGTAAAAAACTTTGGAAACATAAGGACGAAAAATGTGAATTCCGGTTAATTATTTTCATGGACGCTATTTATATGTACGCTTATAACTGTTCTAGTAACAGTTATAAGCGTACTTTGATAAAATACAAAAATGTGGATAAATAATAACAAAAGTCGTTAAAAACATAACAAGTTATGATTATTACTTATGTATGACCTAATTGAATCTCTTACATTCAATACTTATATATATATATATATATATATATATATATATATATATATATATATATATATATATACATATATATATATATATATATATATATATATGTATATATATATTTTTTATATTATTAATATTTATATGTGATTATTATATTAATATATAAGAAAAATCCCAATAGTTTTATGTCAATTTAGAAAAATTTACATATTATTTATATGGCTCTGAAATTATGACATTATTTCATATGCTCTTTGTTGCTTCCTGTATTATGTTTCGCTCTAAAATTTGCTAAATATAAGAATATTACTGTGCTGTATTTTTATTTATTTTAACTCCAACAAAAAGTTTCTTTTTGTATTTTATTGAGGAAAATTTAAGAAAAACGCAACATTGTTTCTGGTGTTTTTTGCATTTGCACGGGGAAGCGCGGTTTACTTGTATATTTAAATTTGTATACAAAAAAGGCACACATTTCGTTATACTACGCACAGTTATTTGGAACTCACTTTATTAAACAGAGGACCGTGAGTGTTTTATGTACGTGAATTTATTTTTATTGTGCACAAAATTGTTTTCCAAATTTATTCATAATTATATCAGAGAAGCCCAATGGCGCTACTACATGCTCCAACAAGTACAACAAGATAAGTTCTTTGTAACTTTATAAGGTAAAAAAATTAAATTCAATAATTAGGATTCACTTACTATCAGTGCTTCAAAGAATATGTGATTACCCAAAAGACGAACCGAAATGGCGTATTTTGGTAACTCTTTGAACTCAGGTGTGCAACGTAACACGTGTACTCACCCACACACATTATTTTCTACACGTTGAATACACTTGTATCCTCCTACACTGCCTTTTTGAGATATTTATCACATTATGATAAAGGTAAATACTTATTGCCTATATCCATAATTACTGAAGCTTCTAGTAGCTTGTTTAAAGTTCATGCTTCATAGTAATTTTACACTAATTTCCACATAACAAAGTAGACTACTTTATAAAACTTGTCAAAGATATTTAACAAACTAATTCATTTACAGTTAAGTTAGGGAATTTTACTCAAATGTTTAGGACTTGTTATATCTCCATTGTTAATGTGTTCATTTATCTGTCAAATGGTTATATATTTTCCACGGTTAAAACAGAAATAATAATGTTAAAATTGTTTTGTACGTCACCTTGTATATAATCAGTTTAATAATTCTCATATAGTCCCAAGATTCCATACTTCAAGCTATTATTTTTGTATTTAGGACTCGATATTATTAACCTTTTTAGAGGATTTTACTTGGAATATACTTTTTGCAATATAATTCTAAGTTAGTTTAAGCAATTTTTTTTTGTCTTCAAATATATTAGTATTTCAATTTACGTTACAACTATTAACATTGTAAAAATAAAATATTTATTTTATGTTCCTATCCGTCACCTTCTTTTATCCTACATCTTCTTTTATTTTCCAAAAATACTCTTAAATATCCTTTTTTATACTTTTATTAAATTTTGTATAGTATTCATAATTGCCGATTTCTGTATTTTATTACGTATAATGTTTTTAGACAACAATGTCAGTTTTGGATCAACATTAACAGCCTCAAGATTAATCTATAACCAATATACCATGGGTCGTAAATACCGAATCATAATTTGGCAAGCACAGCAGCAGACAGTTAGGAAATGCTAAAAACAGAGCTACTCACAAATGCTCACAGGAGAAATCTCTACTGGGTTATGAATGTGTTCTTTTTTAAACAAATGAAAATACTATTTAAAACCTTTTTTTCAACATACAGTCAAATAGTGTTAAATTTAATTTGAACATCTTCTCAATAATACTCTTAGCTATTGGTTAAATAATGAAAATTTTATATTTGTTGAAATAATATATTCGCTGAACATCTCTTAGCTACGTTGCTATTAGACTGAATGAATACATAGTCTGTAAATGTTCATAATTTTTATAGTTCTGTATCTTAAGAAGGAAAACACATAATTATTTGCACGATCGCATTCTTAAAAACCGGAAGATGTTGTTAAAATTGTAAAACGAGTTATATTACATGTAAAGAAAAATGATTGAATTTTTTCAGATAAAGTAAATAAAACTCGCATTCTAACAAAAGATATTCTACCGCTTTCCACTGTATGGTATCAACAAAAATGTTATGTCTTGAATATCATTCCCATTAAAATATGCTCTGCATATTTAGCGATTAATAAAAAATTCACTGAAGTCAAAAGTAATAAAGACTACTGAGTATTTATGTTGAAAATATCGTTTCTAAATAACCCAACTCCACACACAATAACAAGGACCAAACACTATAACAAGGATTACCGCTCGATTATGCTACCTATCGACAAAACTCCCTGTTGACAAGTTTTTAAGATTTATATTTTAGCATATGAATAATGCTTAAATTTTGCAAAAAATTGTTTTTTCCCACGTGAATATTTTGATTGCGATATAAAAAAAATGCATGTCACAAAAGTACATATTCGGGTCTCTAAACTTTATTAACCGACTCCAAAAAAACAGGAGGCTATCAATACAACCCGTACGTAAGTAATATTATTAGAGCCACAAAATATTCAGATATATTATTCAACTAGGCCTTCTAAACAAATGTACAAAATTTCATAAGTGTATGCATGTTTGTATGTTTTTCCACGTATTTCTCAGAAACTAATAATACGATTGCAATTTATTTATTGGCTTTAAGTATCTTTCAATTAAGGTACAGTAAAACTTTCACTAAAATCGATTTAATAGTATATAAAATATACTTAACTAAATTAAACATTTAACTTTACTTAAGCAGTTTATAAGTGTGTTAACTATTGCTATGGTCAATTTATGGCGAAGTCACAATTCTCAATAATAATTTAAAATAAATTAATTTTTTAACACTTGAATACAATAATATAACAAAATTTATTACAATCTTACAAGATTTCTTATCTAGTTCTCACTATTAACAAACATAAAGAATTGTATGAAATCATGTATCAGATATTGCCCCCCCTAAGGTCTTAAAAAAAATGGAAAAGGAAGCGTCAGAGACTAACAAAAAATTAAAGTAATACGGCGTAAATCTACTGAATGTTGCTATTATTTTCCTCTTAATGTTTTAAAAGCTTTCTAAGCTTTCTAAGCTTAAAAGTAACTTCTTACAACAGACAAATGTACACTACACAAATTTATACTACAGTTTTAAACATGTTTATTCACGAAAAATCAAAATCACACTAATTTTTTGGTTTATTGAAATGATTTGAGATTTACAATGTGCTTTTGTACTCATTCTTACTTATTCACAATATTAAAGATCACTATTTGTTTCACCCCTATTATTTTTAATGAACTTTTGTTTAAATTATATTAAATTGAAAGGGTAAAGATTTATAAATAATTCTCATGTTACAACAACTGACAAAAGAGATTCAAAATCCTAAAATAAATACCTATAGGTTTTTAAAGGACAGTAAACATACGAATTTGCATACAAATTCAATTACAGTTCATAGAATGTCACCAAGGCTCCGTTCTTGAAAATCTTTTGTAACGGCTGTGTGTAATTTTTAATGCCGCTAATTAAATACGATGGCCTAACTTGATTTTAAAAGATAAAAATTAGACAAGGTTCCGTCGGAAAATGACCCCTAATTTGAAGACGCAAATACGCCAATATGACCTCATAGTGAAACAGAGTTTCTTCAATTTCAAGTCGTTCCCGCCGAGTCCGTTGACGCTTAACATCGAACATCCGGTTTTTTTTTTCATTCCCCCCTCTCTTGAGCATTTTTCTAATATTTTCTATAATTTAGCTAGTATTTAATATACATATTTTGCACATTTTCTAACTTTTGCATACGAATTTCCACGGTTCTAAGAGTTACTTCTAAATAAGTATTAAATATGGAGGTTTTCTTTGTTAGACATTTGATAGACGCAATATCTCATAACGAAGGCTCTCTCCAGCTCCCGGAGAAAATTAAAAGCGCCGTCGCATATATTTCTATACCATAGTTGTACTTTACGATTGTATGAGCCAATAATGTTGGCGTAATGTCAGCCAATATTAAAAACATGCTTTGTTTAATACTTTAGTAAATGCAATATCGTTCATATGTCCAACATAAACAATTTTAAAACTTTTCAATCTCATCAACTTTTTTTGTAACATACACGAATTAAACGTGGTATACCAATTTTAAAAAAGGTAAAGGGTAGTCTACATCAAAATGTTTGTTTAGGCATTCCCTTCATAAAATTACTTCAGGCAAGATTCTTCTGCAATTTTTAAATTTGTTCGCTAACTGCTGTCGATCTAATAAGCAGTTTGTTCATGCAAAAGCATTAAATCAAAATATTACATTTTTATTCCGGCACTTAATAGCTGAGTTACATAAGACCTCTCTCATATATCTTAACAAAAAATTACCCACAATCAACCATCATTATGGCAAAATGTCTGTTATTCGCCAAAAAGTTAAAATTGTTTACGGTTATTAATAATGGTAATGAAATTACATCTAACAGACATCGCTTCACGTTATTCTAAGCTACTAAGTAGGTAATGGTTATTTATTTTATTTTCCATCATCTGGTCACGTATGAAAAGTCCTAGTCCAGTGCATATTCCAAAAGTTCGAAAATGTTCAAAATGGTTGTAGACAGCTGTCTCTCATTTCATAATTACGTTACTAATAATTGGTAGACTGTATTTAAAATTCAACATTTATCATGCGTCACTCCTGAAGTTTCCACGACTTCATATAAAATTGGACTCTGATTAACACTCTTGCTCAATGTCAGGTAAAGCTGAACTCAATCATTTAAGCTAACTTGCATCTTTATTTTCATGAAACACAAAAAAATTCAATTTGCCCATTTTTATATTTAAGTTTTGTCGCATTCTGAGTCACATTGCACAATCTGCACATAAGAAGTTTTACAATATACAGCCGGGCCATCCATTTATTTAAATGTTAGTTGATTACTGATATAGATGTTTGGCTTTCCTCTTTTTTAGACTCCGCTTTTAATTCAAATTGTGATTTCAGCCTTCGTGCTCTTTCACACTCACCATTTCACACATCACATGCACAATAAAGGCTTAAGTGGTATTATTATTTAAGAAATAAATATGAACGTTATGTTATATTCAGAAATATATAGAAATAATTGTTATATATCCAATAAAGAGATGATAGTATGTGATATTTCAAAATTATAAAAACAACATATATCAAGTATCTATAAACTTAACATCGCTTTATAAACTATCATAAACTAACGATAAACTAACGATAAACTAAAAATGATAATTCTGTGACTATTGTAATGATTCTGACATATATAAATATTTTTATTTCGGTTTTATATAATGTAGCTAGCGCTCACATATCCAATTAAGGTAATAAACGAAGTACACGAAAGGATATAAATAAAGGAATATCAACCGCGCGGGAGCGCGTACCTGCTTCGACATACTTGACGGCGCTGAAATTCTACCGGACGCTCATTGCGACCTTAGATAGCGTGAATAATTATTGCCTCAAAAACGTTGCTGTAAAAGGGATCAAGTTTCACTTTAGATGCAATATCACACGAATACTGTTTTACATGCGCTAAGCTAGCACTGGAAATATTAGTTTATGTAGGTCCAGGCAACTGTTATAATTGTAACCAGAAATTTTGGTGGCAATTTAGTTAATTTATCGTCGCATTGACTTACATTAAATTTACCATAACCGCAATAAAATTTCTAGACGAACCAAATAAATTAAATATTTAAACAACACGAGAACCATCAGGAGCGTCGAAAATTCCGAGCTTTGCTTAACTTTTTTAAAGTTTACCGTTTTTTTACAATGCCAAACATCTATTTTAATTACATAAGGAATAAATCTAACTCCGTATAAACTTTATTTTTTATTACAATGCTATTCTCAAACCATCACTCTGGTTTTTTCAGGGTCCCTGCAGGATCCCTACTGTGGTTCGTAAAGTTCCGTTTTATGCCACGCAGGATGCAGGAAATTTTGAAGGTCTCCAATATTGTCCGAATATAAAGCCAAGCGCTTCCACTCAATAGTGTTAAATATTATACCTGACCAATGAGACATTTAAACACTTCCATTTTTCTAGAACGTTTTTTGCGAACGTTCTAAATATCTCAAAGATCAGTTCACTCTCAACCACGTTATAGTGACTAAAGATACCATGTTCTAAAGAGTTGCATTAACTTACTCTACTGGGTTAAGGCATACTCTCCAGCAAAACTCTACGCGCATAATCGTGCTCATTATGGTGGAACAAAACGTGATTAATTTCTGGCATTTACGATACTATGGATGTAACTACTTTTAACTTTGGATAAGACAACCTTCAGTTCGATAAAAATATTAAAAATAGCCTGTTTATTATTATTTGTGGATATACTTTATCCATGTAATTTATAAAAGTGATTTTTCGTTCTGATAAGTTTACAATGTCTTCTTAACATGTCACTTTGTTCATTTCGTCATTTCGGGCAAGATGAAAATTTCAGGGAAATCACTAGGAATATATATATATATATATATATATATATATATATACACTCACATACCGGGGTCGCTTTAAGGAATCATAGTTATACATCAAGACAGGGTTGTCTTTCGGTGCAAATTCTATATACTTTAGAAAACTATATCAAACGGAAGTTATAATATTTCAATAATTATTAATCACTTATTTAATTAATACTGATGTTTAATATAATTGTAAAAGTATAACGTAACATGTGAAATTTTTACAACATAAACTTTTATTTTTGACAGCTCAAGAGGCTACTGCATATATAATATTTTTATATATGATTTGGAAATAACAGTGATTTTCCCGAGGATGATTTTGACTATTACGCCTCTCATAAATTTAAAGACAAGTTATAAAAACTATCGCGAAGAATAATTCCAATAACAAAACAATAATTTCCAATTAATAATTCCACAGTAGCAATAGTTCCCAAAACGATTTAGACGTAAATATATAAAGGAGCCCGGCAAAAATGGGCCCAGACGTTACAGAGATAAAACTTAATTTTTGAAAAGCTGATATTTTTTAGAATATAAAAAACCAAACAATTCAGTAATTGACAATTGGGAAAGAGGAAAAAATGGAATTAAAATTTATAACCGTAATACAATACAAAAAAAAATATCTGCATAAATGCCTATATATTACATTTTTAAAATATAAATAATTATTAATTGGAATAAAAAATAAGAAAAAAAATCGGACAAAATATATAATAAATTTTTATAAAAGATTACCAAAAAAATCCACGCCTTTTGCTTCTTTAACGTATACCCATTGCCTAAAATAATTAAAAATAAACTGTTAACAAATATTGACAAGGATTCTATTGTTGTTAAAATGAATAGCTTTTTCCCTCTTATCCAGGTTTACATAACTGTTTTTGACGACCCTGTCGTGCCTGTCAGCATCACGGATTAATATGGTACTGTTACAAATACTCCTTCCCACAATATCAGTAAGAATATATTACTGACCAAGCAGTGATTCTCATAAAAAACATAAATCATGATAAACATAAATCTGACCTAACATCGGACCGGATTTGATATTCGTAGTGGGCATTAGTCTCTTTTATTAAAATACTAGTTATTTTAATAATTAACATAATTAAATAAGTGTCTGTTTTTTTAAAAGCCTATTTCATCAAACCCCGTAACAGTTGTGTCAAAAGTGGGATGTTCGGCTCTTTCTGTTGATGATCACCAAATTACTATTTCATCTTTGCATCTCATAATATTTACTAATTCCACTATTTCCGAAAATCGTAAAGAAGTAAAAGTAAGTTCGCAGAAACCAATAAATTTATTTCAAATATAAAACAACGCTGTATCCTGATTAGTATCTTTCCGGTTCTGTTACCCGGTCACTGTATCCTGGTAAACTTCGATTTCCCGAGTCATAAGGAAGAAGTGGAAACTCAAATAACGAAAGAGTCTTTCCAAGTCTAGAAGGTCTGCACTGCCATGTTTATTTAGATGACGCTATCCTGTATTCACACGACCTTGACTCCCAAATACAAAAATTAAAGCTAGTTTTCGATCGGTTTCCTAAATTCAACCTAAAACTACAACCTGACAAATGTGAATTCTTAAGACGTGAAATCGCTTATCTCTGTCATATAATTACTTATAAAGGTGTCCTGAAAAAATAAAGGCTGTTATCGGTTTCCTACTCCTAAAAGTCCAAAGGATATAAAATCCTTTTTAAGCCTAGTCCGTTATTATCGACGATTTATCGAGAACTTTTCAAAAATTAAGAAACCCCTTACGTCACTCCTAAAAAGGGATACTGAATTCCATTGGTCCTCTGAACAAGAACAATCCTGTAATCTCCTTAAAACTAAATTAGCAACTACTCTTCTCCAGTATCCTGATTTTACAAAAAAACCTTCGTGCTAACGACGGACACCTCAAATTATGCTGCAGTAGCTATACTCTCTCAAGGCAAAATTGATAAAGATAAACCGATCGCCTACGCATCTCGAACTCTAAATAAATCTAAAGGCAACTACTCTACAATTGAAAAAAAACTCTTAGCCAATATATTCGGCGTGAAAACATTCCGTCCCTATCTTTTTGCTCGCTCGTTTAAGTCATAACAGACCATCGTCCTTTGATGTGGTTATTCAACATCAAGGATCCTGGCTTTAGACTAATTCGTTGTCGACTTAAATTGGAAGAGCATGGTTATAAACAAGGTATATTAAACTGTAACGCAGATGCGCTCTCACGTTTCCCTATAAATATTAATAACCAACACGCCAACTCTAACAATGATTCGAATTCACTTGACTGCAATCCGTCACATTCCGTAAACCATAAATCTCCTAACCCGCCAGAAATATTACCGTCCTGGATGGAGGATATAACGAGATACAATCTACATTTTGTCCCAGCAGAAACTACATTTACAATCTATCATGAAAAATAACCTAACTTTTCATCAACCTAGATTTCGCTTTTGTCTGACGATTTTGAAAAACTTTTAAGGAGATTATTTTTTTCATTTTCTTTATATAACAGTATAATTTTTAGTCTAGTAACATCTGAGTCCAACACCATATGAACGGATTGTATTGATTGTACAATAAACAGGTGAAAAAGATTGACAGATTTAAATTTCAAAAGTCGATGTTTCCTTCAAATTTGTGTTTCTTTGTAAACAGATCTGACATAGATTCGGAACTATTTAAAGACTTTTTAATAATTGACTACCCGATAAGAATCGGTAATGGAGACAAATAGATTAAGATTCAAAACATATGATTTGGCACTTTAGCCTTAAACTCATGTCATATTTTAAAATATTATCGCAAACTTTAATGAGCTGTTTATTTAAATTTTAATCATGTAATTTCCATTTAGGTATTCAATCTGCCTGTATATTAATTCAATATGGTAAAATTGGGTTGACGTAAATAATTTTGTTTATTCAGTCAAAGGAAATAAAAACCTAAAACTTGCTTGTGTCTGTTAAAACATTTTGTTATGCTTTTCCTAGGCCATCATTGCGTAGGTTAACCAAAGTATCGTAAATTAAACTATCCATTTAAGCTGCTTTCAGTAAAGCAATCATTTTGGTTTTCTGCACTTTGTTTTCAGCACTTTGAGCTATAAAATTAGTTCATTCGATGCTTTAGAAATATTATGGAATTTTTGCGGAAATGTGTATGCCTAGTTCACGCTTCCAAATCATCGAAATTCACAAATATAATTCCAGTGTTCATATATTGTTACAATATATGTAAATACCGCTGCAGCTCAAACAATTCAACTGTCAGAATTATTAATGCCAATAAGGGCCTGCGTAAGTCGTTCTCTTTTTTGTCATTAATGTTTTAATTAAGAAGGAAAACGAGTAAGTTAGGAATTGTAATTTGTATAATCTGTCCCAATGGAAAATGATTTGAAATAAAGATGCATTGCTTTCAATCTACTATTCTATAAAGTTATTCATTCAAAGTGAACAATAGAGAGCAAACAGACATCTTAAGAGCTACAAAGTATCATGAACGTATGCACTTCTTGCATGTCTCATACGTAAATGGAGCTAACTAATTACTTACATGAATGAACTTCGTAAGTTACGGTGACATAAAACACGTAATTCATTTGAAAACTCGTTGTGTGTAACTTAAAAACAAAATTAAATCATTAGAGCAAGCATCGTTATAAGGCTTATTCTATGGGCGAACGTGTTGCCAGGACTAAAAAAGAAAAAAAACCTTGAATATTTCCTACATTTTTATAATATAATTAAATCTATACATTTCTACATTAAAAAACCCGCCGTACATTCTTAAGTGTACCGAAATTTGTACGCATAATAACGACCGTTAACGAGATAGCGACCAGTTTCGGCGCCAGTTACGATTACTCTTAACGACTGCAGTTAAAAATTGATTAACCATATAAGAGCTGACAACGCCGCGATATAACGCTGACTCTCAGCGTTTGACAAACATTATAGTCGACTTTCAAAACTCACAGTATGTAAACGAATATTATTATAATATTTTATTACGTTAATAAATACATGTCGAAAAAAGACTAGAAAATAGAAATTACATGTGCTTTTTATTGCAATTTGTCACGTAGCAAGTTCGGTATTATTTTTATGGTATTATTTTCTTCCTTTCAAAACAGTAAAAAACATCAGATGCCGGAAAGCAAAACTTGTGAGAAGCCATAATTTTGTAAATTGCGCCAAAGAAAACTGGAACACATAAAATTCGGTTTAGATTAAAATTTGAAATAAATTACATGGAGTTATTTCCATAAATTCTGAGTATAATAAAAGGTAAATATAGCTTGATACAATTGCAGCGTTTAAATCGAAGTTTAATTTAGGTGATTCCGTATACGTTACAAAAATCCAGATACTTTTTATTTTTGTAAATCAGAAACGACAATAAGACAATAGGCAGAAATATGATTCCTTTACAATTAAAGACTACAACTTTTGGCGACTAACAAATTTACCCGTACCCACAATAACGAAGTAAGTTTTACGGATAATTAGATTTAGTTAAAAGGGTATATTTTGAAAAAAGTTATTACCTACGTCACTATATCAAATGTTCCTCCAATAAATTAGAAGGTTTGTATACTTGCTAGCAACTTTTGTTCAAGTTCAGCACATATTCTATGCACCACGTACTGCGTTATGACGACTCCAGATTATGAACGTAATATACGAGCGTGAAAGAAAATTGTCTGTTTTGCTCGCTATCGCTCGGTTTCTATAAGCATAGGTGATACAACAATGTTGTCAATTTTCCCCAATTACATAGCTTTAAACGAATGTTATCGGAGACGGTGCTACTGGTCACCGAACCTTCACTCAATTGAATTTTTCTAAAACTATCTTCTATTATTATTTCCAAGCATATAACCGCCTTGCATGAATTCTGCATTACACGAGAAAATGCTAAAAATTGTAGTTTTTTATGGCAAAATACAAAAACTATTAAGGCGTAATGAACTTTTGTGTTAATTATGAAATTAAATATATCGTTTACTTACATTATTTTTAATTTTTTATTTAATTTAATTTTATACCTGTGTTTTTCTCAACTTGATGTGTTACTTTTCTGTTCTATTTAAAAATTTAAGAAAGCTTAATATTAAAAATAATAAAAAATACCCTCAAAAACAGAGAATGAATGCAATTAATTAACTAGGCTGTTAACAATATTTTTTTGCGAATTATGTGATGACACAACGTAGCACTGGAACTGGCGTTATTATTGAAAGCGATTAAAAAAAACAATTAAAATAAACAATTATTTCATTTTTGTTAATTATTTAGAAAAGGCGAAATTCTTATGACTACAGCGCATAAAAAGATAAGAAATGAATGCACTAATTGCTGAATTATGCTATAAATTTATGGAAAATTTAAGATGTTATAAAGAAGTGCAATTAAGTATATGTCGATATCTTAAGCGCATATACTCCACATGATACATGTAAATGCACATTATTTCAACCACAGATGTACAATCTTCTTGCCGGAGGACAGCAAATTTACTGGAGACACCACCGATAATAATTTGTATGGGTACCACAACGGCACCTTAAAGGGAAGGTGAAGAACGTGAAAGAAAATCGCGTGTTTCGCTCGCTATCGTTTTATTTTTATAAGCATTACTAAGAGAAAAACTTACGAAACAATTATTTGAATTTAGAATAATGGATATATTGTACATAGAAATGATAGAAAGTGTCACTTTCGCTAGCCACCGTAAAAGTTGCTTTAGTTTTTTGATTGGAGGGAAATTCTTAGCTCTTTGATTTCACCGCTCTCTCATAAAGTTGTAGATAGCATGTAACATATAGAATATTTGTATGATAAAAGTAACTAATAATTATTTTTGTGTCACCACTCAAGTCCCTGATAAAATATCTTTAATGACATAAACATAAAATAACACAGCGCGAACAAAAAACACAACATTTTTGACATAATTCGATAGAAGCGGTTATATATTTCACATTAAGTTATCTCAACTTATCTTGAGGTGTTTATAGGCTTCACACCTCTGGAACTTAAATGAAGTGTTACAAAACGTATACATTCACATATACGAAATATTCATATATGCTATAAAAAATGGAATACTACGGTTTTAAAACAAGGTTATTCGTGGAAAATAATAGTCACATTCATTTTTTGTTTATGGAAATGAATTGAGAATATCCGTGTGTTTTCGTAATATTTCTCACTGATTCACAATTAAAAAAAAAGCAAAACAAACTTTAAAAGAATTGTGAATTAAATATTACTTTTTTTTCACTCTTATTATTCTTAATAAACCTTTGTTTAAGTTATGGTGTACAGCAAGAATAGAGATTTATAAATGATTCGCACGTAACAACAATGCAAACAAGCGATTCAAAATCCGACAAAAACTACCTACAAGTTGTTAAGAAATAATGAACAAATGGATTTTCATGCAAATTTAATGTCAGCTCATAGAGTGTAAATATGATTTCCTTTCTTGAGGATCTTCTGTTACGAGATGAATATAATTTTTTGGCTACTTTCAACTGTCGCAAATCAAGTACAGCAGGTGGATGTGGCTTATGGTATGGATTGTGATTCTGTCGGGACATGGCCTGTAGTTTGAATATGTAAATATGTCAATACTAATATATGACTATATGGCGAAACAAAATTGTTTCAAATTGAGGCGCGCTCTTAACCTTTCTTTCTTTTAACATTTTCTATAATTTTTCTAGTGTTCAATATAGATATTTTAGATACACTATAATTTTTACATTCTAATTTCCACAGGTTGAAGAGTTATATCTAAATAAGTACCAAATATAAAGGTTTTATTTGTTATACATGTAATAAAATGCAAAATCCCAATAAGAAAGCTGTGGGCGTATATTTTCTGGCCTTAATTGTACTTTACGATTTTATGAGCCAATAACGTCAGCGTAATGTCGACAAGTTTTTAAAACATGCTTCGTTTGATACTTTAGTAAATCAAATGTCGTTCATACATCCATGATTAATTATTTTGAAATGATAAACTTTTGGGATCAACTTTTTTTGTGACATACACGAGTTACAATTTTCAAACGTAAAGCATATTCTACTTCAAAAGTTTTTGGTTTCGGCATTCCCCTCATAAAATTACTTGAGTCATTATCAATATTCATTTCATTATCACATTACTGATAATTGGTAGACCGTGTGTAGAATATCAAACTTTTATCATAGGTCACTCCCGATTTCATATAAAATTAGACACCGATTAACACTCTTGCTCAATATTAATTAAAGATAAATTCATAAATTTCAGATAATTAGCATTTTTGTGTTAAAAAATACAAAAGAATTTAGTCAATTTAGCTATTTTATTACTTAAGGTTTCCTTTTCGTTACTTTGTGGAGAGCCGCGTGGAACGGTCTACACAGAAGAAGTTGTATCTTCTGCAATTTGAAGCTGGGCTGTTGCTTTAATTCAAATGTTAGTTAATTACATTGACATCCCACTGATGTTCGGATTGATGCCGTTTTCTAACCTAAATTGTTATTCCAGTCTCTCTTACATTTACTATTTGTGAAATAGTAAATGTACACATGCTCGTCACATCCGTAGACTTAGATACAGCATCGCTTTAAATTACATCTTCATTAACACAATGAAAACATTGGATAAGAGGTCTTAAAAGACATTAGATTTCATTTGTGTATTTTACAATGTATATTAAACATTTCTCTAACTCAATGTATGGAGTACGCATTTACTAGGCAAAAGCCTGCATTTTAATTACCGTTAGTGAATCTGCAGTCAACAACCCATATATGCTACGGCCGTTAATATTGATAGTAATTAAACTTGAAAAAAAGGGCATTAAGAATTTCTGTGCCGATAATTTTTAGTTCTGCAAAGTAATAAATAGCAATTATATTTGATAGATAAAGACGAGGGCCCCGGTTCCTAGGATTGAAATATTATACAAAATATGCGAAAAAATACAAACAAAAATGTCGACCGAGAGCGCGTATCTGCTTTGAAATGCTTTGCGACGCCGAAATTCCACCGGCTGCTCATAACACAAAAATGTCACTGTAAAAAGGGTTAAGTTCCACTTTAAAAAGATGGCCATAAAAAGTAGTGAGATATGATTAGTCCAGTTCTTATAGAACTTTATTAGAGAAGTATAGATAACTGAGTTAAAGTTTTTTATATAAAATTATTGAAACTTGTATCTATTGCAACACTGAGCTTAACTGCGATAAATGTGTTTTGCCAAATCAATAAAATCAGTAGAATTTCGTTTTTAGGTAACTCCGGTTCTTGAAGTCAAAAAATCTAAAAATTATTCACGGCCATCAAGTATTAATTATTTAGCACTGACAGCAGATTATCGATCTATAAACATCTCTTATGTGTATTATGTAGATTATTTCAAATTTACCTTAATAAAAAGAAAACTCATTCACCTTCAAAGATTTTGTTTGAAAGAAATATAAATTGTACCATATTTTAAAAAAGCCGATATTCAGTGTCAATATACCTCAATCAATTTTGTATAAGTTAAGTTGTAGTTTCGAACCTCCGAATTATATAATACGGAGTTATGTTACATTTACCATAATAGGAATAAAATTTATAAAGTATATAAATAAGGTAAAGTTACCACAAGGTCCCTACAGGGACTTGTAACGGCCTCTTCAAGCCACACAGTGTGCAGGAAACTTTGAAGATCTCCGATATTATCCGAATATACCGTCAAGCACTTCCACCCAGCAGCGTTAAATACTGAATTATTTAATATTAATTAATTTTGTTATTAATTTAATATTCCTGCTCAATGAGATCTTTGACACCTCCATTTTTCAAGGATGTTTTTGCGGACGATAAATAGCTAAAGAATCGGTCCACTCTCAAACAAGTTATGCTGACTAACGATTCAATGTTCTAAGGAGTAGCGTCAGTTTACTTTACTACTGAGTTAATTTATACTCTCCAGGCAAACTCTACGCACAGCATAATACTCACTGCCGTGAAACAAAATTAAATTAATTTGTAGCATTTACGATACTATGGCTATTATTAATTTGCTCGTTAGATAAACCAACCTTAAAAAATCTGGTAACCTAAAACCACAAAACTAACGTAAAGATAAAAATACGTTTTAATACATTTAAATAAAAAAAATTTCATCCATCCTTTAAAACTGATATCCATGTCTGGCAAAGGAAAATTGTGCATAGTTGGGTTAAAAATGTAGATGTAAATTATAATATTAGTATTACATTCACATTAATTTTTTCCGTAGATTTTACTGAATAAAATAAGACAACAATAACTTAGAATAAGTGAAATGCTATTTTTGTATACCATTTCTTACTAACCAGTAAATTTTGTGATAGAAATTTATACCAAAAGAAATTTGTAATATTCCACCAATTATGAACTATTTATTTAATTACAATTACGTGAACGTAGTACTAAAATATATATTAGAAACGATAACATAGGATATAAAACTTTTTATAATCTTTTACTTTTGATAGCCTAAGAGGCGACGGTTTATACAATACTTTTTATATGATTTACCCATACATTTAGAAATGACAGTGATTTTATTGAAGAAGATTTTAACCCTCTCAGTAATTTTAAGATAAAGAATATGGCAATGAAATAATAATTTCAAATTGATAATTCGACAATAGCAATAAATAGTTTCCAAAAATATTTAAACGTAAATATATAAATTTACGTATAGCTTGTTCAATAAACCGCTGAAAAATGTATATTGGTAAAGTTACTTTTTATTATCAATCTTGGGTTCCTTTCCAAATATTCCTGAATTATATATAGATGCGGAACTTTTTAAAGAGTCTGGTAATAATTGATTCTGCTCAATAATATTCAGGTTCGAAACAGATTAAGATCCGAAACATATGATTTGACAGGTTAGTCTTGAACCCACATATGTTTTAATATATGTTCGCATACTTTCGTGCGTTGTATTATTTTAATTATACTCATGTAATCTGTTTTCAATCTGTCTGTATATTAATTGAATATTCTGGAAGTGGGTGAATACAAATAATTTTTTTGTTCAGTTAAAGGAAATAAAAACCTATAATAATATAATTGCTTGTATGCGTCTTTTACAAATTTTTTTATGATTTTCCTAGGTCATCATTGCCTAGGTTAATCAAAGTATCATTATTTAATCCTATATAATTAAATTATATTCTGTAAGGCAATTATTTCGGCTTAGCAATAGGTTTCAACTGTGAACTCTGAAATTAGTTCATTTGCTGATTTAGAAATCTTTTGGAATTTTCAGCGGAAGGGAACGCACCCAGCTTCCCCTCCCTACTTACCGAGATAGACAAATATTATTTCAATGCCCATATATTGTTCCAATATACATATATTGCATTTTCTGAAATTTTTATGTTGCCAGAAATGGGTCTAAAAACAAAGGCGAAAACCAACTCTCAGATTTACACTTTTCTCAATATTAGGCATCAGTGTTCCAACTCCATGATATTCAAACCAATATTTAACCGACTCTGCTGTATCAATCAGTTATATTAATCAATCCATCAACCCTAATATAAGTAACATAAAAAATCGACAGAAATCTAAATCCTTAAACAGCAAGTGGTATTAATCTATTTAAGGAATTTTTGCACAAAGCTTTTAGTATATTAATATAAATATTTGATGCTAGTTTTTGTTTAAAATCTGTCCCAAGACGCTTCAAAACGGTGCAAATAATTATGTTAAAAATCTGGTAAATCGGCAGTAGAGATAACACCGCATAGACCAATATTGCTGTTACCCACAATATTATTTTTTTTAAAAAACTATCGCTGAAGAGAATTAAATCAATTGTGAATATTTTGGATTTACAGTTTGTATTTAGAAATAAACCTTCTACCATCGATCAACCGCTTCATGAAATAACGACAATCAGAAAGGTATTTGAGCAAAGAAAAATTACCCTGGGATGTATCTGGCTAAATTACGAGCTATTGACAGAGTATAGCATGACGGTCTCATTCATAAAAGAGCAAATTGCTGACAACAAACTATTAGCAATTGTTTATGTCCTATCTACATGACGGAAGATTCAGAGGATCATATAAAGAAGAATATAAACGCTCTCATTCAATCTGACGGGTGTAGCACTGGAAAGTGTCTTGAGGCTCGTCTTCTAACTAATATAGCGTGAAGTTTTCACCTTTGCTAATAATAGAGCAGTATCGGCAATTGCAGATACGCCAAATAAAGCCACCAAAAATTTACAAGCACTTAACAAATTCAATTTATGGACTGCTTATGGAAAAATCAAACTCAATAAGCCAAAATCTATTCATGTCGCATTTGCATTGGGATGAACAAACGGCAAGCAATCCACGCATGTCCCAACGGAATTCAATTCCTGCAAGCTGCTTCAGCGAAATACCTTGGACTCCATATAGATAATAGTCTTGATTGGACATACCATATCAAAGTAAAAGCTGATCAAATCAGGCTAAAACAACTATAGACATATTTTTTGATTGATCATCATTCCCAGCTTAACTTATATTGTCGGCGACTAATTTAGCCTTCTGTCGCCAAACCAATTTATATATGGTATTGAGCTTTGAGACGGTGCTAATCAATCTAAAAGTAACGTAATTCAGCAAAGTCAAGTTCTTGCATATGAGTAAAAATATATATTGTTATGTTACCAACCAAAAAGTACAAAAGAGTTTAGATATAAAACGGGTTAATGGAATTATCTAATGATATGTCACAAAACGTGAAAATTATTTAACCATACTAGTGTAAAAGCTATTCGATTTGTGGGTATTACTTCCGGATCGAGAAGGCTAAAACGTGTCATAAATTAACATCGAATAAACTTAATTTATCTGGGACCTGAATGTTGATAAAGTAATGCAAATTTCCTTAGAAATAAAATATCATTCATGAAATATATGAATGATAACTGCTTAATTTTATATCAGGATTGTTTTACGTATATTTAACAACGCATGTTTAAAAAACATAAAAGTTTACATTATAGATAATTCAAACAAGTGTGTAATAGGCCCGCTAGACGTAATTCTACACGAAGATCATAATGCCTATATTACACGATTTCACGACTACCGCAGTAAATGAAGTGTACGTCCTAAAATGAAACAAGTGCTTGGATAAAATTTAAATTTCAGACCGGATGGTGGTGTGAAGTACAGATTCGGTAATATATCTTTAATTTCCTCTTTGTTCTGTTCCTACGCCTCCCTCCTTGTTTAGTTTATTGACTTTTACTTGAAGACATCTGTAGGTGTCGTGTCTTCTGACAAGCTAGCATATACATAATTAATTTGCAACTCATGAAGAGTTAGATGTCTAAAGTAAAAGTCAAATGAGCTAATAAGTGCCTTACATTATTATATGACATGACTACATCCATTAAACATTGCGTATTATAACTAAGTATCTTCTTGTCATAATATAATAATAAAAAGTAAATGCGGCGTCCAAGAAGAATTTCCATATATTAATTGAACGTTTCTACCTTTGCACTTCATAAACCAGCAAAAATCTCATTATCATATACACGCATAAAGAATTCGGCATTTTTTCTGATGATTGTTCGTAATTCATGGTGAATTACATTTAATTATATTTTTAATTAAACGCATTCTTAGTCAAAAAATCATATGCTGTGTGAATACTTTTTGCTATCCTAAATAATACCTATAAAATACCTTCTTAACACAAGTTTCCATTTTTCGCATTTATTCCGTTTCCGATGTGTAACTTGTAATATTTCGACAGTAATTCCGAGCAATGTTTAATAAGAGATATAATTTAATTAAAAAAAATAAAATATGTCGATTAATACAATAACAACATCGATCTTGCTCCATCACATGTTCAGGAAGTTTTGTATTCTCAATTACTTCTTAGCTCTCATAGTTTACGATGTCGTACGAAATTGCAAAAATATGTTTTAAATAAGCACAATATCATAACTGTGATATTGTGTAAAGCATAAAGAAATTTTTATGTTCCTCTATACGGACGGATATAAAAAGATTTCAGTAATCCTCTATTCAGTATCATGCGGATACGGATATATTTAAAATTATTTTATATGTAGTGAAAAATAAGAGCAAATTACTGTAATATTGATTACTGTGAAATTTATGGCAGAACCAATCACACGAAATGGTAAAATTGCCATTTCTGAATCATAAATTAAATGTAACTAACAAAACGCCATATTACGTAAGTCAAGTTATGCACAACAACTTAAACTTATTAATCTATATCAGATCAAGTACACGCCGTTTTTATTTTAATAAAATTTAGAAAACAGAGTGAATGATACTATGTATATATTATTCACGTGTTGACTAACAAACATTCGCTTTTCTCTGCGCCTCTCCTTGCGTTCTTATGGTGTTCCACTTATTTAACTCGTATAAATTTTCTATAATGAACCGTGTTCAGATATGTTATATCAAATTAAATTATAGTTCTTCGTAATGAGTTAAAAAATATCGCTGATAATTCGACTCCAGGAAGACTATTGCTTTTAAAGGTTGAAGTCATACATCATCTTATACTCATACGAAAATCGAATAAATGGATGGGCGGTGAATATGAATGAAACTAGATTACAGTTAAAAATAAGGAGATGATAAACAAATCGATAATAAAATCAACCAAAAATTCCTTCTGCAAATATTGTGCTTGGTTTATTCTTTAATTATACAATTCTCAGGTTGACATCATCACATGCTCATTTGGAACGGATACTTACAGAAGAACTTATTGAGATCTTTGAGATCGGCGAGGACCTAATAAAAGCGAATTAAAACTGTGTGACATTTTTTCTTCAAAATGCGCTAAAATCGTTCGACTTTTGCTCATTTTCACACCGTCCATCTCCTGAAAGCCTCGGTAATTTGTCTTTGAACATTCAAATATAAAAAGTATATTTTTGAGACTATCGTAGTTTAATTTCGGATTGCGATTATTTTTTTAATTTTTGTTGAGAAAAAACCAACCGTTTGATGAATATTTATTCCTATCGATTTTTTTTCTGTTCTGTTTAATTAATGTTTATTCATCTCATTCACTTCAACGTTTGTCAGAATTGATAATCAACCTTAAATTAATATATTTCTTAAATTTAGCGTTTCTAAAATATCTAGAAATTACCCAATGTAAATAAATGTTTGCAAAATGTAAGTTTTCCCTAAGATTTAAAAGAAGACGTTAACATGTTTAAAATAAATTCAAATACCATAGATATAATCATACTTGTAAAGTTTGGTCGCTACATAATTTTCACGTTCTTTCATTACGGAGTCTGCCCACGACACCGTACCATACCATGGCTATTTCAAATTGGCCATCAGAGAATTGGCAATAATGGCCATTGTTTCATACGAGAAAGAAAGAGAAAACAATAATATCAGATGATGACGACGTTACTGGGTAATCGTTCGATGGAGAATGCTGGACATTAATTAGGGACCTAGTTGATAACGAAGAAAAATGTCATATGTGCTTTTGTATGACGTCATTTCATTTTAATAAATTATTGACACAAGATTGAAAATATTATCACTAGAAAAACCATCTCATTTAGAGAAAGTCTTACATTAAAAGAAAAGCTAGCTCATATATTTTGGCAAAAAGACAATTAGATTTACTAATTTTAGTGAAAATAAAAATGTGTCTGATCGTTCCAGTTGTTTCACTTGTCGGCTTCGGCGTTGCACTAGAACTTGCTGACTGTGAGGATGGACTGGAAGCATATGGAGTTAAGTTAGGTGGTGCAAGTTGTTGTAATTCCATGTCAGACACCAGAGAAAATATCTTATTTTTTGCCAGTGCTTGTGCATACGGTGAGAACTTTATAACCGTGTCAAAAATGTTAAAAAAAAGCGATCTAACTCGTCATGCCTCTGGAGTGGCTAATATTTGTTTTGGTTATTGTGCAATATTGCTATTAACTTTTTTGCATTACATTACTTCCCAAGCATAGAAAAAAATCGATTTTTTGTTCACGTTTTTAAATTGAGGTCTAAATACATTAAGAAAAAGTAACATCAAATAAAATTTTAAAAAATATGTTGCTGTTACAAGATATATATATGGGGATATATGATAAGAAACTAAAAAGATCACAATTCTAAGAAAATAAATTTTATTTTAAAACTATCATCACAAACTTTTTAAAATACAATTATAAAAGCTTATATATTATATGATAAGGTATAAAACAATCACTGCAAAGTGTTTTTTTGCATTTTTCACAAAAAGTTGAAGACTTTCTTTTACAATCTTGTCAACGCCTTTTTTATCTCTCTTTATCATAAAATGACCCAAATTATCAAAGCTGATAAGTTGTAAAAGAATTTCCGAAGAACCCGGAGTGGGTTTACTTGCCCTAACTTCTGATTTTTTCATCCAAGAAAAACAAACCCTTTGTCTAAAACCTAGTAGAGAGATGGTTTTATCTTTATTTACCTGATTGTAAATAATCAATGCATTTACTAGGAACATATCTAAAACTCTAATGACTAGAGGCCAGTTACAATTTTTTACCTCTGAAATAGATTAAATATTTAGAGATCAACTTTTCTCTAACTTCCTCTTTCTTTTTCATTCTCTGTTTCATAATAACAGAACATTTCTTAGTCCTATTGTCTCTTACTGTACGCATAGCTCTGAAACCTTGAGCGGTTAAATCAATCAATAACTGCAAAGTACTGAAAAAGTTATGTAAGTAAACTACATGTGTGTTGGGAGCCATACAAGCCTCAAGCAACTTTTTTACCACTCTTGTACCCAAGCCATCGCCATCAGAGATTTGAGCATTCTTGCCTGTATACTCGTATAGCGAAAATTGTAATAATAACCGCTGACTCCACATCCCAAAGCTTATATCCAAATCTTATCGGTTTATAAATTGTTTGATACCATGATGACCAAAGTATTTCACGATATTTTTGTTAAAAGTTAGTTTAAAATTGGATTCAAATATACCAAACTTTCGAAATAATTTATTAGCTTTATCGATAAATGGCCGAATTTTGAAATATTTATCAGCGTTATCAATTTTCGAGTTGTCATTGGAATACAAATATGATTTTATTTTATCAAAAAAATTTTTTGAAATTGCTTTTTCAGCAAATGTGGACGTCCTCATCTCTACAACAATAAAACTTACTTTGAGGCACGTGGTGATGAGAACATACAATTCAAGTAAAAACTTTTAACTCCTCTACGGTTAGATTAAACTTCAAATAATTTTTATATTTTTTGGCGTAGGTAATTTTTTCGTGCGCAATGTATTGTATCTTGTCATCTTGGATCATATTGGATCTCGTCGCGTACAATTTTTTGCTGATTTTCCTTTCAATTCTGTAATCATATTTTCCAAGCATTCTTTAGCAGTATTAGACTCACTTTGTATTTAAAAATAAATAGGGTTACACTTACGCCAAGTAATTGTCTTGCTTGTAAGAAACACGGATTGAAAAGGATGATCTTCCTCGATGTTATCAATCGTACATGCAAATTCCAATTGACCAACCTACATCTGACAACAGCAAAACTCCCTCATCGTCAGGACCCTCTTCCATGTCAGTCATTTCATCCACTTCGTCTGGGGGCAATGTAGCAAGTTTGGTATCATTCGAATCCTCATCAGTAGAATCTTCGATATCTTGAAAATAGTCTGCAATTTCGAACACCTTCAAAGCTTTTTTGTATTAATTGTTCACTGGATCCATAACCTATAAATAATAAAAAAAATAGCGACCCTTTTAAGGAACTTCGTCTGATATACTAGTGTCGTGAGTATCACTAGCATCAGCAGGAGTGTCGTCGACCTCAATGTCGGTGTTGGATTTTCCGAGGCGTTAGATTATATCGCATGGTTTTCATCGGCATTATCAGACAGTTAATCATCGCTTGTAATTTGGACGCAACCTTTAGGTTTTCTTTCCATAAAAAAGAGTCGCCTTTTTCACAGACGCCATTTCATTTTCATATTTCTTTTGTTCAATACTTTCAGCTGCTTGGCCACTTTTTCCTTTTTTTTATTCAAAGCCATCCTGTATGCATCTCTTAGTCATTGGTGATTCGTTTACTTCAATCAGTTTTGATTTTCGTATGGGACTAAGTTCCGTGAGACGTGCAGTTATTGAAATTTGTGAAGCTGTAATAGATGTTACGGGAAATAATTTCCATGCCCTCCACAGGGAAAAAATATTGAAGAATTTTGCAATAAGTGGAATTTCTCTTATTATTGCGATGCTGTTGATGAACATGTTGTGATTCTAGCATTTCCGAATAGTGGTTCCATGTATTTTAATTATGAAAAAACATTTTTGTTAGTACTTTTGGCTTTGGTTGACGCATTATACTTTATTGCCATTAACGTAGGCACTTTAGGTAAAAATAGTGATGGTGGTTTTTTATCGGAATCAAAATTGGGGAAAACGATTTTTAAAAATAAGTTTAATATTCCTAAAGATAAAAATCTTCCTTGGTCGACGGTAAAAATGCTTTTGGTGTAAGAAATAATCTGTTAACAACTTATCCATTACAGCAATTAATTGTTGATCCTAAGAAACGTCAATTTAACTATCGCCTTTGCCGAGCTCGATGTGTAGTCGAAAGTGCTTGTGGAATTTTGAGTAAAAAATTTTGGATTTATAATATACGTATGCATTTAAAGCGCTAAGTATGCGGAAAAGCTTTAAAAACGTGTGTTTTGTATAATTTTATAAGATAAGGAGAAACTATAAATAGAACCTTCTTGGAGGCAATTAATCTCTTACAACATATTAAAAAAAACGAAAAAGTTTGACTATGAAAATAATTTTTGGTAACTTCGTTAATTTATAGTCCTGGATCATTGAATTGAAGTTCAAGCGATTTAAATCTATCAGAATTATGAAAGTATATAAGGACTCACTTTAGTCGGCTCACATTAATGTTTTCGTTAAGAAGGAAAAAGAGTAACTTAGTAATACTTGTCCCAATAGAAAGTGATTTGGAATGAACATTTATTGCTTTCAATATATTATTCCATACAATTCTCAATTGAAAGTGAACAACAAAGAGCGAACCAATATTTTAGAAACCATACAGTACGTATGTTTAAGTTGATGCACGTATTAATAAACACACTTCTTACATGTCTTATCCACATATAGAGCTAAATAATTACTTACGTGTTACGGCATACGGACATATGCATTACGGGCATACGTATCCCCAGGACGACCTTGAAAAAAAACCCCTGAAATATTTCCAATATTTTCCACATTAATACAATTTAATCTATATATTCCTACGTTACAAAAACCCGTCCGTACATTATTATGGCTATCGAAATTTGCACTCATAATGACGACCGTTAACTAGACAGCAACGAGCCTCCTTAATGTCTCCAGTTAAAAATTGACCAACAGATATCAGAGTTGACAATGACGTAACGCTGAGAGTGCTTTGACAACCATTAAAGTAAGTTTTCAAGTAAGGCTCACAATACATAAACGAATATTATATTAATATGTTATTACATTAGTAAATATGTCCCGACAACAAACTAGAAAACAGAAATTACATTTGCTTTTTTTTACAATATGTCACATAGCAAGTTCGGTATTATCTTTACGATATTATTTTATTTTCTTCTTTTCAGAACACAAATTAACTTCAGATAATGGAGAGTAGAACTTGTGAGAAGCGGATATATTTAGTAAAATTATTTTTTTATAAATTGGGTCCGAAACTGTAACAAATAAAATTAGTTTTACATTTAAATTTGAAATAAATTACGTGAAGTTTTTGTATTTTAATAACTTCTGAATGTAATAAAAGGTAGATAACTAGAACGAAAAATTAGAAAAAAAAACTTAATTTTCTTCGAGATTGAAGAAAGCGAAAAAAACTATTTTCATCTACAGAAAACCACATTAGATATTTTAAAGCAGAAAGCGGGTTTATACTACAATGAAACAAACATGGAAGAAGTAAGACGCTTGGATAAAAATGATAATAGAAAAATAAGACCTATTGTTATAACTTTAAGTGTGCTGGGAAAAAAAATTAAGAACACTAAAAAACAAGAAAAAACTCGCCGACACACCATATTATATTAAAGAAGATTTCCCTTCGGAAACACTAGAGAACGCAAAAAAATTATACACCCAACTGCAAGAGGAAAGGAACAAAGTTCATAAAGTTTTTTAAAATATAATAAATTTATAATTATTAATCCTGAAGAACAAAAAAATTAACAACACTAAAAAAATCCATAATCCAAACACTAACAAAAGTAACCTGTCTGAATCCCCAGAAAACACTTGCATAAACTAAAGAAAGAATAATACTCAATACCCGTCGAAGAAACAGAATTGAAATATACAGCAATACATGGCAAAACCCCAAACCAGAACAAGGATTCGCTTCAAACCTCATTTGTGGGAACTGACTTAGATCTACGTGAAAAATTGCAACACAGTTACTACTATGCATTTTATACTCTTTTAAATACTTCTTTTAAAACTATCTTTTTAAGACAAACAGTATTAATTTCGAACACATGTTTATTCGTGGAAAATAAAATTTTTTTTTTGTTCCTTAGTACAGCGAATTGTGGTTTACAATGTGATTTTGTCATATTTCTATCTACTGTGCTAACGGCACGTGCTCGCCCTTCTATCTCACCTTCAGTAAATTTAACAATTGATAGTTTAGATTATGATAATTGCATAGAATTGTCGTAACGCGAGTCTTCCGCATTGCATAAAATAAAAAATTAACGCATTGCACAGGTCCGCGTTCACAGGAAATTTTCGAAATGTTATTAAAAAGACATATTTTTATACGAATTCGAACTCAGCATATACTGTTCCCATCTTAGGCATTTAATGATACGAATCTCTATCATTTTTGGACAAATCTCTACTAAAGTAAATCAAGAACAGTAGATAAACATGGCCTACTCCCACTGACAAATCTATTTTGTTGACAATAATATCTTTCTCATAAAATTACTCCAGGCAGAAAGAATTCTCATTCAATTAGGTTAATTTTTTCGCCAATTTCTATTAATCTCGCAAACAGTTTATTTAGTATGAAAGTTTTATATCAGAGTATTTCGTTACTATCTCTAATAGAAAACGAAGCAACCATTAAGATTTACTTCTATTTTTCTTAATAATAATCTACAATTAAGAATTAGTACTGTACCAAAATTTTAAATTTATTTCTGATTATAAATAACATAAATGATTGTGCGTTGTTTCAATGAAACGTCGATTCTCTATTTCAATTTGAAATCGAACAAAAAGCTTCATTGAATATTGAATATATTTGGCGTTAATTTTGTAGAAATTCATTATTCACAATTCATTGAAACTACGTGATGTAGTATTATATCTACTTTATTTAAGGTCTTTCCCAAGACCTAGGTTTCGATGGATTACAACATCTTCAGGTGGGTTATTAGCAAAGAATGCTAATAGCCCACCTGAAGATGTTGTAATACAACGAAACCTAGGTCGTGGCAAAGAACTTAAAGAAAGTAGAAAAAATACTACATAACGCACTTTCATTTAATTGTGAAAAAGCTACGTTAGCTTTAATTAAAGCTAGTAAGCACTGTTGATTTATTTTCCTTCTAGAACCCCGATCAAGCATTCGTATTAATCAGAAACTTCTAATATTACACATGTTTCCAAAACTAGAAACCTTAAACCCTGAATCAATAAGGGCTGCCTCTCATTTCGCAATCATATTGCTGCTATATGTACTACTATATTTAGGAACCTTTCGTTAAGAGTATGGAATAAGAAAATTCAACAAATCCAGTGAGAAATATAAATTGAGTATTCTCAAATTCTTCGCAATTATATATATAGATGGTAAAAATTATAATTTGTATAATTTTCTTAACAGTTTAATCGTTTTAGTCGGCGTGATGTAACTTCAGAGATTGCAGTGAACTTCTCCTGTCTTCGTTATAGTCATTATTAATGATAGCAGTTATGAGTCGAATAAAAGATAAGTTAGTAATAGTATTAAAATTGTCCTGTCGATTATTTCTGGTGTTTTTAAGGTAATGTGTAAAGTTTAGATAGATAATAATGCACTTCCTAGGGTAAAACACTCTTATATCCTTTGGATGTAAATAACAAAGTGTGCGGAAGGATATCAACAAAGATACATCGACCAAGAGTGCAAACCTATCTGACATGCTTAGCACCATCGGAATTCAATGGAACTCACATTGCGATCGAAGGTACAGGGAAGAGTAGATTCGTGAATAGAATTTGAGCAAACCTTTCTCGGTTTACACTCATAAATATATTGGAAAGTACCAGAGTACAATTTAACAATTGCAACCACACAGATTGCCTAAGTTTAGAGTCGATATATTTTCTGAACTCACTATTTCACGAAATCTTTCCATTAACCATATAAATATCAGAAACTATTAATAAAGATTACTTAGTTACAAAATTGCTGTGTCTGAATGAAAGTAAGGAATGGAAAGGAAAGTAAGTCCCATTACGATTATCCTCCGTGGAATATATATAATGACAGCGGCAAAATCACTGGTCGGACGAATTAGAAAAAGTTTTACGTGGACAATAAAAGTTAAATAAAATTGTACGCGCAATGTTGATTAAATAATCTCTACGGAATTACTGCATCAAGTAAACATTTCATCACTACAATTCTAAAAATTTTATTTCGAATCTTGGAAATACATTCAATTGCCATCTCAAGTGCTTTTAATTTATCACGTTTAATTATTCTGCAGCTCATTCGAATCATAAACAGGATGATGTCGAAAAGATACTAAGGAATGATTTTTTTATAAACTTCTACTTTTTTTATAAATACCGGCGCTTTTATACTATCGAATTGCTATTGTAAATTAATATGGTTTAAACAATTTTTAGAGAATATTCAGATAATTAATAACATGTCTGAAATACTGCACGTACGTACGTTGCAAAATCTGCAAAATTAATCAACGAAGTGGATTTTCAATAAGTACGATGGGATTATCTGCTGGTTTTGATATCGTCAGATACGTGAAATACATTTAGTATACTCATTCAATACGAAGTTCTCTAAAAATGACACTATTTGTGTAAGCACGGTTGAATAATAAACACACATACATACTTTTCGTGATATTAAAATTTATAGGTGAATTTGGATATATGTGCTACTATGCTACATGAAATATACATAGGCTAACTTTGTAGAACTACATAGCAATGCGTTACTTTGTAACAGAATTATAAAACACAACTTATAGCTGTGCCCCATGGTTTCATTAGCATGAAAATCATCACCTATGAATATAATTAATATAACGCGGCAAGAAGTAGGAAACTTGAGGTGTAAACGCATTTAACAAATAGCAGTTACGTAATGTATAAATTCATAGAGTATTTATGATGAGCGATGTTTATTATGATATCTAATAATCGTACTTTTCACGAAAACTTATTTGTTTCAATAATTTTGGTTTCCGTTAAAAAATAGAGATTTGACCATTAGCAAATAAATATGTTTAAGTCTCATTAAGACTTCGGTCTAATTAATTTCCTTATTCCGATTTTATATTTTACACATAGTTTGGTTATACGAACACGTGAATTTTCTTTAGGGTGGTACATTTTCTTGTTTTTCATAATATCTAGGGAAAATGAGACATTTATTTCGCATATTTTCACGTTATCTCTGATCACATTAAATAGATACAAACTTTCAAGGAACACAATTTTAGTTTTTTTAACTTTGACAACAAATTTTTAATTTACTAACATCAATTTTATCTTATTTTGATTACTGGGAAGGAATGTAAAAAAAAAACATAACAAAATCCTCCTTTGTCTACTAACGTTTTATTTTACAAGTTGTATCTTGTTCGTATTAAAATATGTCTACATTTTCTATACATATATATATATATATATATATATATATATATATATATATTTATATATATATATATATATATATATATATATATATGTATACACACACACACATATATATATATATATATATATCTCGAGAGGGAGAGAGAGAGGTGGTAATAATCACAAACTTTCAAGTTATAATAATGATTGATTGATATTTGCTCTAGAGATGGTTAATGATATTCTATTATATAAGTTAATAACTGAAAAAGAATGAAGAAAAAAAACGATTCTATGAAGTATATTATATATGAAATTAGTCCTAATTTCTAGTTTTTATTATCTTAGTCAGAATAATGATTAAAATATCTATGTAATTGTTTTATTAAATACAAAGTTAATTAATCTTGCGATTCATTTATCATTACTATAATATTGATATCGCAAAATATTTCGCATTTTACTTATTGGATCATTTGGAACGTTTCATTCCACAAACAAAATAAAATAAGTAAGAATATAAATAAACATTTCCCTTGGCATATTTGATTCAGCCAAATAATAGCCGATTGGAGATATATTTAAAATACCGGTTCAAAATTTTTATTTGAATCGGCAGCTACGTCGAGCAGCGAGGGAGAGGTAGGGCGGTACTATCCAAACAACGATTCTTCGACGAAAATTTTGCGCTCATTACAATATACGGCATAAAAATAAAGCTCCATCAATTCAGTCGATTAAAAAATGGGTCCAGAACTTTGAAGAAACTGGTTCAACAACAGATAAATTACAAACTGGCCGACCTAGAACATCACGGGATCCCAAAAACATAGAGCATCTGTTCGTGAACAACCTGGATTCTCTACTCGAATGATCAAAAACTTGACATCATATATACTCACCTTTATGCAGAGAAGATATTTTTTCACACTGTAAATAAATAAGTCGGTCTTACATTGATCTCACACTCTGGAAAGAACAGTCTTTATTAAATGAAACACATCCATAAAATAAATGAGTCAAGTTCTGGTTAGACTATTTAATCGACAACAAATAATTTTAAGTCTAAAATGTTGCCAAGTTCATTTTCTTTATCAAGCTTGCCATAGAAAAGTTTATAGGAACGATTCAAAACATGTTTTTAATTTAATATTGAGGCTTGAATTAGGAATTTTTTTTAAAGTTGAAGTTATTTCAAAATTAAACTGCAAATAATAAGTTTGCGTCTCTCTTATATACCTTTCCAAGTCTACATCTGACTCCCACTCGGTATTTAAAACAGGCAAAATCTAAAAAAAGAAAAGCAAGTATCTGTTTTGCACTGAGAAATTTCCTAATATTATGTATATTCAAACACAAAATTAATGTTCGCTGATCACAGCTCGCTATGATCAACAGTTTTCGAGAAATTGCCCATTGCAAAGCAACGCATACCAACGAGGCGAAAAGATTGCGCAGGATAAAATAAATTCGCTACGGCCTCGCGGTTCTGTGTCCCACTTTTTGTTGAATGTGAATTTTTCGGAGTAATCTTTTTTCAGCGTCTGATTACTGTACTACGATAATATGTAGACTACGCCTCTCTCTCTGTCTATAACTTATCTCAATTTTTGAAGTGAAAACTTCTTTTGGCACACTTTTTCCAACTATGCACTGCTGTGCTTAGATGAAATTTTATTTAACAGAATCTAACATGTACAATTTTAATTATATACGACATAACGTATATATATATATATATATATATATATATATATATATATATATATATATATATACATATATATAAATATATATATATATATATATATATATATATATATATATATATATATATATATATATATATATATATATTATCATCATAAGAGGTGAAACAAAGGAAGAAAATATGGAGTAAATCGATTAATAATATTTTTAAATTTCATTACAGTGACTTAAATGTCAGTAGTGTAATTGGTGAAAATAAATTAAAAAACAGCCAAATTTTTAAGATAAATAAGAAGTAAAAATAATTAATATGAATATAAAATAATAAACGTAAATATATAAGCTTTATAAATGCAAAACTTCTCTAGTTCTATGGAGATGGGCGAGAAGGTATGTATTTCTTGCGACCATATGACATGGGACATGAAAAAAAAAACTGTCTGCTCCCTATTAAATTTCTAAACAAATATTTTTGCGTATAAACCTTTACAAAATATTTGGATCAATAAGATTTATCACTATGTCACGTAGAGTGACACTTAAGTAACCTTAAAATGGTCTTTTGAAGTACGCGAGTAGAAGTAGAGCGATTCTAAGTAGCAAAATATACATATCGTAAAAGAATGACTATGAATCGATTCATGTAAAATTTTATTTTAAAGATAATCCCATACAAATGTTTATTACAAATTTAAATTTACAGAAATACGGTAAAGGGCCTTAGTCGAAAGTTTTAGAAGTCTGAAAAAAAATTAAAAATTCTTTATGTTTATTTTTGTAAGAAATGCCAAGGCTTTTAGAATTAGAAGTTATGAAGCTTAGATAATTTTCTGCCTTCACTCTTCTATCCTAATAGTAATGCGCAATATTTTAAGACTATTTTTGGTATACTGATTGTCCCTAAAAAGTTATTTATTTAAATGTTTTCTATGTTATTAGATGAAATAATGATCATATATGGAAATTTTACTGCTTGGAAATTTCACATGACCAAGATTTACGTGCAAATTTAGTGTTGCAGTTTTACCAATATTTGTGAATTATCGTATGGATAGGACATAATTTTATTTTATGAAGATATAGTTTATACGTAGAGTATGAACCGATCATTTTAGCTATACCAACAAATTTTGCAATGATGCAAACGTTGTGAAAAAGAGAAATTTAAATAAATTGTATCAACCCTGTAATCACGTGTTGGGAGACAGCCCCAACGTAGGATAATGGACTTGTTTCGTACGCAAATGAGAGCTATATGAATTGTACCAATAATCTTATCTCGTTTCGTTCAAGGACTCGCTGCGGGATCACCGCAAAACCACAGTGCGACGCGTTTTCTCTTCGCGACAAAACGAACACAAGCGCGGATGCCGCCCGACGTAATCTGAATTTGCGCTACGACGTAATTCGACACGTACTGGTTGTTGTCGGATATTATGACCGCATTTTCACAGTTAAACGTAGGAAACATCTTCGTACGTATCGACATTTAATTGAACGAAAAATAGTGATTTTGTTTTCTAAAACCAATTTATATCTAAAACCGTTTATTCCCTGGGAAGATTGAGCATGACAATGAATTGAATGAACATGAAGCTCTATCCTGTTATTTACACTTTCTCCGCCCCATTCACAATCATGCAACGATTTACAATTGTTTAAATTTTCCTCTTTCTCGTGTTTCTTTATCTGGTGTCATGTATGTTTTCCGCTTTTCATTACTCTCTTTCTTAATCTTACATAATTTCCCTAATTTTAAATTTATTTTTATTTGTTGTAAATATTACATTATATTAAATATAGTCAAAATACATGTAAGCACTTTTATACTTTCTATTTGGCTGTTTAGTTTAACTTGGAAAAAAACTTTATGTGAATGAAATTTAGAAAGTGTTTGGTAGAAACAAACACCATTAGTGAGAACTAGATTTGGTGTGATAAAAGTTAACATTGTTTACAATTAGATGGTAAAAAGGATGCAATTTTGATAAGTCATCAACTTTCCATATTAAACCGGAAAATAAGTAGTGAATAAGTACATGAAGTATTTACTATACTACACATTATTACATACATGGCGTCCTTTGCTCTGTTTAGTCGATTATCTGACATAGCTGATGATATACGTATGTAGTGAAAGGTCAGCGTCGTTTTATAATTGATAGTCTGCATGATACGTATAAAATCATATAGATATTGCGGCCAATCGTAAGAAGGGTATGTTTTGACATAGATTTTATCCACCCATCTAGCGAGTGGGATTTATTCACCGAGAGGAAAACCGAAGTATGGGTTTGGTGAAATACTTAAGAAAAAAATTGTTTACCTTTGCACATTAAAATTGCGTTTCGAAATATTAATTTTTTTATAATAAATTGTTTTCATTGATTAAAAGTAATAAAAATAAAATTCGTGATTATTCGTAGATCATTTAACGATGTGTCTAAATTTTTATTTACTACCCAAAATTTAGAGTTTGTTGATATAGGATTTTTAAAACATATATGTAAGGGGAAATAAAAATAAGGTTTTGTAAATTCATTGATTTTTACAAATAATTTATTAATTATATTGTAAAACGCAATTTCGTGCGTAAACAGATGCGAGAGCAATATTTCGTAACAAATCTATACGTTAGTATTAATCTGCTAGTAATAGTCTTCATTGAAAATCATAGGTCGTATCACAACCTAACCGCGGGTACATTAAAATAGATGTAACATAAGAAAATATCATCAATGGCAATCTCCTTTGGCTGAAAATCACATTCGTTAACATTCCTTTGTTGAGTGTAAATCAGCAATTAGAAATTAGAAATAAATAAACATACCGTATTTGTACCACAACAGCGCTTTCGTGGTCTTTTGAGGATACTTACAATATTTCGTTGTGCCCATTTTCACAAAAACTTTTTTCCTTCTTTTCAACTTTCGTTACTAACTCACTGTAACTTCCTTTATGTCGCAAAATCGTTTCAAAAATGTTAATTAATTACCTCTTTTCTAGTAATACATCTTATTAATCTACATATTTTGAGTATCACTTGAAAGGGCACGTTGCGAATAATAATAAAATATTTCTCAATTATAAAATAATACGCACCTCATAGTTTTAAATTAAATATTTAAAGCGAAACGCAAAAAGGTGAGAAAATAGAGCATCCCTACCCTTATTTCCGAAATTAATGAATTAAAAATCATGAAATAAATAGGGTGGGTAAAATTTGACTACAAAAAGTACAGAAAAACTATAGATATTTTCCTAGGTCTTATCATTCTTTTAAAATTTGCACTATGTTTTTATTCCTGTGAAAGAAGTGGCAAGTAATATATTTATTAATATTTGTAAATATTATTTACAACTAAGGGTGGTTAAGTTAAGTTATCTAAAATAATGTAAATTCAAATACCGAGCACTCAATAACAATATTTATTTTACATTATTTTAGAAACGCAAGATTCAAATTGAAAGGCTTTTATTATTGAATATATTGTTAGAAAAATATTTATATAACATATAAATTATAACTTAGCATTCCTTTTTAGAAGATGAACATATATTTTCTAGCATTTATTTTTTTTTGTAAAAAATAAAATATCCATGTGAAAAGAACACAATTCCTGCAAAATTCAAGCAATATTCATGTGCTAAAACCTAGATTTTATAAATCTAGATCCTATCGACAAGTAGCCTTTTTTAGCGAGGGCACTGGTATAGTATTTGAATAGTTACTATCCGTGTTGTTGAGTTACTCAAAAACGATTTATACGTTGGTAAATATTGAGTAACCTTTTAATTTTCCAAGTTTATGAAGATTATGCCTATGGGCCATTATTAAACAATATGTTTCCGAGAGTTCTTAATGACCGAAAATGTTCCAACATTGTTCTGGCGTACGTTTCTCTTAAAACATAATCATTATCGTTGAGTTTTTGGACGATTTGCAATTTGTAGGGATGAAGTTTTAGTTTTTTTCTCAAAATGTCATGCACAGTTGACTTCTTAGTGCCTGTAGAGGTGACAATCTTTCTTACTGATTTTCTTGGATTCTTAATGATTCCTTGATGCACTTGTGCTAAACATTCTGGCGTAGTAACTGACGTGGACGGTCATGGTGGCGGCCTATTAACTGTTGTCTCTTATTGTCGAAATCTTTGTACCCACGACCAGATAAGCTTTGTGCTCGGGCCATCGCTTAATCGTCGAAAATAAAAATGGGAACAGAAAGCATGACGTACTCCAATCAACGATTCACCACATTTCAAAAAATATTCCACCGCAAACGCGCGGTGCGCTCCCTTCCAATGACTCGTTGCGACTAACATATCCACGAAGATGACGCAATTAACGCTAGCCCTCCCGCTTCTCTAGCTCCGTAAATAAACGAGTAAGGATCATTTTAAATCGAAAAATTCCCGCTGCATACCCGTATTTGTAAATAATATTTACGAATATTAATAAATATATTACTTACTACTACTTTCACAGGAATTAAAACTTGGTGCAAATTTAAAAATATATGTATATATATATATATATATATATATATATATATTGTGTAACAAATATGAATTTGCTATTTTTTGGATCCGCATAGGTTTTTCTAGCTCTTTTCGTGTATGCATCATGAGATTACACAATGGCGATATTGAACTATTATTCAGGTGGCTTCGACCAAAACAAACATCCAGTTTCCAGTTTACTTAGTAATGGCTTGTACTGACCACTTCGTTCCACCTTTAGTATACTTAATGAACTTTAGTCTGGATTGTGGTATATATCTTAATTATGAAGACATTACGTGAATTCACAAATGAAGTTCTATGTGAGAAATAAGCAGCTGGCATATGAATATTTGCTGAAATTTTTTAAATAGTTTTATACAATGATAATATAATTTTACAATAATTTTACACAAGAAAATTTGGGCCTAACTTACGGACTGTCGGTACGGTTTCTGTCCTAGATATTCTATTATTAAGAATATCTAATCATTACATATTATATGTTTGTTTTGATTCAAGAGCAAATCCATCCCATTTGTGCTCGGGCAAAGAAGGACGATGATACTTTTTGTTGCATTTGCTTATTAATATTATGATTGTTTGTAATTGGTGAATTTCCAAAAACTCTAATATAGGTATATCTTCATTTCTATCAATGAGTCTTAATACCACATTTTCGCGTCTCAAACTAATTCAAAGTTTTTATTATTTCGGAATCCTCTTACACTTTACTTCCATTATCACACGATTAGGAGTGACAATGATAAAAATTATTTTTAAACGAGTACCTGGAATCCACGAGAAATATAGGTGCCAAATTTGTAAGATTTATGGTTCTGAAGATTTTGTAATATGTCAGTGAACTACATTTAGCTTCTATGTAAGACAAGATAGAGAACTATTAACAAAGTACTAATATGCAGAATTAAGTTAACTTAAATACAGTATCTCTTTAAAATATATTTTCTTTAGTAAATAACAGGTTCCGGAACATGGAAGACTTTGAAAAATATAAAGCTCTTGAAAATGGTTGAGATTTCCATAACATTTAAGGAGAAAATGTACTCCCGAAATGTGTTTTGTATTTTTTGTTTCAACAACCATTAATAAAACTTAATGGCAAGTTGCAAGTTCTATTACTTCATTCTTAATGACTGCATTAAAAACAAATTAACAGAGAAGAGAGCCAAGAGTGACATATCATCGAAAATACCTTATAAAAGTGTTATTTATTGGTAGATTCTGGACAATATAATAACTATATAAATAGGCTCTTCAATGAAAAACTGCGTCTTTCCCGGCATTATCGTGAGCACTTATAAACTAATAATCAGATAAATATATATCATCAGACAGATTTTCCCATACAATTTATAAAAGGGTTCTCTTTTTAACTCTTGAACTGTATTCAATACAATTGTATTAAATATTTAAAAATATTATAACTAACTTTAGCGAAATTTTTATGAGTCTGTGTAATAAATTACTCTAGTGAACAAAAAAAAATATTAGTAATAACGTATACCATCTATAAGATATTATTGGCACTATGTTTCATTGTAAAAAAGAAAAAAAATCATGTTACATTGACAAAAAAATCAAAGAAATGCTGCGTAAATCTAGGCTAGAATTTGAAGTATAGGTGATCTTTTCAGTTTTTTAAAATATTTCTGCTAAAATAAACTCTAAAACAGAGAGAAAATTTATCTTTTATAATAAATTGAGATCAATATTCGGTTCTTGTCATATTTATTACGTAGGCACAATATTATAGGTTACTCTTTGTCTCACCCATACCAAACCTTCGTGAAAATTATGGTATATATAATAGGTATGATGTGCGAAATCGTTATTACTTCAAAATAATTACGAATGGTTTTGCACATCACACTGATCCACAAAAACGATTATAGATCTGATATAAGCAACTCTTGATTTTAAAATGATGTTAAATGGACGTATTTTCAAATAAATGTAAAATCAGCTTGAAAGTGCCAACATGATTTCCGTCCATGGCAATCTATTTCCATGAACCGTGTATAATTTTTCGACTAATATTCATCGAAGTGAATCAAGTATGATGGATAGATATAGCTTATTATGATTTAAATAAAATTAAAATTAGACGTGGCTTTGTGAGGATATAGTCGCTAATTTGAAGACGCAGATGCCGTAGCATGACCACACAGAGAATGAGAATTGCATCGAGCACTTGCCTACTTTCGTGGCAGGATGCCTAAACTTTGGGATGCTCTCACTGAGTCCGTTGACGCTCAGCATCAAACGTCTGCATCTATCTGCATCCCTCATTCCTCGATATTTTTTTCTTTTAACATTTTTAATAATACCTCCAATTTTTATTACGCTTATTTTGGGCATTTTCAAATTTTGCATTCAAATTTCCACAATTCGAAGGGTGATATCTCAATAAGCGTTAAATATCGAGGTTTTGCTTATAATAGTTTTAATAAAGTGTAAAAGATAAAGTAAATAAGACCTTAAATATCGCGCTAGTAAAAAAGAAAGCTGGAACTAAAGTAAATGAATATGTGCGCCGCGCCTAATTCCATATCTCAATTGTAGATTACGACAGCATGAGCCAATGACGTCAGCATAACATCAATACTTATGTGAAAGTTGCTTTATTTAATATTTTATGTAATGTATACCTTTCATGTCCCTACCATTAACAATTTTTAAATAATAAAATTGTTTGTCATTTTTTTTCATTTTTCTACTGTAGATCTAGAAAGAAGTTTCCCAAGTGCCAAAATTTTAGATCAGAGCATTATTTTATTAACTCCGGCACCGGGTAGTTACTTAAGTTTCCTCGTATTTTTCTTAATAATAGATTACGTACAATTGACTATCAATACTGTAAAATATTTATTATTCTGCGAAAAGTCAAAATTGTTTTCGACAATAAATAAAAGTAACGAAGTTTCATCTGGTTCCTGGGACTGGTCTGGCCTTGTGCGCGTTTTCAAAGTTCTAAACCTTGGAGTGGTTATAAACAGCTGCCTCTTATTTCACGATCACATTACTGATATTTATGAGACTGTATTCAGAATAATTAATTTTGTCCCGTGACACTTCCGAAAATTTCCCGGTTTGACAGTAATTAGCTCTGCCTAACGCTCTCGCCCGGTTTCAATTAATGATGAACTCATTGATTTACCTCTTAGATTTACCTTAATATTTAGAGCTTCCCTCGTTGAGCACAGTCGTCTTTTCGTTGAGCACCGTTGTGTGTAGCAGTCTGCAAGTAAGAAGAAATCGTACTTTTTGCAATGTATACAGCTGGATTCTCCGTTTATTCAAATGTTAATTAATTACATTGACAGCCTAACGGTGTCATGACGGTGGATGATGCAGTTTTTATCCCGAATTGTTATTCTGTTGCAAAAACACTCACTATTTCCCATATCCACATGCATAATGAAAACATCCAGTTTGCATGACCGATAGCTTGCTTACTAAATTGGAATAAATTGGTATTGGAAGTGCCTTCCACATTTTGACATATTTGCCCCTTCAAATCGCGATTTTAAAATCAAGGTCAATCAGGAGGATCTTGAAGAAGAAATTGATCTTGAGAAGAAATTGACTAAACATGCGTGTATGCGTGTAGCAACTGATATTCATTAAGGTATTTGTAAATACACAACAGGTGTTTTATATTCATAAAAATTAAGTTACAACTGTGATTTTAAATAATATTTTTTAGTAATTTAAATTTAATAGTGGTTCATATAAAAAAAAATTACTTATTGTTAATATGCGTGTACGAAAAGTAGTAAATTTTTTTAGATTTTGTCTAAAAATTATATAATTTTGTTCAAATTTCGAAATTTACATACCAAAAATGGAAAGTAAGCTCTGCTGCATTTTTTCGTGGAAAGGTAATATTAATAATTGTCATACAGCCGAACTGTATAGTATGTTACATAATATTTCCAGCATTATCCAATGCTGGAAATATTATGTAACATACTATAGTGGTTTGACTACGGGTATAGTATTGTGAGGAACAGTGGTACAGTGGTTTGATTACGGGTATAGTATTGTGAGGAAAGTGTATCACAAAAATTAAGAACCAATAATATTTCTAAGTAACAATACGTAGTCTGGAAAATTTGTACTCACTGATAGCTACCTCATTCGAAACGGAACAATTGTGTATGTGTGCGTGTACACACACATATATATATATATATATATATATATATATATATATATATATATAAAATAAATCATATTCAGAGGCTCACTCCTCTCTAGGTGTTATAAGTACAATTATCATATTTAATTTCTTATTATGACTAGACCATCATTATGCGCATATATAAATTTATAATATAATTTGTTATGATTTACATTATAAAAAAATGTTAGTGCTGTAAGAGATTTAGTTAGGAAATCGCGGATAGGGAGGAAGGCATCTACGCAGGCGGACAAAGCGCGGTCGAGCAATAGAGGAGTCAGTATGAACAGAGAACCATGTTAGACAGGCACAAAAAAGCGAGCAGCATGGGGTCCGTATGTGTACTCTGACGTCTTAAAATGTTATGTTCCCTCTATCTGTTATTTCAATTTGATAATGAAATATCATAAAATTCTAATTCTTTATCCCATTATAAATAATTGGGTATTTTCTCATCTGTGTTTACTATGTATCGGGATCGAATAAATGTGCAAATAAATACACATTTATAAATACGAATAAAAATTCTATAGTTAATGAAAATAAATGTATAATATGGCTGGAGAACTATTGCTACCCTTTTATTAAATCAAGTCGACCCAGATTACCCAATAAATCTCATACCTCGCATTGCAGTTTTTACATTTTGCCACATATCAATTTAAATCTCTATCTGAAATCAATGCTCGAACAAAAAAAAATTAATTCCTCTATTAAATGAATAGTATTTAGTTTTAAAGTTATTATTCGTAAAAATATACTAACTGTAATGAACAAATTTTGTTAGTTTTAAAGGATTAGCACACTTAATATATCGTAAAAATCTAGTATAAACATATGATAGAACATGTAATTTTGCTCGCCTATCAAAATATTCACTGGTACTATACCGCTATCGATTCTCAACTCACACAAATCTCCAAACATATGTCTTTTGCCTAGCAAGTGAAATGCCACAAATATGTGTAAAGATTTCCACAGTGCATAGATTATTAACATGTGCAGCTCACTTTCCCTTGACAACCTACGACGTTACTACAGTACGTAGTGTGAGTTGTGTTCCTTTTCTAGAAATAAAATGCTGAGAAAACGTGAAATTATATTTGCTGCACCTGAATTAATTTTGTCAAAAATGTTTTTCAAATTGTACGCAAAGTTTACGGGTCAAATAAGTATGAGCAGGAGAAGGATTTAAAGTTTTTATACATTTTCAATAAATAAAGTTGCAATAGAATTGACATCACATACAATAAGTTTTAGAGTAATAATTTTTTTCTAACTACACGCAAATTTTTTTTATTTAATTTTAGGATGTAATATTTCTTTAGTTAATTAAAATAAAAAACATTATTTTTTTACATTTTACCATCTATTTGTTAAAAATCTATTAAATTTCCATCATTTAAAACAAATTGAAACATTTATGCATTTAAATTCATCATTAGTCATGAATTTTAAATGCATACATGTTTCAATTTGTTTTAAACCAAAAAGAATTAAATTATCAGTGGTCGAATGTCGCTGTAACAAAATAATAATTTATAAAATTGTTCAAGAACGAAATGTAATTACAAAATAATAAAAAAATCACCATTCGAGTAACGCTAGCAAACTCGCATATATATATACATATATATATATATATATATATATATATATATATATATATATATATATACATATATATTTCATGCACTGGCTATGACAGGAAGAGAGAAAGAAAATGTGCGCGCGCACTGCTCTCTCTTGCTCCTACAGTATGATACAGATAATAGGCCTGCACTGTGTCTTAGATATACGAAACATAACTGGCTATGAGAGAAAGAGAGAAAAAAATGTGTGCTCGCACCTCTCTTTCTTGTCCCTACAGTAAAATACGAAACGTAACGCTCTCTCTTTCTGTCTTCACTAACTTATGTCTCCCTCTCAACTTCCGTTCGCCTCGCCCGATCTTTTCGTAACGCTCTCGTCACGCATTCACCAGCTCCCTCCCCAAGTCAAGCGTGCGTAAAGAAGTTTTACTTCAAAAAGTTATGGTAAAAAGAGACAAGTTCCTCATTAAAAAGTTAGACATTAAAAGTAATGAAATATAATCAGCCAAGTTCTTCCAGAACTTTCATAATAAAATTCAGAAGACTAAGTTAAAGATTTTTATCTACAATTGTTGAAAATTACATCCAATATTAACGATGAGCTTGGCCGCCATCAATTTGTTTTGCCATATGAAATATCTATAAAATCACTATTGTCTATTGTCTCTTCATATTGACTTAAATCTGTTGTTGAAGGAAAAAATCTAAAAGCTGTTCACGGCCGCCGAGTATCAATTACTTAACATTGACAATAGATTATATGTATGTTAGTATGTATTTCATATTACGTTGATTATTTAAAATGAACTTTATTAAAATACAAAGAAAAATCATTCGCCTCTCAGGTATATATTTGAAAGAAATGTAAATAGTATAATATTTATAAAAAAGTCGGCATGCATTGTCTGCATAATTTTAATACTTAAGTTCATAACTAACACGTACCCGTGTTTGTTTATGGGTTTATGTTTGTCATAATATTTTCATATTAAACATATTTGTACAACAATACTTTCAAAATTATTGTACGAGCTTTACGTAGTTACCAAAAAAATTTTAAAAACGATTTTAATTTAATTATTTTGGTAGTATTTTCGATACTATTTAATTGTTTTTATTAACTACCCATAAAATGATAGTTATGTCATTATTAAATATAAATTTATAAAATGAAATATATTTGTGATTTCCAACTATATGGATTATTTTTGAACCTATTGAAGAAGAAGAAGAAGAATCAACCATCTGAAATGTCGCTATTGGCCATTTATTCAGCACGAATTTAATATCGCTAAAAAGTAGCCATGCTACGTAAGTCTACAGTTACCTCTCAGTCTACCGCTATTTAAAGAAAAGGTATTGATCTTCTTAGCAATAATATTTTTCTTATAAAATTATCATAGACAGGACTCTTTTCCAATCAGGTTAATTTTTTCGCCAACTATTATCAATCACCCAAGCAGTATGTTAAGTACTAAACTTTTAGATCAGAGTATTGCGGTACTGCCACAGGTATTGTAGCATTAATTAAAATTTATTTTTATTTTTCTTAATAATATAGAATTATCGATCTATACTGTGAGCTGCGTCGAACAAAAGTTCGAGATCCTTGATTATGGACTGCTGTCTCTCAAATCTTTCAAAGCTACATGTAAGAAATGTTCTGAAAAGGTAACTTCAAAAATTTTCTTTGGAATAATTTTTTTGATAGTTTAGATTTTTTCAGTCTTAATTACAGCCATTATTGAAGACAGCATTTACTTGTATAAATTGAACAAAAGGTAAAGTTGATCACATAATTAACTATGTTTTATCAATCGTTTCTTATTCTTTCAAGCTTAATGAATAAAAATTATACGATTTTTAAATTGATAATAATAAACTCCCTAGGGCCTAACGCTATTATATCCTATTGAAGTAAATAATGAAGAATGCCAATGGATACCAACAAAGACGTATCGACCGAGAGGGTTACATACTTTAATTCCGCCATGAAGCCACAAAATGGCTCCAAAATTCCATTAGACATATATTCCAGTCGAATATAGATACGTAAATCGAAATTCAGCAAAGTTTTGTTCGTTTATACATACAATGATATTGAAAAGCACCAGACAAAAATTAATAATTACAACCACACAACTTGTTTATGTTAGAGTCGAAATATTTCTTAATTCGCCTTTAGGATCCCGTAAACCTATTTTGTGAAAAGTGCTCATTACACTATTTCACTAAATCTTTTCTTATACCTATATAATTACTATAAACTTAAAATAAAGAATACGTCGTTTCGAAATGTTTATATTTGAATGATAATATTTTTATCCTCACTACGTTTATTCTCCGTAAAATTTAGTTACCGGATATTCATTTTACGAGAAACAGTACACATTTACAACCAGACAAGGTAATCGCTGTCGGCAAAAGCTCCAGTACGATTAATTAGAAATGATTTTACGTGGATAATGTAAGTTAAAACTAAATTGTACTCACAATGTTGATTATGTAATCTCTACAGAATTATCGCATTAAGTAAATATTTGATCATTACATTTCTAAAAGTAAAAACGTTATTTAAAATATGTCTAATATTGTTAACTGTCATCTCAGATGCTTTCAATCTGTATGTATAATTTAATATAATGCGACAAAATTTGTTTAAGAAGCAGGAAACTTGGTTAATAAATACTGTTGAGAAAGTGTTGTGGAAATGCTTATTATAAAAATACGTAAATTATATACTTTTTACTGCGTGTTATGTTTACCTATTATAATGTTTATTCATTGTACTTTTCAATGAGATTGTTGATTGATTTTGATTTTTGTTTTAAATAATCAAAGTTTTAAGGAAAAACTAGTATTAAATTTGCAGATAAGTGTGTTTTAACGTATCTGCTATTAAACTGTTTTCTGACATCCATATCTAATTTATTCCTTAGAATAATCGATCAAGTGCTGCTTTATTCCATGACAAGGAAAATAATTATCTAATCATTTTTTTTAACATGGAATTTCTTCTTGCTTAGATCTTGCTAAAAACTTCTGTCTAATTAATTCATTTGTCTATCAATGTTTTATTTTACAAATCATAGCTTGTCTGTATAAAAGAAAGTCTAACTTATCTATACACTTATTTTTATTAATTTCGTAGCGACGTACACGTCTAATTGAGTAAGAACTGATGGCCGCTAAACTTACGAAACGGGAGTAAAATTAATATTCAGTTGAGAAATACTGTTCGACATAGTGTATGCACAGTATGAAGTCAGAATTTCAACTATTAGTACTTCCGACGAGATACGGGTAGGACAGGTATTAAAAATATGTGGACTAAAACAGCATAGTATTTAGACTGGTTCCTTAGTATGTGAAATATCATAAGTTTGTATATTAAAAAGAAAACAAATACTTGTTACGATTCAAAGAATCTAACAGACCATTTCGACAATGTTAAAAAAAATAACTGAGATTATTGGACTAAGGCTAAAATTAGATGTGTTTTTCAAGTCATTTTTTATTTTTTTGTTCAAAGAGCTAGACATATAATGGGATTCTACATTTGTTGGTATCTCTGTTGTACTCTCTGTTGTACTGTTGTACACACAAAATTTATTTCTTGTTCCGTCACCCACACCTTACTGCTCACTATAGCGTAAGTGAACCAACACTAAATGGTTTCAAGTTCATGTTTTCGATAAACTACAATATAGATGATAGAAACATTTTAACATATGTAATTATCCTTGTTCCTTTATCTACGTATCCTTTGGATGATACAATCTGTAAAACTAATTAATCAGTTCCCATTAAATGTTTGAAAGATAATTTCAATCACTGGTCATCCACATATAAAAAATATTGCCATAAGGGTTTATTTTGAATGTAAATGAACTAATGTACTCTTGTACTTTAGTTCGGCGAAATAAAAATATGATTTACTGTGAAGAAGTTGAATAACTGAAATAAATTTATTTTTATATTTGAGTACGAACTGAAGTGGATATAACCTTGGGCTTCTGCTTTAACTGCATAGGTCTTTTTGGATCATATTCTGGAACTTCTTTTTAAGTAATTATAAAGAAGTTCCAGAATATGATCCAAAAATAGCGACGTGACGCTAATGGTCTTATTCGGCGGAGTAATGGTTTGGATATTTAGATGACGTGTTTGATTCGAAGGTCGGGTGTTAATGTTATCGTGATGACACGAATGATTTCGTAGTTTTTGATGTGAAACATCTAATGGTGCGTTGGAATGGGAGTTAAAATATTCCGATAGCACGTCGTGATATGCCATTTGGTCAGCTGCGCGTCTTGTCGACCCTTGCCGACTTAATTAGGCCAGCTTCGCATGTTGTCGGCTCTTTCCGACTTAATTCGGCGAGCTTCGCATCTTGTCGGCTCTTTTTAACTTATTTTGGCCAACCACGGTCTTGTCGACTAAAAGTATTATAAAATAAATTTTCAATAGGTAGATATAATAAAATTAAATTATATTATTTAATTATTATACTATCTGAATATTTATTTTTCGTTTTCAATTCATTCAAATAAAAATATTTCAATATCTAAAAAATTTAGGAAATTCAGATGTTTCACATTTGCTAGGCTACACATGACAATTTACAATGTTTAATAGTATATCGTGACATAATTAATGTACATCGATAATTCTAACCGTTAATACAACGACGGTTGTGTGCAGCGGAACATCGACTACGAGACTCGTACAACTCTGGATTAGGCTTTGGTTCTTCAGGTCGATTAATAGCTGGTAGTTTTTGAGAAAATCGGGCTCTACTATGAGTTTACTGATCGCGGCTACAATAAATCGCCATTTATATGGTCGACGAAGATTAAGTCCAGTTCCAGCATTTGTCGTCATAAGTAGGTATTAAAGTGTTATTAGCGGCGTAGAGTTCGAATGATAGTAGTTGCATTCTTTTTTTTACCTGACAGGATGGATATGTTAGCGCCCGTGTCTACCAGGAAAGTGCGCTTCAACTCCTTTCCCGTGATGAAGAGTCGGTGAGATGTCTTCATTATCAATATGCCGTCATTACCAATATCCTGTTTGGTTCAATCTCCCAGAATGATTTTGAATGAACATAACTTGGTGCATTCTTGCGTTAGCCCCAAATCTTCGATGATAATAGCAGTGCAATGTGTTTGATGTAGTTCGTGAATTTGACGTGTATCGGTAGCGATGTCTGGATTTTGACGGCTTGCAGGCTGAGATTATTAGCGAGCCAATTTACGCGAGTTAATTGTAGTCGTACTACGATCTTGAATTGAGTTATATAATATAGAGTTCTGCGAGTGAGGTTATAGACCTTATTTAGCAGGGACTCTTTGTCCATAACGTTGTTATGGAAGGACGTGACGGTTAAACAACTAAAGATACGAGGAGAACTTCTTGTGTCTGCTCTCGTATCTTCTAAGCGAGTTGTGCACGATCGTTTATTATCATATGCTTCGAGAGATATTGTCACTTATGATGAACACACCCCAGATATGGGCTGATAGACAATTCGGTCACAAAAAGCGCAATGTCTTGTCTAGGACTCGACTTCTAGCAGGATAACTTATCCAGCGCGAAAGCGAGTTGGGCCGCTGGTCGCCCAGTTCCGGGCCAAATATTAATTTTTGGAACTGCCTTTCCTCGCTTTCTTCGTATACTGGTTCTTAATGACAGGGTTTGCCCATGTGTTTTCCTTGATTTTCTCAAGGATGTCGCTGATTTCTTCAGCGGCCTTCTTCTTTAGTTGCACATTGATTCAAACGCTAGTTGCTGGAAGGCTTTGTTTGTATTCCTGGTAACTGTCCCAAAATCGTCAAACCACAGGCGTGGCCTAATTCTTTCCTTCTAGATTCTTATAGCCAGCAAAATGCCGGTGACTTACAGTGCTGTTTTCAATGTCATGGTGTAATTATATCGCCGGCAAAGATTTATCCTCTGGATGATATTCTTACGTGGCGTCACCACTAAAGCGAGTACATTATAGTAGTTCGATGCAATAAAATACAATTTGGTATGTAGAAATTGAATGACTTGAATGAATTTATTCTGTCATGACACGATCTTTTACACACAAAAATTTCCCAAAATAGAAATAATGGTACATAAAAAGAAACGGAACATAAGGATAGAGATATATATACACTGAAGGAAACAAAACTAGCTGTTGGCCGGTGCGAGGTCTGCGCGCAGAAGCCTCACGTGTCTACAAATACACTCACGCCGAACGCGTTCCCTCTTTTTCGCCGCGGATCTCTGATAGTAGTAAAACTTTCGTAACTCCGTGCTTGAGTAACTGGATGGCGGTGTGTCATTTAGGATGGCTGCTTAGAAGCAGGCGTTCCGTTCATGTCGATACACGATTGGTTTCCTTATTTTATTGTCCTATATAAATGTCCTTTTTAGAACAATATTGTTATTGTTTTACGGTAGCGTATTTTTTTCGGAAAAAATTTTTAGTATTTTATCGTCACGCGTTCTTTTAAAATCAATTTACAATTATTGTTTGTTTTTCACAATTACACGACAGAGAATTCTAAAATATTTAGTGATGTTTTGAGAAAAAAAACATGTAACATATGGTAATTAACTTTCTAGTACGAAAAATTTTTCATTAAATATGAGAAATTTCTACGACTCGGATCACAACAAAGAAAACACATAATTTCTCTACCTAACAAATACAACAGATGTCAATAAGGAAGTAAAGTATAAAAGATTTAGAGAAGCTCTGGTGGATTTCATTACTTGATATTCAGCAAATGCGAATTTGATATTTTTAAAAATGTATCTACATTGCATCAATATATACAAAATTTCTCGATGACATATACATTCCTACTTTTTTCTCAATTTGTTTAAAATTTTAATCAGTTGTCAATATTTGTATTTTAATTATTTAATAGGTACATTGGCATTGGGCTGTTTAAACTTAGTTGTTACGTACTTTATTATCTATGCTGATAACAAGACTAAATTTATATATAAAAGGTTTTTAAGAGAAAATGATTTAGGGAAATTTAACAGAAGTAATGGAACTCCATAATATTATTTTGGATTTTTAGTGGGCTCTTTGTGGGTTTTTTTTCTGCACGCGGCACATTAAAACTACTAAACCAATTTGGACGACATTTTTAGATGAATATAGAAATTCGCAATTGGTTCAATATATAAGAAGATATGCAAATTAATTTTTTTCCAAAAATTCATCATGTTGCGTTAGTACCACAAAACCAAAGATGTGCCAAACTACCCGAAGCATAGAACGTATATTTTAAATGCCGTAGTGAAGTTTTCCATTCGGACGTACTTTGGTGAAATTATTGTGGTCAGATATGAAGTATAGAGGGATGGAGTAGGTGTTGTAGGCCAAATGCGGGCAGACTCATGAGGACAGACATAATTGTCAGTCGTCTACTGCACATAATTTTTTTCGATTTTGTATTATTTCTTATAAGCTTACTTTCTTTCTTCAAATTGTTTAAAATTTTGAAATTGCTGTTGATAATTACATTTTAATTACGTTGCTAATTTTCGTATTCTACTAAATGATTTTTACATTCTTTATTGTCTGTATATATATATATATATATATATATATATATATATATATATATATATATATATAAGCAAACTGTAGAATTGATACCTCTCTTCATTAAAGGTATTTATGAAAAAAATGGTATAGGGGAACAGAACGAAAGCAAGAAAACACAATAAAATCGTTTCTTAAATATTTCTCCCTTTGTCTCTGAGCCTGTTTATTTTATCAAGCATCACGCAAGAACATCTAAAAGGATTTCAAGAAGTTTTTACTGGTGGATTCTGTTGAACCTGGCAAGATATATATAGCCTGGTAAGATAAAGACATACATATCCTTCATCGCATAAGGTTTATATGTGTTACAATTCAAAATATAATACGGATTGTACTTACTTCAAAACAGTTTAGTTTTATTACACTCGATGGCGTTACGTCCCTAAATCAAATAAGATCGGGGGGTGGACAAACGGGTCTCGTATTGATGACAGAATCTTGGCAGGAATTGACGGTAAATCAACCATTATACAGCGACCTCTGGTGATAGCTAGGTGTCATGATCATAGACGCCATCTGTTATAGACGCAGGCTAAACCTATTTCGGAGAGAATATATTATTATAATTTAAATATTTTAAATACGTTGTAGCCATTGTATCGTCATACCTTTGTTTTGTTACGTGTTTAGAAATCTTTGTTATGTTATTAATTAACGATCAAAATGGTGTGCACTTTCCGTGGATGTAATTGCATTAAAATAAAAACGCCAGAACAGTCGTTTTTATTATAGCCTTGAACCGAAAGTTGGTAAGTATTATCCATTATTTCTTATTGCATACTATTCCAAAACTATATTTCAAATATTCTTATGTAAATGTTAGACTTTAACGTCGCAAACCACTATAGTGGTTTAACACGTATTAGTTCTCTTGTAATATTTTGAAGAACGGATTATATTTGCAAATAATATGATTATAAAAATAAGATTTTGTATATTAATAAATATATAATAATCATCAAAAAAATTACAATATTTATTTTTAATTTCAGCCGATTTTAAAAATACCCTTGAAAGATCACAATGTCTGTTATTGGAAATGCAATTATTAATTTTCCAGGTTCTTCAAATTCTGCTTTATTAATGAAGAGCCACATTCAACCAGCTCACAGCCAGAGGCATAAAAGAGAGCTCTCATGTATGAGTACTTTAAAATTATATATATATATATATATATATATATATATATATATATATATATATATATATATATATGTGTATGTGTGTGTGTATAGTAGTTAACTAGAATTGGTTCCATAAAATTGTTAATTACTTATCCTTTAACTTGTTACAATATGGAAAACGAGAGAACTTATAATTTAATTAAATTCAGTCTCAATTTGAACGTAATTTTTAGTAAACTCACAAAGATAGTCCTTGGGTGATTAAATTAACAGTGCAATAAAATATGACCCATTGTACTTAAAACTATCGTACGATTATACTTGAACTATCGTAAGATGAAATAATTATCAATTTAGATGTAGATTTTTTATTTCGTATGCATTGGAGCCAGGGTGGAGCAATGTCGAGCACGGCCTCTCCAGAAAAAAATAATTTTAAATATTGATGAAAAAATTGTTAGTGACATTTGAGTTTTTTGTGAATTTATTAATATATGATTTTTTTTAATATCATGTAAATTTTATAAAACGATAATGAACTTTTTTGTCTTTTCGATTGTAAATTGAAATTGGTCTTTTTGATTGTATCGGCCCCTCCTAAGTAAAAAAAGTGGCTTTAATTTTTCAAAAAATCACATAATCATGTTTTATTGGCCAAGTATGGCGTTTTAACACCATTTTTCAGATATGTCTTCCCCATCAATATATTACAAAATATTTCTATAATTATATCTATATTTGTGTATTTTTTATTTATTTTCAGACGTACGAGTTACCCACACTCGCATATGCAGTTACCACTGTGATGCCAGAAAGCCACTTACAGAACCCCGGTGCTATTCACAATTGCATTTTCGAATTTATTTAAATTTTCTTGAATTAGGTTTTTATAGTAATTGTATTTTAATAACTTATACTATAATGTTATTTAAATATTTGTTTTTTAATTGAAATATTTTTGTTATAATGGTCTAATAAATAAATTCATGAAAATAAAAATTAATTTTTTTTTAACGCCTTGTATGAGCAATAGAGAGTAAGAGATTACGTCATCTATGGACATTAATAATAATTGCACAAGTCTTTGGTCAGGAGGAATGAGGCGAGGAGAGAGGCGAGTCACTTTGACAGCGTTTGGAAAGGTATGAAAAAGTGTGACTCTTTCTTATATGGGCTTGTATACGACGTATCGACATTACCGTATCTGTTCTTTGATAAAAATATTTTCTAAGTTAAAATCAACTTTCACTTTAAAAAGTATTATATAACATTGCTTATGCGTTTAATTTACTATGGATAAAGTGTTATTGCCTGACTGGGTGTTAAAATTGCATCATGTGTCTGGATTTTTTAATAAATAAGTAGAATTAAAATATAAAAAATCCGTATAAACTTCAACTTATCTGCAATAACCGAATTAGTTTATTTTCAGAAAATCATCAAACATTTTAGAAACTTCTTTTATAATATGCATTCAAAAAGCAACTTAGTATGAAAAGACCTATGTATCTATACGCTTTGTCATTAATATTACCTTTCAAATCTTTTGACAGGAAGTGATTTAATAATTTTATAGATTGCATTATCCAAATGGGAACATATAAGGAACAAGAGCACTTTTATGTATTAATTTTTTGCTGATATCGATATGATAATCCATCGAAATACCTAACACCTATCCATACAATGCTGTATGCCTTATACTTATTGCAGACAATAATATGTGGACGACAGTAATAAATACTCGTATATTGTGTGTCGTTATGAGTACAGCTAAAGTGACTACACAACTAACTGGCTAAACTCGCTTTTTTAACCTCTGCCGAGATAAATAAATGAAGGTAATTTCGGTCGGGACTGGGACGGAGAATTGAGACACTGATAAAAATGTCCAAAATAAAAACTTACACCAAAAATAAGAATTAATACAAAGTTACATGATGCAAAAAGCCATAAATTTCGTAGATCGATGTCATATTATACACACAAAATACCATTTTTTGCGTTATGTCCATTGTAATTGTGTTGTCTTTCCTCATACAACTGAGCAGCTGAATACAATAATTTATTATAGATGCGATAAAGAACTGTTCACTTACGATACTTTTTATTGGTGCTGATAGGAATGGAAAAATCACTTGTTGGATTGCTGCTAGCTTTAAAACTCGGTATGACGAAGAGCAATTTTAGCATTTCTTTGTAGTTTTGCTTCTTTAAGGAAATTATGCCGAATTCGTTCTTATACTGCATTTTCATTCTGTTGGCCTTGATTATTCATTAATCGAGTTATGAGTATTCATTTGTTGTACGTAGCTACGAAAATTGCGATGGAAGCGGAGCAAATTTTTCGGTCGACTGCGAGTTTCTATTCGATATTTTCAAAATTTAAGAGTAAAGGGTGAAGTTGTGTCATTTTCTGTCAAATATTTTATATTTTGTTTTAAATCTACCATCGGTAAGTATGGCAGTAATGAAAAGGGAGCAATTCTTCAAGTACGGGAATTATTGTTTCGGTGGACTAGTGAGTTATCTCAGTACGATTTTGACGATTTTCTTCTTCACAATCATTCATTACGCTCTGAATATTTTGCGTTGGTTATACTTTTTTATTTAACATTACTATCTTAGCTATAATCCTATACACAAAATATACATATGAAAAAATATCCAGTACGGCTTGGTAAAATCACATTAAAGCACGGATAATATTGTTCATGAAGTCCCATGGTTCACAATTAATTTCATAGTGATTACTTTTTTAACGAGGAATAGATTTATAGCATTCGTTTGCTCATTTAAATGCGCCATCACTAAAACGTGCTATTTCGTTGTATTCCTATAGTATGAATAACTAATTGCAATATTTGAATTAAAGTCAAGAAAAGTACACTCAACCAATCGAGTTGCGCAAGTCAGATTTACAGCATAATCTCGTATTTTACTTTCGTAATCTCGTAATTTTTGACCCAATATTGTACATCACAGCAATTTCTTTTAGTTTTTCTAAAACATATGTATCGGTGCTTATCTATATATTGCTTTTAGACGCTGTTCATTTTTAATGGACTTTGAAACTTAATAGTAAGTAGGTTATTTTCCATTTTGAATATATATATATATATAGTGAAATTTATAGAATCAGTTTATAATAACAATGCAAGAGTTTTTGGCTGAACTTTCTCCCATGTATTATGTATTTGATATTAACTAAGTAAGATAGTATTTTTTAGATTTCTCTATCTTTATGGCTATTTAATTATTAAATAATTGGTGGATGGGTCACTAGTTGCTGAATAATGGATTAAATTTAAGAATCAGATTTCAAACCTTTTTCTGGCTTAATATTAGAATAAATTCCACATTTTCGAACAAGCTGTGCTTTTACAGATAAAGTTTCAAACATTTAATTGTCTAAAGTTTTTGTAAAGTACTTCCAGGTGACACAGTTTTATTACATAATTTATAATTCCTTTCTGACGGAACAGAGATAGCTTTTTCAAAATATTTCCAGATAGGAATTACTGTGGGCATTTTTAATCTTCAACAATGGAATAACCAGAACATAAGGAATTTTAGACTAATACTTAAATTTACAATATTCAATTAACAGATAAATAGATTGATTAGCATATACCATTATTCAGGCTTTTATGTATAGTACATATGGCGGACTTATTGCTACATGAGCAATATCTTCCAGTCAACCATAACAATTGGTATTGAAATTTAGTTTGTAGAATTTACCCGAATTATAATAGCAGCCAAAAAGTGGTTACACAATCATTATTAATGGAATACAATTATTGACTATAATCGCCATAGTTGTTTTCGTTTTCATTCGTTATCCATAACCCAGGCCGGAAACTTTGAGCCTTACCTTGTAATAGAAGAGTAGATATTACATTGCGTTAGTCTTTCTTACAGTTGTTAAGTAAAAAATGCAAATGAATTTTTTAAAATAAATACCATAGGTCATAGACACCCGTGGCTTTAAAATCTGCAATTCACGTGTACGTACACGTTATACTTATAAATCGATATTAAATTAACTTTTTTTTCATAATGGCTGTATACATTAATAGAATTAATTTTACCTTATCTAATATAATACCTCAATCAACTGCAATAATATGAATATTATTAAAATCATATTACACGACAATATTAGCTATAGACATTGGAAAGCATAGCAAATCGCTTCTATGAGCTTTGAAATACGTATGGTTACGGAAAACATCATATTTCATTACCGAATTCAAAAGAATTTCAATCGTTGATTTCGTTTTAAAACAGATATCATTCTTATTAACTCTAGATCGTTCGGTACAAAAATATTACTGTTTCCTTTTATCAAAAGCAGTACTTAGTTCTTTTTCCAGTATTCCGGTAATTGATCAATAAATAAACAATATTTTTTTCACTTTCTAAAACCAAAATTACGTGAATATTTTCGCGACGCGACCCAACTGGTACTAAATCACTCTCCTAAGTTTTGTACCCCAAATTCATTTTGCATATTTCGCAGTATTTATTCTTGTTATTTCGGAATCTTTGGCACTAAATAACAGTAAGCTTAATACTGGGAGTTATCGAATGAAACACTATATTTACTTTCTCCCCAAAGAACTCGTTATTTCGGAATCTTTGGCACTAAATAACAGTAAGCTTAATACTGGGAGTTATCGAATGAAACACTGTATTTACTTTCTCCCCAAAGAACTCGTTATTTCGGAATCTTTGGCACTAAATAACAGTAAGCTTAATACTGGGAGTTATCGAATGAAACACTGTATTTACTTTCTCCCCAAAGAACTTACTAATTAGATTATACATGTAACATTTGAAATATTATGCCTGTAATTGACCACATTTTTGCGCAGAAAATATTTGTCATATCTGATAATATGAAACTAGAAGCTTTTACGAGTTCGATAGCAAATATTAAATTTACTTTGTAAGTCAAACATTAGTTTAATGTTTCCACTTCAACATAATAATGACGAAGGTCATTCACTCTATCACCTCAACAATTTAAGTAACGGCTATAATAATAACAACTTGAATGAGTTTGTAAGACAATATTTGAATGAGCAATAAAAGGCTGAATAAAAATGATGCTGCTTTCTTATCACGTCAAACAACTTGGCCATATTACTTAAAGATATATGTACAGCCTCATCTTTGGCAGATAAATCTTTACCTTTAGATAGTACTACAGTAACTCATATCACTGCCAAAGCCTGTTAGACTTACCTCACTGTCTGTCTTTCTGTCCGTTCCCCACTGTTGGACATAGGCGTATCCTTAGGTGCCTTACCAGAGACTGCTCTCCGTTTTCCACATTCAATTTCCCGTCGATTTTTTTAGATCGTTAGTGCATCTAACTGCGGGGCGTAAGCTGCATATTTAAATAATAGTACCCAATATTTTGAATTTTTTTTTAAATATAATTCTTAAATATAATGCTATAATTCTAACAATGATCTAACATGACACGTACGCAAAAAAAAGGTATATAAATTGTAAGGCGGTGACGAACCGACAGATATGATTAAATAACAAAGATTTCCTATTTCGCTACGAACCCTAAAAAGGTTGTAGAAATCGAAATAGCTAAGATTTTGCCAGAAAACTTTTGAAAGCGTTTACTGAGGGTATTAAATTCAAGCGGATTTCAAAGTAAGATTGATAATAGCTGGCAAAATAGCCGAGCTACGACTTACGTTGCGATCAAACTTAATGACTACAGTAAAAATGTTTAACAGAGAATGAAGCCAACGATGACGTAATGTCGGAAACACTTTAGGAAAATGTTCTTTATCAGTAGATTCTGCATTCTATATTAATGAAAGAAAAGTATAATAGTAAAAATAAGTCTATAACAATAAAAATAGAAACCTTTACCGCTATGATAGGTGTAGAGATTTTTATGAAGCATTACGTATTCCCTAACATTATCGTGGTCACTTTAAGAACACAATGCAAAGAAAATATTTTGAACACTTATGTGTCCGAAACTAAAATTCAAAGAGAGATAAAAATATATCGTTAGACACCTTTTGTGTTTACGCTTATCATAATATTCTTTACGTTTATCTATTATTATTTAAATCTCTTCAGCCTCCTTCAATTGATTAAAAGAAGTATAAAACTTCAAATGTTTTTACATCAACCGTATGTAACTCTTATCGACATCTTAACTATTATGCGATTTTATTTCCAGTAATTTATAACAAAATTCACTTATTCAATAAGTTACATTTTTTAAAAATATTTACAGGCTTAACGAAATTGAAGATGTTTGGTTTAAAATGATAACAATGATTTTACCTATATAAAAATGATTACCTCTCCCTAGTTTCTGGCCTGTATTTTAACGTAATTACTCCTTCGTACACATTATCTATTACACATTATCTACACATTATCTATTAATTTACCGTGGAAAAGTCAACAAAGTGACTGACTCTCATTTGTTCCATTATATTAGGTGCGTGTTGTTGTATGCGGATAGAGACCTCAACTATATTTATTCGAACTGTTTCTAAACCAAGCCTGAAATATTTGTTCAAAATGATTAATTACTATAATAATTACCTACTCGTAATATAAATTTGGCCTTGTTTTGTAAATATTATTTACGACCCATAGTCAGTTATATTTAATTGTATGTTAAATTAAACTAATAATTACCAATAGAATGATATTCTCTGTAAATACTTTTCTTTTATCGTAAAAAGTCTTATAAAATATACTTTTATCGCAAGTTTCCATTTATGCGATTTATTTCTGATGTGTAGTGCACCATATTCTGAAAGTGATTTAAAATAGTGTTTTTTGATACACACAATTCAATGACAAAAAATATGTTGTTGATTAATATAACTGATCTTACTTGAACACATTTATTAGGAACCTTTATAACTCCCAATGATTTGGCTCTCACAGTTTACGACACCGTACTGAATTTAGGAACGGACTTTAACCACGGTGTATCATAGTTCTGATATTGTGTAAAGTATAAAACAATTTTATATGCTCCTCCATATGGACGGAAAAAACATTTCGAAAGTACCTCATCTCATAAAATATAATGTGGGTATGGACAAATTCAAAATTTCACGCGTACCTTTTTTGGTGATAAAAATATTTAGTTGAAAAAAAAATTAAAAAGATGCCTTCAATTTTATATTGATAGTATTTTCTATACCATTTGATCACATTTTATCAAAATTATTTTTACGTCGTTATTAAAATGACGTTTATAATGTTAAAATTATTAGTGTGTAAGGTGGATTACTGTTGGACCCGTTGCAGGATCAACCATGTGAAATATCGCTATCAGCGTTTTGTTCATTACAAATTGAATGTCATTAACAAAAAACCATATCGTATAAGTCTCAGTTATTTAAAATACTTAAACGCATTAATCTGGAACAATACACACCACTTACCTGTTAACCTTTATTTATTAAAAAAATGTATTAAGGTATAATTTCAGCTATCCCAGTTAAAGTATAACCACTCCTTCACGATATTTTTTCTTCGCAATATTTTACATACGACAGTTTTGGTAACACAGCTTAACACAGATGGAACACACATCGTCTTTACTTTGATAAAATTTAAAGAACAGAGCGAATGGTAACTATTCTCATGCAAACTAACAAATAAATCGTCACTTCATTCGTGGCCTTCTTCTTACACTGTCCTACTGGTTTCAATTGTATAACTTTTTTTAAAAGGAGCTGTCATTTTAAATATTTTATATAAAACTGAATTGTAAGTTCTTCGCGGTCGCTTATGAAATATTGTTTGTAACTTCATTCCAGTAAAGTAATTGATTTTGGTATTTTAGCTAATTAAAGGTTATTTTTTTCTTCATAGGAAAATTTAATAAATGTAAAACTACTGAATATGCATCAAATTAGACTACAGTTAAAAATAAGAAGGTAAACAAAACCGATAATAAAATGATGCATAAATTGTTGAATCCTGGCAGCTTCTTTATATAACTTGCAATTATTAGGTAAACATCGTCACGTGCTCATGTGCAACGTATCCTGAAAAAGCCTCTTTCCTGAATAAACGTATTTAGTTCTCTGAGATGGACGTAGATTTATAAATCATATTTACGACTTTATAAATCTTGTACTGCTTAGCTTTAATCTTTTATATATATATATATATATATATATATATATATATATATATATATATATATATATATGTATATATATATATATATATATATATATATATATATATATATACATATATATAGATATATGTATATTTAATTTTAGTTTATTAACCTTATCTACATAAATAAGAAGTAGGTAGATAAAAGAAACTTTTGGCAGATGTAAGATATCAATCATACAAAATTAATTTTACGTTTTAATGTTCTTCAAAAAGGGAAACATAAATTAAATTAATATTTTTTTTAATTGAATGTGCAAATTTCAAATACCTTTTTAAGTCTTATTGCGATTTTGTGACGGGCTTCACTAATTTTTTACTTTGTCTTAAGAAAAATCTGTTGTTTTATGAATGTCAAATTTTTATAATTATTTTTTTTTCACTTGCAAGATTACGGATAGTTTTCACTTAATATCCCCGTTTACTTAATCAACCCGTTATTAATCAACCATAAATTAATTTTCATCTTATATGTGGCAACTCTGAAATATCCAGAAAGTATCCAATGTCTATAAATTACGCCAATACCTAAGTTAGTCTTAGCATTAAAATAAAATGCACTAAATTATTTTAATTATATTCCAATACCAAAAATATAATAATGTTTTTAAACTGAGGTCACTATAAAAGTTGTATATTATTTCGTTTCCTTTAATGTTGTAAACGGTTCAAAGTATAGATTAACTACATCAGCTATCACTAACGTTCGGTTCCAACGTTTATTTATTCTGAATATATTGAAAAACTAGAAGGTTTATAAATCAAAAATATTAATTTATAGCTCCGAATCATTTAACTGTAGCTCAGTTAATTTAAAACCCTAGAAACTATGATTGGCAATGACGGCTCTCCTGTCTCTCGTATTCGTTATTAACGTTTTCGTTCAGAGGAACATTTCGTTTAGAAGAAATATTTTCATTTAGAAGGAATGTTTAAATTTACGTATATACTTTCACTTAGAAGGCCATATTGATATATAAACAATAATTTTTCTTGCATGTCTCATCTACAAATGACCCTAAATAATTATTTACTTAAACAAAGTTTGTAATTTGTAATGACATAACATCATTACTTAGACATTCGTAACTTAAAAAAATAGACTTTGTAAACAGTATTAGATCCAACAATTTCTGCGTAATTTTAATGCTTGTTATAACAGACACACTCTAATCTGGACACACGTATAAGAAAGAAAAAAACCTCTATTTGTGACATTCCGATAATGCAACTTAATCTATACACACCTCCATTACAAAAACACGCCCGTGCATACTTGTCTGTACAGACATTTGCCGGTATATCAACGAATATTAACGAGATAGCGACGAGCTACGGCGCTTATTACGGCCGCTCTTAACGACTGCAGTTAGCAATTTATTAACGGAATGCAGAGTTCACAACGACCTAACGCCGAGTACGACGGGAAAAAATTCTCTATCGATATATTTAAACTTCTGGTGTACACTTTAATATTGAAATAAGTTGTCAAGTGAGGCTCAATATTTTAATGAATGTTATGTAAATATTTCATTACATTAACAAATATAGTATATATGTGTATATATATATATATATATATATATATGTGTGTGTGTGTGTGTGTGTGTGTATGTGCATGTATATATATTTATTTGATTTAGGAAGCAAATTAATGTTTTTTTCCCGTTAATCATGTAAAACAATATTGTAAAATATAACATTCGTTCTTAGATTCAAGTTTCCAATGAACTTATTATATACACTTTAAGCATAACAAAAGGTAAATATGTAAATATTCTTTAAAGCTTTTGTTATGCTTAAATTTAAAATTTACTTTATATATCCTTATCTATGCCACGGAATGGCAAATACTCTTTTTCAACCTGAACTTATTGCTTCCGAATCCGAACGTAACTTGCAGAAAATTTTACTAGAGTGGCAGACATACCAGCTTCCAATTTTTAATTTATTAGGAGAATATCATTGTCAACTCAGTCAAATGCTTTCTCGAAATAAAAATAAGTCACATCTACTTGCCGTCCACCATCTAACCACATGTAAGATAAAATATAAAAAGAAACACATAATCGAGTTAAGCATGGCGTGATATTGCAATATTGAAAAAACATATGGATTTTAATTTAGTGATTAATTTAGAAATGACAGATGAATCTGCAAACAGTTTAAACAGTAGCGTACGTTCTGATAGTTGTAGTAAATTGTATAGAAAGCTCCAATATACATTACCTATGATTTATTATATAAAGAGTATTTTTTAAAATATGTATTGAAAGCATAACTTTAATTTTACTAAAGCGTACGTGGAATATCTATGAATAGAAGTATGAACTGCAAATTGTGAATAAAAATAAGATTTTACATATTTTCATTTGTCATTTACAGTTCATTCCTCTATTACCTAGACTTGCGTGAAATTGAATTTAAGCTTTCAAAATACATTTAAAAAATGAGTAGTTGATTAAAAATATCATATGCTACGGAATGTCATATATTTCCTACGTAGATTCATTCTTTTCAGAAAGCTAATGTATATACAAACTAGAAATAATTTAAACATTTAGTCGTATCTAAAATGATTGATAACTTTTATTATATCGGCCGTGAAGAATTTATATAGATGATAGAGAGAGATAAAATCTTATTATCTTATACTATGTAGAAAATAATATTTGCAATATCGTCATGCCGATTTTAATTTAGTAATTTATCCAGAATAGACAGCAGTGTTTTATTTGAAAAGAAATTCTATAAGCATGAATTATTATGTTAAGTTTCTAAGTTCATAATGGGTATGTTTTTATATATTTTTTGCCATTAAAAGTTCATACCTATCTTCTTATAGATTGCAACTACGCTTGAGTGAAATTAATGCTAAATTTTCAAAACATCTCTTAACAACGAGGGATTAATCGGTAATCGGTAATAACATCAGTTGTTAGGACGATATTCATTAATTGGAATCATATATTAGTAGAACTAGCGTAGAAAGTTAATACACCAGTTATAACTAAAGTAATTAACAAATAAGCAATATTTAAAGCATTTTTTATTTAATCAAAATATTATTTTATGCAATTTTTTACTGTAGTGAATACTACTTTATGTATGTTATAACATTTTTAGTAAAAAAACAATAATATATATTAACGTGCCAATGCTAATAATATTAAAATGGACACATATAGTGTACTGACAGTTTAAGCTTCTTGTATTTTATGCCCAGTTTAACTCGATTATTTTTTTTTTATTACATTTTACTTCTTTAATTTCATGCTTATAATTGCTTCACATACTCAGCCAATTAAATTTATATATACTTTTAATATAGTGATTTAGTATGCATTAATCATTTTTATCATTCAACAATTAAATTTTATTAGAGATTGATCAATAAATTGTCTTATACAAATATCATGATTATATAAAATAATATATTTTTCGTTTTTCCAATTCCGACACGAAAAATTACAATATATCGAAGAGAAATAATTTTCTGCCACTGTGCTCACCGATATAGTGTTCTCACTCACACACCTCTGCGTATAGTTACGAACGTGCGCGTTCATTGACAATCTGTGTAAGATGTTTTAGATGCGAACAGATCATAGATTCAGTTACTCGAGTGAGATTCGATGATGACTTTTGATGAATGAAAAGATAATGAGCAGGTCATCGAATGATGAAAATGAAGTTAACTGAAGTAGTCGATTGATAGAGTTCCAGAGTGATGGCTTCGATGTTTAAAGTAAAACCGACTTACACCCGTGAATAGAATCTTAAATAGTTACATGCTATATTTTTATATTTGTGAAAGTAATTTATGTGATCCATAACCCAATAATAAAATGCGTTTGCGATTTTCCAATAATTTGTAGTTCAGCGTGTTATAAAAAAACCAGCTCAACTTTTTTTTAATATGCGTAAATATATGGATTTCATTATTTACGTCGATGTCAAGTGTGTTAAGTATTCAAAAACATTGACATTTTTTTCAACTCTATTAAGCGTACGTCATCTTCATTTCACTTGTTCAAAAATCAAGTGACCGTCAAAAATAAAACAATCAGAAAGTTTAAATTGTTTGTAAAGATTTACAAGTTGTGTTTAGTTATTTAAGACGTATACAATATCGTGTGACAATATCGATAGTGAAGTTGAATCGTGTGACATGGACTGCTCGTCAACGATCGTTATGTAAATAACTAAATAATATGAAATATTGTTCCACAAGAACATTGATTAAGATGGTTTATCACTTATTTACGTAATAATTTTTTACACGTGTGGTTATTTCGCTGACTAGTTTATTTATGTATGTGCTTTCGCAAGGGTCAGATATAACTAAACAATAGGCTGATATAGCAAGTATGTGTGAACGGTTTGTATTTTGCTTTATTATTAGAAATTATGCAATAAAATACTTGTAATTTCACTTGTGGTGGAAGTGTGCAAATGAAAAAATTAGATTAAACCTTCATTGATAATTCTTACTTCTTACTCTGAACTCTTTAGTGATTATTTTAACTTTACTTTTTATTGGAATTACTATTTATTTCATGAAAATCGGCTTTCTGCACTTCAGTCAATTACTAAAGAAGATCAAGTTTAGAAGCTTCATCCCAAACAATTATATCTTAATTTGAAATGCAATACAAAGTGGTAAAATGATCTTTTCTTCTTCTTTAATTTCATGATAAAATAATATTGATTGTGTCGCAAAAGAAGAGAATATTCTTTCAACAAAAATCAGTTTCAATTTCTTATAAATTTTGTAGGCCGGGTGCAGCAGCATTTTGCTTTTATTATTTTGCTTGTATATATATATATATATATATATATATATATATATATATATATATATATATATATATATATATATATAAATATTTAACATAATTTTTAACTAAATGTTCCTTTTTGTTTTAGATTAATTGGATATTCCCCATGACAAATTGGACATTCCAAAAATGATTTCAATCCGGTCAGAAAGAATGAGAAATTTGCAAAATTATAAATTATAGAACTTCTTTACTATCTTCTTATGTATTTTATGTAAATAAGCGTAAATGTCATAATTTTAAAATGTCTCTTCCGTAATCATACTTGTATTATATTGATAACCAAATTAATCATTTCTCAGTCTAATTATTATTAATTTCAATGTTATTCTATTTGTTCGACTATTTAGTGAAATATTCACTTACTGGTTCTAACAAATTATTTTAGTAAGTAAATTCTTAAGAAGTATTGAAATTAATTCATCCATTGTTTTCTTTGTTTTGATTTCTATTTTGAATATATGCAAATGAATAAAACGCTATGCCAAGTCCTGTTTTTTTTATAAAAACTTGAAACCAAGATGTTATTCCAAAATAACATTAATATATTCAAAAGTCGGTACACAAAATATCTAAAACAAGAGTCCATTTTATCTTTAAATACTAACTTTTACCCGTGGCTTCGCTCACATGGTTATAGTTAAAAACTTAAATGGAGAAATTAAAATATTCAACGCTATCTACAATAGTTAAAGAAAATTAAATGTTACACCTTTCTTTTCGTGACTTTATAATAGCAGTGGCAATGAAAACGTAGTTCTAAATTAGTGATTAAAGGGAGTTATTCTGTTGCTACCTTATATTGTTTATACGTTATAGCGTTTCAAAAAATCACGTCGCCCGTTTCTTCGTAGCGAATTTTCTTTCCAATTCACTTTATGTACATTTTCAGTTTTAATTAAGCATTTTCTCGGTGTAATAAGTATCTTATATGATTTTCCTATAGGATATATAGGATGATATAGAATAGGAACCCTTTTGGAAATATATGAGGATAAAAAAATGCAACACTATTCTAATTTTTGAGCTTCTGCGTCCGTATAGTTTTCTACGTAGGTAGCCTGCAAATAAGCAATTTACGATAAATGGAGAGAATAATGAGGTTAAGTTTGTGTCATACGCTAATCGCTTCAATATATTAAGATGTGAAAAAAGGACAAACAAACGAACTTTCGTATTATGTTAGTTGAGATTATAAAGAATGTACAATATGCCTGTCTGTAAATTGAAGATATTTTGAATATATTTGGCGTTAATTTCGTAGAAATTCATTATTCACAATCAAATTAAACTACGTGATGTAGTATTATTTCTACTTTCTTTAAGTTCTTTACCACAACCTAGATTTCGTTGTATTACAACATCTTCAGGTGGGCTATTAGCAGAGATCTTGATCTTTGCTAATTCTTGCTAATAGCCCACCTTATATTTGCTATCTTTGCTAATCCCACCTGCCCACCTGGAGATTCTGTAATGCAACGAAACCTAGATCGTGGTAAAGAACTTAAAGAAAGTAGAAATAATACTGCACCACGAAGTTTCATTTAATTTGAAGATATTTATTAAAAAAATATTTCGAGTAATATAAGAAAAATAATAGGATACAAAAATATTATTTGTGAAATGTGTAACTGTGAGTAGGTTTATTCGTCAATGTACCAACAAGTTAAAAGGATTTCGATGAAGTTTTTATTGGTGGAATCTGTTGGTTTTGAGGTAGCATAATTTATTGTCATCAACCAACTAAAAAGAAGTTGTGGCAATTTGATATTTCAATAAAACTATACTTAAAAAATTTACTTTCCTTATTTATGTATTAGGAATAACTTGTATATTAATACTTACCGAAGTAATACTTTTCGAAGACGGCAAAGCTAATTAAAAAATAAATCGTTAGATGCTTCTTTAATTTACAGATCACTAAGTTCAAATATTCGTGACATTTTCAACTGCACATATATGAACAAGGAATAGGACTTATCAAAAATTATATAAAGGTTTATGAAGGTTTTATTATTTAAGGTTAACTAATAAAATACAATAGTGTTTTTTTACATTTGATATGTTATACAATATTATTTCATATAGTGGTACGGTGGTTTTAAGGGGTAGTATCCACGAATGAAAACAACAAATGTACTTATCACCCCTACAGTGTGGCTTTATTGAGATAATTTGTCACTAAGAAAGGACATAGCTGTATTCTTAGATATGCCAATTTGCAATAGGCCAACCCTAAAATGATTGGATTCTTAATTGTCCTATTTATCGTTAGTATTTAATTATATTATTTATATTAAATATATCCTAAGTTATTTCCTTCAAGACTACATGCATTTTGGAAAGAACGGAGGAAGCCAGCACGTCAGCAAATCTAGAAATTATTAAAGAAGTCACTTTCACGTAGAAATATGAGATTTAATGGTTATTGTTTTAGTCAGTCAGACCAATCAAAGTTTCGATTGAGTGGCAAAATAATAGTAGATATTAATTATTAATCACGAGTTATTGGTGCCTCGATGAAGTCACATGTTTATGTTAAATTTACTGTACCATTCTAATTAACAAGCTTAATCAATTTATAAAATCCGAAAACTGAAATAATACTAATATTTATTATTATTTTATCGAAATAATTTTAATACTAACTGTACAAAAATATATGTGTATTTTAGTTACAGTATAATGTAAGCGCTCAAGATATGGCGAATGGACTTCAACATTGTTACAACCCAACAAGCGACATCGTTCCACGTATATTAATGGGTTTAGGACTAATAAATATTCGTTCTCGAGTTGCAGTATTTTATAAATACGTCTTTAAACAAGAAATCCAAATATAATATCAGCTTTTATATTGTGTCGAACATATAAGCAGACGAGTAAAATTTTAAATATTTTTGGGGCATTTTTTTTTACTTACTACGTTCGACACGTAATATTCGACACACTTCACGTTTGCTTTGATAAGATTTAAACGACAGAGCGAATGGTAATATGAAATTCTTGTAAAAACTGAGTAATAAATTTTCAGACTGCACCATTTTCCCACGCCATCCTAATTGGCTCCGTTCATATAATTATTTTTTACGAAAAGCTACATCAAATTAATTGATAGCACTTCACGATTAGTTACATTGTATGGTGTCATGAATTCTCAGTAATTCGGTTCCAGTAAGTTGATCGCAATTAACACACCAAGAATATATTTAGCCTTATAATGTCACAATATTTCTTTACTTAATTACTTATCTACGATATTCGAGAACAAAAAAAATTACTTTATTTTGTTCTCGAATATCGTAGATACAGTTATCCCATCGTAATCTTAACGACAAGTAATACTTCCTGGTCATATATACATTTAAATTACCTCGACTTATTGAAGAAATTTTATATGATGTGCCTTGGTCATTTGGAACCGAGTTTCGGCAGTTCAGAATTATTCCTACTAAAGGCAAAACTATAACACACTTGACTGAAAGTTGTCAAGAAACTGATACCCGATCGCAACTTCCAGTGAAATTAATTAATTTGAAAGCGTAAATTACTCAAAAAATCACAGGCCACAATACTTTCAGCTTTATTAACATAAAAATATTGAAAACAAATTAGTCTGCACATTTTTTAATACGCATTTGAAAATGATTTTACTCAAAAACAGTAAGATTTTTTAAAACATTCCAAAAACTAGCGGCGATAAATTCCATTTTCAGACGGAAAAAACGTTTACTATTCAAGGAAAACAAAATTATCCAAGCAAAGAAGCGACCTCAAATGTCCTGTGAAATTTAACCTCCGTGTATTTAAATCTTTGCCCATCGTTATTGAAAATACAATTGAAGATATTCCTATTGCGTTCCATCAGAGTGTATTTCAGCGAAATAGAGTTTGAAACCAATGCCAAAGTACAGAATGCTTTAATATTTTACAATACTTTTTGAAGTTTGAGTAATTTTTCGGGATAATTTGTTTTCATCGTATTTTCAAAAACCTAAATGAATAAGAATATTTTTTAATAAATATCAATGCCTATATTTGTCAGCCTAGTTTTAATTCTTGAATTACGAGTTGAATAAGTTTTAGCAAAAATAAACTCGCAGAAAAATCACGATCTTACATCAGAAGTCATAAAAGTAACATTCGTTTAATTATAAAAATGAAGATCCTCATTGGTAATCTAACGGCCGATTAAAAGAGGGCGTTTTGAAATTTTTTTTAGTAAATTTAAAGTATTTTTTACACATTCACTATCCTAAATGTAAAATAAATTATTTGTACAATAAGATTTAATAAAATATGCACTTAAAATTTGAGAACCAACGAAATAACAAATAAAGTACATAAAGCAGGACAAATATAAATAATACACATTTAATAAATATTAATCAGTGCGTAAGAAATAAATTCACAAATAATTTGCGGATTGCAACCACTAAAGCATGTCACAAATATTAAAATCAGAGTTAGAAATATAATAATGGTATGTATTTCAGTTTTTAGGTATAAGTGTACAAAAAAGATACTATGTAACTAAACATCCGCATAATTCAAAGTCTGGTCTGTTACATGTATCTTGATAACTAACTTATTTTCGATAAATATAAGTGATTTAATAAATTAGGTAATACTCACTCCATACTTAAACTTGTATGTGAAGCCAAGCAACGGTACAAGTATACAACTCCTTGTCCATACAATGACTATTCGGCCATACTTACTCTATTGCAATTAATATTCATTTTTATAATAAATATATTTAAGGTTAGAAACAAAAAAATACACTACAATTTAAAATTTAAGTGAATTATCCCTTCAAGTTAATACCTTCACCTCCTATGCTCTTTTACACCCTTAATTGTGATATCCTTTTGAGAACTTTGAAAATCGATTACCGCTGTATAGCTGCTTCAATTTCTAATCTCATTCCAATTTCCTTAATTTAATTAATCCTTAGCATATTGAAAGGGACTCACTTTCAACATTTCTTTCCGTAGTTCCGGTGGGTATTTATCATTTGATCTCCAACTCTATGAACAATATAAAAAAATATATTTAATTAAACTAGTTTACCGTTTTAAGCAGCTAATTGGAATTTTCATAATAAACGTTAAAATGTGTTAAAAACTACATCAATGAAAAACATTCTGAACAGAGGTGTTGTTAAATTTATGTCTTTAAGCAGCTCTTTCTAAGTTTTAAAATGTTGCAAAATTTAATAAACATATTAGTTTTAAATTTTACTTATAAGAAAACACGTTCCGAATGTATAGCATAACCCTCTCGAAGTAAACTGTATAAAACAGAATACTACTAGCGACTGATGATTGTTTTATTCTTGAGATACATAATCAAAAACTGGCCTGAATACTCCTGCCTACAATAATTTAAAAATCCTCGAATACTATTGGGAAATTATTAATAGCTAGATAAACACCAACTTATTCGAATTACCAAATCAGGGAGATTCGGTTTCCCACTAAAATTTCCATAGTCAGACTTCTCTTAAAATAATAAGTCATATTTGAACCATTACACAATTAATTCACATTAAAAAGCGCCTTGACATTTAGGTAAAACATTTTCATCAGCACAGTTCATAAAAGGCACGCACGTCGTAAAACTGGTCGAGCACTTTATTAGATTCTAAACTTAGGAACGCATGGTGATGTAAAGTTATCATATTGTTTTTTCTAGCTCATACCCACTTATTTCGCTCTTTTTCACAAAGAACGAAGTTTTGGTATACGTAAAAGCATTTAAATTTCTAAAGAAGCGTCCATTTTTCTAAAGGTGCAAGTATTAACTTAAATATACTTGTACCTTTCAAAAAAGCATATTGTTTACCTTAAAATAATTTTTGCAATATCTAAAAAAAGTTGGAACTACAATATTTGATTTGGAACTAAATATTTAATAAAATATATACATTTGTAACACGTGAAAATGAAATTACAATAAAACGCACAATAATTTAATACTATACGCTGGAATAGACAAAGTGACGAAAAGGGTCATATACCTTTTAAAGTTGTTATATAGACCAGCAGTCGTCGAAGGAATCATATAATATTGACGAAATTTTGACAATTAAGAACAAATACGAAAAATTTCGTAGTTTCTCCTACAATATTTGTGTTGAAAATTGCATTATCGAAAATTTTAATGTCAAAAAATCTTTGTTCCATGCCTGAATACATTATGGAAAGACAAAAATATAATTGTCTTATATAAATGAAAATATGGTTGCGAATTATCATCTTCAAATATATCCCGAAAAAGCCTTCATCACACTTAATAATGCAAGAGAAAAACTGTGTACTCGACACACACATAACGCAACTCTTGAATTGAAATTCACTTTAATCACTCGATCCGGCCTAAAAATAAAAAAACCGTTAAAAAGGAAATATTCTCAAGATGCTCGCAATATTATCCTGTAGTCGACTATTTTCTCCGTCAATTAATTTTTTTCTACAGTTGTAAAATGTGATCGTAATGGAGGTCGTAGCTCGTTATAATCTCGTTAACAATCGTGAAAATGCGGGTGAATGCCGGTGCGTATAAGTGCAGGTTTGTTTTTTTTATATTAAAACGACGTTAACATTAAATTGTGTTATAAGAACTTGGATACTTCCTTCTTTATTTTCTTCAAGGTGTCATAGCTGTTGATCTCGATAAAGATGTATTTTAAAACAATGCCTTATTTAATTAGGCCTTTTATTAATGTCGTTACTTTTACCCTGAATGAACAGTAAACACAAATATATAAAATAAGTACTGATATCAATAAGAGCTATAAAGTTCATTCAGGAAATGTGAAGAAACTATGTGCTCCCACGTTTTAGTGTATGTACATAGTGTATGTACATATATATATATATATATATATATATATATATATATATATATATATACGGACATGATATGTACATACACTAAAACGTGGGAGCACATAGTTTCTTCACATTTCCTGAATGAACTTTGTAGCTCTTATTGATATCAGTACTTATTTATATATATATATATATATATATATATATATATATATATATATATATATATATATATATACGGACATGATATGTACATACACTAAAAAATAAACGCAAAATTTGAAAAGCCAATATGGAAGTTGAACGCTGAAAATTCATTACCATATTCTGCATTTATAACAATGTTTATAAAGTTTCAGGTCCATTTTCGAGAATTTTCCCTGTTAAAATTTTTTTATGTATATTTAAAAATATGTTTATTTTTATTTTACTCGAAAAAAGAGAAGATATTATTTTAAGTACAATGTCATTAATTAAGTTTTTTAAATATGTATGTTTTATTTTTCCTACGGTAACAAAAACTTTATAACCGATTAATCCAAATTGTTTTGAACAAAATACTGGACACCCTTTTTGGCAAAAGGATTCGGAAAAATGGAACCATCACGGCCTTAAACTTCATATTTTTTAAATACATAAATATAAAGTGAGAAAATAATGAAGCATGAAAATAAAATAATTATTTTTAAAAAGAAAACGCGATATTGAACTCGAACTCATACTGTAACTGTAAAGCTCGATTAAATGCAAGCTCGATTAAATATGTGCAGCTAATTTTCCTTTCGAATAAATATGGATATACGTTATACGTATATATTTATTTGAAGAGAAGAGAAGACATCAATAGTTGGTGTTGGTAATAATTTCATGGTACTCTTGCATCAGTCGTGCATCTGACATTCAGATGCACGAATGTTTGGAAATTTCCTGACATTATTAATACCAGTTAGATAAAATTTTAATTAAATTGTGCCTTATCTCTTTTAGTTTTGAATTTAAAATATACCACTAAATTTAATTTCCTTATAGTTACTTTTTCCCAAAAATATAAGTACTTGTAGTAGTAAAGATAAAGTGTAAGTAAACATAGATTAGGTTCTGTTTCTATCTTCCTTCCTTTGTCATTAATAACTTCAAACTGTGTCATACACTGAGTGCTTGTTCTTTGTGTCCTCGTCCTAAAATAATAAAATTTTATATATTTCCTATCACACAATGTAGAATATTATGATACATTACAATCTATCGTAGGGATTTATAACTTCAGCTACCAAAGCTGAATATTCGGAATTTATTTCGGAGTTGTCACGCAACTTTGTAACGTAAAAGAAAAATTTCGACACATAAACATTTTAATTGCACCTCAGTTCACTGCCAAGTTCCATGCTGAATAGATTACTGTAAATAATGACATCTATAGACCAATCTTAATAAAAATCAAGAAGAATGACCGCATTGATCGCATTGATTCATTTTTCACTCAAGATCAAATTATTCTCTAAAATCACAGTTTAATACATCAATAGAATTGTTTATGGTTTTCAAATCGTAATGAAACAATATTTATTAAACAATGTTTATCTCAATATTTACTATATAATGTTCGACTTCTAATACGTACTCTACACTATCACGTACGTTCCAATTTCAAGAGATTCGGAAACATTAAAAGGCATTTAGCATAAAAAAGTATTAATTAACTAGTATATGTCAGCCATTATCTTAATAATCATTTTCTTTTACAGATATATTAAAAATGGCTGGTCCTATAAAGAAAACGTATTTTTTTTTGAGAGTTTCTTATATTAGAAACAATTAATTTGTATTAGAAACATTTCTTCAGATTTAATATTCTTCAAATAATGTTACATTTTCATTTCCCAGAGATAATACGAGAGACCTTTTTTTGGAAAAAGGAATATTTCATTTTTATTTAAAATACTCTTTGTATAATAAATATTTGCACGATAACAATTTTATAGCGCAATTATTCTAAAAATATTGGCTTTGCAAAAATAAATTTAATTATACAAAATCAAAGAATGTTCATTATTCTACAAAGAATGTCTGTTTTATTTTTTCATTGGATTAGCAATTTTAGAGATATTGGCAAAAAGGCGTTTATCAAGTAGGCATCAAACGCAAACCTTTCACAACTTGTCACCTTTACTTTATACTCAATTTTAGTTGCTAACAAATTCTAATTAAAAAATTGCTGTAGTGATTTAATGCATTCGGGACACCCTTTTTTTTCTGCTGACGACTAATACTCGCGGTTCGTACTAAAACTAATAAATAAATAATAATAAAATATGTGTATTCAAAAACAAATTGCGTTAATTTTCTGTGGAATTAAGTCGTGGGTATTTGTGGCGAAGATAAGCGTTTAAATACTCGTTGCTTCATGTGGAGATTAGACGACTGCATTATTTTTAGGAATATTACGGACTAGAGTTGGACAAAGTCATGATATATGTAATGTCATGAAAATAGTTGATACAAATCCTAATACCTACGTTACATTCCTGTATTTCGATTATACGACTGTAAAATATGAGGTGATAATCTATAATTACACCGAGATCCTGGATAGATGGAACCCCTTTGAGCATAGATTCGTTTAACTCAAAACTGTGCACAACAAGAATACGTTACCATTACAAATTTGGAATACTGAGTCAATATTACGTCGATATCAAATTGGTTATTGATAATCAAAAATATCTAACAATTGAGAGCGAGTCATTGATTACAATGAGAAACAAAAGTGAATCAAAATTACTACTTTTTATGATTCCAGATTGTGGTAATACAAGATTGGGATTTGAAATGTCCAAATTCAATTTACGAGTTCGAAAGTAGTTGGCAAAAAAGTTTATTAGAGCCGAAGATATTTCGTCTTCAATAATTTTATCAATAGTATATTATTGCCGTTTCAGCCAAATGGAAATTAAATAAACCACATCTATCTACCGACCCCTGTCCAGTTACTTGGGCATATAATCCACGAAATTCATGGAATAAGCGGCTGTGGAACGCTTTGTACAGAAGCCGTGCTGGCATTTTAGCAGCTAAATACGACGATATTTCGAATACTGATAAATGAAGATGACATTGCTGTAGTATATAATTTTTTATATTCAATCTAAAACCACACACAATAAATATCAGAACTTTGAGAAACGTTTATTTTAAATCTAAGTGGAATAATATTAATATTTTGGAACAGACCTTGTTTATCCATGATGACAGACTATCAGAACTGGGAGGATATTTTGGCTAGGACTGTTTCAATTATAGGGACTACTAGTGATCCGTGTCGCCATCCACGCCATCCACCTTCAAAGTGCAGTATCGACTCATTGTTAAAAAAAATAAATGCATTAATATTCTCAGCAAATGCGATCTCAGTGGCCTCCCCTGAGTACGAGATCACGCCTTTCGAGTGGGAATTAATAGCTTCAATATTCCGGACTTGCGAGATATGCAAGGTTCTTATATCGTGCTGTACTTACTTGCGCCAATAACCGAACATTTCGCGACTACTGCTTAAAGCATATTTCTATAGCGTTTATTTTTAAAGGCTTTGGTTCAAATGTAACGAGTAAGATTAGAATTAAACTAAGTCAGATAATGTACACCAATAACTTACACTAATCTGCTTTTTATTAGGTAAACCGTCGATCAAAACGTTGTAAACTTAAGTATATATATATATATATATATATATATATATATATATATATACATACATATGTATATACACACACATACACACATTAAATGTTAACAATTACAGTAGGGTCACTAATTTTATAAACATTATCGCACGCTAACATATAATTTAATTTGTTAATAGTTTTAAGAAACCATAACTTATATTTACTTAAGAGCAAACGAGAAACATGATTATCTTAACTCAAAATTAAGTTTTCCGTGTAATGACCCATAGCGCACTTCAACAACTACCATAATAATTCGTTTAGTCCAAACTAATGCAATTTCATAAACATCCAAGGTGGTTACCGCCACCACCTCTCAGTCAGTCTCTTATTTCAACATTAATAAGAGAAGCTTTCTTCTCTTCATGAAGCTATATATGGTGAGATTATGCCGATTCCTCTACAGTTATTTTTAAAATAGCTGTAGTGGAATCGAATTAATTGTAGAAACTGACTCTCCTATATATATATATATATACACCATAATTATACATTCAAAAATCGACGGATTTCCTCATTTTTTTTCTCTTTTGAGGTAGGGTTTTTCCGTACTTCAAAAGGAAAACTTCAAAGATAATAAGATAACTAATCTATCAGTCCGTTTTTCTATCACAGCTGTGTTACTAAGGAACTATTTGAAAAAAAAACCTGAAATTTCGTGGACGAGCATGTAGTGATGAATCATACTAACTCTCATATATCTAAGTAGTTAACACTCAAAAAGGGTCACATGGAAATTTTAATGAAAACTATTGAAATATTTTTTATTTCTTATAAAGGATGAAAAATTGAAAATAATATGGAAGCTTTTAAGAGGGCAAATAAAATACACAATTTTTTTTCCAATTGAATGTATCGTGTAAGACATAAGTTAAAAGGGCAAATTATAAACATTGTAAAATTTTCTCCAAGATTTTATGGAAGTTAGCTTTAAAGAAATTATAGAAAATGTGCAAAAATTTATGGCACACCTCCCATGTTTAAAACTGCTTAAGACATTATTTTCAAAATCTATAACAAAAATTATAAAAGTTATCATATTTAATTTACTTAAAAGTTTTTGCGTCTAGAAAAGATGTACTTGAAAATACATAAATATTAATAATTGTAAATAGTGTACAACAAAAAGCTTGTAGTTTAATAGAATACCTTAAACACTTAAATGTTTATGTTAGCGGTTGGCATACGAGAAAAATTTCCGTAATCAAATAATTTACTAATGAAGTGTTCCGTTCAACGATTAGAATATTAATATATAATTCATTTAGTCGGTAACATGCAATGCATAACGTTCGTTGTCATTCACTTGTTAGTCTTGTAAGTTAATTATCAATAGTTACTAATTGTTATAATCGAAATGTTTTGCGATATTTTTATAATTGAATGTTTTATTAATCTTATTCATAATCGCTTCCTTGCTATTTATAAATGATAAAGTGTACAAATAAGTGTGTGATTTTTACTGGCACTTAGTATGCTTTTTTTAACAAGATATAGGCACGTTGTAAAACGTGGGAACAAGATATAGGCACATATCAAATGTCGCATTAAGCAGTTACCCAATATTCAGACTTTTTGTTAATATTAACCACTGAAAAATCACAAAGTCACCAGGTCAAATCACAGCATAAAAACTTTCAAGAATGTTAACTAAATATTTCACTCCATTAAAAAACTTTTCTTATTTAAATGACTTCTTTACAAACTGTTATGCCGGAACTATTACTAAAACATAAATTCTTATCATAATAGTGAGTACAGTTCTAAGCAAAATACAGAGCGTGGCACGCGGCTTACGATTCTCAGTTGCAGAGACAACGGCCATATATTCAGCCACTTACTTTGTGCGCAACGTAATGGTCCCGGCTTGCTTTCGCCGCCGCAACAAAGCTATTAACAACGGATTAGTTAATTGTTACCCCGTTTAAAGCGTCATTAGTAACGCACCACAGGCCCTCCATTGACCGATTTTCTATCACATTGAAAATGTTGCTAATACAACAATGAAGATGTACCGTAATAGATCTATTCTTATGAAAATAATTTTGCCTCCTGTAATTGGAATAATCACACAAACACCAAACTCTATAAACGTTAAAAGATTCTACTGTAATGTGCGATATATTAATAATTGTAATTGATAAAGTTGTTTCGCAATTGATATTTTCGTAAAACACACTGCTTAAAAAGCCAGAAAAGATAGATGGACATGGCCAGCAACAAATAGCGCTACACAAAATGAAATAGATTTTATAGGAACTAATATTTTAAATATAGAGGACTATACCGTTTTGAACAGTCTTGCAATCACCACTTAGTAAGAATAAAACGGTGAATATAAACAGCAAAAAACTATCTAGAACTCTACGCGTCAAGAGTGGTTTGCAAATATATGTAGACAATAAATTGCTTGATACAAGAATTGCTTTATTACTTTGTAGTAAAGATGAACCGTTATTTGGAGGAATTTATGGAACTTTAAAAGAAAAAATATGCACTAAGGTATAAGAAAAGAAGAAAAATTTAAACTCAACAAACTATATAGAAAAATTAAAAGGAAAATTACACAGAACACAAAAAAGCATCGATTAAATATAGAAGAACAGGAGGCATTAAAAAGCGCGTAAAAAGCTAGAAACTGTTAAACTATTACTGATTCTTCTACAAAACACTTTAAACACTACAGTTTACAAAAGGAAAGAGGTATGGAAAGTAGCCACACAATTTTATAAAAATTTATCCAATTGCACAAAAACCCAACCCAAAACTACAAAATACATCTTTACTAACTACACCGATCCTGCGCCATTATTTTTAAATGAAGAAATAGAATTGTCAATTGCAAATTTGAAACCTGAAAAGAGTCCAGGACCAAGTAGCTTTATAAACGATATGATAAAATCTTGTGGAGCGAAACTAACCACCCCACTCCCAAACTTACTCAATAAAATTTCGAGATAGAGCAAATTATCCGAACCAAGGATATGAGCAGAAATAATACACTTATATAAAAAGGGAGATGCAAAATTAATATCAAATTACAGACTAATCAACCTGACATCGTGTATAATAAATAATTCCATCTATCTTACTAAAACACATTACGAAGTTTATTGATAAATATCAACCAATGTAACAGGCGTCTGCTTGTTCATGAAGAATTTTTTTACAGTAGACTACATACACACACTAAAAATGATAACAAAAAGGTACAAGGAGTACAACTTACGTAGCTTTCATTGATTATTCTCAAACTTTCGATTCTATATCTCATAAATTATATAGTAAGCATTAAATGAACAGGGAGTAAACTATGTTTACATAAAGCTATTCGAGACGATCGACTGTAACAGCACAGCATAATTATGCTTAGTAAAAAAAGAGTCATCTTCCTCTATAGATCAAGGAGTAAAGCAGGGTGACCCGCTCTCACCAAAATTGTTCATCTCAGTTTTGGAATCGATTTTTACGAAAGTAAACTGGGAAGGAATGGCAATAAACCTAAATGGTAAATATCTCTCTCACTTCAGATTCGCATATAGTACAATGTTACTGTCGGAAATATCTGAAAACTTGCAATATATGCTGGAGTCTCTTAATGAAAAGAGCAGAAAAATGGGAATACAAGTAAACCAGGATACGACAAAATTTACATCGAATACACATAAAACGATTATCACAATCCAGTCAACTTTTTGGAATATGTAGGTAATTATGGAATATGTAGATACCTAGGATATCTCATATCTTTTGAATCCTCTATAGCCAAAAATATTGACCGAAAAATAAAAAAAACACCTGGAATAAATACTGGTCCATGCAGGAAATATTTAAAGGCTCCATACTGACAAAATTTAACACAAAAGCCGTGAATATGAGTTGATACCTTGCTTAAACTATGCTTGCCAAACCTGGTTCCTGGCAAAGTCTAATCTGAGAAATATAAGATCTTTCTAAAAGAAATTACATGAATATCAAACTAAAAGATCAAGTTAATAGCACATCGATCAGGAAAAAGACAAAAGCAAAAGACATAATGAAACATAGACATGAAGTTATATTATTACGGATAGAAATATCCGTTTCCATTTTGTTGAACGTTTGTGACCATCGTTCGTCTTTAGTTCACATACAAAGAACTAAAGACGAACGATGGTCACAAATTGCAAGAAACTGGATTCCTAAGCTATAAAAAAATGCAGACGAGGTAGACTGCATAAAACAATGGAGTAATGACATAGTAAAAGTAGCTGCAAAAATATGGCCAAGGCTAGCAAGTGGAAAAGACTGGAAAGTATTGGAGGAAGCATTCACCGCTATAGGCGAGCCTTACGCTAACACATAAATAAATATACTTAATACCCTTAACATAATTTTTATATCTTAGTAATAATGACTGTGGCATTTAGATAGAACGTAAGGAAATGAAAACGCTTAATACACAGTATTAATAATTGCAATTGATAAATTCGTTTTGGTAAGAGCACTGACAAAAGTAAAGCTTTGTCAAATTTATAATAAATCTAACCTATATAACAATTTTTCCCATGAATACAAAAAGCAATTATTTCTCGTGACTTCAGTATTAAACTTCGAATTCCTTTATACACATGCCTTCAAATTCCTTTATATACATTTATTTACCTACGTTTGTTAAATCTCACACCTTTCAAACTACCTAGTTGTTTTATCATTATATACTTCTAAAGGGCGCGGCACTACTAGGTAAAATAGTAAGGTATCAGTTAAGCCTACCACGATATCGAAATAATGGTGTGAAGTATAATATAAATGACTTAATTGTAGACTTTTATCATATTTCTCCAATAAAAAAATGCAAGTTCACAAAGACGTGCAAAGAATACTGTTTCTATTTCTTCAATTAAAAGGTCATGAATGTAGATATTGGTAAAAATATTCAATTGACGAAATTTACAAGTGGCAAAATGTATGGAATAATTCAATATTATACAACTCTTTCTCAATTTTGTGTGCAACTCAGGTGAATTTTCGAAATTTTTGAATAAAACGAGTCACTGTATTAAAATGTATGCGAGAATAGATATAAAATTTACATCGATATTTGTAGGTCAATACGACTGCCATTATTTGAGAAAATCGTTAGCTTTGGCAGCCCGATCTCCGTTATACTTTCTTTACTTAATAACATTATGCAAAGTTCTTTTTAAAAAGCGCCCACGATCTTGGTTGTAACCTGCTTTTTTCTATCTAAAGTCTTACATAATAATGTTAATCTTTTACGTACCTTATTTAAGAAGGGATAAGTCAAGGACAAGGCCTTATTTAGTATGAATAGTCAGTAATAAATAAATGTGCATTAAGTTTGGTACATAATTTGGTATAATTCAAACTCTATAATTTGGTATAAATAAAAATAGTGGTAATGCGAAAAGATACTTAAAATTAAATTTCAAATATATTTTTGCATGTTTCGTGCTCCAACTTGGTAACTGTTCTCAGTCAGTTATTTATATATTTTTCTACAAATGATATAATTGTATATACTAGTAATTCACTTGAGAGATTTAACGCAAAGAGCGCAAAATATGTTGGAGGCAAGCAAATTAATTATTGATGTATTGTAACTTTGTATACGCGTATGCTTTAGTTTAGTTCATAGCCTAAATAATGAATCTGGTATAGTGATAATCAGTATATCGTAGCCGGTAGCTCAGGTCAGATGATGCGGGGACCACATAGCTGAGTGGGAACGGCACGCAAATTGCTCGACTCTCCTCTCTGAATCTCTTCACTCTGAATTAACCAGAGGTAATAACCTAACCTAACCTAACCTAACAAAAACCGGACATCTGGCAACATTATTCGTGTTAAATGTTTTCTGGATTGGAAAATGGTTGTTTTTCAACTGAAACAGTTGTCGATAAAATAATCGAAGTTATTACATTTTCGCCATAGGGACGGTCGCTTTTTTTGTATAATCTCATTTATTCTCTTATCATAAACTGATCGAAGTTAGCGTAGAACAAGAAGATTCTGAAGTTCCTGCAATTTGTTGTCGACCCGACTCATCATATGGAAGTTTTATTATTTAATTGACACTTAAAGAGCTCCTGGTATAAACAATTATGTTAATTTTGGTAACTTTCCAATTACTTGTTTCTGATGTGCATTTTTTTTCCTTTTTCTCCATCATTCATCCTTTTAATCCACTAGGATATAACCGTTCCGTTAGAATGGGAAAAATGCAGTTCTCTAACATTAAAATAAATCACTTAAAAATAAAAGAACAAAATAATATGAATGAGTAAAATTTACGGAAATTATTGAACAATATTTGATATAAATTATGTGTGAGTGCAACTATATCATATTTTTCGTATCCTAGCACATTTTGACCAGTAGGTTGCAGAAAATGCGCCTTTTTTAATTTTTGAATTATTGTTACGTTCAAATTGATCTATAGTTAAATAAACATGCCGTCACAAAAACGTTAAAACGCGTTCATAAATACTAGAATCGCCATTAACAACAAATATATTGCAAATTACCGCTTCATTAATCGAACTGCTTTTAAAACCTTCAAAAATGCGGTAGACATGTTTTCAAACGAATGTATTACAGGGCTTTTCCGTTCTTGTTAGTAGATATCACGTAAATTGAACTATATTATTTACACCTATATATAAAAAAATTCCAAATTTCAAACCGATAATTCCATCAAGAGCGCCTGTAACCCATATTCCGTTTGAATTGACTTTACCAATAGAAATAGCATAATGTGCTTTTTCCTTGGCGGCTTCAGTCATGGCATTCCATGCTGCTATCGTTCTTGACTAATTGGAAATTTAATTTTTAACGGTCGCGTTATATGAGAGTGAAATACCAGGGAGATTTATGGATACGACACTCGTTTGCAAATGAGTAGAAGCGGACCCAGACGACATAATAGCTAAAATTACTTTACGCATTAAATCTCTCCTGTTGACTTTTTTTTACATCCAAACTGTTAATTTTTGCTCACACAGTCCAGTCCATTTTGTTGCTCTAATCTCATTTCTACTTAATTCAAATTACAATCGAATTTTGGGCAGGATCACTTATTTTTTCGGCCGCTTTTAAAAAAGGTTAACAGTGTAACGACCACTGAGTATCCTTACTTCTGACTCCTCTTTTTTGTTATGAAATTCTCTGCGTGTATAACAATAGGTTTTTGAACCGTGGCAAAATTTGAAAATAAACGTTACGTAAATTCTGAATTAAAAAAAAATTGGTTTCATCATCATATGATTTACGTATATTGAAATTTATAACTAATTTCAATAAACGTAATATAAATCTGTTTTTATTTCGAAACAAAAATGTGATGTTGTTTTTATGTTATGTGAAATCACTACTTCAGTAAAGTAGTTTTGACCTTCTTAAATAATTTAATTTTCCTGGTTTATGAAAAATTAAATTATTCGTTTAAATAATTAGGTAGATAACTTAATATTCGGTATGTAATTTCTGGTGTAATGGAAATGTTCTTGATGTAAGTTCTTTTCAAAGTTCCGTAATATATGTACGTTATGAAGTATATACAATTAAAATATATTTTTATGAATAGAAAATTATATGCGGTATGATTCAAATGACTTTTTAGAATTTTTACAAAAAAAATACACAAATTCGCGAAGTCGTGCAAAAAGTTCCTTTCCTGTAGGAAAAGACTTCGCGAATTTGTGTATTTTTTTTGTAAAAATTATAAAAAGTCATTTTAATCATACCGCATATAACTCTCTATTCATAAAAATATATTTTAATTGTGAATATTACCCTCCAATGCTTCAATGTGGTAAATCCAACTGAATTTGTACTATTTCGTCTAGTGCGGACTCTTAAGATTCGAATTTAAAGTAGCAGGATTATCTATCGCATTATATGGCTACATGGATATCCGTGAAAACTGTCGTTGGCATTTCTGTAAACACGTAACAGACCCTTAAATAGGTGTTGAACTATCTTTTTAGTTGCTTCACATATTATAAGACATGATAATGGCGAAGTCAATATTGGGAACTCTTAATTATGTTTGTTATCGAATCAGATGAACAACTGCGCTACTTATATGACAGTTGATAAAATATTCATGTAATAAGAATAAACATTCAAAATATGAACAATTCAGACTTACATTTTTGGTAGAAACTAGGATAAATAAAAATATAGTTTCTTTCGGTAAAATCGTTTCTTTTTAACTTTGTATTTAGAGGACTGATGAATTATACGATTCAAAAACGTAACAAAAAAATCCTAAGAAATTAGGCCTGTCTGGGAAAAATAAGCGTTAAAAATTGGTGCTAAAATCGTTTATATATATATATATATATATATATATATATATATATATATATATATATATATATATATATATATATATACATATGTATATATATGGACTTTTGGAAACGTAATATGAATTTTGTTTCACGAAAATACAATAAGTTAACATAACAATCGTCTTAAAATTAAATTAATTTAAATAAAATGCGAGTCGCTAAGAACGGAAGCATTCGCCTACATAAAACTTCACTAATAAACAAACTCTAAAACAACAAACTTTAATTTTAACAACTTAATTTTTAATATTAGAAAATTATTTTATTATTTTGTACCATTTCAATTTAACATTGCTATTCGTTGCTCGGTTTCTTGTTGTATATAACTTAACGAATTCATAACAACTAGACATTTAAATAAAGTTTATTTATGCAAAATCAAACTTCGAAGCAACGAAAATAATTTCGAATCATTTAAATAGTTCATGTATGAAATCTACAACTAAATTCACCACAAATAAACAATAAACAAATTGCAAGAAAACATTCAGTGAGGGGCTCGACATAACAATTATAAAAGAAATTATTTTCATAAAATTGAAGATCACTTGTCACATATGTGCGTTCACGTTTATCGCCGCCTAATATTAATACGTTTTTTATTTTTTAATTATTTGTAGTTAATTCAACTGGGGATTTTTAAAAGAATGCTTGTATTTTGAAATATTGATTCTATGGGTATTGATTTTTCAATAGGGAAACCAGATTATATTAAGCGTTACATACTCCTTACAGATTGCTAGTTAATAGCTATAGGCAGACTGTTAAATAATTCGCATAATTTCAGATTCCCCTCGGAAATATACGGTGAAAATAGTATATGGCTATTCCTTTTTGATGCTTCATTATAGAAAAAATTATTAATTTATTGTTGAGAAATGTTTTTTTGTCTTCAATATTTTCTTATTTATAATTAGAATTAAACTCTTCTCTATTAGAAATAAAACCTCTACGAAAAGGAAAAAAGAAAAAAGCTTGAATAACCGGTATAATCGTAGTTTTACATTGAAATAAAACTCATAGCGCTTCGTACTGGAATGGCGAAAGGGGTCTTTTCGACGATAAAAAAGTCTTAACACACAATATCATGACTCGTAAGTTCTTACTTTTGTAGGCTCTATTGTGCAATTTTGAATAATGTATAAAGGTAAAAAAATTATAATTTAGAAAAAATTTCAAAATTTATCTTGTAAAATTATTATAACCAATTAATTTTTTACTACGAGATCATTTCGATTAATACCGTCATGTCTATTTATACAAAAAAACTATAAAATGTTGAGAAATTAACCATAATACTAAAACGTTATACAAACCAATCATTTTACAATAATATCTTCAAGTTAAACCCAAAGGAATTAAGGCAAAAATTACCCTTCTTATTACAAAACGGATTTAAATTGTAAGAACGATTAATGACAGAAAAAGATATCCAGAAAAAAAATTTCTTGGCCAAGAAAGGAAGTTAATCAGCTGACAAAATAAGAAAAATACGGTGAAAAGAATATGGCATTTCGTATTTTTCCCACATCATCGTTTTTTTTTTAATTATTTTAACCATATGCAAAAGGCAGTGCCAGAGGGGGTAACAAAATATTTCAAAATTCAGAAATACAAACATATTTCATTTTATCTGCCTTAGCTTGCCCGAGAAAATATTTTTTTACAAAATTTATACCAGAACTATTTTAAATTTAAAGTTTTTAAAAGTTTCAGATTAAAATGTTGGAAAAGAAAAGAAAAATGTCTAAACCTGTTTTTCACTTTCGACATTTGACATCTCAATTTGCAACAAATTTCGTAATATGAACTCAGATGATAAGAAAGTGGATGCAAATGCTCTTCATAGTTAATAGTTTTGCAATTATGACTCCAGTCAATACTGGAGTCAATTTCAAATGGAAAACACGCGATTAAATATAACCCCCAAAGTATAACCCCCAAAAACATTTAAGACATTGTTACGTCTTTTCGGATGAAATGGTGACGTCTCTTGAATAATTTACACTGAGTCTTTTTTATTTCAATTTATAAATGAAAATAAATTTATTAGTTTGCTTTATAGTGTTGTGACCTTAATTTTTTGTAGTCACTCATTAAAATTTTATAAAATTTATAGTAATGAAACACAAATGCGTGGTAGGATAAAATATGTATTACATCACATAAGTTCAGTCACCTGATCCGAGTGCAAGCGTATCAGTGGTTAAGAGAATATACATATTCGGAAATAAGAAAGTCACGCATGAAACTAAACTAATTATTTTACCGAACGATATTATCAAATATCCCAAATACTTCATAATATTTTTTTTTAAAAAGAAAGCTACCATAAAGTAATAGAGTGGCTGTGTTACTACTGTATATATGTTTGTACTATTTGCTAGGACGCGTGGGTAGCGTTTTACGTCTAAACCGTTGTTATTTGTCGAGGGGACGAGACACAAAAATGTACTAATTATATTCATCTTATTTTGGCTTCAGGAATACATCTCGCCATACCAATTTGAAAATATTATTAGTTTCTGCCGCCTCAAAAAATAAAGGTGGGGGTGAAAACAACAGATAAACTAATAACAGATCCAATTTTCGAAGAAAAAGGAAAACTACAAATCTGAAGCTAATTTTTAGTTTCCGCTACAGACCTGATTTTTAAAAATATGTTTATTTTTCTTTCATAGTCTGCCCGTTTATTTCATCGAGTAATATTTCATACAAATCAGCATTTATCCTTATACATCACTCCCAAGGTACCACCGTAGTTTTTATCATCTCGTTAATATTTAGGTTCAACACAATGATAGCCTTGTGTGAATTCTGATATTAAAACCCAACGTATTTTATTTTTCCCAAAAGCAGTGCACACAATTTAAATGATTGTATGTAGGAGAAAGTAGGTCTTTTTTTATTTACTTTGAATATCGCCGTGAACAAAATTTATGAGGGGAAAGGCAAAATAGATCTCATCTCGTTGGCAGTAAAATATTATCGGATTGAACTAAGTCTGTAGCATTTATATTTAATTCTTAGTCTGTGGTATTAGCAAATAGAAAAAATAAATGTTGCAAGAATTCAGCTGAAAGTTCTTAGCCTCTGGCCATTTATGATAATGGTAATAAACTGGCCGTTTGTGATAATGGTAATAAAAAAATATATATTCTAATTTTGAAAATTGATCTATTTCAAGTAATCCGTTGAAATGCTTTTCTTAAGTTGCCATTTGTTTTTACAAATTCAAAGGTCACTGAAATCGTATCCTATGACGAAATCCAAATACGAAAGCTGGTTATACCGCTAAATTCCGAATCAAAAGAAGAGTCTGTGTAATGGAGTGAAGAAGTTGCCTACAGAGGTGAAAAAAGAACGAAGTGCCGGGTAAAGATGACCGCCTTATTCTTCGAACGGACCCGTTATTACGCTATTCTTGTGGAAAATAAAAGAACGTTATTTAGACTGGTGTAACAGCTATCGAAAATTGTTATCAAAAATATTTAAGAGCAACGTACTCGCAGTACGCGCTCGCTGCAGTCTCAATCAAAAAAACAACTGAATATTTAAACATACAGTACCAAATCATACTAGATTGCTTATTTATAAATTCACACGTTGTACGAATCTAGTTGGACTTCCCACTTCCATCACTAATTGTATTTATTTTTACGCGTCTCATAATTCCAGTTGGTAATAACAATGAATAAACAGAAGTTGTGTTTTTCTTTGTAACCCTGAAGTCAAATGCAGTTAAAATAAACCGCAACTGCTTAACTATGAAATGGAGGAGATAGGAGATACAAAGAGCTCCCGAATACTTAAATAAATAAAATTAGGATGAAGTTTACGCATTGTTATTTTCTGTCTTCCTCAATTTTTTCTCCTAAAATAATAAAAGTTGGAAATCACAAATGAAAATATACAGTACTGACCGAAATACTTCATTCTTGCATGTTGAAAAAATTTGTCAACTAATAGAGTGAAGTAAACAAACAAAAAAACGAAATTTCATTTCGGACGTAAGAAGTAAACAAAGCGAAAGTTCCCGAAAAAAACGAAATGACCGGAATCCGGAAAACGGTGTTCCGGAAGTCCACCCGAAATACTTTTAAGACGAAAAAATGTTTTCCTTCCCGTTTATTTATAAACAGGTCAACATAAATTTATTCTGTGCGCCATATAATAGAAAACTTTGCATCACAATCAACACAAGTGATTGCTTTCAAACTTTAGTAGCAACAAAAGCCACACTCTTAACTGAAACTTTATTACTACTGTTTCACTTAATACCATACTCGTAGATGCTTCTTCTAGTTCTTTAATTTAATTAATTCAATTCTGCACATTTAGCAACTATGATATATATATATACAATAATTTAATTTCTGTACGTAATTCAGTACATGATATTTCCACATATTATAAAATAGAAGTCTATCCGATTAGCCATTAGGCGTTTAAACAAATCTGTGAATTAATCATGACAATCTCAGATTATCATTATAGGCAAGTTTCTTTGCATGATTTCCATATTACTGCAGCTTTATCTAAACAGCACCCTGACTATTAAATTTCGTAATTTTAAAAACCACTGTTTAATTTTGCTCGATAATTATACTTACTCTACCTGAATCTCGTTCGGAATTACCTTAAAATTTAAAGTGTCTTCGGAACATGTGCATCGTCTGCATGCCTTTTCGTTAGAAATTGTTATCATGTTTCCTCGGTGTTAGATTTTAATTTATAGATGGTGTGAGTACTCTAGGGTACAATCGAAATACATAATAATAAGAAAATTAGGAACTAGTATGGTAAATTATAAAGTTACTCGTATATGTGAGCATCTACCCCTATGAATAAGTTATTTATTACCGTTGGTAGAATTTAAAATCCAAATATAAATTATAATAAATATTAACGTTTATTAAATAGTTTATTTTTATCGCAATGTCAATAATTTAAAGTTTATAAACGCTAATCTGAATAATTCAATGAGAGGGCTTACAAATGGAATATTTTCTACACTTGCGTTTATATGTATATATATATATATATATATATACATATATATATACATATATATATATATATATATATATATATATATATATATATATATTATTTATATATATATACATATATATATATATATATATATATATATTTTCTTTTCTTTTTTGCGAAATATTCAAAAATTTAAAAAAAATTGCTTTTTATTACATTTACAATGAAGTATTTTCATTTTAAATTAATAATTGTGCACCCATACTTTTTTCACTTCGTATCATGTTTATTCTGTTAATCACATATTTAAGTTTTATTCCCTCATGATATGGTAAATAAAATTAATATATGTCAAATTCAGTTTTCTATCGTCAATAGATTTAAAATAAATTGAAAGAAATGAACAAGGGAAATATGACTGATTTTGTTGTAATGAATTATAAGGTGAGAAAACAAAACTTCGATGTAAGAGCTGATTTGAGGTAAAAAAGGGCATTTAGACCGAACAATTAATCTCTCGCGTTGTATTGTTTTGATTGAAGAACTAAACATGAAAAGTTATGATGCAATAAAATTTGCTTAAAGGAATTGAAAAAGAAAAAAGAGATGTGTTGTAATGCAACATGGATATTAGAATTGACAAAAACAATAAGTGGTGCGGTGGGTAATAGTTTAAAAATGTTCGTTCTGTCGAGAAAATTTTCAGACGTTAATTTAAGCGGTTTTTGTTAAATATTTCATTATACTTCACAATAAAAAATTATGTTTCCAATACGTTACTTTTAAACGTTCCAAAATTAAAATGTTTGAAAAAACAGTAGTGATGCTGAAGTAAATTACTCGAAACATGAACTTATTTTGTTTTGTTACCACTTCGTACGTCTGTCTTATGAATGAATAAGTAATTTAAAAATTGTATATTTATAGGCACTGGAAATTTGTTCTCTTTTACATTTCTATTTTGCGGCAAGCAAAATGAAGAAACAAGTGGCATTCCATTTATCATAATATATTTATTGCCATAAACCGTGGAAAATAATGCGGGAATGAAAGTGAACTTAATCAAATTCTTCATAACACAGTAACTGGTTAATGCTCAGGCTGAAATTGGAAACTGGGTAAATCATGTATACCCATTACCACTCGAAAGCAATTGCATCGAGCCAATGTGACTGAGACTCAAATGAGCAACTCATTACACATTTCAAGGCTTCGGCTTGCTAACAGATTTTAATTTCTTTAGGTTTCTTTTTATGTTTCCTTATCTTATTTGGAAAACCAAACAACTTCTCGAGTAGCTTGCTTTCTTGAGATGATTTAAGATTTTTACCTTTATATAAATTTGCTTTATATAAAAATATAAAAGTTATTTATTACATGAAACAAAAATTATTTCATTCCTCATAAATAAATTATACTCTAGTGCAATTATAATTAGATGTTTGAGTAAACCAATACAATAGAAAAATAAAAAAATCCGATTAAGCATGGATTCGAGACGATTCTAAAAGTCATATTGCTGCGAGAATGACAGAAGTTATTAGGTACAAAAAATGAAAGCGTTTTTTCAGTAATAAACTCCATAATTATTATCTTTTAATGATCAGCATAAAATTTCACATATTATACATCTTTCCTGAATTGTCAAAGTGGAATTGCAATAGGAGTGTAAAAAAAAGCTATGGAAGTATTAAAAAATATTCACGTAAAATTGCTATAACGCCTCATTTTAATAGCATTTTTGTACTCGTCCAGTTGCAGTGCTTCATGTGAACCCCAAATAATGGAGTCATATTCTTATCTGCTTTGAGCTAGATAAATATGCAACAAATAAGCCGATACATTGGAATTATTCCCTTATCACATTTAATACATCATTTTTTACCCCTTCACATTAGCGCGCACTAGAACAAATATCGAAAATAATTGCGTGTGCGATCATCTAAATCTTATTGATTCTGATTCACCCTCGTAGGTTTACATAGCGTAATGATCCTAATTCACCTTCACCGCCGCAAAAATTTGGTTAACAACAGATTAGTTGTTATACTCTCTTATTTAAATCTTGGTTAATTCATTGAAGCGTCGTAGGCTCTCTGATGACTATGTTAACTGCTAGAATCTATTGCAAGTAAAACGGGGCCCACGTGATAAAATGGACCATGGTCCTAGGCATATTTTAAATTAGTACTGAGCAAACTATCACTGTTATGCTACTAATAGTTAATTAAATTCTGTTTTTTTAGGAATATCGCCGATAAATAAAACATATTTGACATTTATTTGTATATTAAACATAGCAACGTACTTATTCATAAGTTTTTATTATAATTATATTTTCACACCACATTTATATTTAAAAAATAACTAGTAAACAGCTAAAAATCGAAATTGCAAATTGGTGTGCACATTTGTGCAGAGATAATTTATTCAATGATTTCATTGAAATTCCTAACACTTTGTCATTTTTTTAATACAAGAGTCATTTCCTACATATATATGTTGATTAATTGCTATAAAAAAATATATTTTCGGGGTCTCCCAAAAATATACGACCTTAGCTTTTTATACGGACAAATGATTTAATTTTCCGATAATTTTTTTCTTTTGCTTTTAAAGTCTTCCTAATCATAATTGAATTTAATATTATCATGAATAGATTTTATGTAAAAATACTAAGAAAAATACTGAATTGTTAGTATAATCAATAATTATTTCTTTAACACAATACTCATATTTCGGAATATTGATTTTCCAATAAGGCATTTGTTGGAACTATTGCGGTAGTCGGTATGGTCGGTTGCGGTATTTCTGTAGAGGTAGGAACCTCCATGATGACTCTACCGTAACAGCGCCTAACTTCTGCATTTTTTCTGGTGTTCATAAAAAGCGTAAATTATTATAATTATGCCCAATATGAACTAGCCGAGTGCAATAACTAGTCCATAATAAGCTTATCTATATTAATTTAATTCGGCACGTTAAAGGCCATTGCGAGAACTAATATTTTTCATACTTTCAGACGCTATCCTAGGAAATTATGATATGAAGTAGCATGGGATTTAATTTTTCCACTCGCTGTTATTGGTAATTAATTCGTCTTTTATAAATAATATTACATTGTAGAAGCCACATAAGGAAACATTGGCTTTAGTTATGGAACCAGATTTAGGAATAGCTTTTTCTAACTTTTTTTTCATGTCATACTTTTAATATATCTTTCCTTTTTTTCTATATAATATATATATTGAAAAAATATATTACAAGAAATTATTTGTACACGTTCATAGTACAAACTAATATATATATATATATATATATATATATATATATATATATATATGTTACGTGTTTTCTCCTTTTTATAAATTTCTTGCAATAAAGATGTCATCTTGAAAATTGACTTTTAATTATCGTTTCCGTAGTATATCTGCAGCAAAATTGTAGGCCAACACAAACACAACACAAAAAAAATTTTGAAGATTAATTCCATTTAAAATTAAAATTTCCACACTGTATTGAAGCTATAGATGGACAACCTTGTGGAATAATTGGTTCATCTAATTTAGTGGGGAGGTATTATAACTACTTATGTAATTTTTCCATAACATGTAAAGTAGTTGGAAACGTCTCAAAAAGTTACATTTACTAGAGTTTGGTGGCAGATATCAACTTGGTGATGGGAAAACTGAATATAATTATATTGTGCTCAATGCTAAAGCGAATGAATAGGTCTTTGTCCATTGTCATTGTATACATGATGTATACAATGTTTGAATATCGACAATGTACGTAAATTCATTTGAATTGATTCATGGATCGAAACTAGTAACAAATTCTCAGTGTGATTTAAAAAGGTTGTTTCTTTCTTTTGGCAAAAAGCAATGAAACACATTTTCGAAACTTACGCATTGTATGTAAAAATTTACTTCATGGGTATCTTATCAGCACACTATAGTATTCTTTCAAAACGACCAATTTTACGAAATAGTAAATATGTCCTCATTAGTTTAAAAAATGAAATATTCGAATCGAAGAAGCAATGTACGAATAATGTTTTTTAGTCTCAATGAGAAATTAAAATCGCTGAATTGAATTGACACTCGTAGAGTTTTTTCTAATTTCAGGCCTGAATATTAACTTGTCTTGTTTATAAAGAAGTGGAGAGAAATTGTTTGCCAATGTCAAATTCCGTAAATTCTATAGAATTCCCATTTCCGTAGTCTATCATCTGTAAACTTTTTTTTGGTTTGAATTTCTAGAAAGCTTTCCTTTCTATAACTGAATGTTTGTATATATATATATATATATACATATATATATATATATATATATATATATATATATATATATATATATATAATAAACCTAAAAGATCTTTTCAATGTAAAAACTTAATTTATTTTATTTTATGTAGTTACAATTTATTTCAGATAAAAATAAAAGTATCCTAATGTAAAACTCAAAGATTTTGTAAAGGTTTATCTTCATTTTAAAGACTTTTTCTAATTTTATTCATTATTTCGTTAACTTATGGACTACAATATACTGTAATACACAATAAAAGGGGTTGCTTATATTGGTTTTCTGTTATCTCAGTACTCTAAAACAACTGCATTGTTTACGGATTTACTAGAATAGCTTCATCCTGTAGGCGTTCAAATCCTTCGTTCTGTAATCGTTTAAATGAACTAAGAGCATATACAAGTATATATAAAATGTCATAAAAATCTAATTACGTGGCGAACCTTATGATTGTTATATTTTTAATATATTTTAACTTTCAATTATGATATGGAAGCATTACAATAAATTAGTGAGTTATAAAAATTGTAATAAAATATACAATACTTTGTATTCTTATATTTTTATACTTTTAAAAGTAAAAATGAAATATTTATCGTACGATGCACCGAAATAATCGTGTACATATTTTTAAGACAAAAGTCTTAAAATAACATAAATTACCTTCATGAATGTGCCGGTAAATAAAAACAATTAATGAAATGTTATGATTTAAATATTAAATAATTAATCCTAAGTTAAATTTCCACTTATTACACAATATTTGAAATGACCTCTTTTTTGCTCTCTACTCTAAAAATTTATGGCTTAAAGCAGTCGTCTCAAAGTATTGAAAAATATTAATAATAAAATAAAATTAAACCGTGTCACTCCTACTTATGTTAATATGTGTAAAGGTTCAAGAACACCGTTTTACTAATATATTCACTTTCAATTGCAGGTTAACAAAAATTTAAAACAGTTAATATGTAACGTGGTTTATTTTGCATTACTCTCTTAATTTCTATTATAGAAATTATGAAATTACTTATAGCAAAAATACATTCGTTTAGATAGATTATAATTTGCAGACAATTTGACAAAAAAGATAAAAAGTTGTTCAACATCATTTTGCGATAACCATTATGCGACTACTTAACTAAGAAGAAATACTTATTCTTTAGCTTTAATGCTCTCCACATTTTCACCCTGGAATAGATATCAAAGCATAAATTTACACTGCAGTTACTAGGGGCGGCTGAATATAAAGCGACCGTCGATTCGGCCGCTTATTTTATGCGCAACGTAATGGTCCCAACTCGCCCTCTTCACTATGACAACGCGATTAACGAAGAAATATAATTTCATCGATCTCCTTATCAAACCATCGTTAATGTACTAACGTGTCATAGGTTCCATTCCAGCGGTGACCATTTGAGTTTTAACCGGTGGAGAATATAGCGAGTAACGGATCATTTAGTTGCTTTTCTCTGTGCAAAGAATTTGACCTCAATATGCGTCAATACAATCATGTTTTAAGTATAAATACATAATATTTGGAGTACTGTAGGTTTTTTGAAAATTTTTGTAACTTTAAAATATAACAAGGGATGTCTGGCAGAAAACCCACGAAAAGAAACTTTTAGTGAAATGAAATAGGCCAATACCAATCACGAATTTTTGAATGTTTACACACGACAAGTGCATAGTTTATATATCTTTACATACAACGAGTGCATAGTTTATATATTCTTTTAGCACCGAAAGAATTCCTTTATTTAGCTAGATCACAAAAGACAAAAAGCCTGAAATTTATCATGTTTCACTCAATCAGTTTTCTCAAGTCTTTCAGGATAACATTTAAATTTGAAGGAATCATATCTCCGTAATGTACCAGTAGACATATTAGTAGACTAGCTAAATATTATTAGAAATCACAACATTTACTAATACATTTAATTATTTACAAGCCCCTTTCTCAAATACTATATACATAGAATTCTTATATACTCTACACGATTTTTTAAAAAAAATCTGAAATTAGGCTTCATCAACACTCCATTCAATTAATTATCAACGCATACGTAATTATATGATACCTATATGAGGTCACCGAGGTTTGAAAAGATGTAAAAAGTGATTAAAGGTTTAGATATAAAAAAAATTAAATAGATATTAAGATCATGTTAGTTTATAAGGTGCGTTATTCTTGTCACAACCGTGTACAACTCACTTCTCATATCTTATTTTTCGGCATTACTGAATTGAATAAATCTAAAATCATATACATGTTTTTTCCAGATATTACAAAAAAATAAATTATTTATGCAGAACTACGCACCAGGAAATATTTATTATTTTTGTCTAATAATAAAATTTGTAAAACATTTTTTATCATAACCTATAAATTATTTGGTAATTATTGAACTACGTTATTTTTGACAGATTTAATTTATTTCTACAATAATTAATATATTCAACATATGGCTGTTCGTCAAAGAACCCACAAATTATGGATCTGAGGATTTTTTGTTTGAATATCGCAAGGTTTTTTCACCACTTTGGAATAATGTCCACGTTTCAGATGCATATGTAAGTCCTGATCTGATTAAACCTTTATATCTCTTCTGATATTATTGTATCTTAGGAATCTTCTTAGTATATGAAAGCATCTGTTGGGTGCAGTTGTTCGTCTCCTCAGTTCTGGAGCAAAATCGTTGCCAATGTTGCTTTCAGATCAAAGGTAGATGAAGGAATTTACCCTTTTCACCAAATACGTGGAGGAGTCAGAGTTGTTCACAAATTTTATATATTTAGTTTTAGTCTGGTCTATTGAGAGGTATATTTTTTTGGCCTCTCTTTCTAGTGCTGGAAATGCCCGTTTGAGGTATTTTCATCAAATTGTTTTAAATGTAATTTCGATCTCTTGGACCTTAAAACCTGCCGCGATTTATTTCTCGCAGGTTCCTTATATACATACTTAATGTCTTTACAAACTTTTTAACTATTAAATGCCATAATGCAAAGCAAAACCAGATTGGTATTACATGGTTATAAATGAATAAAAAAAACATAAAAATTTAACTTCCAAGTGGGAAAGAAATACCTTTGTACAATATTTGGAAACTTATTTATCTATAAAATTGTGGTTAATATGGCAAAAACTGTTTCAGCTATAAAACTTGAAATGTTGTAGAATTATACATAATAGTTTTAGCTATATAAAAGCTCACTAAAGTCATATTTAATAAATTGGGGACGCATTGGAATTCCTTGACATTACGCATCAAAAATTGGAGCTTTCTGAATGACTTTCATTTAATAATCTCAGTGTAATAGTAAATTAAACTATTATCTTAATAAATATAAAAAAAATGTACCAAGCCAATGTAACGCTTACCGCGGTCAAAACCTGACAGTTAACTCTAGGTTACAGTTACAGCAGTAGATGCTTGTGAAACGCATGCGAACTTTACACGATATTGTAGATAATTACAATGAAAAAAAATTATTTTAATGATTACAATATTTGCGAGCTGTTGTAGTACGGTCGATGTTAAAATAGAGTAAATACTCGATTGAAAGATGACAGCGTTGCTTAACACGGTATTGTAAATATTCATGAGAGCCATTACTTTAAGTGCCTAATCCAGAAAACAATAATTTGTCTTTAACCTGTCAAGCCAATAATCAATCGATATGTTTATTCAAAGGCCATGGAAGAATGAAATGCGCCAGTACTTCACTAATAAAACTCGTTTAAATACTAGTAAGTAAAATTAATTTGAACTTAGATAAATTTAAATAAAATGAGGTATGAACTTTACGTATGAAAACTGATTTGATCAATGAGATTTTGTTTCTCTCTACCCTAAGATTCAGTATCGCAACTGTTTTCTAATTATCAGGTTGTGTAATATGTAATAAGTCTTTAAAAATCTAGAATTCTTGAAAATTTTCCAGAACATTCTACGGTCGAGTATGCACAAAGAGCATGTAACGTTCTTAGCATCATTCATAGATCAATACAAGTAATTATCAAGAAAATATTGACGACGTTGTACTGCAACCACACTATAAGTAACATATGCCAGAAAGTAGCTCCTGATGAATTCTCTAAGAGTTTGACGAATGATTAAAATAAGAAAAATACACCTCTGAGCCAAAATCGCATCGTTGCCTTTGTCGCCTTGGTATGTTGTGTTGTTCACTGGCTTACGGCCTTTGATAGCGTAGCGCACGATAGGGTCCCGATCTCGACTCCCGGGCACTAATCAAAGAATCTGGACTGATGTTCTAGTCGGCTGTAATGTCTGCAAAATAAGGAAAAAAAACGTCGCATGAACAAAGGCATACTCTTTGCTTGAACTTTTAAATTAAGAAGAAGGCACAAGGACTCTTCTCTTTTACGTCAGTAGGGGTTGTTTTGATCATTTTACATGCCAATAGACCTGTGTAATATTCGAATAATAGGTAAAGCATTGAATGTGGATACACAAGCTGTTGTAAAGGTGACCAAATCAACCTTTATTGGATATAAATACCATCCCGTACTTTGATTTCCAAAGAAGAACGACAGGTCATTGGTTTTAAAGCTGCAAAAGATCGACTTACGGTTCTGTTAGGTGGCAATGCAACAAAAAGTTTAAAGCTGAAAGACTTAAAGCTGAAACCTCTAAACTTGTGTATTATCAGTCCAATCAGTAAGTACGTATGACCAGGACAGTTTTTTTCATAGCTGATCCATTAAGAACTAGTGTTCAGAGGTCACATCTTACTGCGACAGTAAAGCATTTCACGAAAAATTTTATTAGTCACAGATAATTTCCCTGGACACACTTCAATACTTGATACGCCATCGAATTTGAATATCGAAACAGTGTTTATTCCACTAGATACAACGTCGATTTTGTAGCCCTTGGAACAGAATTTGATAATTTTAAAGCATAGTATTATTATGAAACTAATAGAAAAAGAAGACAATTAACTGGAACCGGTAGAAGATATATAATATCGTAGGGGGTATACAGAATATGAACCAGTTGGAAAGACATTAAAACAGAACCGTATAAATGGAATTTGACGGAAATATTAACCTGATATGGTAGAAGGTATGTATGTCCAAAAACGCTGGCTTCAAGGCACAACTACAATACTTAAGGAATCGGCGCTGACTGGTGTTACAGTGAAAGTATTCAAAGCATTTGTTAGAATTTTTATAGAAACACACAATAACGGAAAATTTAATATAAATGCACAACAATACTACCAAGTATGATGGGAAACAAGTAGAAAAGGGAATTCTGATATCGAATTGGTATTCCGAAAACACTGCTGATTGTTTCTTCGGAATTGTACATATTACAAAATTGGAACAGTGATGTTGATCATGGTCAATGGATTCTTGTCTAAATTGACAAGCAATTGGATCCTTTTTTAATTTGCTCTCACATGGTATTCTTTACAACAACTTGATAAGTAATTCCAATATTATTCACTCGTTTAATATTATAAACGCATTCCAAGATGGCCTCAAAGAACATGTGAGCCTCGATGCGCGTATACCTACTGAGATTACAGGTGCCTACAGTTTTACAGTACAACCTACTCTAGGTTTACAGGTGCCTGCAGTTTTAAATATACGTGAAATATTTATTTCTCGGACAAATGAATAATGTTAGCATACATTCTTCCTATCTAATTAATTTAATGTCTCACTTCTTTTTATTCTGCACCAAAACTTGAAAATATTGTCTTAGAAACACAGTCTTTTTTTATGACATTCCATAAATAAGAAACAGACATGTTGCAATTATGTGACATAATGCAATTAGATGCCAGCAAGTGTCCAATATTTAAAAAAAATGGTTATTGAATATTATTTAATTATTTATATTTTAGTTGTTTTCTTATGATAAGAAAATCAAGAGCTTTCTACAATAAAAAATGTACCGGTAAATTATTCAAATACCATCATTTATTAAAATAAGACTAAAGGATTACAAAGAAATGCATATTTTTTATGGCCATATTTTAACAATTTCAAATAGCTACCTAAATTAAGTTTCTAAATTGAAATATTGAATGATTATGGAGAAAAAAAATTGAATTTCAATTTATACAATAATTTGCTTAGATAAAGATTATTACATTTGCTAATAACATCAATAACGATATTTAAAAGCTAAGATAGGCTGTCTTAATCAATTTAATTTAATTATTCACTACGTTATAGCTTCTCTTTTGTAATACGGTAACTATTTTTTAAGTAATTAAACAATTAGGCAAGAGACAAATGGAAAAGTGAGGAAGAAAATAAAAAGACATAATTACTACGATCTCTACAAAGTGCCATTTTCTAAGCGTCTCCATCGGAAATGTAATTGAGAAGGATCACGAACGGCACAACGCGCAGAGCTCCTTGAATAGAACAGAGGGGATGAAATTATTATACCGAGGGAATATTCATTTTTGTATCAAAAATCGTAAGTTTCACACAGCAAATTCTAAGTCTAATTTCCCTTCAAAGTCTCATTCTTCATTTCTAAAGATCGTATCCATTCCGAAAAGTCCTGGTGACTTCGTTTATCAGTTTTTCCTTTCAGCCCTGTCCTCAGCTTTCCTAATAGTAGATATGATTGGGAGGCCTGTGAGCACATTAACCTGGTTAGTCCATCGGGTAGGAAATCTACCGCGGGGTCGTTTATCATTGACTTTCCCGATAACCATTAGCTTTTCTTACACCTTCGTCGCCCAAGTTTTTCAGCTCTTTGGTAAATACTCCATCTCTCCTGGCTGATGTGTTGCATAAGTCTAATTACTTCGACTTATTAAACTAAAAGAGGTATGTGGAAAACATAGTAGAGCAGCGGTGCGTTTTCATTGGCGCAACTTAGTGGGTTAGGTTTTGCAAATATTCAGCCCCGTAACCAATTCTTATCCTTAAATTAATTATCATTTTTCCAGGTCATTAAAGTAATACTATTTCTTTTCAGAATGATATCTATAATACCACTACATAATAGGTAATGCAATGCATAATAACTTAGAAACAAAATGTCACTTGAAAAAGAGTTTTTACTTTTAAAACAAATTTCCAATGCAAAAATTTTCCATTATTAGTCTAAAACAATAAAGTAATAGTATGATAGCAGCTGTGTAATCTAAACTACTTTGATGTTGATAAGTTTACTAACTCAGGTCAGTGTTATTGCCATGAAAAGCAATTGTTACGTAGGCATGCTTCGTTATAAGAGCGATGATTTAACGATAACCCTAATTTTGGTATATGATTAGGCAGCATACGTGACTACAGATCGGTCATCATACCAAACCAAACGTTACACGTATTCACTTAGAAAGAAAAATATTTTGTACAATAATTTTATGCGTTCAAGCAACTTTAGGACATTACGATGAATAGATTTGAAACGTGTATGAATTGATGGTCGTTATTCTCCAATTTCAGTTCAAAATGTGAAACTGTACGGAATTTCATAAAAGTTTATGGGGATTTAGTAAAAAAATTTACATTTATTTAAAAATATCTCATCAAAAAATAAATCACACACCGAATTCGGTGGAAAATAAACCAATGGAAATAAACCATACATTTTATAAAATGAACGAATCTAGATTTACTTTGTGCCAGTCTGTTTATTTGTTTTAAATTCATTCCGTTTTTTTATTCTAGCCAATAATTCTAGCTATACCAAGTCAGTGAAAATAGAACTCTAAGAAAAGAAAATCGACTTCGAATGGCTACAGAATAAAAACAGCACCATAAATTTTAAAATAATGAAAATACAAATATTTAGAACTTTTACTGTTAAATATCATGTCTAAAATATCGAATATTCGAAAACAATATTGCACCGCCAACGGTTTTTGAATTTGGTTTTTTTTCTTCTTTCTTCTTTCTCCGGGCTATGGTCCCATATCACATTTGGGGTCAACACTCCTCGTACGTTTTCCCCACTACAGTGTACGTTTTCCCCACAAAAGTGTATCCCAATAGTACTCTTTCAGGTGATAGCAGGTTGGTGTCAACCTCACTTCCCTTCTTCTATTTTTATCACTACTCTTTTCATATGGTCTTTTTGCGTCTCATCACTTGTCCGTATCAACGTAAGTGACTTTCTCTTACCTTGTCCTCAATCTTTGCAACGTTTGTTATTCTAATTACACCCATTTTTAATTATATCAAAATCAAATGTTTTTTTAATTCATCTAATTTTTTTGCTAAACAGACGATTGCCACGTTTAATGAACCTTATCATATTCATTGTTATGAATATACATATCAATATATATATATATATATATATATATATATATATATATATATATATATATATATATATATATATATATATATATATATATATATATATATATATATAATCTAATTCTGGTTATATCTTTCCAAATAAAAAATCACCGATATTACTTCATAAATGCCGGACATACAAGGTAAAATACAAAAAGAAATAAAATCGAATTTAAAATATTCCCCTTTTTTAAAGTCAGTTAATAAAAAAATTCACAATTTCACATGCAAAACATGAGATCCACTTTTGTAAATAATAAATGGCCGACCAGGGATCACCGAATTTTGTATAGCAAAGTCAGTACACGAGTTTCTATCGATTTGCCGCAAAAGTCAAAAGGCGCGGACCGCCTACTTAACCGCCGACTTGCGACTTTAATATAATAGCCTTTATTAGAATTGGAGTACAGTATATGCGTAAAATTAGTTGAATAAGGACTGTTAGCAAGTGACATAAGTTGGACATTATTTATTTTTTTCTTTTGCAAGTTAAGATATAAAAATTTATTATTTGCATTGTAAACTTATATTGATGAAATAATTTCTTTGACATCATCGAGGTATTGCGCTCCATACACGTAAATACAATTATTTTGTTTGCTTTTTATATTCACTTATTATATTTTGTTTTACATGTTTCTTTCTTTTACAAAATTATTATGTTGTCTCCTTTAAAAATTTGTAGGCGCCATTTCTTCAGTTAAAAATTAAAAAATAGTATCTAATATTTTTATATATTAGACCCCTTAAAAATTAATAATTTATGTAATATTACACATACTAGTTATTTTCTTCAATCCCCAATAAATCAGTTCGTTATTAAATTTTTCTTTATTATTTTTTTTTTAATTGTACAACGTAATATATAATTAACATATATTGTACCGTGAAATCGAACAGTTTTTGGGAACAAAATATCTCAAATCAACTCTCAATGCCATATCATCCGGATACAAGTCGTCTTATTTTGTTTTATTAGAAAATTTATTTCCTCTTATTTCGTAAACATATTTTACAGGTAAATATTAACGGTTATCTTTCGTTGTCTAAACTGCCTTTATCTAAGCTATGTTGACTTCTGTTAGATAGGAAACTTATAGCAATGTAGGCAAACTCAAACTCATAGATATGATTATTTTCTATTAACTCAACATGAAACTGAGAGATATTATTGTTTCCTGATAAGTCGACAAGTTTTGAATACGACCCAATTATGAATTTCATAAATATCTGTCATTTTTTATATCTAAACATTATTCGATCTAACAAGTATTAAAGTTCACATATTCAAATATACAGAAATACTCAAACTCAAGCTTTGTTATATGAGAATGAGTGCGCAAGACTTTTTTTTCGTCGTAGACTTTTGACGTTGATAAAAATAGGAAAGTTATTTACGGTAAGTATATTCCATTGCGCAAATACAGATTTTCAAGAAGCACAACGTGTCACTAAAACGAACGACAGTAAGACAATGGTAGCACTTAAGTTGGAGTAAAATAGTAATTTCAATGGTATACCCAAAATAAAAAAAAACGTAAAGAGAAAACACTTATTTATGCATGTAGACAGGATTCAAAACTACATCCTATTAAATACGACTTCAGTCTCGTAGTCAAATTCTATTTGCAGTATCACAACGCCAACAAACTGTGAGAAAATAACACGGAAATATCTCCTAATCTTTCTTGTCAAACGTGTAACATTAGAAATATTAATTGAATTACGACATTAGTTTATATTCAGCAATAAATAGGCATAAAAGTTAAGTACATTTATGCTGATATGGAGCTAAGTGACTTAAAATCAAACTGGACAAAGGCATGTCATGAGATGCATTGAATAGCCAGCGCCTATGCATGTCGTGACCTGCTTTTATGCAGTTTTAATTTAAATATCGCTAGCGCCTATACCTCTTAAAATGATTGTCAAAATTATTGATTAAAAATCATTGATTTAAAACGAAAGATATTAAATAGAATATCATTTTCATTTTACTAGGATAGCATTTGCAATAATGGTAATAGAAAATTAATGATAATTAAATGCAACTACGTGTTATTTCTACTTTCTTTAAGTTCTTTACTAAGACCTAGGTTTCATTGTATTACAACATCTTCAGGTAGCAAAGATTAACTCTTAGAAATATCCAACAGCATTTATATGTTTCAAAAACAATGGCGGAAGCCGGATTTGTGTGGGTTTTCCCACTACTTATGTTAGTGAGTTTATTGTAGGGGAGCGGTGTAGGTTTTATTATATTTCCGAGAGTTATACGATATACAAGTATTTTAGTGAGGGTAATAAATTAAATTAATGTTTATTTCAATTAATAATTCTATGAGGTTATACAATGAAAATGTTCCGTTGCATGTAATAAAATTAAATTGAAGGTGTCCTCAGTAATATATTTAATACTTCTATATCGTATAACTCTATGTATTGTATTGACAGACCGATTTTTATGCCCCGATTTTTCGTAAAAGCTATGACTAAACGATTCCCGAACGCCTAAAAATAATTTTGATACAAATAAAATAAATTCTTTCGACAAGGTTGCGGAAAAGATGTCTACGTGGTTTTACGAATGAATCGATGCATTCTTCATCCAATGAATATCGTGAAGACCGTTTTGTAAAAGAATAAATAAACATTTTTGAAATTTTAAAAATGTTCATTTTCATTTTTCGTAAAAGATCTATCCTATTCTCCACTTTAGCAACGTGAGTAATCAAAACCCGTTAGAAAGCCTACAAGGTACTAAATTTTTTCATACATCATTCCCGCGGTTTTCATGGTATTGGGTTTATGTTACTCTAATCAATTCCTTATATAGTATTCTTGAAACGGTTATCTGGTGTCCATATAAATCTACATATATCCTCATGTAAGAATTTCCGCCTTACTTTTGATAAAAAATATTATAATAGTAAGTAATAGTTCAATAGGTTTTCAACTTATAGCAATGTTATCTTCATTTGCTTCGAAACTGTGACGTATCTATTTGCAAATCTAATCCCAGCTAACGGACTGCCAGCACGGTTTTCGTCCAAAGCGTTCCATCGTAACTAATCTTACTAATTGTGTAGCTAGAGAAATGGATTGAGGTTATCAAGTATTTTGATTTGACCCTAATTTGATTTAAAAAAGGCATATGGTCGAGTCGAAAATAATTGTCTAATTATTAGAGGCAGGAATGTCTTCGGTTGCAGTAATTTTTTTCGCCAATTACTTACGAGGTCATAAATAATACATCCGGTTCAGAAAATTTTGAATATCGGCCTTATGTAACCTTAGGTGGAGTCAGCTAATCTAGTAATTTAAGTCTAATTCTGTTTCTCATTGTGATAAATAACTTGCCTTCGGTTATGTGTATTGCTCGTTACCAATGACCAAAATTTTCTAAGTATTAATAGTCGATCTCATAGTTTGCTATTTTAATGTGATATCAACACGGTATTTCAATGGAGTTTGAGCATTGAGTTATACTTTAATATAAAGTCGGCAGCCCAGCCCCCCTAGACGAGAGGTCGGGTATGAAATCGGGATTATGCCGTCAAAAGCCGTATGCCTTGTTATTAATCCAACACACCCAGGCGACGACTCATTTATTCCTTTCCGTATTTATAATGGCATGGTCGAATGTAATTGGTTTCACCTGCGACGATAATTGTTTTTAATCATGTTTTTTTTTAATTTTTTAATTATTACGTTGACAACATCTCGATCTTAAATTTTGCAGCGCTTAATGCTTTTGATAGCTACATGAAAAGACGATGTCATAGTTTATTTCAACTGCCTATAGTACACATGAATTTACTATAGCGTTCGCCTATTTTTCGTTCACTCACATTGTTTAATGCAGTATTGCGAGGTACCCCCAGTCAAAATATTTTTTCTGCTTCATTAACTGCTTCAGGAATTATGGAGTTGTTGGTGGTTAAGGACAATTCACTAGTATTTCTGTCCTATTTATTATTGCTACTACTTTTTTATCCTTCTAGTTGTAGTTTTTATGTGCTTGTATTGAATAATTTATTACTATATTATTCCACAAGCCCAACGCTTAGAGTAAATCTATAAATTGGGCATGGATTACTAATCTAATTTTTGCCAATTTTCTGCTTCTTGCTACATTGTTTTACCATTTTTGATGAACAAAGGCGGAACAGCACAAATAGATATTTTAATGCCAATGGTATCGAGTTGTGAACCTAACAAACACATTGAGGATCACTACATTAACATTATAATATGCACTTATGCAGCTTTAAAAAAAGCCTGTAAATATAAAAATCCAAGTCTGTCAGCCTACATTTGTAAAACCTGTACTACACTACTCGCGAAGTTGGTCTAAATTAGGCGAAGAGAATAAGGTAGAGAGGTTCTTACATTTTCCTTTGTGTGTAATTCAGACTACCTCAGACGTACTTCAGACTGCGATCAACTTCGACGAGCACTTCGTCAAGGTTACTTCGCGAGTAGTGTAGAGGGCGTTTAAGAAAGTACATAATTAGGAAGAATACGTATTATATTTTAATTCAGGGTTTATGAGATTTATTGATTTATAATTTTATTGTTTTTATGCATGTATTTTATTTATGTTAATACTATTTTTAAACTTATTTATTTATTTTTCTAGCCAAAAGGTTAAAAAAATCTTCATGATATTAATCTATTCGCCTTACTTTTGCTAAAAAATATTTTGAAACTTCGTCATAAAATGAGGATTACCTCTTTAAATCCGTGTCTAAATTCTTTTCAACAGCTATTATACCTAACCCCGAGAGTCTTTTTTGACTGCGTATTTTTGTTGTAACTGTGAATACGTTTTAAAGTTGAAACTGATTTTTCAGCAACAGCAGTAGAAGAAAGGATTCTTAAAATTAATTTACATAAATTAAAATTTCTGAAAATACGTCTAATATATAAGTGGGCATATATTCATATTAATTGAAATATTCAAAACCCGGAATACTGTAGATCAATAAATTGATTTTAGTTCGTTTTTTAATTTTATATAATCCAACATTTTCGAATAAATGATTTGTAAAGAATGGAAATGACTTTCGGGGTATTATTCGCTATATTCGGTATATTTACATGAATGTAACAATTCCAGAAACTACTAGGATTCAAATGATTAAAATCTATCATTAATTTTCATCGATATTTTATTTATTATTTCTCCAAATATCCTGCTATTATAAAACGAACTTGGGGACTCAAATTACTTCACCTCTTTCTTGGAATGTCGGCGATTGCCGATATGTGTACAAATACTGCATCGAAAGTTTTGGTAAACTGTGTACTTAACCAAATTTTGCAACCTTTTGTCGTTTTCAAACAAAATTCTATATTCATTGTTTTACTTTGGATAACGTTAAATATAACATCAGTATGAGCAAGTATTTCAGAAAAATATTTAAATATAAATTAAATTGAAAATTTTCTAATTTTGTAACATGTAATTGCGAAATGACCAAAACTCTACGTCCCAGTGCTCAGGGTTAGATTTTATGGCCTAAAATGTATTTATAAAATCTATACCGTGTTCTTGTACGATATTTACTAAACGGGAATTATATTGCAACATTTAATGAAAACGGAAGGAATTCGTCGACTTGATTAAAAGTGAACTACGTTTTATTAATTTATTAGAAAATAAAATAAAAAGAGACTAATGTGTTGAAATGAGCAAGAAACGTTTTACTCTCCGTAATATTATCTGTAGATTTTGATAAAACTAAATTAAGAATATGGGCATAAAAGTGCAAACATTTCTAAAGGATATTCCTCTCGTACTTTTATCTGAACGCCATTTAACTCCGATGAACTGACGAGCCATCATAACATCACGCTACTAATATATTGCTAAGATCATATATATTTACTTAACAAAAAATTTATACACTTTTAATATCTGTACCGTTCATTTGCAACCAAGGTTTAGAAAATCAAGGAAATGCTCTTCAATGCCATCATTTTACACGTACCTTGGTATAGTTTTGAGCTGTTCCATCCTTCTAATGTCCGACGTTTCGTTATCATTATTGAAATAAATTTAGTATGTACAATTTTTAAACTAATTTCGTCAAGTATAACGTCAGCCATGGAAGAAATTAAATCATTTTGAGTTGATAGCTCCGAAAACGGCATTGAAGATATGATAGATAAAGATATATAGAAAAATAAAATAAACTTTCGACGTAATTACCCCGATTTACTGAAGTATAACTTTCATAGTGACCATGAAAAGCCAAGTCTTGTTTACCTGAAAATACAGTGGTTTCTTTTAAATCCTTTAAAATATTTCTATTTCCATCTACCCTTTTATTATGTTCCCGAATCGCAATTGCTAATAGCATGCAAATATGTACGCACGGAGAGCCAAAATTTTGTAATTTTGTTGTGCACAATAAATGTTTCTCAGAAGTACCATGTCTTTCTCACCGAATTTATCAAATTACTTAGATCATCAAAACTACATTTATACCATTTACTGTATTCTGTTCCGAACAATAAACTTTCGGTTAGTCACAAATATTTATCATGAAAATAACTGCAAATGTGTTAAAATGTCACGTTAAATAGCAACGTTAAATTTAAAAATTGATTTCGTTTTATAATTATAAATTATACTCCTTTTTCACGAAAAGATAAATTGGAAAATCCTACCTTCATCGCGTAGTCAACATTACGACATTTGGCCGTCTTTTGTATACTTTCACAACGAAATTTTCACAAAATAAACGAATAAAATATTAATTTTAATGGATAAAGAAAATGCTTAACATAGTAGGAAATTCACTGACAAAAAAATTACGTATATTTAAAAACTATCAAGATTATTTGTAAAATTATTTTCGAAAGATGACACCAAATTGACAACGACATCGTTAAAACAATGATTCATTGTTTGTATGCAAATGTTCTAATTACGGCTTACTTTCAGTCCGAATACAGCTAACACAAAGCCGATAACCTAATAATCTTTAGCTTGCCTTACGACTATGCACACTTGTTCCGATGTGAGGTAATCAATTTTAATCTCATATGGACCATTTCTGATTCGAGAAGTTTTATAATATAATATAGGAATGAAGGTTGTACGTTTTATCTAAAATTCCAGTAACCGGAAACGTTCGCTTTGTATGTGCGAATTACAAATTATATCGAAGTGTGGGTTTTGCTTTAATAGCATAATTTAAATATCTTTAAATTTTCGTAAAAATGTAATTTATATATGCTAAATGTTCAGGGCAAGCTAAGTGTAATTCCTTATAAGTAGTGCGCACCACTGCCTAAATATCTGAGATATCAAATAAAAATAATCAAAGTTGATCATTTATATCTCAATTAAAAGTGAGCAAATTTTTATTGCGGGTGTCATATTAAACTAATTATTTTTTCATCCTTTCCAGATCTTCTCATGAACTTGTTGGGAAATAAATTTTGTGCCCAGCAATGTTGAGAAAGGTTCATTCTTTGTGCTTTCTTAGCACAAAGAATGAACCTTTCTCAACATTGGGTTCATTCAAAAAAAAAAGGTTCATTCTTTGTTGCCCGCGTAATCATAATATGTAATATAATATAATGAATTGACTTAATGTAATAAACTGAATAAATAATTAAATTATAAAATAATAAATTGATAAACATAACAATAAAAAGTATAGCATCTATCATTTTTATTTGGACATGCTAATTTTTTGTGAAAATTCCTAAATCGAATCCACAAATTGGAACATCTTAGACTCAGTCTCTTTCCTATCTCACAATCATTCATAAATTTAGATAACAGGATTTGTTATAATTCGTTTTACAGTTTCATGAAAGTTAATTATAGAAAGGACTCAGTGTCACATACTTCAAATAAGAAACATCACTCCGTACTAGTATTGTATTAAATAAAAAGTTCAGTTGTGCACGAATGTAATCTGAACTTATACGACGACGTGACACTGCCTTGTTTTAATATTCTACAAAATTTCAATGCGTCGCTAACCAATGCATCGCTGTAAGTAGGACAGTAGATAAAAACAAGCAGAATACAGATTTATGAAACAATTTGTGAAAGCTTTATCTAAAGAAGAAGGCTGCTTTAAATACAAGTGTCAAAAGTTTACAGCATTGTATGAATCAAAATTGCAGGAAAATATGTTTGTTGGTCCAGAAATAGGAAAACTCGCGGAAGACGAACTTTACGAAAAAAAAATTAATAAAATCAAAGAAGTGGATGATATTAAGAGTATTTTCAAAATTTTTCTCGGAAATGAAAAAATTCCTTTTGTAGAGAAATTATAGAAAAGTTTGGATGTTCATTCTCATTAAATATTGGTGTCATCTGATGAATGAAACGATTAATGAATGAAACGATAATACCAAGGAAGATGGAATAATAGTGTAGTTGTGTTTTAATGTTGAATATTAAACCCGAAAATTTTAGTGATACACAGCAGAGTTATCGAAACAAACTTCAAAGGAAAAAATGTGTTTCGAAGAGTTGCATTTAGTAAGAGTAGCTGAAAATAGCTTTTAATATTATTATTTACATTATTATGAAATTAATTTTTGTCATCAAAATCAGCACTACAAATTTACATTTCAAAAAGTCCTTATATCATGAGAAAAAGTCATTGGATATTGGTATATCTATCATAAAAGCTTATTTAAATAAACCATACCCGTTTACTGATTAGTTAAATTCTGCATCGCATTTTTTGTAATATAAAACCACTGGTGAGTGCTTATAACCCCACAATAGAAATAAAAACTAAAATTAAAAACAACAACGACGCGTATCATATTTTAAAGTGCTCTCAAATAAAATATTAAATACTGACTGTATACCCTTGTAATATTACATTGATGATGTACAATAACATACGCGTATTATATTAAATTATACTCAAATGAAATCTTAATAAAAAATAAAACGTAATTCTTGAAATAATACACTACATGCTAGACAGTGAACTCGTTTGGCTAAAGCCAAAGGGAGTCGAGTTTACCCGAACAGTGAACTCGCTTGGCCGATACTGAAGGTACGTATGGTGCGCCTAAATAAGTTTTCACTTCAAAAGTACTAACACCTTCCCGCAGATGACTAGATGCACTTCAAATATGGAAAATAGAAATGTAAAGACAACTAAAGATAGGTAGATTAGATTTGTGATGTATGTCATAAATTAAGACTAATTAAACCTGACTTTAGTATACAAAAATAAATTTTGTTAAAAAAATTATAACAAGCTGAGGAAAAATTAAAACATTCCCAAAATAAAAGAAAAAGAGAATTAGACTGTTCGAGTTTCATAAAGTAAGTTCTCCTAAATAATAAACCTGTTAAACTCACTTCCTGGCTTAGTAAAATTCGCACTACAAGGGTTTGGTACACACGTGTATTTTCTACTTATTCGTGTTATATGTTTTCTTATATTGAAAATGAAAGGACAAAATGAAAAGTAGTGAACTTGCTTTTTTCTATTAAATATATTGTTCTTAACACATTGAAAATGTAAACTAGAAAGTTTTATGTGAACACTTTGGGAAACGTGGAGTGGTCTTATTAATGCTATTTAATTTAAAAAGTGTTTCTTTTCAAATGTTAGTTTTAAGGAACAGAAGAATTTTATTAATATTATATTATTGTGGGAATAGTGAAGTAAAAAATTAATTAATTTTGTATTATGATATAAATTGGATTGGATTTTTTAAATGACGGTCTTCGAAGACTCAGTCATGTTAATATTGATTTCTTTCATAAAAAATAAACTTTTTTACATTCAGAATGGTCAGAGTAATCAGCCTTTTGATTGAATGCCATAAAGTACAGAAACAAAAAAAAACAATTAATGTGACAAAAGAACACGTAATTAGCCTATTTAATATAAATTTTATGTTTTCTTGCATAAATTTTATACTGACATATTTTCACTTTCCGCGCTGTGTTCCACAGTGGTGATGAACTTGTGAAATGATCGAATGCTACATTAGTAAAATAATGTTATGTAGTCACGTAACTGTTCTATTTAACATTGCTTGTATGAGAACACTGTGTAATACCGTGCAATCAATAAAGTTGAAATTTGGAAAATTTCGATGCCACGATTATTTTCTTAAAATACTATTTGTTTATGAATATGCTCCACTACACAAGGTGCGTGACAATATATCTCCGCTTGGTCAGACGTGTCTATTTCCTGTTGATACCTTATATCTTGGGGGACTATTAAGATTTTTTTAAGATTAATTCACCCATGCACTTCAAAAGTAAGATTGATTAATTATAAAAATCAATTATTTTATATATTAATTACAGGAATGTCCTCAATTATATAATTATATTCTTTGTGCAATTGTAGTATATTCCGCAAACAGTTTCCTTTATTAACATATATGGAATATGATTTTAAAAAGTCCTTTTTATTTAAATTAACTGATATTATTTTTTTTAAAAGAAGTTTTTTAAAAGATATTAGTGAAGGCAGGGAAATAACGAACACCTGAGGAAAATTACAAAATAAAATAAAAAAATGGAATATTATGTTAATTTTATTTTTGATTTTTGAAGTTAAATTAATAATTCATAAATTTCTATAATCAGAATTAATATATTATTTAGTGAAAATCAATTTTCAAATAAAAAAAACACTTTGTAGTTGTTAACCCTACGCTGTTCGGGTGTAATCAATATTTATTTACAACATATGTCACAAACGTAACCAGCCAAACTTTGACTTTCTTTACTTTGTAATTTCCATATTCAAAGTGCATCTAGTCTTGTACGGGTTGATTTTAATTTTTTTGTTACTTGATTTTAATTTTTTTTTTACAAAAATTAAATCAGGTTTGCAAAATTTTAATAATTAAAGAATTGTTGCACGAATATAGTTTATTATAACAAGCTTTTATGACAGATTTTAAAATAATCAATGACTTTGATCCATTACGTCCTTTAGAAAATCGGGTGGTCGATCTTCGTCTAAAAATTCAAAAAGACATTGGGACTAAATTAAATTATCTCCAAATACTTAAAACTTTTGTTTTATCCTTTTAATAAATTATTTAACAATTCATAAAACATACTAAATATAAGACAACTGTTTCCCCAAAACGCCGTGATAAAATTGTATGAGAAGTTTTTTTACAAATAAATTACTGTCATTTTTTTCCAAAAATAGAAAAATATATTACACAAGTTTCAAAAATATATACTGGCAATTTATTCCATACAAAAATTAACATCTAATAAAATAACTTATCGACAAAAAAAAATAACACAGTGTAGTAAATACAACTATTATGGAAATATGAAACTAATTTAAATCAAACTTATAGCAGATTTGCAATTTTTTTAGTAACAAATTAATTCTAATTCACTTCCAAACTAAAGTAAAATTAGTGAATATTTTCTCTTAAGTAGCGCACTTTTGTGCAACTAAGTAGTACATGTAATCTATGTCATATAGGTACGGATATACATATCCAAAAAGTAGTTTATTTTTAAGCACAAACCTCGTTACAAATTCGCATTTACTTTGATTTAGCAAGCTATTTACAAGAACGCTCACTAAAAAATGCTTGGATTATGCAGGCTTATCGTTCGAAATGGATGAATTTTTACCAATCAAACTTAAAATTATACTTTTTCTGTATAAACCAGTAAATCATCCATTTCATTAGTAATATTTCTTGACGGTAAAACTCAATAATATCTTCACATTGTTTGTAACGTAAGAAAACTTATTGAAACGGGACCGAGAATACAACTTAATGCTAGAAAAATTGAAAAAAATACAGGATGTATGCTATGGCTTGGAGCAAGCACTCGTTTATCGACAAAAACGCGAGAGAAAAATAAGGAAGCATAAAAAACTCGTTCATACATGCAAAAATTCAATGATTTATTATCCAAAATTGAAACTGTCACAAAAAATAAGGTACACCTGCGAAATTCTATTTCGGCAAGAAAAAAATTGGAAAAAAACGTTAAAACATCTGGCAGTGAGCGAATAATCATTAGAAGCCCTTTAGAGTTGGAAATTTACCGTAGCAAAATTTATAACTGAAGTATGCGCACAATATCCGTAACTTTAAAAGAATCCATGAAGGCCAATAAAATCATATTGTCAACATTTTCAGGTTTTATGCAATATGTAATAATATGAGTGCTTGGCTGCAGATACAATCCCTCATTATGCATAGGGTGGAAAGATATATAATTCTTCTTTTATGGCCGGTTTCTGAAGACAATAGATAACCTTTAAATAGCTGTCGGTTCATTAAAGTTGTGTATTCGATAAACTATAGAAAACTGTCAACATTGTTCCGAGTATAATTGCGTTCTTTTGATAACTATCGGTACGATAAGCATTTTACATTCCAATCACTAGATGGCTCTTTCTTAACAAAATATTTAATGATTTTGTTTTTTTTAATGTCGCGTAAATTCAATGTATTAAAATTAAAATATTATTGTAAGCATATTTGTTTTGACGACTGAATGAAAATATATATATATATATATATATATATATATATATATATATATATATATATAAATCGCATAATTTTCTAATAATACTGACTGCATACCTTTGCGGCTAGTTAAAGTTAAATTTGACATTTTTATGTATCAACATAATAACCATTTCAACAAAGAAACCAGCGTCTTGTTACCGTTTTATTAATGTAATCGACAACAAAAAAACTGATGGAACAACGATTGAAGCAAAGAAAGATGTTTGATCCGCTTTGACCTGCAAATATAATGCGGCTTCTGATACTGGTCCGAGAACTCAAAAACAATTACATGCCCTGTATGACAATTTAAAGAAAAAGGTGAGAAAGAACCTGGGTGGCGACAAGGTATGGGCATTTTATTTACTAACAAATAATAAATACTATTAATAAATAAAACGATGCACAGACAAAGTGCGCCCATCGTTTTATTTATTAATAGTATTTATTATTTAATTAGTTACTCAAATATACATTTGTTCTGAAGAAAATCTCATCACACATTATTTTTTTCATTACCGTTTTAATTTCTTTTATTTCCAGTCGGGTATGTAAAAAACTGGAGGTGGTACTTTTTGTCCTCGAGTTACTTCAGTGGACGAGAAAATGATGGCCTTATTAACACAGCAATTTCACCCATTAGAGAATCCGTATGACTCTTCTGCTTCCCACTATCATATCGGTAAGTCATAATACTTTATGTTTTGTTATATACATTAATATTCTGTTTTTCGGGAAATGAACATAGCACACAACAGTTTGTTAAGAACGTCGGAAAGTAAACAATTTGGTGGAAACACGAATGTATTAAGTCAAGAAGATATTTTAATTTCTAACCTTTCGATCGTCATTACAAATTTATGACCCGCGAATGAAGTATTCGCCAACGAGTCGCTTTTCACATAGTTTTATCAACTTTTGCCGCTTAATCCAATTGTGTTCAATTTGTTTCGAATTATCAAAAGTATCAGTTGCGATATTTCTACTTTTAACAATAGATTGTACATACCGAAGAGTTTTCAGTTGAAATTAAAGAATTTTTCCATGGCACGAAGTTGGCCCTTTGATGCTGGAAAAAATATAGATAGATCGATTTATGCATAAAATATTTTTCTTTATATGAAGTTCTTAAGAAATAGTATCAAAATATAGCTCTAGAAAAAATACATATTGTCAGTGAAGATCTAACAGTCCGTAAGTGAAAAATTGCTATTTAAAAGATAGAAAAAAAACAGTGTCTAACAAACTCTGCACAGATTTGGAAAAGCAAAAATTCCAACAATCCATTTATATATTTTAATAGTCATTAACTTATATATGTCAAAATGGTGAAAATAACTATACATTGTTACTAATTACTTATGCATTGTTACTTACTTTAAAGACTACTCTTGACACAGCTGTCTTGTGAATATTAAAATCGTCGCACATCATTAACTGAAAAGTGCCGGTAGCATAAAAGCACAATATTATAAATAATTGTTGCAATACAGATAAAGTGTATTTTCGGCGAGTTAAAGGCACTAAGCTACAATTAATTATTTCACACAAATGTTGCACTGTACTCTTATTGAATCGAAATCTCATTTTAAATTCTTCATCTGTGAACATTTCAAAGGGATTTCTACGAACTCTCAAATTTCTGGGAATTGAATTGTCATTAATAAAATCCAGAACTTCTTCATCAGATTCTGATGAAGATGTCGAATTTATGGCTACACAATCCATTTATGATTTTAAAATAACACAAAGTACGCGTATAATCACACGAAAAAGTTAGTACTAATGTCAGTGTCGCTTGACAGCTCAGGTTATGGAATAGATAAACGGTCATTTTTTTTGAGTTAACTAAACGGGAGTTTGTCGAATAGATAACTTGCCTTCGGGTGTTCAGAAACGATTTTTGACAAGTTATCGGTTCAATAGAAATATCGAATAGATAAACTGTTGTCAAATGTATTCAGAAACCATTAATGATCTTTCATGTGGAAGTTGACGACAGCAAAATAAAGTTTTTTTTATGAGATTGCCACATATGATAAAGTATTTGTTTAGGTTGTCTGGTATCAAGAATTGTAGAACGATTATTAACTTTTTTTTATTTTGTATGCTCGTTGCAACTGGAAATATTAAAAAACGATATATTTGCAATTTTTTTAAACTGCTGGAAGTATCGAAATTGTAGCAGCAGATTGACTACTGAACGTGGGAAACGTATAAACATCTGTGAACGTTTAGCTGACGCAATAATCTTAGCATTTCGGTTAGTTAGTCGGCATTGCATATTGCAATGATACAATCCAAAATGATAAAATACATCATATTCTGGTTGTTTATCTATGGTGAATAATTTATTTTTCAGACCTTGTAGAGTATAAGTATCAACGAGTTATTATTCTTCGATCTATTATTCACCGTAATAAATGTTTATTAAAAAATTATAAGAGGCAGTCGTTAGGTGGAGTTTTGTTTTTTTTTTAAATTCAAAGTAATTCAATTCGCCAAAGTTATTCAACAATTGAATAACTTTGGCGCTAGGTGAATAACTTTTTGAATGAATTAACAATTGAATAACTTTGGCCCATAACGTGTTATGGGTCCAGTAGCCCTAGCGCCAAAGTTAATAGAAATTGCTGGACGATTCTTGAGATATTTCCTGATCAGAATTACGGACAAATAGCCACCGCAATTCTTGTCTCTAACAGAAAAATAGAAAGAGGTGATGGTACGGTAACCGAGTCACGGTTTTTATATACGTAGACTGTCAGGAATACACAGGAAGGGGTGAGTCTAACATTTCAACAAAATTATATTGGTTTATTGATTAACATTTAAAAAAAATGGCTTGACTTAGGACTCAGCAAGCCTCAAGCCTGACTTGTATGAATTCACACGGTAGGTCTTGTTCTGGTGGGTGTGCAATTGTTTAAAAAATGTAATACCAAGATGACAAAAAAACTGGAAATTTTACATACATTATCACAGTCACAAATGTCCATTTTCTAGTAACAAAAATGCGTTAGCGACAAACAAAAAATTTAAGGGAAAAATGAATAAAAATAGTTCTCAGCAGACTCCATTCTTTTAATTGCAATAGATTTAAATCAACAAAACACAAGAAACAATACATGGTATATAGATTACGGTACTTCCATGCACATGACCAAATATAAAGATTTTCCGTAGTGAGAAACGAACAGCGGCTGCATACCGGCAGCAAAGACGGCGTCGCCTTCTAATGCAATAAAAGTGGCAGACGACAAATGACTGAAAATGAGGGCCTCAAGTGGGCCTGGACATCTACAACTTTAAAGATCAGTGCAATAAAATCTGATCTGGCAACAAATCTGTGGCCAATTAAATAATTAAATCGATAAAAACGGTATCCAAGTATTGCAATTGCAAGAAATGTTTAATAAAAACAAAAAAATCAAAAACATGTCAGAATCAACAAACATAACCGTAGACTGTGAGTCTAATATGAAAGATACGTTTCACTTTGAGTCGTCGTCAAATCAAAGCTCATATTCACCAAAAAATAATTTGAAAAATCCAAGGCAACTGAGATCAAGCAATAAATATTTTTCAAAACAATTGAATAAAAGTGCTCTCTAAGATACAAAGTCTGACAAAATTTAGAAATAATAGAACAGGATGTATTAAATTAGGTTAAATTATTAAAAGAGTTGCCAAGTTCGTAGTAACTGTTCTATAATTGAAATTGTTTTGATGTGTTTCAAGTTATCTGATAAGATAAGTCAAACAGTCAGATTTTAGCTAGACGTTATGATATTGAAAATTTAAAATTGTATAAGACACCTATGGAAATAAATTTGAAACTGGAATAATGTGATGTAAATGAGGATGCAATATTATTAGGAAATATTATCATAGCTTTCTGGTACAATGGTGAACTGTAATGAATAGAAACTTAACAGGTACATTTTTATACATCTACTCTGGTGCTGGAATAAATAAATCTTTCAGTGTAAATTATATGAGCTGATTCAAAAATTGTTATGATAGACACATTTTAAATATACTGTGTGAGTTCTGAAATAGTTATGTTTGACAAGAGGTCTTAAACTGAAATATTGTAAGAATAATAATGCTGGCAACGTTGATGCTTTTGTGAATATGGTAATGTTATCTTTTGGAAACAAAAAAAAACAAAACAGTTTGACAAAATTTTCTACTTTCGCTAAGTATATTGTTTTGTCCAAAGTTGTCACACAATATATTTTCTAATTCGACCAATGACCGATGTTTTCACTAAAAGTTTATAAACAATTAAGACGTATGAAGATAATTCAGGAGTAGAACTCGTTGCAAAATTATGCAATTTTACAAAGAATTTTAAACATTGAGATTTAGAATTATTCATATACTCATTTTATGTACCACTTTAGACAGGAAAATATTAAGAAAGAAGTAATTATTATCGTAAGGATAGATTCAGATAATAATATTGCAGATATATTTACAAAAGCATTAGGAAATGTCAAATACATTAATTTAGAGAAATTTTAAATGTGAAATAATAGAATAGAATGTATTGAATTAGGTTAAATTATTAAAAGAGTTGCCAAGTCCGTAGTAACGGTTCTATAATTGCATGCATGAATTGTACTTTTATATTGGCAACACTGCGTGACTTTTTATCTACTATATGAGTCTTTTGCCATAGGAAAAGTGTGGAGTAACGTTCTGTGTTTATAAATGATTTTGTTAAATTTTTTTCTTGTTAAACTAAATACGTTAATGACTAATAATATTTTAGCTCATTATTTTAACAATTTGCATGAAGCACACTATGCAAACAATATTGAAACTAGACGCTAAATAACTGCATACACGTTCCTCAAGAACGGAGCCACCGTCAGCTGGTCTAATCAGCGTCAACAAAATTTGGCTCTTTATGCCACCAAAGCAGATTTCATGGAAGCCTGTGCTATCACCAAGAAGAAACTATTTCTGACAATCTAAGCAAATTTAAATAAAAAAGTTTTGTGTTTTAACGTTGATAACCAAAGTGCCGTTATTAATTATAAGTAACCGTTATTAATTATAAGTATAATTAATAACGGTGAGTTTTACAAAATGCGTAAACACACAGACAAAAAATTTATGAAAATATTGTTGATATAAATATTGTACGTACTAATAAACAATGTACTGATATATACAGAAAGTTCGTCCACAACACTATAGGAATGCTGGAGTTAAATACAGTTGCTTAAACTCTGTCTCTTCTCAATGCGTTGTTATCTGTCTTAAGGTTATGTTAATAATGCGCTTATAATCTGACCTTAACAATCTGTCAATACTGTACAATATTCTAAAATCTGCTAATGATTAAAAATCTGTTAATTATTCAACATTATTCAACACTGAAATTATATTGTTCTATATAGTCAATTATTGATTCATCACTGCTATATTAATATTTGTTAGCTGTATTTAACACCGTTTATTTTACATGTGTTATTTAATGTTAACGAAAACATGTATTTTCAATTCCTTATCTGTCATAACGGTGTTAATACCTGTTAAATATAGTGTTTAATAGTATCTGATGTATCCGAAATGTATTATAAAATCAGAAGAAAATTGATTAGTTCTATTAACTTGTGAATGAGTAAAATATAAATTCATGCAAAATAAGTAAGTTGGAATTCATATTTAGTCGAGTTGAAATTTTTTGAAATAGTAAATGACTTCGAACTCAACGTTACTTGAAAAAATTTAAATATTTCCGAACATATTATTAAAAAATATTGTCAAAGCTCTCTGTTACAATGGTAAACTTTAATGTAAAGACAAAACAAAATTTTAAGCGTAGTGACTTAGAAATAAAATTCGTCAAAAATATAATATTAAATCCCAATATAATATTAAATAGGGGGAGAAAAAAGTACCAATTTAAAAAAAAACTGATAAAATAGAAGCTATTTGCTTTGTTATGTAGACTATTTAGTATTAAATTTAATATTGCTTTTTAACTTAACTTAATTTTTTTCAATTTTCATTAGTATTTCATTAAGATTCGATTCTGTACAACGAGACGACATAACACAAATAATTCCGTTGTGCGGCGTTTTGTGTCGACACTGATGTCGGTTGTTTATTTGCATAAAAATAAATGATTTTATTAGACAAAAAGTAAATATTGATGGATGTTAATACCAATGGCTAAACATATTATACCATTCCTAGGATTTCCCAAACTTTTAAGGTTTTCTCAGGATTATACCGAAATCAATTGTCTTAAGCTGTTGCTACTCAGTGGACCGTTGAAGCCTACGTCAAACGATTGAAGTCGGTGAGTGTAATGTGGAGGGAAGGGTAACAGGGCAAATGAATTTTCCTTTACTTTTTCAACTACCCAGATATCGATACATGCTGTGTGATTGTATAAGAGAATGTAGACTATCTACTATTAAATTGGATGGTTCGAATGCATGGACTTAGTGTATTACATGTAATAATCAGTTTATAATTGATTCCATGTTTATTACCTACCCTAAATTATTATGAACATCAGTACACCGTAAAAAATCGCGCATTCAGGGTACCTTAAATTTCAATGGTGAAAATATAAGCATAGGTAAAATTTTGTTTCTCAAAACATTTGCCGCCAACACCAAGGTAATTAAAATTCTACATTCGGGTAACACATCTAATGTGTTGAATGTAGAATTTTAATTGCTTAGTATCTTTCGCTGCAAACATTTTCTTCGGATTTAGCATGATTAAAATCATATTTCGTCTGAATTCCCTGCGGATGAGGAAGGTAACTTTTACTCGATAAATACATTGCTGAGTTTTGCAAAAAATTGTTTCAGGTTGTGTCTGCTGAATCTCTTGCGCTTTTCGCCTCCGTTGTTCTTATCGAAAATCGATTATTGAATTTCCCCTTCAAAAAATTGGTAAGTTAAATCTTTAGCCATTACAGAATTCATTTTGAGCAAAACTGCTGAAATATTTGAAATGTGTAATCTTAACGCAAGATTTCTCATTTTTCCTGGTAGAACATCGAAGTCAATAGGGGCACAGCTTAAGAGATACGATGTTATAGATATCTCTTTACCATCTTTAAATATTATCCAACCGTGAGTATTTATCCTGTTTTTAGTTTATTCTCAAACCAGGATAACATCGTTTGGTAAATGTCTAATTCACATCCTAGAGTTTTCAATTTGCATATTTGGTGACTGCGTCGGTATCTCGTTGGGAAATATAAAGGAAAAAGTAATACTGCCCCTTTCTCTTTTTCGTTTTTTTTAAGAAAAAAGTAGGTTATAATTTGTCTAAATTTATATTAGTATACTACAATACAAAAGTTACATTAACGTACGCTGTCTACCGAATACTAAAATGCAGCATTAACTGTAACAAGGTGTTGTAGTAATTCCTAAATGAATACTCGTCATTTAAGAAAAACAATTGCATTAAAAGATTTATAAATTAATAAAATAAACAAAAAATATAAGTACCAAAATATTTATTTTTTGATGTTTTTATGTTATGTATAATAAGAAATTATATATAATAAGAGTTATGTATAATAAGAAATTTGGAGAACATTTTTTTTTATTTTCGTAATGGAAACTTAAAAATAAAGTCCTCACAAATATCAATACACTATAAACTAACAAACTATAACCCCATAAGTGACAAACATAACATTTGAGAATTTGAAGAAAAATCTATTTCTCTTGCTTGTGACGTGTTTAACCAACTTGTAATAAATCTGTTTAACAAATTTTCAACAATACATACTAAAACGTCATTTAATCATTTAATTTCTTAATTTTTTACGTACTAATATAGTATATAAAACGGACTAATAATGCAAATACCGTGAAACAATAACTTCTATAATAACCTAACCTGAGCAAGCAAATATTCGTTGCAAGACGTTTTTCTTTTCTTTTTTTTTTTTATTACAATCTGTCCAAGAGACATTCAGCAATATTTGTGTCAATATTATAGGTTTTGCAAGATAAACATCCTATGACATTTCCTTAATTAATTTGAAGACGTTTTAGCACAAATGACTTAACCAATACATAAATGAAGTATCAAAAGATAACTTTGAAAGAGATGTCATACTTTGTTCATGTGAATCAGTTTAAATATACTCTACAAATGGTATCCCGAATAAACGCCTATTACATTATAATTGTAGTTTTTATTACTGTATTTCCATATATTGGCGTAATTATGTAATATATATCCCTTTAAATTTTCTTTAATTATTTCATTACAATTGGATTGAAAGAATATGTATGATTTTGTGACTTACGGGTGAAAAAACCGGCATGTAACATAATGAAAATATAACGCTTCCTTTTTCCACCATCGGGCTACGGACCTTGAAAAGATACTTCGAGTGGAATTAAAATTTAATCATTTTAAAAAAACGATGATAAATATAGAAAAAAATATTCTAATCTTACAGCGTGTCAAGAAGAGTAGTAACCAAGTATTTACCAATGTAGTTTTAACGCTAGAGGAGAAAATGTACAATTTTGGAACGAAATGAAACTTAATTTTTTGAAAGTATTTTCGACCATTTCAATAATATGGCAAGGTGTAAAGAGAATTAATTCTCTTTAAAAAATTACAGAACTATTTAATATGTTTTGGAAATTAAGAATTACTTTTCTTACAAAGTTCTTTTAAATAAATCTATTCCTATTCCTTCTGCAGAGTTTTGTTTGGCGCTCAATCACAACTTATCTGTATCATTCAAACCAGTTTTGATTAAAAATTTTCACGGTCCAAGTAATTGAGAGAATATATCTATGCAGTGATTGACGAAAACTTGAAGTCGAGTAGTAAATTGTTTTGTTGCCTTCCATTCGTACACATGCAGCAGTACGGTTTTGACCGTCGATCGGAATATTTTGAGTTTAAATTTCTACAACTACCACACATAATGGAGTTGCGTGAAGCTCTCCCTACTTTTAGTGTAAATGAAAATCATTTCAAATTAAAAAATGAAATCAGTTTATATATTAGTTAAAAATGCTGCAAAACAAAAAAAAAGCTTTCACGTGACCTTTATATGCACAAAATACTCCTTTCTTCAGTAAAATGTTTATCTGCCAATCACGCTTGAATCTGAATATATTCGGTGAACATAATATTTGTTCTTGTTTTTTATTAGGTTTATTGTACACTTTTTCTTTATTCAACAGTTTATAAACGTGATAAAGAAAAAAAATATTATTGTATTTTATATCATTACAGCGTACTTTACATTAGCAATAAAAACCAAATTATAACTAAAAATCCTCACGTCAATGCACAAGTAGGCTTTTACCGTATTTAATATTTGAGTATCAAATAACAAAAGTTATAAAATGCATATAATTTTTATTTTAAAATAATATCATTTAAACGACCATCATCGACTTCTTGACAGTTCCGAAATCGATGTCGCATAATTTCCCGGGTGATGTTTTCTTTCAGCTGATTTAATGTTATCGGACTACTTTCATATCCATTTTATTAGAAGTAACCTTACAAAGAAAAATTGTGGACTCGCGGGTGACTGCTAGTTATTAATAAATTATTAACAAACGATTTAATCTGTTAATCTGACTTAACCTCTAATTTTTGCGCTTTAATGAAGGTATATGCGATGTAAAGTTAATTATACTTAGAATAATTATAACATATAATTAAACGAGCCATTTCTAGACTGTCATAATCTGAGAAGGACTACGATAATCTTATTGATTTCATGGATAATAGTTATCAACATTATTTAAATATGTGAAGCTTTTGCTACTTAGAGATTAAAGTAAAAGGTTCAATAGTCATAAGAAGGTTTCAATGCAAAACCTCATCGTCAATTACAAACTGTCGATATATATATATACATATATATATATATATATATATATATATATATACGTATGTGTGTGTGTGTGTGCGTGCGTGCTTGCGTACATGCGTGCGTGTGGCGAGCGCGCGAGCGCGCGTGCATGCGTGATGTGGTTAATGGAATAGAGAGAAATCACGAGGTCTGAAATTTACTTTAGTGGACTTAGGAACCTAATCAATTTAACTGTCATATTTTTATGTACTTTCTATGCCGATGTGTTTTAACTATGTACAATTTATGTTGTATATTTTTTTCTAAACTCGTATTTAGCAAAATTTGAAATATGATGTACAGAAACAACTGTATTTCCTATACTAAGCAATTTTAAAATGAGGGCCAGTTATCGTGTCATATTGTCTATTTATGTGACAAACCTGTATTCCGAAATCGTGTCACATTGAGGGTAAAATTAAAACGTTAATTTAATTAACTCTATTCTTTTTCACCTATTAGGCTAAAAAATGTCATGTCTCTGTTGGGAGTAATTTTGAATAAGTTATAATTGCTTATATTGTAATTTTAGGAAATAAATTTGGAAAAATATTTTCAACTTATTTGCTTTTAGGCCATAAATCACAGCACAGTTGTTACTAACTATTAGTAGTTAATTACAAGTTCTCTTGGAGTCTATTTGTAGCCTACCAATTTCAGGCAATATTTGCAAATATGGAGAATTTAACAACGAGTCTAAATTGTAAAATGAGGACATTTTAAATATGCATTTAGATACGTTTGACCTGTATATTTTCTCAAGACCCAAATTGACGACAAAAATCAAATTTGACTGATGATATTCCCATAAAAATGTTAAAAAACATATACAAGATAAGTGGTACTGAAATATTAAAAAATAGTGCTTCTCCTGATATTTGTTTCATCTAGTATGCTTTTTTGCTTCATTTTTGAAGTGTTCCTTATCTCGTCGAGATGTTCTGAATCTTCAAAATTATTGTCTTCAATCGTTGAATATGTTTGTAAGGTCAGTTTTGCTAAGTTCCAATTTTTTTTGTGTTTCACAAAAAATATAACGATATCAGACCTTAGACGAGAACACATGCGCTGTTTGAATCTCTATAGTAACTTAACTTATTAAATTTCTTGGTCAATAACAAAATAATGGGTCACTATTCATGACGTGTCATCACCATTCGTGACATGTGGTCAATTTTTATTTGAAAATATTAATGAAAACTTTTTTAATGATTCCAGGTCTCTATCCACAAAAAAACGATACAATAGGTTCGATGATTTCGAATATATTTAGGGCATATTTCTGTACACATCTTCAAAATTTATCATAAATAATTACGGCAAAATAAATAGGAACAACCTTTTTTATACTTTTGCAAATTTTCTTAACAAAGTACGTTAGAAAATTTAATTTTTATACAAGTTTTTATTTTTTAAAACTATCATCTTTTATAATAAAATTATAAAAATGCAAGAAGGACATGTGATCTCAATGCCAAAAATTTTTTTAACTAGTTGGTGAATTTTTCAAAAATTTCTGTCTTTTTCTGATATCTCCACTTATTTTATTAAATTATTTTCTAATAATAAAGTGCTTTAACATATTTGTAAATGCTCTCAGAAAATGGAACGGAATAATATCAAAATCCATAATTTTGAATCTCCCACTCCCTGAAAAGATTTCGTTTGTCTCATTATTTCTCTACGTAAACCCTCTTCACACCAACGGCACTACTAATCTATAGGAGTAAGAAGACCATAAAAGATAAGGAAAGTTTTTACGAGCAGTTGAAATCGTTTAACTGTCTTGATAAATCGGGGTTTACTCGTCCGGGTACGCATAAAGGGAATTTCGTCGCGTTGTTTACAAAGAAGCGGAAGGGGAAGCGATTTTCCGTCTTGACAATGTTTCAAGTTGACTTCCGGCCCAACATTTCCCGGGTACCTGCAGTTTTGTTTTATTATATTTTTAAGCGACTTAATAAAACAGGCAGACTCTCTATGCGTCTACCAAATAACAATTTTAGATTTTTTCAAATACAGATTACAAGCAGTTTTACCTACAACTGCTCTGCTTTTGGTAAAGGATATTTTCATATTAAGTTTATGGGATATATGTATATCTAAGAACTAACAAAAATTATTATAATCACCTGTATTTGTAAAATATGTGAAAAATAGTATAAAGAACGAGAGGCAATGATGGAGAAGGAAAGTGAAACAAACATAGTTTCTAAAAAAACAATTAAACCACCCAAAGAGGGGAAATCGTACATATCGCGTTTAAATCTACTTCACATTTTTACGAGATTTAGATTTTACAGTGAATGAACTATAGTACAATGCTTTATTTACATTGAAACATACTCTTATTTCTGCGCCTTTTAACTAAGTGATTTACTCTATTAATTCCTGATACATTTTGACTTTCCGAAATTTTTATTGTGCCTTCTTTTAAACTTCTGCGTTTATGCCAACACCTGAACAGAATTTCTTTGGTCTTTATTTTAGTAATTTCTTTTCCAAAAATCACGCAGTATCCGACTACCGTGTTCATTGCAAATCGTGGTTTAAATATGTCGTATATTGCTAATATACTTTTCGATTATACTCCCTGTTTCATTATCATTGCACCAGGATGATATTGATTCATTCAGCTCCCGGAGCCACTTTCAGTGATATTGACTATGAAAGAAACGTTATTTCTTACTCATTTCTTCTCTAGTGTTTGCAATTTTAACGATGTGCTGAAACTTTGTATATTTCTTAATGTTACTGCCACAATTGGAACTGAAAGAAGTTTTAAAGAGAAGAAATTGTTTCCTTAAGCCTTTCCTTATAGTATGCAATAAATCTACCATAAAATTCCTTCTATAACAAAACAACTATAATTAATTTTAAATGTCAAGCTCCAAATTAAGCACGAGTCTCTATACTGACGCTCGAAATTTCTCCAAAGTTCATATTTTTTAACAGTTTAATGTTTAAACGAGTAAGGATGAACCAAATGTGTTTAGACCGGAAATTTATTTATTATTTTTATATTCCTAATAATAATGAAATTCAGTCGTCGTCGAATGTATTAACAGAAGCGCGTTATTACTTATTTTTGTTAAAGAAATATTATGAGTGAATTTTTCTTCCAAATACATTTCGATTATTTTGAAAACATTCGTACATATGAACAGGTGTCATCAAAGTAATGAAGTTTTGCAAATATTCATATTTAAATGTTAGCAATTAACATCATCCCCATATTTCAAATATATAACTTATTTACATTTCAGTATTTCAGTTCTCTACCCCAAATATTTTCAGATGACTGTCAAGCATATAGTTTGAGTTAATATAATAATATATTACAGTCGTATTAGTAGGGTTCCGTAGTTGACTATATTTTACGAATTTGTAGATACAAGTAAACCAAAATAATTTTAATTGTAAGTTCTAATTAAATAATAGCAGACATAGGCTTTAATAAATTGTCAACGGACATGTATGGGCCACCCCATGCCCCAGAATATTAATTGAGATCACCAGATTCATCTATTAGCAAGCGTAAAACTTCATACACATAGGTCTAAATTCACTGCTGTGACTGACGGGCGGTCGGATGAACATAACGAAATCACAAAAAAATTCTTGTTTTTCTGTAAAATTCATTTGTAGAAATTATATAATTACTTTTAATGGAAAATTAAAAATATTATAAAAAAATTTAAAATAATTATTCTTTCTTTCATTTATATTGTTCCTACATCATTTTGTTCTCGCTTCCATAGAACATCACTTATCGAATTTATGCATAGTCGTTTAGTCCTGATATATGCGTGCTTGCTTTCTTTGAGTCTATGAGCATTTACTCCCAGAAAATATATTTAAATTCATAATATTCAGCTTTCCAGAATTCGATATGAATAAGAGTTTATACCATTTACTAATAAATAACATTGTGTCATTTACTTGTTTACACACATAATATACATTTATTTAAAAAGTAATAGAATTCTAATTACAACAAAATTTACTTCGTTAAAAATGTCTTATTTGCTAGAAACCTCTTAATAGCCCATATCGCGGTGGCTAAGGTTTCGAATCCTGGCCATGTGTTTAAATATTCATAAATAATTTTTTTAATTGTAATTAGTAAATTCAGCAAACCATCATGTTAGTCTCAGAAAAATGAATTTGTGAGGAAGGTGTACTCTGATTACCCGAAATACCAGCCGTAATAATATATATACATATATATATATATATATATACATATATATATATATATATATATATATATATATATATGATGTCCAGGAATAGATGTTGGACAAGAAATACACTATTAGTTGGCTATAAAGGTATAAATTGTAGTTGAAATAAAACTTGAAGTATGTGTATATACATACATACTTCGATTTCTTCGCAGTATGTATGTATGTATATATATATATATATATATATATATATATATATATATATATATATATATTAAAAGAGGGTCATTATGACGCATTTTAATGGTTTACAAAAATTTGCGTCAAGAGCAGCATAGGGAGAAATATTACAATAATTAGAGCATTATTCTGAAAAAACATATATCTACTTGTGTAGCTTCCCACAAGTAGTTTAAAAAAAAGACAAATGATTAAATATTTCTCAACTTGACATAGCTATACTAATTGTTATCCCACTTGTATAATATGTTTTCATTGCTTATAAAAATGACGAGTCTGTGTTCAACCAAGTAGATTACTTATGTTTAACCAAAAAGCGCCTTCAACAGAACGCTTTATACTCGAAGGAGAAAAACAAGTTGATAAATGTATGTAAATACACAGAACAGATACCCCATTTTATGAAATTAAAGAAGCAAAGCGAATAATATATTATTTAGATAAGACTTTAGTCAGGGGAAATCACACGAGAAGTACTATATGGTACGATGCCTTCACACATTCGTCACGGTAGGACTTTTATGGAAGGATTATCAACTGACTTTGAAGGCTCCTTCAGGAAAAAGAATATGTCTAGCCATACACATCGAGTCGAAGAAAATTAATAACGCTTTCCACTCTGAATATTCATTCACGGTAATGTCATTGTTGCGCTTGAGTGTTTTTTCTGTGAAATATTAATGTATCTTGAACCTTTTTTTACATATTAATGTGTATTTTGTATTGTTTTCCTGTAAATACACTATTTTGTGTGTGTTTATACATTAAAATATTTTATGTTATAAAAAAATTATTTCTATAATTACTCTAAAATCATTACTAGTATATTTAGAATGTAACATATTCCTTGTTAATATGCTAGATAATGCACTGAAAAGGTTAATTATAGTTGATTAAATTTAACCAAATATATCCTACTGGTAGGGATTTGTATATCAACAACTTTAAAACCTGCCAGTCTTTAAGACTGCTAATCTCAAGCCTGGAGAAAGCCTGAACTGTGAAATTGGTTTCTTTACAAACATTCTCTTTTGAAATGAATAAAGTCGATGTAATATTAGTGATAACAATGCCAGTTATATAATACACACTCATTGCTTTGCCCAGGTAATATTGCGTGAATTTACTAGCTTTATTAAAACAATTCATAGATTAATCGGTCAAACGATCGTAGAACAATGAGAAAACATGATAAGACACACCCGTTACTTTTGTATAAAAGTGGAGTATCCAAATTAATGTTGGAAAAATAAATGGTTAATATTAGTACTAGATTCTAAACAATGGGCACATTTACGTATTTTCTCAATAATTTCACTGTAAAACCTTCATTTCGAGCCACGGTAACACGAGTTCCACGATCAGCTGATATCAATGATCGAACTTGCCATAATCTGTATTTGAACATAACTTGGTCAGATTTTTGGCCATGGTTCATTTTATGTGCAATATACATATTAAAATATGTAAAATGAGCATTATTCATGCGTATTTGTAAGTTATCATAGAACGTACTTACAATTATAAGATTAGAAGCCAGTTCTATAAATATAACATTTCAAAAAGTTTAAGAACTCAAAAGACGCAAAAATGCTGGTGCTCAGGCATCGGTCTGTCGATGTAATTTTATGTATATTCCTGATGTATCTATCAATTTAACAAAAACAATATCGAAGACTGGCAGATGAGAGAGGATGAGTTTGTTTATACGACTGAGAGAGAGGATGAGTTTGAGTCAAAATACAATTTTATTTCTGCTCGTGTCATACAAACTCCTATTACGATATTGCCGGTCCTAAATTAAATGATCATTATGAAAGTTCGCAGCCCAGGCATTCCTTATAAATATCGGCTCATAAAATATTTAAGTCGATTTACTCACGTTGTTTTGTTTTCTATCCGGTAGTTTAATTTCTTTAAATTGCATTTTGCATTAATTTTTTTATTTATTTAAGAGAAAGTTCATAGTAAATGTCAACACATCGCGCGAGGTATTTAATTAAAGTGTACTTTGTGTCCCAATTGACACCCCCTTTGTTGCCAAATAATCCACAGCCTTTACATGATTAGTTTCTCGTTTCCTTTCATAACGTAAAGCTCGATTTAAACTGTTTTCTTTAATTACTTCATTCCTTCCTTTATATTGAGATGTAACGCTGTGTTCTCTGTGAGATTTTTTCTCTCGTCGTCGAAATTTAAATGTAATCAGATGATCGTCTCGAAATTTTATCTATTCAATGTAATGTTTCGATGGAATATAGTATTTCAGTGAGCCTCCACATTACAACTTTACGCGCTTAGTACAGTTAAAAAGTATATGTCGTGCCACAAAAACTAAATTATATAGGAACAATTAAGTTTATAAAAATAAAAGCTTTTTAGATTAATAAACCATAAAAACAAATAAAATCGTTACAAATCATAATAAATTCGGAGTAAGGTAGAATACTAACATATAACATCTCACATGAAATTTACTCTATCTCTTTTGGACCTCCACCGTTGTTGCTTCTTGTTTTAAAATCATTACCTGTGTTTAATATTGCTATAAGCGTTTTATGGACATCTTGAGAAAAACTTTTAATCAAAGTCGAGTACCTAAATGTTACGCAAAGTTCTCGAAAATTTATATAAATTTCAAAATATATTGAAGAGTCAAAAGTAAGAAAAGTACACGTCAAAGGTCTCTTATCTCTTTTCCATTACACATTGAAGTAATATTTGATTTCATTCGTTTTTTTTAAAGTCAGTAAAGAAAAAAAATTTCAAAAAAATAGCGCAGTCCATAAACAGTTAACATGTCTTTTTTAAAATAGATATCCAAAAATAACGAAGGGAAATGCATATTTAGTACATTGAATAAGCTACATCAAAATTTGCAAGTAAAATATCATTGCATACAGCAATAAAATTATTATCTGGAAATTAATATAATAAACAATTTATTTTAAATGAATATTCAATACAGAGTTCCAAATTACATCATATTTTTTAATTTAAACTTATCGATATAGGATACGTTAAGTAGGTACATTGGATTGATTTTGAATGGCGGTTAATTATAAAAATATGCGAATAAAATTGAAATAAAAATGGACTTACCAATGAGAAGCAACTTTTTTTTAAGTTTATTTATCTTTTTGCCATATTTTTTTTACTTTTTGTTGGTACGCGCAACTGTTTGCCGACAAATATAAATATATTTCACAAATGGGAATCGTTTTTTCTCGGCTTGACTAACATTAAAATTCGATTGGATGTGACGTGCTTTCGGTTACAAAAATTGTATCAAAAATTTACAAACTATCTATACGCGAAGTATGGGCGTATAACCTGTCTTGAAATATTAATTTCATGTTCTTGCCATATCTTACCAAATTGCTTGCAATATAAGTTATGTTTTCCGCATGGACAAGAGTAAAAGGCTTTTTTAAAAAATGGTTTTCATTTTTTTTAAGAGAGGTAACTCTTCATATATTAAGAAAACCTTCATTAATTTGTTATCTTTATTGACTAGAGCCATTTACCGTACTTGAGAAAGAAAATTCGGATACAATTTTGAATATTTTAGATTTTACTTAATAATCACTTTACATAAATATCACTATAAAGAGTGTCTTTTTTTGTAAAAGATATCCATTTTTAAATTTTATTTAAACCATTATAAAATCAGCTAAATAAAAATCACGTCAAACTCTGGAGGTCAAGTATTAGATTAATTTTTAAAGACGTATCTTCACAGAGGCCTAATTCTTGTTTATAAGTATATTATTACCTTATCGGACTCCGCTTTCTTAACCGCCGTTTTAAATTGTCGAGCGCCACCACAAATACACAGAAACGTAAAAACACGCTTCTTACAAAAACTTCAAGATTACGGAACGGAAAACTAAAAAAATGATAAAATAGTTTTCTTGACTATAGTTTCGGTCGTTGGTTTATGTGCAAAAATTGAAGACAAACAAGTAGCAGTGATGCCGTGTTTTCCGTTATTGATAATTTCTAATATAATCAATTTTTGAGTAAATTTACGTCGTAAATTAAAAATAAAATTAAGTGTATATATATGTAAATATATTACCGATAATATTAAATAAATAAAAAAAGCTTACATGCTAAAAATTACCGTTATATACCAAATATAATACCGTTTTAAGAGTGTAAATATATTACCGTTTTAAGAGACGTCAACTTGATGAACATTTCCATGTCAGGTATTGAGGCATGCACCGCAGTTATTATTATATAATACCGAAACAATATTCTTTTGCGTTTAAGAGACAGATTTTTACAATTTTTTGACATTTAAACTTTGACGTAATATGGAGTCGAATAGTCTAAAAAAAAGATTAAATTTACAATGTACAATTTTACTCGGAAATCAAATTCAAACAAAGTCAATCTATCTTGTGACACGGTGGTGTGTAAAAAAGTTTTTAATCTATTCAATGAACCGACGGTTTGTTAATTTGTCTAGTCGTAATTAGTGTAGTTAATATACTCAATAACTTCATAATCTCTTCAAGTACTACTTTCAATTTATTTTCTACAATGTATTATAACAATGCAAAAAATTCAACTGGCCCGTGAAAATCATTACGTGAATACAACACTTTTGATTCAATATAGCTGTGTCTTTGAACTTCAGTATAATCCAAAACTTCTATATATTTTCAAGTCGAAAGTATATACAGCGATTTTGGGCTCTTCATCTGAAAAAAAAATTTAAAATAGGAAATTGATCATTTGAGAATAGTTTTGATGCAATTAAATGTTTAGAATTAATTAATCTTTGTTCAAATATATATCGCAACTTTCTATTGCAAAAATACTATTATTACAATTGTGCATCGAAGTTTTCCTCTGTTCTGTTTTGTTTCATATTACAGTTGACACCATCGATAAGAGCGCATTTCTTATTTTATGTATTCTATTGTAAAATTATCCAATAAAATTATGTCTTTCTAAATCAATTGGCTTATTGTATACTGTTAAAAATACTGTGTGCGCGTTAGTTTATAAAAAAATAAAGCCAACAGTTAAATTCGCTTTCGGTCTATTTTTTTGTATACCTGCGTCCAGTACCATTAATATGATTTCATGGTATAATATGGTTTCATTACTATTAATATGTTTTCATGTCATCACATAAATTTGCAACCAAATCTATTAATCATATACAGAACCTCTAAATATTCGCGGGTTACGTGAATTTGAACTTTCATCATGTCCTTTGAATGCAACTTCACACGTGCCAAATTTTTAATGTCGACAATTCTATGCAAAATATGTCTATTTATATTCACATGAACATTGTACCGTAATACAGATGTTCAACATTGTATAATTGAATATAAATATTATTTTTGCTCTGTAATTAATCAAATTTGACTTACGTAGAAAAGTCGTGTATGTTATTTTCCTGTTTAGGTACATGAGAATATTAACACCATTTATCGGTAACACATGGGAACTCTTATATATTGAAGAAAAAAGCCAGACTTAGTCATCATCATCATCATCATATTTGGCATGACAGCCCAGGGTGGGCCAAGGCTTTCTGTTGGAGATTCTTCCAGGAAGTTCTACTCTTCGCCTGGGTTTTCCAGTTCTTTATCCTAAGAATATTAAAATCTTCTTCCACTGAATCGATCCATCGTAATTTTGGTCTGCCTCTTCTACGAGTTGTTAGATGTTTTGCGATGAAAACTTTCTTTACTGGGTTTTCATTTTTCCTTCTAGATACGTGGACAGACCAGTTCAATCTTTTGATTTTGATGGTTTTAATGACATCAGGCTCACCAAACAACCTATAGATTTCTCAGTTAAGACGTCTTCGCCAAATACCATTTTCCTTGACACCCCCAAAAATTCTCCTCAGAACCCTTCTTTCAAAGGCTGCTATTTTATTCTCTCCAATTCTAGTCAAAGGCCAGGTTTATGAACCATATACTAGAACTGGCATAATAAGAGTTTTATATACTAATAATTTTGTTTTTCTTGTAAGAAAAGAAGATTTAAGGATGTTTAGTCCAAAAAATGCTTTATTGGCCGACGATACGCGATTCTGAATTTCAGAGATAGTGTCATTCTTATTGTTAACACAAGATCCAAGGTAAGTACAGTAGTCAACCGTTTCAAATGTACATGAGCCAATCTCCAAACGATTATGTGCATTATTTGGTGGAGATTTTTGTATAGCCATATACTTAGTCTTGGAGTCGTTTATTGCCAGACCCATTTGATTTGCAGCTATCTCCAAAGACAGAAAGGCCTCTCTCAACACTTAGTCTCAACCTTAAATTCACGAATTGTTTTTATTACGGTAATATTAAAACAATGCGTAAAACGTTTATTTTTAACTGAATAAGTTAAAAATAAACGTTTTATAAGAAATTAGACTTCGAGTTTTCATGTTAGCTGAATCCTTTTTACATCAAACAGTATTAGTTGAACCGGTTCTAATACTTTGTAGAGAATTTATTGTTTAAGTAATATTATGACAAATTGCACAAACTGTATTTTAGTATGCGGTATGCATATATTAATGATGAATAAATATTAATATTAAAATACAGCTAATACAAATAGATATTTAAGAAAACAATAATTATTTGAACTGCGTATGTTGCATGGGAAAAAGAGATGAGATTGCGTTTTCGTCGCAGTCGCGTCACGCCGACCAATTTCGGAACCACATTCGACTCGATTCGATCCACATTCGGAAATTTTCTTCACTAAATATTTGGTTGCAATAATTCGATAGTTATTACAATAACCGTTAATTATAATATACGTTACAATTTTCGACCAAAACGTGTATAAACAGTCATTTAGTTTAAAATAAATTTGTCTTAAAAGAAAACGTCTACTTTAAAGGACTAGTGGGATAAAGGAAACGGAAAATCTTAAGAGGTTGTTACGTAAGAGAAAGCATCAAAGAATCTGGATCTACGGCTGATCTCTTTAAGGGTGAGTATGTTTATTTGAAATAAATGTAGTTTTTAGACTCAGTGATTGCAATCAGAGACGTAACAATTCAGACAATTTTTTTAATTAAATTATTGTACTGTGTTTCAATTATTCAAATGTGTTTTAAGTTAACAATTACAGAAATATTTAAATTATGAGACTGCAATCTTAAGAAAGGTGTACACATATTTTCTTTTTTTCGACAACAACGCAAAGAGACAATAATTTCAATCTTTTAACGTCCACCTTGAAACTTATATGTGCTTATCGTTTTTTCTGGAAAATATTAACGAATGAATCACGATGTTGGAAGCTGAGATGTAATTTAGTTTATACGGTCTGATAGCCGTGGTAAGTGTAAATAATACATTTAAAAACTTCGTAATTTCTTCAAGTGCTATTTTCAATGTGTATTTAAAATTTATATTTTCTATTATGCATTGTAACAACGCGAAAAATTCAACAGTCCCTTGAAAATCATCCCGTATTTCTGATGCAATTTAGTTGTTTTTTTTTAAATTACAGTTAAATGGTACTTTAAGTGCAATGATAGCAATGCAATGGTAGCCTAGTCAGTGATATAGTCCTAAGGCGTTCGTTACTTATTCATGACTAATTAGACATACGGCGCGGTGCTGAAACACGGTCGAGAGCGAGGCGAATAGTGCGCAGCCGCCGCAATGAAATTATAATTAACTTTTTAAGGGCTCTATTTCCTTATTTCAAGTGGTGTTTTTAATGCACCAACAAAATATGCCGTCCATCGAACGAACACTTTTCTGCTCATAGTGTACGTTGTTTCCGTAGTATTGATAGTGATCAACGTTTCATAAAAAAGTCATGTGCCTGATGCAGACTTTAACAAATTAGAAAAAAATATTAATTTGAGACCACAAAATCTTCTTATTCATTACTTTATAACTATGTTTAGATTTTATTTAAATTTTTTTTTAAATCACCATTGCTTTATCCCGTATATCTATCTTTCTATAATCAAAGAGTTGTATTAAGATCGCAAAATCAAGGAATACTCCACTGCCATGATTAGTTTAAGCTATCAGACAAGATATTTTCTACTTGAATTTTTTGTAAAACATCAATTCCTGTATCTCTCATACAAGCCACAATATTCAATTTTTCATTCGCCTATCACTCAAATTCTCGTAATTGGTATTAAATTTTGAAGTGTTACTTTTTAAAAATCCATCGGAATACAGAAAAATTCAAGTTTTTACGTATGCTTAACTATGCGCTTCTTTTATTTCGATATCCTGGAAGCATATCTTATGAACTCCATTTTTAATACGTGTACGCGATGGCTGACAAAAAACATTAAATTTGCTAGCCAATTCATTCACTATCGTAGTCTCTGAGTCTGTTATTTCTCACAGCTTTTTTAAATATTTCAATCCTTCCATGTTGCCCTTATCTATACACCGGTACTGTATACCTGCTTTTCACATCTCGGTGTAATGTTATATAAAAAAATATTTTACTATGAGTAATATTACGAATTAAATGAATTAAATTAAAGATAAAAACTTAACAGAAAATATATCAATTTATGCTTAGCATTTGTTGGGACAAGTATTTTGTTTTTCTTTTATAAACCAATTTCGGACCCTTAAACGAGAGCGTTCCTTTTGTAATTTACTTCATCTCTTGGTATTCGTGTTATGTCAGAGCTGCCAGCAAATCCGTATTTACAGTATGGAATCCATCTACTGTAATTAACTTCTCTCTATTACCAATTTGAAGAGACTACAGCAAAATAAGATGGTATTTTTAGGCTTCCACTGCCCTTTTTATGTAACAAAAATTGAACTTGTTGGGATGAGAAATGTTTATATATAAAAATTGAACAATTAATAGACATATGACTTGTATTTAGAAAATGTTTGTTTGGGTTGTATTCATAAGTTTTTAACCCATCAAACCCTTAACCAGAGAAAATGATAATATACCTGAGTTTGAAGTTGTCTCCACTACTAACTTATCAGTTTGCTGCGTAACAGAAGACAAACGAACTCAGATGAAAATGATTTAACTTACAAAAGAAGAGACAAAGGAAAAAACGGTTAGGACAACCCATAACTATATCACCATAAAACATACTCAATATACCTATATTTACTAAATAAAAATCAAAGAAAGAGTAAGAATTCACATTGACAGTTTTAAGGTGGAAAAGTGCTTTTCTTCTACACTTTTGTACACAGTGCGAAACATGGCATATGAACATTGACTGTTAAATCAGTTAAAAGTTTTTAGTTTCCTTTTCTCCAATATTTTTTAAAATAAAAAATCTCTCATTCGTCATCAACAATGACTCTTATCTGTGTTTTTGCTCACAACAAACCTACTTATTTTTTACTTTGCTCGAAGAAAGGGAAATTTATGACTCCTGGACCAGTCTAGAAATTGTTTAGGCAATTGGTTATTCCGACATTAATTGCGACAAATTTGAAATAGAAAAAAATATTTCCCTGACTTTTAAGTTTGACATAAAATTTTAAATTGACATTTTAAAGAAACTTGAGAGCAAAGAAGCTTTTCAAGTTGTTGGGAATTGAAAGCAAACAGGACAATACAAAAATTAAATGCGTTGCAACGCTATCTGAAAGAAATATAATTTTTCCCATAAAATCTGCTCAATTTTATGGAATAAGACATGTTAGATATATATTAGGTCTGTTAGTTATATATTATTTTCTCTATATTTAAATATGTAATAAGTCCATATGTTTGAAAAATGTAGTGACAATACCAGTGTATTGGAAAATAAACAAAAAATATTTTGTGTTTGTAATACTATACAAATGATCAACGCTGTAAGGGGCTCGACGTTTGAAAAAAATTGAACAAAATGTGATATTAATTTTTAATTGGGAAGATAAAATTGACGATTATAAATTTTTTAAAGGAAACAACATGAACCTTTTCCACAAAAACGAGCACCTAAAACAAACACAATAGTTCCTAATATTAACTGGGTATAAAAATAGAGGAAAAAACAATTTCTCTTTCTCTGTTTTCTTTTAAGAAATAAGAAGCGTAAAACCATAATAAAATTATTATATAAAAAAATGATCGAGCAAATGTAATTAGAACAGAATTTACTAATTTTCTAAATGATAACTGGCAAGACTAAAAATATAAAATTAAACTTGTGTTATTTGCTAACAGTACCTACTTAACAAACATTATCAAGTAAACACCGTATCCCAATTCCGATAAAATGGACCGAATTGAAAAAAAAATGAACAGGATTACATCCGTAACCATGGTCTCAGGAATAATCCGCAACGTAACGGAGCAACAATAAAGGGAGAAAATAGAACACGTGTTATTCTTACTTTAACCCTCACGTCCAGAAAAACAAAATTGTTTCTCGAACGATTTTGAATCGTTCCTCTAACCATCTTTCAACAATCCAAACATTAGGAGTAAAAACGCGGTAACGAGAACGATATACAATATAAAACTAAACACACGCTTATTTAGATATTGAACGTTTAGCTGGCGATCCCCGCGTTTTGACTTCTACGATGCTAGCCTTATCCTACAAAAGTTGGCAGTTGGCAGCCACCGATTTATCACCTACAAAATTAGAACATCTATGTTGCATGAAATATGTGAATAAGTAATATTGAACTTTATTATTTTTACTTACATGTTATCGCTAGAACAATTGATGGAATACGCAAAAGTAATACAATCAAAACAAAGAGACAGGCATAAATTAAACTTCGATTCATTTGTTTTATAACATTTATTTACTTACTAGCTGTGGCTACGACTTTGTACGCATGAAATTCGGAAAAAGAACATTTATTAGAATTTTCTCTCGCTGTTGGTTAAAAGAGTATTTTGAATATTTTTAATGACTTCTTAAAATAATAATTGACGTAAGGATCAACACTGATCATGAGAAGCTCACCCACTGAGTTTCGATAATGAAAACTCATAGCTGCTACAATATGTTCTCTAGAATCGTCTTTTAGTTTAATAAGTAATTAGAATTGAAATGTGCGGAAAACGCTTTTGATCACAAAACTGAATATCCCCTTGGTTCACACCAAAGTAAACAAAGTAAACAAAAAAAACTAAGTTCTTCTTCCCTACAGTTTCATACAATGAGATGTCCGGGTTGTGTTGTCACAATCCGTCCCAATTACATTTCGCCCACCTGTCGGGAGCATTCACAATGGCGTGTTGTAGAAAGCGTTAGCAATTGGGTTTTTTAATTTTTTTTCTTATTTCGCTCATCTCTATTTATGTGTATAATTACTAGAAAAACATTATCGTATTATAATTGAGTAACTTTAATCCGTTGAATAAATAGTGTGATTGATATTATTATCAAAGTCAGCCATCTCATTATATAACTCAGTTACTGCAGAATTCGAATTAAGTCAATTATTTTTTCTTCATAATCATTCACTATTTCAATTATGAACTTAGGTTACTATATGAAATCGTTAAGTTACACTTCAAGTTTTTGGGAAATAAATCCCATGTAGACAGAAAAAGACGTATTTTAGAGATCGTCGTTGCCCACTGGTAGCCCAGGTGGCCCTCCCCCGATTCCAAGGGGGTTACGACCAGATTGTTTTTTTCCCGATGTGTCTGAGCGACAAGTAAAAATTGGCTCGTCTCTGATTATTATACTTTGCAATTTTTAACGGGATATGGCACATTTCGCGCCAGTTTGCATAAATTCACCCTTAGGGATAGCCCCGCGTGTACCTGCGGATTTGAAACGCATTTGAGCTATATTTTTGTTCCACTGCAGGGAGCGCGACGATGTGCGTAGAGTTTTGTTAAAGAGCACGCGTCTAAACATTTACGTAAAATCACGCGGAGTTTTAGAACGAGCTGTTTTTGGTCACCAAGGCTTGTTTGGGAATGGACCGACTTTTGAGTCATTTAGAGCGTTCGTAAAATGCGTTCTTGAAAAAATGGAGATCCTAAATGATTCATTGAGAAGGGACAGACTCTAACCATGTTGGGCGGAAGCGCTGAGACTGTAGATACGGGACACTATCAAGAAACTTTCGAAGGTCCCCTCTTTTGTATAATGTGGTTACGGGTTCCAGGAGAGGTCCTGAGACAACCCGGATGGAAAGTGGGAATAGTGCTAGATTTAGATTTTTTTGCAGAAAAAAAGAAATGATAAGCATTAAATTTATTGAGAAAGAATAGTTGACGTTATACTTATTTGCTTGTCTGAGAAATAAATATTTCACAGATATTTTAAATTGCAAATACAAGCATGTTATGTACTAGAATATCAATACGCATATACGCATCGATGTGCATATGGTGTTTTAGGGCAATCTAGGAATGCGTTTATTTGTAACTTTCAAATTGTATTAAACAATATATTTAGTGGATTAAAAGAATTGAAAATTACTTATCAAATCGTTATAAAGACTACCTGACCAACAGCTATTAAAAAAATATATAATTGACTATGAATGTTATAAAAAATACATCTGTATATATAATACGAATAAATCGCATATACATACACATATACATTTACACATACACATACATTACATTTTGATTCCTTTAATGCATCACTCTTATATAAAATGAGGTAATAGAGTAATATCAAAAGGCTCAATTTGATTTTCCAATTTGGGATCAATTTGGCAACCGTCACTTGCGTCAATTATGTTTTTATAAAATTTTACTTGCCGCCAGTCCCTATAAAATATTTACTAATACTTTTTGCTTGCTAGGAACAACAATTTCACGGTTATTATAGTTTAGAGAATATGATACATAATAATGTTATAATCATTATATTTCTGTTGATATAAAACACACGCCATCGCATCTAAGAAATAATGCAATAGCGTGTGTTTTAAATCAATAAAAATCTCGCTTCTAACTTGTTTTACATTATCCATATTCAATAAATTAACTGAAGAAATATATCAGAATTCCGTGGCAATATGCAACACAAACCCAAGTTTTCGGCATGACTTTTATTTAATAATTTCAATAGCAAAGTAATAAAGTTCGTAGTAAGTTTCTAACTAACATTTAAGCCTAGATTACAAATACAAAAATACTTATGGTATGTACCAAACCTTCTACAACCAATTACTATTAATACTGAAGTTTTGTAGGTTAGAAAGGCCGGCAGTTAAATTATTGCTTTTTCAGACTACTTACTTTTTAATATCACTTTATCCTGCTTTATTATAACATCTATTGTAAAATATTTTATCATCGTGGAAGTATTGCTTCCGAGAAAGTAGTATTATTTTTAAGATATCGCCTTAGGGCTAAAAAGACCAAGTTAATGTCAGGTTGGCCTTATTAGACTTTTGACCTTTTTAATTTTTAATTTTAATGTTATTTAAACTTCGCAAATCGAAAAAAAATTTAAATCAACAAAAATAAAATAAAAGAGTAAGGTAAAGCCTGTTTGCAACACAATGATCTTATCCAAGCGGTCAAAAGTTTATTGCAGTATTTTATTTCGTTTCTCTGATGGCGGAATGGAAATTATATTAAATATTGACCTCAATTTCATTTCGTTTTGTAATATTTTTTAACAATCTTTAATTTAGTTATTAAATTAGAATATTTAATAAGACTCGTAAGAAGTTTTTTTTTAAACATACTGGAATTATTTAAACTTATTTACATTTTTATATTCTTTTAGTTTCTTAATGAAACCAAGTATTTGTGTTTAACGTATAATTATTATATTATAAAAAATAAATTTAATTATTAATTTATAAAAAAAAAAATTGTAAACGATAATTAAGCACCATATTTGATTTTAAATTTAGATCTTATTATATATTTGAACTGTGAATGTTTATTAAAACAAGAAATTTCCAGAGCCAACTGTCCATTATTACATAAAACTATTTCTCGGTAAGTATTGCTAAACGCTTTGACAAGTTCTATCATGATAAGATGTCATACAGTTACGAAATCTTGACATTTTGTGATTAGACAATTTCAGGTCTCCCATATATTGACTATTATGAAAATGAAATACATTATACAAAAACAGTTTAACACGATGGTTCCATAATAATATATTTGTTGCAGTGAAAATTAATTTACCCGCGTAATTATTAGATAAAAGATATTCCTTTAAATCTATTTCCTCATAAACGCCAATATATTTTTGTAATTTTTGGATAAAATGTAACCCTTCCAATGAAGAGTGATTCTATATGATAGTGAGTTTAATAATATCCCTATAAAATAACATGAAGATAATACCCATTTACTTTAGGATCTAAACATTTAATATTTTTTTACGTATTTTCAAACCTCATGCACTTACCAAATAACTACATATGATTTCTTTAATTCATAAAATAAAGCTTCGATAGAGCGTAATATTAAAATTCTTGCTAATTTCGTATTGTCTCATGAATCATATATAGAGTATCTGAGAGAGAATGTTTTGAAATATGGCTTGTAGTTATCTTTGTTCCCATTAACATATAGGCAATCTACTGATACGACATTTTCTCACTATTGTATAGTGTGGTTAATACCAAAGTTTCAAGAGGCAATGACCAGTAGTGGAATTGCCGTAAGATGGTGGCCGTATACCCATCGTGTTTTGGTATGTCAATTACGTTCAGGACAACTTCCGTTTGCGATATGTTTTCCTGCCTATTAATTTTGATTTTTGTGTGTGAAAATTTGATTATTCAAATCATCAATCTCGTAGTAAATTTTACGTCCATCGATAAAAAAAATTGCGATAAAAGTGGCGAAGGAAGGCATTTTGTAACAAAATGTAATTAGCATGAAGCACATTGCAATTTGTACATCTGCAGGTATATAATGTGAGTACGCATATATATATAATATATATATATATATATATATATATATATATATATATATATATATATATATAATTTAAAGCGAGTTTGTGCTTGGTTTCGTACATCTTTTCTTCTGTAGTATTTGGTGGCATGTATATTAATAACGGAAACCTGTTATTTCCACTGACTAGTTTATTAAGAAAATCAAGCGCGGCCATCATTATTGCGGTACGATGACCATGAAGAACACCTCGAGTACTTAAAAATTACTAATTGCGAACGTTAAAAAAACCATGATGGTGGTTCGTGGGTGAGACAAATGGCTAATGTCAATCACTTGAATATGTAAAAATAATTAAAAGTTAACTTATTTTATTAATTAATATAAATTATGCTTGGTGAAAGCTTATTTATTTCTCTTCAAGAAAATGTACTGCCAGCTCTATAGCGGATAAAAACCTTGGCTAACGTCTGCTACGTTAGATTGCGATATGCATTCAAAATATGCTACAAAGACTAACCGTTCCCTTAACGTTCTCTCAAATACTCACGTTATCAATTAAATTTAGTGAAGGTGAAAATTTACGAATATTTTTGAAGTAAAACTTCTTTACGCACGCTTGACTTGGGGAGTAAACTGGTGAATGCGTGAGGAGAGTGTTACGAAAAGTGTGATCGGGCGAGGCGAACGGAAGTTAAGAGGGAGATATAAGTTAGTGAAGTCAGAAAGAGAGAGAATTACGTTTCGTATATTACTGTAGGGACATGAGAGAGGTGCGAGCACACATTTTCTTTCTCCCTTTCTCTCATAGCCAGTTATGTTTCGTATATCTACGACACAGTGCAGGCCTATTATCTGTATCATACTGTAGGAGCAAGAGAGAGCAGTGCGCGCACATTTTCTTTCTCTCTTCCTCTCATAGCCAGTGCATGAAATATATATATATATATATATATATATATATATATATATATATATATAAATCAAGAAGAATCAACGGCCGCTTTATATATATATATATATATATATATATATATATATATATATATATATATATATGCGAATTTGTTAGCGTTACGCGAACAGCGATTTTTTGATTATTTTGTAATTTCATTTCGGCCTTGAACAATTTTACAAATTATTATTTTGTTCAATATATTAAATATTCTACGTTTAAAGTGAATAAAATCGTAAATTAATTTTAAAGTTCATATTTTGTGAATTTGAAGTTTAAAGTCGTGTGGTCTAAAGCACACTCGTTTTTTTTTATTATACATGCTGCCAACGATTTAGTGAAACAAAAGCGTCGGCCGCAGACATATAAAGTAGGCATGCATTGTATATAGTACCTAGTTTTTTTTTAAGTAAAAAAAACAATAATGAAGACCTGAAGAAATAACGGAATTTTTTTTCGCTGAAGGAATATTTAAACCGCGCGCTGATAATAAAAAACTGTCATTTCTATGGTTGCATCATCAGACAATTCGTGACAGATATTGGAAAACTTCATTTCGTTTAAATTTTTTTAGTGTATTTTACGTCAGACGACACTGGTTGTATATTGGTTAAATACAAAAAATTACAATGTTATGAACATTATGTATTAACACTTAAAACATGATTATAATGATGCATAATCATACCAAATTTTGAGTACCGAGAAAATAAACAAAGGAATTCTATTCTAGCTAAATGATACTCGCTGTATTCTCTATCTGCTAAAACACAAACGACCACCGGTGGACAGGGACGTGTGGCGCGTTAGTACACTAACTAGAGTTTAACCAGGAGAGCGATTAAATAATCCCTCGTTAATCACGTTGTCGCGCTGGCGAGGGCGAGCCGGGACCGTTACGTTACGCATGAGACATGCGGAAGAATCAACGGCCGCTTTATATTCAGCTGATATCCTTGCGCTGCGCGCTCCTAGTAATTGCAGTTTCAATTTATGCTTTGATGACGGCATGCTTTGAGGACGAATGACCTGCGTGGTGAAGTGGAGAGCGGTAAATTTGAAGAATAAAGATTTCTTTTAATTTAATTCATTTCATGCAGTGATGCTCGCAGGCGTTGCAAAACGTTTTTATTTTATTTGTTTTTGTTAATATGTCCATAAATTATGATCATCAAAATAACCGCATTCTTGCAATAAGTAAATACATAATTTCACTTAAAAGTGTTATGGCTCTATTGCATAATAAATTATGGTATACCTTACCTATTTTAAAAGTTTTTCTATGACACGGTTCAATTGTAATTCATCACTATGATTTTACATATCTCGGCAAAACATCTATATTATAACATAGATTTCTCAGAATAAATCTGAAGAATCTATGTATTTAAAAAAACAATTTAAATTGGCAGATCTACCTGAAAGTTCAGTCTACTTTTTAGGACATTAGGTAACAAATGCTAATCAGCGGTTGATGATCACGTCGATCTGTTTAGATTGACGTGATCAGCATTAAATTTGGAATTAAATCATAAAAAAATAGTTTTTCTTTAAAAATAGTTACTATTAAAATTACTGTTTATATTAAAAAGCCTTGCTAATTTTGATTTATCCACCTTCAATAGATTTTCAGTTTCACTACTTAGACATTGTAATTTGCACGGTTAAAATTCGTTCTAGCGTGGTCATTTTTAATATAATTCATTTAATTTAAAAATATTGTTATTTCGAGAAAAATCTACTGAATAATATAAGTTTATATTAAAATAAAAAAATTAAAATAAACTATAAACATTAATCGCAAATATTCTGACGTTATTTAAGATTAACTAGTACTAACCTCTGTTCCAAATACTATTACACATGCAAAACTATCTGTGAGAGAAATGGAAGTATTTCGATCTCACAAAAGAAATATACGTCAGCAAAAGCGTTCAAAACAAACATAAATTACAATATTTATGCTATTACTAATAGTCGTCCAGTTTCCAAAATTCGACCATAATTCAATAATTTTTTCAATCTCTACGTTATTGAGGTTCTTTTGTCAAAGAGTATTAGTTTAAAAAATAGCATATAAAAGACACGCAATGAAATTACTGAAACAGGATTTAATTTAAATAATAAAATGTACTTACATATTCACTTTGTTTAAAATACTAATATGTATGTGAGAGTAAGTCAATTCAGATTGCCGCTACAAAATTTTCATGTTGCAACAGCTGTTTATTAAGCGGGCCGTATTTCACTAATTTATAGAACACAGGTATTTATTACACAAAGTATTTATAAAATAAACGCTTTTTGCCTCGACATACACTCCACACACTATTGAAAAAGGAACATTTGCAATCACATAAAATTCACAGCTCGAAACTCATTCAATCAACCTGACATTTTAAAATTCTTTGGTGAAAATCTCTACTCAATGCCACTATTTGACCACACACTATTACGTTCATATTTGACATTGACAATAGGAACGTAAACAATGAATATTTTAATGTATTTGCAATATATATTATACATAAAATTTAACTTTCTGCACTCATAGTTCATATGAACTTTAACTATGACAAATCTTTCATTCTTTCGTGCTTAAAAAGATATATAAAATTTTATCTTCATGTATTAATATATATATATATATATATATATATATATATATATATATATATATATATATATATAATATATATATAATGAGTTATCCACTGTCCTTGGCTAGTTTATAATAGGCCTAGGTACAGTAATTTACGTTTATTATGAACGCCTTCTCTCACATGCTGAATATGCGATGGTCCCATATAGATGATTTACAAGTAAAGCCCTTATTAGGACTTCAATATTCAGCAATATTATGACTGTGTCACGAAAAGAATATTATACTGGCAATTTAGTATCCTTCTTAAGTTTTTTACATGAAGTTTCTGCGCATAGTAACGAAATGTTTAAACAAAATTAAGATTAAAAAAACGTTAAAAATTTTAAAAATTATCGAAGAAATTAAATTATTTCATGGCAATAAAGGCTTAAGTAATTTACAATATTTTTGATAGGTATCAGAAAAAAAATTGGTTGTCTGTAAAGTCGGTTTACGGACGATAGTTTTACGTGACAACGTCATAAAGAAACATTGATGAAAAATTGGATACTTTTATGATTTCAATTGAATTATTATCACTGAATTATTATTATTTTATATAATACAAAGAAGGAATTAATTGAAAATTATAATTTTTTTGATAATTTAACATTTATTTACACTCGTTAATTCAAATATGTTTTTACTTAAATTATACAGATTAATTACAAGTAACAATGTGCTATTAACTATTACTATTTGTTTACAACTTATATACATGTGTTATATTTAAGATCTTCCAAACTGCGTTATTCTGTTAAGGATAGGACGATGATAGGTACAGAAGCTCGCGTGGCGGCGTTCCAGTAGCAGAACGTCACGCGAAACGTCACGCGAGAAGAGAGATAAATTCCGACGCTTGGGCCGATCGTGCCTCTCTATCACTTGTTCCGCGCTCGCACGCTGAGTTTACACGCTCAGGCTCGGGCGGAACGTGACAATTTTTCATGCATGCAGCCGATGTTAATCGATTTATAAAACGTTATCACGTCAAATAATGTTTTTGTACCAATTAGTCAACATAACTTTATATGAACCTGTTCTAGTATAACCACAATAACATTATATGAACCTGGTATGTATCTAGTATGCAATTTTGTTAAAATACATAAGGTATAAGGAATTTAAATGAAATTTTTAATTAAATTATTTCAGTACACGATTATTTACATCAAAATATGTATGTATAGTTAGGTATATGTACAGGTATGTTTATTTTTGCCCGCGGTGTGCAGATACAAAAACATATGAATAAGTATGTTACAGTATTTATTACACAAATAAATTCAAAAATACTTATTGTTTAAAGGCGGAACCTATGGCTAGCGTAGCAGTGATAGATTCATTAAGTGCTTACTAAGCGCTGACGTTATCATTTAATACATGCATAGCGCCATTAATTGCGCGAACCCCGTTTTACATGCTGTAGTTTCTAGCTTCCAACATACAATTGGATGCGGCGAGCACAGCCGTGTCAGTGAAGTAACTGCGGCTTAACCGAGAGAGCAAGAACTCGTTGGTTAATCATATTGTCGCGGTGATGAAGGCAATCTGTGTCACCACGCGAACAATTGCCTGTGAATCGACACTATTCAGAGTTGAGCGCTGTCACTTACTTACACATACACCATGCTTCCAATTGTAAATTCAATTTGTTTCAAAAATTGTTCTAGTGTATGGCAATGTGAAGAGAGAAAAAAATATGTTCAAAGTGAGTGTAATCACGTTCCCGGAACCATCTTGCCATCTTTGTATAACATCTCTTGAAAAGTGACTTAGTTGGTGGTGGCACGGCGGATGTGGCTGAAAATATTATTTTATTTGCTGTATGCGTTCCTTTCGCGAAGCAGTAAAGAATGGGACTATTACTTAGTCTACATGAAGCACCGAAAACGACCAAAAAAGCACAAAAAACTTTACTTAATGAAATCATATTCAAATTTCATTTCTCTTCAATAAACATCTCTGAAAACTCAGGAAATTCACTGCAAGTTAATAAATAAATCTATATGATTTTTTTTATAAAAAGCAAAGTGAAAAAACTTAAAACTCTTCAGAATACAAGCTGTGCAAAAAGTCGTTTGGTTTTCCAAATGAGACAAGGAGATCTCAAAACAAATTGTGACTTGAATACCTTCATTTGTTAGTAAATGGTCGCCTGGAAAGGTGAAATCATTTGCTCCCAGTAGCCGTGATATAAAGAATTCATCTTAAATACATTTACATTCCCGCATTATCTTTTACCGTTCGAGCAGTTCTGATCGAGCGTATTAGAGACAAATGGCAAACCACCTGTTTCTTCGTTTTGCCTACCGCAACGATAAAAGAGATAAAAAAGAATAAATTTGTAAGGGTTTTATAAGATTTTTATATACTTATTCAATCATAAGAGAGGCGTGCGAAATGGTAACAAAACAAAATAAGTTCAAGTACCTGCGAACTTTATACGGCACAATATACGGTGCGTCCGAAAAATAAGAATTTTAAATGAGGTGAATAGTCACGGTTTGGTCTTAGAGCGATACCGTGTGCGCTTGTTAAATCCCTAGAGTGTAAGAGAAAATCTCATTAACTCGAATTGGAACCGAGTTTTATATTACAAATAGCATAAATTTGAAAAAGTAAAGATTATATAATTTTATTTGTGGGAGTAAAAGAAAGCCATATTTTTATGGCATGGTGAGTTTGGTTAGTGTAAGTTTTGATAGTCGCATTACGAGGTCATGTATTTATGCAAGTACACGACATGTTGTGCACTGTGTAAGCAGGTAGCTCTAGCAGTTCAGTTCAGTGTTTTGTTAAGTGCCTATTAATTAAAGCACTGATGGAATATTTAAAATTTTAAGGCTATATGGGGTTTTGGGATAATATCCATACAATGTTCTTGGTGACACATAATTAATTTGATGCTTGGTACATATTGCTATTACAAATCACTGTATCGGATCTTTTCTATTTCACCAGCCAAATAAGCTATATTTATGCGATTTAATAAGCTGAAATTGCTGTCGACAATTATCTTTAATACTATAAAAACAAATGTTTACTCCTCAAAACCGTTGGTCTGTTGGTTAGGCGGACATTTCCTGCCATAATTTATTTCAAAGGCCCTGACATCTTTTTAGGTAATTTTCATTGCATTAAATACATATTTCCATGTCACGTTCCTCATTCGAACATTCTATACAACGCAATGCGAGAGATTAACTGAACACGCTGAATGTCTTTGTTACCTCAAATCAACTTCCACGTCAGGGTTTTGTTCTTAAGTAACTCATATCCTGAGAATTCTTTCTTTATAAAACCAGTCTACATTACAGAATAACGCTAAATTTTCTAAAAAATATTCCGCAATGTTTAATGGAAATGTATTAGTTTTTTTTCCTTAATTTATTTTAGTGATATAAAGCTGAAATGGCTATATATATATATATATATATATATATATATATATATATATATATATATATATATATATGTATACGTATATATATATATGAAGGCAAAGTGAAACATATTTATATAGATTTATGGAATAAATTCATAAAAAAAAGTTTAGGTTACCTCCCCTACTTGTGAATTTGTGGTTATTTTTTTTCAAATGCCACTAGTGTAGTGTTATTGACTATGTCTTTCAAAATTGTTGGGAGTACATCACTAACTGTTTTTCGATACAGAGTTCCATTTAGGAAGTACGAACCTCCAAAGTGATTATTGTTGGAGTTACGTATCCCCAAACCCCTTATCAGCTAAATCGCTATTTTTTAATAGTATTTTCAATAGTTGCATGTATGACAAAAGTAAACTGAAAATTAGCTTAGCGGGTTCTACTAGTTTATGAGTAATTTTCGACCTACTAGTAGCAAGTATGAAAATGACTTAGAAGAAACAACCTAGTATTTTAGAATGTATATATATATATATATATATATATATATATATATATATATATATATTTTTTTTTTTTTTTTTTATATATATATATATAATATATATATATATATATATATATATATATATATATATATATATATATCCTTTAATCTACGCATAAAATAAAAAAATAAAAATAAAAGAACTTGAACTTTAACTCGACCTTTCTCAGTGGTAAGCTATTTGTAGTTCATGTGTAAATTTTGTCATGGAGTCGACTATTCTTATACTGTAACTAATGTTATCATTAAAATATATATTTCACATAAGGACGAAAGTTACCAAATAAAACGACGAAAAAACGGGTTAGAATGAAAAAAACTATATCAGGTACGAATAGAACTCCTAATACGAGGGTTCCATACACATTTCGGTACTTAAAGAAATTTGATCGTATATTTATATTAAAATATTTACACATGTTAATTTATTGGAATTTAAATATATTGTAACGTATTATATACAATACCTTACATAGGGACAAAAAACATATTTCAAAAATTTTAAGATCTAAGGTAATCGCCATAGTTTTTCTGTATCTTCTATTTAGACTTTACCAAGCCTGTTTTATTTTATCTTTCGCTTAGTAGCTTCGGAAATCGGGGAGCTGAATACCATATTTGTTCATCTTTTTTTAGAATATCTTTTCTAAAATAAAATTTAAAGGAAGAAAATTTATGAATTAAAAGAATAAGACTTAATTATATAATTAATAAATTAATACAATAAATATGGCATGAATTAGAATAAAAAATGTTTCGAGATTCATGTATTTAAAATATTTAGGTACCTTGTATATATATATATATATATATATATATATATATATATATATATATATATATATATATATATATATATATTTACATATACATATGCATATATGTAATTATATAGGCAAGTGTAGAAAACCATTCCATTTGTAAACCCTCTTATTGAATTATATTAGTCGATTTTTATAGTATTACTTATTAAAATTGTTGCACAAAATTATGTTAAGGAAATATTTAAATTACGTGCGGAATATTTTGCAGTTTAAACATTTCTAGAAAAGATATTCGATAAGTCTATGCATTAAAGTAAATTATATTGTAAAGCGTTGTCTCCACATCTAACGTGGATTTGTGGTAATAATGATATATACAAAGATACAACCGATACGAACATTTTGAAGATAGTTTAAATTTTTAAAGTTAATTTCTAACCGACCCGCTGTGAAGTAAAACAGTAAAAGTATCGAGCAATGGTAAAATTTGGCTTTTATTATTATAAATTTTCCTTAGAGTACCTTTAGTTAAAGCTGCAGTAAATTTGGAAACAAACTCTTACAAAGAAACTTATAACCAACAATGACAGTCTAAGATTGTCAAGATTAATTAACAGATTTGCTCAGTGGCTAATCAGATAGCTTTCTATATTAAGGTCATACTATGTAAAAACATTAATATAATGTAATCAATTGCGTGGGTTGTACACAGAGAAAAAAATTTATACATTTTGTTACCGTCAAAATGAACAGAATTAGATAGAATTATAGCAGTAGTAATACAGCAACGGTTAAACATTTTGATTCTCTACGAAACATTCAAAGCATTTGATTGTGTTCATACTAATGCAAAGTTTTTTATTTATTATATGGTGGAAAAGATGAATGTACCATGTCCTGTATACAAAGAGGCAGAAGGGGACACGTTTTTCAGCTATAAAATTGTTTTCACAATGCCTTTTTCTCGATTTTGCCATTTTTTTTCAAAACGTCTTCTACTCTTACGTCCAAAATAAATTGTATGTTCTTCTTCGTTTACCTTGTTTCATTAGTTGACAAATAGTTCCAAACGGCAAAGAAATGAAATTTATTATATCAGTCAATATTGTAAATTTTGTAATTTTGCAAATTAAATTTTACATGGGACAAAAACATTAAAAAGAAGCTATGGAAGACGGTAATATGAGTAATCCGTTGAAATTTTATAGCATTTCCAGACACTAATCAAAGCGACAGTTTGGGCTTCGGTCAAAACATGAAATATCACCTAACCTCCTAATGCCTAAATTTTATATATTTTATCTAACTAATCCCTAAACTTGATAGAATTTATTCATAGGTTACTCTCTCTCTTGTTATAGCCTTTATCGTGAGCCGCACAGTACTGATGTCATCTTCAAATGCCGTCATTGAGAGATATCCCTTACGCAGGTTATCACCGAGATTAGTAGGATTACACTTGAACATCGTTAAACCAGTTGTAAATAGTAGAGCTGGATGTGGCTTCATCACAAAATATCCATCGAAAGTGTTCGTAATTTTATTGTTGATTGAGTTTACGAATTAAAAAATTACGAATACTTTCAATGGATATTAAATGCTTGTAAAATGATTGTGTTCCGTCTTGAACTGGCCGAAGACGATTACATCTTGACGTGACACACAATTTTCATTTAGCCGTCAATTTATAAAAACAAACGACAAAATTAAGCAAAATATCTGAATTAATAAATTATTTTTAAATTATAATTTATTTGTTTCTGACCATTATTACAAATAGCCATTTCCTCAACACTGCTCTAATGATAATAAGGCGGGAATAAACATGAACTCACGTGTATGTGAAATGTGTGTTCTGTCATCAATTTTATGAAAATATTTTCTTTTTTAAATTTTAAGTCGAGTCACTTACTGGATTTGTTTGTTTACTTTATTTATTATTTAATATACTGAGTTTGTGTCTTCATTTCATGTATAAATTATTTACAAAAAATTATTTTCCTTGTTCCTAAATTAAATTTGGCCTCAATTAAAATTATTTCTAAATCATTCAAATGTATAGTTATTACAATATCGTGAAAATATAACAACAAAAAACAGAGCAGCGAATAGTGAAATGTTATAGATGAATAGTGAAATATTATAGTAAAATGTTAACAGTTTTAACATTAAAGAAAGTTACAGAATTAAGGTTCGTTGTTTTAGGTTTTTTGATTCGTGAACATTACATGAGAATAATCTTCTTTAAACTATAGTACTAATCTTTAAACTATGGTTAGACGTATTGACTATTAGATACTTTATTATTTTTCATTATCATTTCATTATCGACAACCTGACGACTGCTGGCATCTGTGTGAGCGCGAATGCTTTTTAAGTGTAAGCATGCGAAACGGCAACAACTGGCCTAGCGGTTACTCTTCATAGTAACTTAGTAGTCGACTGTTACGTTAATTTTTACTTATTGAATCTTAATTAAATACAATTTATATTCATTTTTCATAGCTCTACATTAGATGTATGAACATTTTTTGAAAGAAAACTGGTTTAACATTGACTTTGTCCAAAGTTTTTAATAGATAGACAAAAATCATGAAAATTCTGGATTGTCTCAGAATCGCATAATTCATTAGAGCTCTTAGAGAGAAGACTTTACAATTTCATCTTATTAATTAATTTGACTCAATAGTATAAATCTCCATTATTCATATTTTGAAGGTCAATTCGTATTTCGTAAATATCTAATTAGAACAAATGTTTGTTTGTCATATTTATTGTAACTAGCGCAATCATTTATCTGATTCGATTACAAACATAGATAATATTTCCCGATATTGAATTCATCGTTATCATATTTTTTTATATGTGCAGCAACTATAAAGTTATACTACGAGTTATTAGACTTTTACTATATGCTGCTAGTTTTGCAATCGTCAAACATTTAAAGACAGCGTTTGACATAGTTTAACTCAGCAGAAATACCACCGATTATAATATAGAGAATACATCTATATATTAATGGAGATAAAGAGACCTTGATATTTCATGAAAATTAGTTTTTCCTTTAATGGATTTACATATAATATTATATTTTGTGTTCGAAAAAAATGCATCTTGCTATTAAGAATAAGTTGGATATCCATATAGTCATGCAATGCGATGTGTAACCTGGATTAACCACCAAAAATAAATATCGTTTACTTCACCTCCACTTTAAATACTGATCTCGAGAATCTATATTAAGCCCGAAACTATTCTCAAGTCAATTCCTGAGTTGTCTCAGAACGTCTCCAGGGGCTCGTAACCAGTCGCCTTATACAAAAAGTGGGCCTTCGAAACCATCCTTATAGTCCACCATATCAACTATCGAGCACTTCAACCTCACAGGTTTAAGTACTTTTTTTCACTCAATGAGACATTTAGGACCTTAATTTTTTCCTGGAACGTTTTTAACAAACGCTCTAAATGCTCCAAATTCCCGGTAAACCGTTTCATGGCACAGAAAGCACCCTAGGCTCTTTCCCGAATATATCGGGCCTGCGAGTCGAGGACCGCTCACCGTGAGTCGAGGACCATGCCCGGGTATAATCTCGTACTTTTAGCGAACAAAGCTAAACTTATTCTTGGTGCCCAAGTCTGGTATTGTGGTGAGGGAGTTTACTGCCTGATTCTCCGTCTCTTTTCGGCTCGATCCTCCAACCAATAGCACCGTGTTCTTCGCATATGCGATCATCCCGCTTCTCTAAGGGAGTATTGCGAGTATCCCATCACACATCACTTTCCACAAAATTGGATTAAGTGCGGAGCCTTGCGGCCAGTTCCTGTCCAAAGTTTTCTTTACTTCTATGCCTCCATCCTACACATAGATAACTCTATCACAAACATATTTTTTAATCACCTGGCGGAAGTCTGCTGACATTCACTTAAACTCTAGCGTGAATAAAATAGCCGGCCACCAGGCATCAAATACTCTGTAAATGTTCAAAAAAGCACCAAGATGATACTTATTGGGGCGCGCATTTTCTCAGAAATGTATCAATTATTGATGAATACGTATCAATTATTATACAAAATCTCGTTTATTTGAAGTGAACAAGTATTCACGGTTAAATTTAATTTGTCTCTTATTCTTCTCCAGAAATTATCATCAGACTCTAACCTGGCTAACGATATAGTTATTTTGCAAAGCAATAACTACCAGTAAAAATACTTTAAAATCATGGTTATTTTACCACCATTCGTTAAGACCATGACCTGGTGAACGGTGTAGTTATTTTCCAATAAAACAATTACCAGTAGCAAACATCTTGAATGACAATTGATTTACCACCATCTGTTGAGGAATTTAGTTGCTCATCTCTAAAACCCATCATCACACATTGACCTGATTGGACGAAGTAGTTATTTTGCAAAGTAGCAAATACCGGTAGCAAACACCTTGAATCACTGATGATTTACTACCATCCGGTAAGGAGTTCCAGTGTTCATCTGCAGAACTCATCATCAGACCTTAACTAAGTGGATAGTGTAGTTATTTTGTAAATTAACAACTACTAGTAGCAAATATTTTGAATTACAATTGATTTACTACAATCCGTTAAGGAGTTTCGTTGTTCATCTCTAGAACTCACCATCAGATACTGATCTGATCGATGGTGTAGTTCTTTGGCAAAGTAATTACTACCGGTAGTAAATACCTTCAATAACGGTTGATTTACTACCATCCGTTGAAAAGTTCAACTGTTCACATCCAGAATTTATTTTTCTAAGTAAAAATTACCAGGAGCAAATATCTCATATCACAGTTGATTTATAACCATTCGTTAAGAGGTTCTATAGTTCATTTCCAGACCTCATTATCAGATCATCACCGTATTTACATAGGGCTACGTCGTTAGTATACACTTTGAAACAAAAAAATAATCGTGCAAATCGACCCAGAGATCTTAGAAAAATCGGTGTACTTAGTATGTGTGTATAATAATATGATTTAAATAAAATACATTAGACTTACAATCCACGATTATATCAACAGCACGAACTGCTGTTGATATAATCGTAGCCCGTCCTGAATTGGCACGATTACATCCACAGCAGTTCATGCTTTACCAGTTTCGTTTCGTTCGCGATGTCAGATTTTTGTTGGGAAATAAAACACTTTGGGAAATAACAACAATAACATATTTTATTAATAAAAAAAAAATATATATATATATATATGATTAGAGATAGAGTAAGGTTTAATGTAGGTGACTGGTTTTTGGATTTTTTTTTAATTTTTAAAACAAAAAATTATTAGTCAAAAAATAAACTCGAAATATATATGAAATGAATCAAATTTATAAAATTGTTCATGAAATGTGGGTGTAATTCACGTAAATTTCCGGAATTTATTTTAAGTAAATTCATGCAGCAAGCCGCCATACTAAAATGTATGCGGGAGTAAAGAGAACTTATGCATATTAGAGCGGCTGCCCAGCAGCTGCCAATACTACTACTACAACCGAAGTACTGGACGTATACTATGGGTAATCTATTTTATGAATCGAGAGTGGCAAATGATATCGTGAAATACTTATTAAAATAAATATTATGTAAATTTCTGCAAAATTATATAAATTTCTTGAATTTATATACGATACGACTAATTATTAATGTTGTACGATAAAATAATTTACATTTTAGTTAAGTTAATTTTCCGTAGTATGAAGTTTAGAATAACATGCCACGCATAAAAAAAGTAAAAAATTATTTTTTTCAAAATTTCTATCAAACTTTGTATATGTTTGCTTTGTTCTATTAGTTTCCTAAAAAACAAGTGCTAACAATGTGTTAATAAAATAATAATACTTGTTTTCACAGAAAAATCGATAAAGATCTGCTCAAAAAAAATAATATAGTGATTTTTTTAAAAGTGATGCTATCGATTTTTTTCAAACCTTACACATTATTACTTTTTAATGTGACTAATATATATATATATATATATATATATATATATACATATATATACATTTATATATATATATATATATATATATATATACATTTATATATATATATATATATATATATATATATATATATATATACCATTACCTGTTGGCTCGAAAAAATCTGTTAAGGCAATCCTCAATCGACTTCGACAAAGATAGTTTTTTTTTCAGAAAAATATATTTTCACAAAAATATATAAAATTATTTTATGGAATTTTAATTTCGTGTTTGTTTGTGCTTAATAAGGCCAAAAATATTTAGGTACTCCCGTCGTTTTCACGAAAGAACTTTGTATAAGGATTGATTCCATATAACAATGGATATAAAATTTATTTTGTCAAAAATAAGTATACCCACTTTTGCCACGACTCCAATTTCTGCAGCGATGAGACAGTAGTATTTGAGACAATATCAACAATTATAATAATATTGATAGACATGTTCATTGCTTATAATATACATATACTACGCTGTTGCGGAAAGATCATAAGATAAAAATGGCATCATATTTTTTATTCTAAATATCACCATCCAAGACAAAAAATGCATCTCATATAATTCAATACGAGTAAAAATAATTTGACGATGAACATGCGATTTGTTTAATGTTTGTTTTTTTTATTATAGTCCAAAAACCTATTGTTATACAGACGGAGTTTTTCATTACAAAAAAGAAAAACCTGAAGTAGCAATCCACATCGATTGTCGCGTCGTCGGTGTAACTTTTTTTTTAAACTGGCTCCAAAAGTTAGCGAACATATGTCACAATTCAGTTTTAATTTGAATCGTTTAGAAATTATATTCAAGTAACGAATAGTTTGGACGTAAATTCATTATTAGACGCAAAAATGTAACCGAAAATTTACAGTTTGGATGAAAAAAAGATGATAGAATTTAATCGAGTTGTATCATAAAGTAATTTCAGCAATATGTTATCTGGATCCACTGGTACTCATTTCCAACCATTACCGCTTCCACAGATATATGTACCTTGTTCTGCATTATATTTTATGTCCATTCGAAATAAAATTTACGAATGGCGGAAAAAGGAAGCCGTATGTCCTAACGCTAAAACTGGGAAGGAAGAAGCAAATTATACAAGTTCTGTTGGCAATGTTAATAAAGACGGGCTACCACTGGTAGCTCTCGATAGTTGCGGGTCAAAGAACAACACTGCAGTTATCAATTTCAAATCCTCGATCTTAATTAAAATTTATTTCTAATTAAGGTCACATATTTGTAATAAAGAGTGAAAATTTGTATTTGTTTGATTTAAATTTACGTATGGAAAAATATTTTATGTTAAGAACAAATTTAGTATAATTTACGCTCGATCCACTAATTCGAAAGTAAAACCTCCGCAATATGTTTCTACCGCGATGGAATCGTCTCTAATTTTAAGTTTCTTTCTGATCACTATTTATTTTATATTACTGATCACTATATATTTTCCAATAAATTGGTTGCTAATTGCCACTCTAGTACTTTGAATACATTTCATATTCGTGGCCGTATGGTGATTGAAATATTATGAAAATTTAGTGCAAAATCATCTATTAAACTGAAATTAAATGGTAAATGTATCAAAACGTGTATCCTATTTTATTGTTCATAACGTGTAGTTAGTAATAATTTAGGTTAATATGTTTTTCAGAAATGCGGCATGACTTTTATTTCGATATTGGTCAAATCTGGGAAAATGAAAGTTACGGATAATTTGAGTCAATAATTATCCTAAAATTTTAATAGTTTGATTCACAATTGTAATTAAATTGACAGCATTAACGCACAAGTCACAAAATAAGTTGAAAGTATGCGAATTGAATTAACTTTATCGTTCTTGTGCAGGTCGTTGCGCTGCTGATGATTTTCTTTAATACGGATACGCTTCCTAGTACAACTTATGTAATCATTTTAGGTTTAGAGTTAGTTTATAGTTAGTATAATAATTTTAGTTTATAGTGGAAGTTAATCACAATTTTGTAAACTGAATTATTATTATATTATAATATCAAAATTGTTCCAATTCTGTGATAAATTTGTTAGAAAAAAACATTTCTCTGTGTCAAAAGACATCAACTATGAGGAAATTTGGATATAAGTCCAGAGTTATTTAAGAAAGCTAAGACGGATTTTCTTAATGAACTGAAACTTTTCAGTACTGGATGTGAGACGATTGAACGGTCGATAGTTTTGCAAACAAACAAATAGCACGGAGTAAATGAGTATGAAAAGGGGATTACTAACATCCTCTTGGTTTGGAAACGTGTGGAAAGGAATGGCGTCCACACCTCAAAAGGATTGTATATAACATTGATCTATTTTTCATTTCGGGTATGAATTACTAAATTGATAATGAAGGAATCTCAATTGCACAATCGTAGAAGCAATAAAACATAAATGTATATAAATATGGCTAAATTACGGCAGAAAGCATAATATATATTAGATTTTCTTCCTCCTTATCTAATTTGTGCTTGGAAGACGCAATTATGGAAGTTTGATAAAAGTATATTATGGAATTTTGATCAATTTTTGCAGTTTCTTTTTTATGAATAGCTATTAAAAATGGTATTAATAAATACAACATCTTATTATTTTCTACATCCTACTAAGCAAAACGTTGGTATACTTTCCATCTGATTTACTTTAAATATACATAGGATTAATTGCGACGACGAATTTTCGAAGTCTAAAATGTTAGATAAATTGGTATCTTCTTACGTACATTTCTTACTTCCAACATTGGGTGACACATGACTTTCTAGACCATTAGAAATAAGTGACCCATCTCATATAAAAATACGGATTGAAGAAAACATAAAAAATAAGTTTACACTACAGCGACTAATGAGAGATAAGATAGGAAGTTAGTGTTTGGGATATGATGAATAGTATTATCTTTACACATTCCTCTTACACACAATTTCATACAATTTTTTTTTGGGCTTTTATTTTGATTGAAATTATTTTGTAATTAGGTTTAGTCTATAATTATAATCTAATAATTATTAGCTTTGGGTAGTTAATTTTTTTTTAAATATTGTATTACGACGTGAATAATTTACTTTTTATCTAGTAAGATGCTCTTAATTAAATCCAGATGCTTCTAAGTTAATAATTTCTAACACTGTTACATTCTATTGTAGAGACATATTACTTACTTCTGACTTTGTTTATATCATTGGCGAGAAGTTAACATACTCCGTGAGTAAAAGTGTAAACGAAATTGAAAATTACACTATAAACAAGACTGCAAAATAATGTTTTTTTTTATTTGTGTCTTGAAGCATTTTATGAGCGAGCAAAGTTATATTTTTTAACGAAAACATAAGGTTTAAATTTTTTTTTGCTAAGGGAGGAACCCTTAGCAAAAAAAAATTTCTAACTAGAGGTAATAGAGCCACGGTATTTAACAATTTTGAAATAAAAATACTCGTACATTGATGAATTAAGGCCAGTCGATCATAAAAATATAATAAGTGCACTTTCTAGAAATTTTAACAGTTATAAATTGTATTATGATAATCAACCACGATTCATGATAAGATTAACATTTCAAAATCATAAAACCCAATAATTTTAAATTGATTTTTACATTTTCTCATTTCCATTGAGAAATATGCCTTCTGTAAAAATAAGTCACTCGTATTATGCCATAAAACTGTATAAATTGTTACATTATTGAAATGACGCTTTAATTTGTAATTTTTTAAATATGAAAAATGCATGTATTACGCTGCTAATTAAAAAAAAATTAATTATATTTCCTTTCAAAATTATAGTTTGGCAAATTCCGCGTGTGTCGGTATCATCCGCATGTAGTTTATAACTATCGGGATCACTTAACGATTTTATATGAATCAATATGGTAACAAATATTTTTGTTTAAGGAGAAGCTTTACTCAGAAACCCTCATTAATGCAGTGATTTACTGTCGCTGAGTATGAAGATACAATTTGAAAAAATAATGAATAATACATTACTTTTAATTGTATGCATTTTTACCCAATGCAACATGTAAGAGATTACGTTTGTATTATAATCATGAAAGTAGAAAGTAGAAATGCAAACATGATGAATTTGAAAATAATTTAGAAGTTAATATTCCTTGATAAGTAAAATATGACTTGATAAGTAAAATATGAATTGATAAGTAAAATATGACTTGATGAGTAAAATATGACTTGATAAGTAAAATATGACTTGATGAGTAAAATATGACTTGATAAGTAAAATATGACTTGATAAGTAAAATATGACTTGATAAGTATAATATGACTTGATAAGTAAAAGGTTTATAACAGAAATACTTACAATATTGAATACAATTTCAGTAGCGACGAAGGTCGAGGTAACGTCAACAAATATTTTCAATTTATTTTATTTTGAAAGATAATTTATATTGACTTATTATTTTCAACATTTTTACTATACACGTGTGTAAATTAAACCCGAAAATATATAACGGACACTTCTGAATTTGACAATAACTTGACTTAATAAAGCTGGAATGTAGGATACTGAACACTTCGAATACCAGGAATAATTCCGTTAGGAGAGAGTACGATTCAGCCATGATCGGGGTTGATACTGTTTACAGCCAAATACAAACTTGATTGCGTTGTACTCAATGGGGACATTTATATCTATTGCAAGAAATTTACACTATTCGTTTTTGATTAATTTTTAGGTGATGAATTCGAATTTCATGAAGGTTTTTTAAAGGGATTACGGCATCTGTTTCGAAACAAATCATCACTACACTCGGTTTCGTCTAATTTTTAATAATTTGGGATACTGAATTCTGGTAAGGATACTGAATAGATTGGGAACTTCGCTTTATTTTTGAGAATCAAGATGGCAACTTTTGTTTCAAATTCGCGTTCGATTAACTTCGAGCGTTAAATTCGAATTTCGAAATATTTTTGAGCATCAAGATGATGGTATTCATCATTTACGATAAATCGCCACAGAATTTTTATAAAATTGATTCATTCCATAAATTTTCTGACATAATATTTTGAATTTATAGTCGTTTATAAATATATGATTACAATATAAGAGAAATGGAAAAGGTAATTTTTACACGTCTTCGGTGACTTACTCTTGCGTCGAAAATTAAAAAAATTCTAAAATGAAGTCGTTTGTATTACCTTAGCCACACACACAAACACACACACACACTTACACACACACACGCACACACACACACTCTCACGCACGCACGCACACACACGCACACACACACACACTCATGCAAGCACGCATGCACACACATATGCATAAAAGAACGCTCGCGCACGCGTGAGCCCGCACACGCACACGCACACGCACATGCACACGCACACGCACACGCACATGCACACGCACACGCACATGCATAAGTACACGCATACGCACACGCGCACGCACACGCACTCGCACACGTACACGCACGCGCACACACACACGTATGTATATATATTTATATACTGTCATGATAACTAATTATTGGCATTTTGAATGACGTAAAAAACTTGGTACAGTGCAACAAAGGAATTTGAAATTTATTACTTTGGCCATAGGAAGAATTGCTTTTGGTTTTCATGAAAATTATTTTTCTAGATTAGGTTTTATTTTTTCGTAAACTTGTTATAAAATTTAAAAATGTTATACTGATAAGAGTCCTCATCTAAAGTGAATTTGTCGATTCTAATTACTAATAACTTCGCACATTACAGTTAAAACTTACAGTATTAACAGAATTTATGTATAAGTATAATAACCAATGCAAAATTATTTTTATAGTAATATAAGTACTACGGTTTAGCCCCATTGTTTTATTTTCAGTATTCTCCCCGTGGCACATAATCAGTGACTACAGGGTTTACGGCGCGTCAGTACCCGGGAGAGCTATTAACTAATCCGTTGTTAATCACCTTGTAGCGGCGGCGAGGGCGAGCTGGGACTATTACGTCACGCATAAAACACGCGGCTGAATACATGGCCGTTGTCCATTCAGTTGGAAATCGTACGCTGCGCGACAACACGTTTTATATTTCGTCTAAAATCGTACTTTGCCTTGTGATAAAAAATAATTTTTCAATAATTGTTCCGACATGAAAATTTGAGGAGTAATTTTAATGGGAAACATTATTTCAAGGAATGAAATTTTCAGTAAAAGTTCTTGAAAAGTTTCTATACCGAGTTTTGATAAAGTGATATAGTCCTTTTTTAAACGACTTCAAAAAAGGAGGAGGTTCACAATTTGACTGTATTTTTTATGTACGTTACCTCATATCTCTGGCGTATATTCATTTTTATTTAGAAGAGTATACTCCCAATGGAGTCTAGTGCAAATTTTGTAAGGATCTGACCATGGAAGTTGAAGACACACTTTAGAATTCCTAAACACTGAGCGGAATCGGTGCTGTAATCGATGATATAGGTCTAATGATAATCTAATAAGATACGACTAACCGCAACATAAATTTGCTATTGTGCAACTGAACAATGATAATCAGGGTTCAATGATGAAGTTGGAAGATGACGACAGGAATCCTTCACTGATGGCGAGTAAACTCATTGAGTTAGGGCTCGTTTTACTTGTCATGACGTAGCCATAACAAAATAAATAGGTAGATAAGTACATATATAGGTATATATAAAGACAAGAAGCAACTGACAAAATAATAGGTAGGTATGTAAGTAAATACAGGTATAAACAATTGCATTGAGTAACTAAACAGTAGTAACTATAAAGGTAGAGAAGTTAAAAAATACAGTTATATGTGAAAGCTCATAACAACTATAATATTAGTATGCGCGTAATTACGAATGTCCAGATGTATATAAAACACGAAGTATCTAAGATATTATATGGTATGTAAAGGTATATATATATATATATATATATATATATATATATATATATATATATATATATATATATGTATATAGCTTTCAGGCACTGACTATGTTGAAGCCAAAAGAGGGAAAGATATTTATATATCCGTATGTATGTATGTGTATGGGTGTGCGTGTGTTTGTGTTTGTATATGTAAGTGTGTGTATATGTACATAGATATATTTGAGTATATTGTGCTTAGTTTCATTTAACGCGCAAGTGCCGATTTGAATAAATAAGTTAGTGTTGATACTGATTTAATTTTATGTTTGTGACATTCAGGATAATATAGGATACCACAGGCATTGAAAAGGGAAAAATTAAATTTAATCAACTTCAAATAAAGTACTTAATTGGTACTTTTTGTGTACTACATTATTTCTGAACATATATAAATTTTCAAATTGCTACAACTGCTAGAGATTTCTGTAATCTGTTCTAAGTGATATATAGACGTAAACCAGACATGAGTGTGCTTATATGTGAGAGAGGAGAGAGCGTCCAATTGGCAAGTTCCGATTGCAAAAATCTCTGGCACTAGCAGTAATTGCAAATTTATTTATGTTCAGAGGCAGTATTGTACTGCAGAAGTTCCATCTAAGTTCTAGTATTTTAATTTTTTTATAAATTTAAATTTAGTGCGGGTTTTATTCAGTAATAAATAATATGAATATTTGGAAAAAATATAAATATTGGGTAACCTCTGAATGTAAAACCGTTGTATTATTTTCTTTTTATAGGGGAGAAAATAAACACAAACTTATATGAAACGGTATTATGCATATTATGTTAACGGAGCCATTAGTATTTATACACTAAATTAAATATTTTTAAAAGAAAACAATCGCATTTCTCAATTACTATCTCGTGGTTATAAATATAAAATATAGTTATGATTGAAGAAAATAGTCGTAATAAAGTTTAAAGCATTTGTAGTTTTATATGATATTCTTTTTAAGTTTCACAACATTAAATTAAGCTTCGAAATATTACCGACACACAGCTTCTTCCTGTTGATCCTTTCTTAAGGAATAAATTTTATTTGAAGAATCAATAACTGTCTGAATAAGTATATACAAGTACATACATGAAGAAACTAAGTTATTAGTTAGTAGATGTAAAAGTAAGTAAGTGAGTACAGGTATTAAACTAATGCAGAAATTGAGCAGATATTAGTATGTGTGTAAGTAAGCAAGTAAATTTATGCCGGTATATACGTAGACATATAGTAACTGGAATATTAGTAGACGGATATATGGTATGTAAAGATACATTAGGCTTGATACATTGAGTCCGATGAAGCCAAAGTTGGGAATGTGACTAATACGTCCGTACATATGAATGTACGTATGTGTGTACGTATGCATATGAAATGTTGCACTCATCTGTGTATGTATATTCAAATGAATAAACTAGTGAATGTCAGAAAGGAGAGAAGCGTTGTGAATGTCAAAGAGAATGTCAGGGTGTGATTATTAGAGAGGAGAAAAGCATCGACTTAGCACCGTTTCCAAATATCTGTAGCCGTAGCAGTATTTACAAATTATTTTAAATTCACCAATAAATAATTTAAATAACGATATTTTACAGTAAAAGTTTCAAGAGAGTTCTCCTATTTTCATTACTTTGTAATTTTCAGTGAACTCCTTGTTCGATGGTTATTTGAAATCCATTTTATTTTATTTTTAAAATGTTTTATATTATTTAATAAATATATTTTACGTAAAAATTAAGCATGAAAAACGTTATTGAATTAAAAATTTTACACAATTTTAGAAGAAAGGTATATTTTTTTCGGTTCAACGCAGTAATTTAATATTGTATGAATATTTAAAAAAATAAATGCGTGTAAATAAATGTAGTATATAAATCTATTTATATTTACTATTACAAATTTTCAGTGTGTAAATATTTTTTCGTAAAAAGTTATATTTAGTTTGAAATTTTACTTCTTCCTATATATATACTTTTTCCTGAAGATGTTGTAATACAACGAAACCTAGGTCGTGGTAAAGAACTAAAAAAAAATAGAAATAATACTACATCACGTATTTTCATTTCATTGTGAATATTTCTGGTTTTAAATAATATTTCATAACCAACATTAAAAATAAGATTCATTAAAATTTAACCTCTTCCTGAGGACTTCAACCTTTTGACGATTTTTACGCTCACTCGACTGAATTACATGATTGTATGTAGTAAAATATATAATCAGGTTAGATCAATAACTGTTAAGTAAGCACATAATCATAACATTTTAAAATAAGTTATATCATAAGAAATAAAACTAATATTGAACACAAGCTACTGATTTAACAACGTGATTGGTCAATATTATTGAAAAATAAAGAAAACTTTTAAAATAGGTTTTAACCACGCGGAATTCATAAATTATGCTTTGATTATTTTGAGTTTTTATTCGAAAATCATTTAGTATTCTTATTTTGTTACGTTTATTTAGCATATATTATATTTTATTTACATTTATTTATTAACAAAAAGTTAAAAGCGCTAGAAAATTTACAAAAGGCTCACCTGTCTTCGTAGCGTCTCCAATGACTAATTGAGAAAATAAAATAAGCCATCTAGTGGTAATGCGATAAATGATTGTAAACATTGCCAATAAATATGGTAATTTTCCTATTTATTACATTTGTGATTCGTCACATTAATAGTGTTGGGAGGAAAATAAAAAATTCGTTTTTTTTAAACAAATTTAAAAATTTTATTTTTTGTTCCTTTTTAATTATTCAGAATGGGCTGATGAAATCAGCCCTGTGAAAATATGATTTAAGGAGTAATATCACATATATAACACATGAATTTACGCCGATCCAATATTTTTTACAAGGAAAAAAATATTTCGTTATTACCTGGGGCAAAGTTAAAAAAAGAAAATTTTAACAATGGATATATTCGTTTACTTCCATGTAGCTCCTATTATACTCACTGTATCACGATAAATTAGGTGTCGTTTGAATCTCATTGATAGTCTACCTGTTGTCTAATGATGTGCTAATGAATAAAATATGGCGGCAGTAAAAGCAAATTACGCCCACCAAAAAACGTAACTTGATCGTGTTTCAAAAATGTATAATTCATACATAAAATTGTGATGTTTTCTTTTAAAAAAAAAATGAAAATATATGGCACGCATGAAATAAGCGAAAGCGACGTGCTTAGTATCAAAAATGAATACATTCTATAAACATATAATTCATGTGAGGTTTATTATATATTTGATACTCGTTTACCACACGCCGATGCGGGTGTATATATTAGATTTATAGAGGAACTTAATGCCAGAAATGCACCATGCGTACACAAGAATACAAGGTCGAGTAAAGCTCATGTGGTCTGTCATATCTGTCTAGTGACAATACCCAACGAACTGCCGTCAACTAATTTTTAATTTCTGCTTTTCAGCCTGCTTGTTGATTGACAAATAATCACTGCACAACGTGAATAAAGCAAATTGTATATAAATTTTAGAAAAAAAATCAAGGCAACTTAGTCTTCATAAACCCTCGTTGAAACGGGTATGCTCGTAAAAGTAAGTCTCGACTTTACGTCAGAAGGAATCCTCTCGGCAAGTCCGAAACATCTATACTCAGTTTTGTATTTCTCAACTTATAACAACATATTCCAACTTCTTTAATGAGGCAATAATGATTTATAATAAATTTTGCACATTTCATAGTTACACTTACTACATCTGTGAAAATTTATACGATTTGAAGAGACTAAAACAATTTAAATAAAAATAAGTTTAAAATATTACAACCTGACTACGACATAAAATATATTTTAAAAAACCGACTTCAAAAAAGATAAGGTACTAAAAAGTAAAAAATATTTAACTAAAAATAAGTATCTGCTTATTTGCAATAAATAACTAAATTACATATTTTTGAAGCCGGCGCTGTCCACCAACGCGCACAAATTTGTTATTTTATTTATAATGTAAATTCAAAACGTTGACCTCTAATGTACTTACAATACTAAATAGATTCATAAAGTACATATTTCTAATATAAAAAATTACATTTGTTTAAGTTGATCGGCGGGGCTGACATGGACTTCAAAAATAAGTAACTCAGTTTTTTATTGCAAGTAAATATGTAATAACCATAATATGCATAACCTTTTTTGAAGTCGGTTTTGAAAAGATATTTTATTTTTAAATTTTTAGTGATGATAACGATAATATATTAATATTAATCATCACAATTATTTTCTTTCTTATAATATTGAAATTATAATATATATATAATTTCCTCTTTGTCTGAAGTTGATTATCAACAACCAATAGAAATAAAGAGGTAGTAGTGGTTAACTGTTAGCTGCTGACGAATTTAATTTTCCGTATCAGAAATCCAATATTAGATTTTGAAAATAAATAACTAAACTAACAACTGATTAGTAGCATGTATATATTGAATCACAATCACAATTTACTACCATCAGTTTAGGGGTTGCATCCTTCATCTTCAGAACTCATCATCACACCCTGGCCTGGTTTACGTTGTAGTTATTTTGCAAAGTCAAAACTACCAGTCTTGAATTATATTTGATTCGTTACCATCCGATAAGGAATTCCATTGTTCATCCCCAGGATGCATCATCAGACTCTGACATGATCAATAGTGTAATTATTTTACAAAGTAACAACTACCAGTAGCAAATATCTTGAATCACATTTACTTTCGTTAGTTAATGAGTTCCGTTGTTCATCTCCAGAACCCGTCATTAGAACCTGACCTGGTAGACGGTGTAGTTATTTTACACAGTAACAAGACGGTGTAGTTATTTTACACAGTATTAGTAGCAAATATCTTTAAACACGGTTTATTTGCTAATATCCGATAAGGAGTTCCATCGTTTGATTTCGGACTATATCATCAGATCATCATCATATTTATATTGGGCTACATCTATAGTACCCTCTTTTTTTATTTTTCTTCTTTTCTTCTTTTAAAAAAGAAATCATCAAAATCGGTCCACTCAATAAAGAATTATCGCTGGCCATATATAAAACAAAAAGATTCCGACGAATTGAGAACCTGCTCCTTTTTTGAAGTCGGTTAAAAATATGTTTATAAAAAAATAAGCAATACTTCAGTGTTATAATTTATCCATTAGTTACTAGTAAGCTAGAAATGACATATGGTTACTGCTACACAAATACTGACATATATATTTACATAATTAGTATAATTATTTTTATTATCTTGAATCATGCCACTTAGATTGGTATCATATAAATATTTGTAATTTACCCCTGAACGAATGCTGAATTTGATCAATTTCGACATTGATCAATATAGACATCGTATCCACAAGCACCACTAGCGCTTTCGGTTATGATATATATATATTTTTACTCAGATAAATATCATGGTATACCTAAGAATTATAATCAATAGCTACTATGTACCGCAGGACCATAACATGAAAAGAAATACAACGTTTAGTATGCGTGGATGGTGGAAAATAACTTAACAGTGTATTATTTTAGACTTTTTATCTGTTATTTAAACACAGTGTATATTTTCTATTATCGATTGACTTATTAGATTACATTTTAACCTGTTTTTACCGACAAAATAAAACACTAATTCTATAGAGTGAATGCGATAGCTGTCGTATGAGTCTATTATTTTACTACCACATGCTATCCTAACAAAACAATACAATAAACATGAAACTACAAATATACATGAAACTACCATAAACATGAAACTACAAATATAATTTAATCTTTAGTGATACCCATTAAATTCAAAAACTTGTAATGTTTGTTGGTACTCAAACTTTTGATTGATATGTCTTCTGGCATTTCAAAAGTTAATATGTATTCAATGTTAACTTTTTTAAATGCTACACATGCGTAACAAAATTATATCTTATATCAATGTGTTTGGTACACTTATTTTGAAACAATGGATTAGTTGCTTATTTGAGAGAATTTCGGTTATCAATTTACAACTCACTTATATACCTTTATTGACGAAATTAAACTCATTGAATATATTCTTTAAATCAATGGCTTCCTTACATGAATTGGATAAGGCCGTACCATTTTCATTTTTCATTCTGGATAGTGCTATTTTTTGTATTTCTGACATTATACAACAAAACCCAGTATATGCTCTTCTATCGAAAGAATATGATGCACAATCAGTACAAAAAACTATGCAAATTACGTACAGTTTTCCTTGAAACTAGTTTAGTTTCAATATTTTTTAGTTTTTTTTAAGAATCTTAACAAACGTTTTAAATATTTTCAATGAATTTCCCTAAAACAATCAAACCTCCAATTAATTGCTGGTAATTTATTACCAAATTTAGTTAACTTCCATAGGTGTACCAGAATGTGAAAAGTCTGATATATTAAATGTCTTCAGAACAGTATCTACTAATTATTTTTGGACCACAGTAATACAATTTTTATAAACATTTACATGCACACTGAAACACTGTTCGATCTAACCTACGTCTTTTACCCTAAATTTTTCTACTTACTCACTTTACAGTCTTTCATATGTACTGTGACAGTTATAGAAAATAAGGAAATCATCTAAGAATGAAGCTATATAAAATAATATATTATTATCACTATTTTCAGAGGATTCATAGTTCACAATTTGATTGTTCATAACCTAATAGTAACAAACATATACTAGCTGACTACTTAATTCTATACCCCTTCTCCCTTTAACTTTAGAAGTTTCTTATTGCAATTACATAATTTTCAATATTTCGATATTTTCATATACTCTGATTTATTAATAATACCATTCGTAAATACAATAGGAATACCAAGACGCAATATGAATATTGGGATTCATATTTAGGTCTAGTTCAATAATTAGAGCCACCAATAGTCTTAACGTTGAATGTCTTAAAACTAGTGAGAAAATGTCTTTAAAGTCTATCCCTTCTAGGTGAAAGTTCTTAGCGGCAAGCTTTGCTCTGTGATGCACCCGATGTTTCTTACCCCACTTTCACTATTATATTATTTTTAAACACCCATTAATTTTTTACTATTGCACCGCCTTTAGATCCATCCTCCAGTTCCCATGGGTATTTTCGCGAAAATGTAATTCTTCTCTCATCGCGTACCATTACTACATTTTTTAGGTCCAGTTACCGCATCATTAAGTATAGTCTGCTCACCTGACAATTGTTCTACACACATGTTCGCAATGCTAGGATAGTCCGGTTTGCATCTAATGCTTTCTCTGATAAATTAACGTCACACTACCTAGAGTCGAGATTCTTGTCTTCTGGTAACAAAGAATCGGAAAAACTGATAGTTTTTCCGATTCTGTGTTGCTCGATGACCCATCAGAAACTTATACTCATCTATCTGGTTTCCTTCTTCTTCTACTACCTCTTCAGCAGCGTCTTCAGGTTGCTATTTCTCTTCCACCATAATCTTCGTTGTTAGACTATCATCTATATTTTCCTTGACTGCAACACCTCTGGTTGGGCTAACTTCACGTGGCGCAGGATCATTAAAGCGAATACACGCAAGTGTTCTAAGAATGTCCAGCTAGGTTCATTTTCTTGATTTTCATATCTCATTATCTGCGTTTTTCTTTTGGCATACGAACTATTACTGGGCTACCAAAAATTAGTAAATGATCCAAATTTGGATTTATGTCTATCATAGAGAATAGTATACTGATCTGTACCTGCCGCTGGTGATCGTTTTTTTACATATGTATTTACGGCATCTGCCTAAACAAATTTCTTAAATTTGGTATCAACGAAAAGACAGCAAGCTTTTTCATCTATTGACCTATTATTTTTCTCACACACACACATCCGGGGTAAAAAAAGTTATTCTTTGACCGACTATACCGCACCACTATTTACCCGTTCTACTGAAAAAGAAAACTATCCACCATTGTCTGATCTTAATGCGTTGATCTTCTTCAACTGCTGCTTCTCAATAAGATCTTTGTAATATTTGAAATATTTGAAGGTTTCATTCTTAGATAGCAAAAAATATGCAAAGTACGTCCCGCTGAAGTTATCCACGAATTATACGGTAGTTGACTCATTCTAAATTTTGATATTTTTCGTACAATATTGTGAAAAATAAGTTAATTAAAAACCAGTCTTAAAAAAAATTCAAAGATTGATTGAAAAATAAGCCAGTTATTGACTTCTAAATTTGAAGATACGGATAGAGTTGGGTATATCCTTGTCTCTTTTCCTCTTGTAGAATATAATGTGCAATATTAAAAATGACCTCACAACACCATATTGCCGTCCTTGTCTAAAGATTAAATTTAAACTTTTATAACACGGTCAATTTTTAATATTATTTAAAAAAATTTTCACTCTTCATCAGCTTGTGCCTTGAAATTATGTTAAATGAAATTTTAAAAAAATTGTCAAATACGCAATTGATGGTATCTAGCTTTGCCAAGTAATCGAGTCTCCTTTGACTTACTTAAATCACTTGGATATACATAAACTAGTAGACCAGTTCTAGGACCTCCTGACTTCTGTTTGCACTCTAAGAGAATGGAAGCGTTATAAGCTTTTCTATACAATATGGTATGCAGCTAGCCTTAATGGTATCATATTTTTTATCAAAACCAACACCTTCAACTACTCTTTTTTTCAATTCATTCTAGGTATTTGCATTTATCTGGAATAAAATTCATTTTAAACATACACGAGGCAAACTAAAAAGTAAAAAAGTATCATATGGATGCGTGAACAAAAAATATGAAATTACTAATTATTAAAAATTAAGAAAGATACTAATTTCTAGAGATATTATTTTTCCTCGTGATGCTTTTTCATTCACATCATCATATTTGGGATATCAAATACAACTCCCATAGAATAAAGGTTGCATCAATTCCTCATAATAACTTGCCTGATGAAGCGCAAAAATTTCTAAATAAAATTAAATATTACTATACGACTCAAAAATTACCTTCAAAAGGCTTTATCTCATATTTGGGCTTCTTTGTTACATTAATCTTTTTCTTTCATTTTGCAAGTGTAAATTGTAAGAAGACATGGCTATAAACTTCGGAAGTGTTGAGGTCCTGACATGACAAAATTTTATTTGTATATTAGCCATATGGTGTGTTCCCTAGAAAAGAAAATTCATTGTCAATTAAGGAACCGTACTCCTCACTGTTGACATGTTAAAGGTGTGCCTAATTTTTATATTCAGTATTGTCATTGCTGTTTCAACGTTTTATCGATAGCACATAGTTCAAATAATTCCCGCATAAAATTTCTTTAACAAATTAATTGTAATTCGTATTTACATGTTTCTTACATACTTTGGCAAACCAAGAAGCTGTTAAAAACTTCCACCGGCGTTCTAACCAAAGTGGACTAGCACGTCATTCTTTTTATCAGGTATCAATTCTAATTCTTTCGGAAAATCTTTTTTGCTTCTTCGTATACTCCTCAATAACATCCAGTTTCTGAGAACTGTGGCCAAAATAAGCCTTTTGAAAAGGACTTCCTTACTTTTTTTTTCTTTCTTTGGAATTTCTAGGGTCATTAATATTTACATGATATAATATTTCTAATTCATTTATTTCAGAACTAGCGTCTATTTTGAAAATAAGTTTATGTACATATAGATTTATAAACAGCCTCTATTAAAAGACACACCGCAGTTGTACATTGCCTCCTGTAACGTACCCATTCGATAAGAAAAGTTAATTCTCTGTCCTCCTATGTATTTGGCAACGAGCGAATTAAAGCTATCAGCTTAATTATTATTTTATTGTAAACTAAACTCTAATTTGTATTAGTATAATTAGTATTTATTGCCTAACAAATTGGGTTCTTCATTTAGATGTTTAGAACTTTGAAGAAATTAATCTTATTATGGGATGTTAGTTTGGTTTGAAATTTAAATCTAACTAACAAAAAGAATGGACAATATAATAAAGAATGGACGAGATAAATTTACTTACTAAAATAACTTACTGGAACGAACAAGCATCAAATAGTCGAAAAAGCGGAATGAAATAGAAACTAGTCGTAACTAGATTAAGTGTACTTTCGGTATTGATATAACGTTTGAATGACTGGGGTCGAGACACTTTAAAATTATAACATGTACGTGAATTTACATAAAATACATAAAAACCTGTCAAATACGAGTAGGACCCACTCTACGAGGGTTCCATACACATTAATCAGTTATAAATATTTAAATGTAGATAGTATTTCTATTAAACAATTTGCAAATATTAATTTTCATAACTAAATCTATTCGGTAGTTTCGGTAATCAGGAAGCTATGGTACATTTTTGCATATTTTTGGAATATTTTTTATTTACCCAGTCTTACATAAATATTTTAAAAATTATATGGGTTAATAAAATGTATTTTATTAACCAATATATCTTTTAAAATATCAATATAAAAATGATAATTTCAAGTTTTTACATCACATGGTATCTGAGAAAATCGGCTGAGAATATAAAAAAACTTAGGTTTATTGAATGCTATTTCAAAAATTTTTACACGTAAAATCATCGTAACATTTTTCCTAGGACCTTTGCGTGAGCTCATAGCAGCCTCAAAATTATAAAAGAGGGACACATTTCTCATATTTTTCAATACATCACTAAAGATACTATTCTTATATTTAAGAAAAAAGAAAATTTCAGACCATTTTTGCTGATTCACTATAGCACAGGCAAGCATCATTCAACTGTTAAATTTAGACTTAAAGTGACATAAACTGTGAAATAAAATATTTCAATTAGGTAAGCTTTTCTTGACATAAAAATGGTCAATGCAACTATATCATCAACAGTGTAGTGGACATCGTGAGCGTTTTTATTAAGAGCATGTGTATACGATAGACTTGGAATGCATTTCAGGGCAGAATAAATAGCCGGTGTTAAAAATGTATGGGACTTTTAAACCATTTTTTGTTGAATAAAATTTGTTTTCTCCTTTTTGCTATTCTATCAATCGAAATTGTTTTTAACCTAATTAAAGAAGAGGGAATGTGTATTTCACTACTTTTTTTGCATTTAAAATTAAAGTATAATTATTTAGAATGAATCTTCCAAACTTGCATCTTTAGTAATTTTGGTGAAGAATGAGTTGCAAAAAAATAATTTTCATAAATTAAGTATATGAAAGCGATCAAATAAAAGGTAATCATCTTGAATAAGGAAGGAAGGAAAATACATCAAACGTTCATTTATAACGTTTGATGTATTTTCCTTTATCAAAATTATTATTCTACATAATTCCAGCACTTAGAATAAACCTAGAAAAATAGAAGTTTGTCTCAGATCATAAATGTGTATTGTATCTGGCAAAATTAAAATATGGTAACTAAATTCAATGGAAAATTAGCCTAGAAACCCTTTGAATAGTTTCTAATGATTACAAAGATTATACAACAATACTAAAAAGATTTAATAAAATAACGTGTGAATGCAGCAGCTTTACAGGATTCTGAAGGCGAATTCAGAAAAAATTTAGATTCTGAACCCATATAATCTGTATGGTTGTGTGTGTGCAGAATCTAACAAACCAAGACAGCTTTGCTGAAATTCTATTCTTATATCCAGCCTTGTCTCTATCTTTGTCTAAATGTGCATCCTGATCTCCTTCAGCAAGTCTTTGTTAATATTCTCCCGCACATTTCCTTAATTACTTCAACAGAATGAAAGAGTTTTAAGCCCTAGAAAGCGCATTATCATTCATTAATATATTTTTATTTACTATACTTTCAGAAACCACGAATGATCTATAAAAAAATTTAATGCTGCTACCAACTCTACCTTTTGTTCAAGTTTCAATTATTGTCATTAATAACGGTCGTAATGGAGAGAATTAGTTCACTGCAGTCTTTTAAATCAAATCATGTTGATTAAACTAATCTAAGCTAACAAAAAATTAAATCAATGAAAATTGAAAACTATGAAGAATTTAAAAACACTGTACTCATATATTTTTATATATGAAATAGTAAATGCTCATGACAAATTAAGTATTCGCTCATAACAATTTGGCACAAATGACTTTATCAATCCTAACATGGATGGGTTGTTAATATGACAAATTAACATTTCAATAAAAGTGCAATTAGTAAAACGTATCTTCTGTAACTAGTAAACGTATTTTCTTACTTGAATGTAGTTATGCCAAACGTAAATCGAGGAAAAACTTGAATATCAAAGTAGATAAATTAAATGAATGTTTCTTGCATTTTCTCTAACACAAAGTAGTAAGTTACCATCTCTAATGACGATGTTCGTATTCAATTAACGTAAAACAAGAGCGTCAGACAAATACTTATCAAATTTAAAATCGTGAGATTTTCAGCATAGCCACGTGACAAGTCTTAATATTTGAAACGCAGCCTCACAAATATCAACAGTATGATTGAGAAGTAAGAGGCAAATATCTATAACACATTGAGGTTTCGAACTTTGGAAACGTATATAAGACGACATCTTGCTAATGAAGATGATTATGTGAACGAGACGATTATAAATTAACAATGCTTACTATCCTAGATTAAAATAATCTTTTTGCTCAAATTCCATTATAAGACAGAATGGACATTCCTTTGAAGCAGCTTATAATCGTTAATGTTAATTATACCCAGAAACGACTTTAATATCTTGATGAATGGCAGACATTTTAGAGTTATGACCATCAATTTTACGTTACTTATTATTAAGGTAAATAGAGGTAAATCTAAATTAATGCTTTAGCTCATATTAGACACACCAACGCAATGCTCTGATCTAAATTGTCCATAGTAAATAAATTTCATACGAGATTGATAGCAGTTGGCAAAAAATTAAATCTAATTAAAATAGATTTCTGCTTGTAGCAATTTTATAATAAGAATATTTTTGTTAACAAAATCGAAACCTTTTTTTAATAGACACCTCCATTAAAAAAAGGCAACATTTACCCGCCGTATTTGATTTATCTCAGCAGATATGTGGTTGAAATGTAATAAAAAGTTCGTAACAATAAACAGATACGACAGAAATCATCTAGACGCTATATGCTGATTCTGATTTTGTGGAAAAAAACGACGGTCTAATACAATTTTGCCGTTTACTTTTAATATTAGAATCCGTTTTGTGGATAGAAGTAATGTGTGGGTTTTTTTATTAATGGTTTGGTTTCTGGAAGACTGCGCATTCACCGATTCTACAGTATTATCATAAAGAAGTCAGCATATGCTATTAGCAATGTGAAGGGATTAGAAATGTGACAAAAACACACTATAATAGACGTCTATTCACTGTAATAAAGAAACGGAAAAACGATTTTGATTCACCACGAATAAATGTCTTCAAAATGTGTGTTTTTAAGAAGTAAATTTTAATAGAAATATATGAAAGGTGCGGAAGAGTATATTAACCGTACTGCAATTTTCAACGTTGATTAACGCCACATTACTTTATTTTTTTGTCAATTTCCCACGAATCTTTTTCCTTCTTTAAATAGAACGTAGTGCAAATAAAATTAGAAAGATGGTGTTAGTTTTAAAAAAATGAATAAATTAATATTTCAAGAATTAAGATATGAAGCTTATTATTAATTTTGGCAAACAATCTAAAAACATAAAAGTATATCTATCAGAAGGAATCATAAAAGTTACCAATTTTACGTAGTCACTGTTACATATTTCTAAATTTCAGCGTACCGTAACGGATGGAATTCAATAGAATAACGTGAATTTTGACATAGTAATTAAGCATATATTTCAATAATTAACACTCGTAAATATTTATATGTTATAGAGGGAGCAAATCAATTACCCAATCGATTTTTGTTCTAAATTTGGTATATCATCTGGGGTATTATTCAAAAAAGTATGATGAGATAATTTTTATACAATGACTTCTCTTTTCCTAATTTTTAACTGATACAAAATGTTAGCTATTTTCGTTCAAAAAATATTTTTGGAGAATCCAAATTGACTTTCCCGGTGAGCACCTAAAATTTTACTCTTTATCACTTCCCTATCCGAAAGAAAAAGCAAATGATACAATATGAAGTATAGACTGAAATGAATAACAAATAAAAAAAAATTAATAAACCGCTATTTAATTTGATAATTAATACAAATATTTATAAGGTTTTAGTTCGAAAAAAATTCGATTCAGTACGGTTTCAACGGGCAGTGATATCGTCTTCAATAACATTCGCCTAAAGGTTTGGCGGTAATGTTGTTTTTCCCATGGTGCATTATTAGATGTCATAATGCAATATGTGGTATAAGGCACATATGTTGAAGTTTATTGAAAGTTACAAGAAAACATAAGAAAGCTTCATTGGTGTAATGATTGATATACTCGCACTAATGTAGGTAATGACTAAACCAGTAACATCATAAAATTTTAACATATCCATTTGTCTGTTCATCTGTGTGTCACGGCGGTTTAAGCGCAGACTATTAGTGCTATAAAGCTGAAATTTGGCATGATTTCTTATTTTTTTTTCTTAACTTACTAGGCGTTACGTACCTATGCACGTAAACCGCCTAGTAAGTTAAGAATAAAATCGTTTAAAAACAATTTTTAGAAAACCTCCCTACATGTGAAGTGGGAGTCTTCCAATAATATGTCACTGACACTTTTCCGATACAGGGATCCGTTTATAAAATATTAATCTTCAAAGTGATCATTTTTGTTAGAGTTACAGGGCCCCACCCCCTACTAGATTAACCGCTATGTCTGAATATCTGAAAGTATTCATAACAGTAGTATATATAACGAAATTTAAAAAAAATTTACAGCTAAGTAGGCTGTACGAATTTATATGTAATTGGGTCTGTAAAAAGTTCATAGAAACTCCACAAAAAGTATTTAAATCAACGAGAATATTAACTTTGCAATATATATATATATATATATATATATATATATATATATATATATATATATATATATATATATATATATATGTATATATATTTATGTGTATATATATATATATATATATATATATATATATATATGTATATATATTTATGTGTATATATATATATATATATATATATGTATATATATTTATGTATATATATATATATATATATTTATTCCAGGTAAGGACGTAGTCGCGTACATATGCATATGCACATATATACGTCGTTTAGTTTTAAAATTCTCCGCCAAATTAATTTTGTTCAACTCTTACCTCACATCTCTTGAAAAACTTGATTATCTGTCTGCTTCTTATTTAGGCGAAAAGCGAAATAAGATGAATAAACTAAAATTATACATACACATACAGCAATAAAAGGCTTATAAATTATAAAATAAGTACAGACATTCGCTAGACATGAGCGCGTGATGATGTGAACCCCAGAATAATTAAGAAAAAAACAAGCATTCAGGTACATCGTTTGCAAAAGAAATTTTTGCATGGTTCTATTTGTCTTCTTCTTATTTTTCGTCGAGGGTTGATTGGTGCATATTCAGCAGTCACGGATTTATTGAATACAGCATGTGTAAAAAATTATACCTATAATCTCTTAAAAGCAATCGCCTTACTGGACTTAAACTAACAATGATTTTCTATAACTAATCATGAAGATCTACCGTTGATTTTGACATAAAATGTTTGGGAAGACACATCCCGTAAAAAATTTAGACGAGCCAAACCAATAAGACAGCATAAAAAAGGGAGCAGGGAGAAGTGAATTTCTTAGTCTGCACGAAAAAACATCTTCAAATTACCATTCGCTTTGTCGTTTAAATTTTATCAAAATAAAAATTACGTAAGCTCAGCTGTATCAAGATGTGTCAAACGGCGGTGAAACGATCGTTTGTAAAATAGCGCGTTAGGAGAAATCATTGAATTTTATCTCACATACTTGAATTTTCTGCTCAATATAACAGCTGATATTATACTTTAGCACATTGTTTAATAACTTAAGGTTAACAGGTATGCGTTGTGAATTTGTTGTAAATACCTTAGACTTACATAGCATGACTTTTTTTATCTTGTAATAGATCCATATTGTTCTTTTTCTCACATATTTTTAATAGTTTTTTTTTAATTATTTATGTTCCCGACATTAAAATTACACGTATGATATTATGCTTATTTAAAACGTCTTTTCCATAAATGAATACATTTGAAAACTTACAAATAATTTTATGCGACTTTTTAGAATACAAGAAAAATGTTTTCATTTCTGGAGTAAGAGTGCTTATCATTTGAAATATAATTCAAAAAATTAACGACGGATTGCGAATAATAATCAGAAAAAACTAATTACGACAAACAATGGCTAATGGTTGTAACCGTGTAGCAGAATAATTACACTACTTATCATGGAAGTTAATTTTTTTTCGAAAAACCTGATTTTTTACTAGATGCAAGTGATCTCCGTATCCATAGCTTGTGAGAAATTATGAACAATAGCTTTAGGTATTTTTGCGAAAAAGTAAGTAGACGAAACAAAAGGGGAGACGCAGAAGGTAGCCACAGAGGGAAATGAAAGTTTATTGCAGTGCCTGAACGGGAGTGGTAAGTTCACACCATCATCCGGTCTGCTATTTAAATGTTATCAAAGCTCTCGCTCCATTTTATGACGTGCGCTCCTTTTGTATACTGCGATAGTGGGAAAACGTGTGATATCGGATTACATATATGTGGATGGTAAATTGTATTCTAGGTAAAAATAATGCGATACAGTGATGGTAATTTCAATAATATTATTTTCTTGTTGATTAATGATATGCAGTTTGAAATATATAATTACTAATGGTCCAAATGGCGACTTCAATATTGATATGTTAATTTCTGACAAGATAAATCTTTTACACAAGGCAGTATATTCATAAACTAATGTATGTATATTATGACATTATACAAGCATTGTAATTTTATTTAGGAAACCTGATGAGTCGGTGGTGGCCTGCTCACTTTCTATGCAAGTTCCTGATGATCTTTAAAGCGTTAAATGAACAAATTCTAAAACTCAAACAGCTGAATATCCAGGTTTGCCTTAATGAATATATAGGGGAGCTGAATACATCTTAACTACGTAGGGTTAGTTAATGAAAACTTAGACAGCGAAGAAAATAAATTAACATCCAACTAGCATATTGTAGACTTTTACTTCCTTTAGCTGCAAAAAAAATAATTTGACGTCAATGTATCCACTTTTAGCATATTATTACTGTGATGCAGACAAATACATAAAAAGAAATGATATAAGTACAGTTTTAATGGTATAGTGCAACAAGAATGACAAAATATATTAAAATATACTATAACGGGATTTTAAGCTAGCGAATCAAATCGCATATTACAAAATTTAATCAATTTCTTTGAAAGGATATAACAGCCAGAGCCTTTTTAGGTAGAGTCAATTATCTGCCAGATTCAATGAATAGACCCGAATCTATAAATAAGTTAGGTATGGTTGGAAAAAAGAGCAAGTTTTTAAAGAAAGTCCGATCTTGAATTTACATTTTTCCGCGTCGTATTTTTCTGATGTCGTGGTATTGTCGGTTGGAAATAATTATTCGCTATATTTTTTTAACTAATTTCTTCCAATTTACGGAAGGAATAGTAGTTGAATTCATCTTTAAAAAAGTTAAAGATTATTTCTAAAAGTAAAGGTAAATCTGTCATGAAAAATTGTATGTGCTGTCCTCTTTTTGGTTATGAACTATGAAAAATTACGTTCACAGTTAAATGAAACTACGTGATGTAGTATTATTTCTACTTTCTTTAAATTCTTTACCACGATCTAGGTTTCGTTGGTGAGATATTAGCAAAGAATACATTCTTTGTGAATAATGAATTTCTATAAAATTAGCGCCAAATATATTCAATAAAAAATTACGTTTTAAAGTGATTCATCTCTTGTATAAAATCTGAAGTATAACTTGTAACAATATTTTAATATAACTCTCTTGTTTAATTTAATACTATCCTAATTTCTTATTTTACGCAAAAAAATCAATAAAAAATAAAATGTACTAAATATGTATATGTATATATATATATATATATATATATATATATATATATATATATATATATATATAACTATACTTGCAAACATACATATTTTATTAGAGTAACACGTTCCATACAAGGTTTATAGGCATGGCGCGCATGCCCGCGTAATTAATCATTACAGTGTCAATATTTGTGCAACTCAAACGCATTATTTTCTTTCAAAATGACGGCAGTTGAGCCACAAAGCGATAAAAGTATTTTTATTTATTTTATAGGAGACGTCAGTCATCAGAAAATAAGTGAAAATTGCTTTAATGCAGAAAACATCAATTCCAAACTGTGTGTCTACAAAACAAATTGTAGTACACTAACCAATTACAAGATAAGCGCCGTAAAGCGATATTAAAATAGATTTTGATCATTTATTTTACATTGCACACGCCGATGTCCTTGACATGAGGAAAATAGAGAAGGATAAAATATTTTTACAGCGACAGAAAGAACCAGAGCGTCCAGGATGCTTCACATGGATAAAAATTAGCTGGAAAAGAAGAACAAGCTCAAAAAAGAAAACAATAGAAAATATTAAACACCATGTCATTATTGAGTGAATCATTTTTCTTCCATGATATTTGGTCATCTCAAGTTTAAAAATTGTGTTGTCTATTATGTAGTAACTTTAAAGGAAGTCTAAACGAGCTTTTCTTGGATGAATCTGCAACAACGTTTCAAAGTTCTTGGAAAATGCAGGAAAGATTTTATTATGCCAAAATTATTTGCAGTTTAAGATAGATATTAGCTACGCATAAAAGATTGTGTTTTTGTTCTTCAGGCTGCAATAGAAGCAATGGGTCAATGAATAAGTCATGATATAACTATAAAGGCCAATAAAAAAATCATCAATAAAACCTGTTCGAACACAGACTCAGAACGTGTTTTCAGAATAATATTCCCAAAATCGTGACAATCCTCTGGGTTGATAATTTGTTAACTGAAAGTACAACTTCTCACTGTACCAAAACTATACAATCCGTCAGGAAAAAAACAAACTTTAGCTGCTTCAAAAATATTTAAAGACTTCCAATAAGGACATTATAATGGAGCTTGTTCTCTCTTGGAACAGGAACTAGATAGAGAGTTGTTAATTTTTGTATGTCGTCATCATATTGACGAACTCAATTTGAAAAATATTTTTGAAGCAAAAATCCCTCAAGTTACTAGCGGCCCAGACATACCTCTAAAATGTTTAGAGGCAATTGGAAGAATATTAATAAAAATATTATCTAAACCTGCACCTGCACTGATTTCGTAAAGATGGAAATTGACGAACATGTTAAACCGTGGCTATATTGTGGAAGGAGCAGTTAAGCTGAACCAAGATTTTCAAAGATTGATCACCGCAGAGGAAGAGCAGAAATAATTTCTGTTAAGTTACATACAAGAACACAGAAAGCTCTATCGTGATTGTAAAAAAATGACTTTAAAAAGAAAGTATTCATATTTGTTGGGCATTTTTAAAATGGTGTTAATTTATTTTAATACAGATGATTAATAATTCGATACTGCTAAACACTTATTTACCTATTTCATTCACTTATTAGTAAAACTTCACAACTTAAAAAAAATTTCACAGAAAAATTTAGGCTTCCATCCACTAAAGTTAAAAAACAGAACCTTTATGAGATTATTATGTTATCCGTAGTCCGTCTTTCTATCTGTTAAAGCCATATTTCTCAGAAACAGCTCAAGTCAAATTAATATCCCATGCGAAAAGCTACTTACATTGCTCTAAAAATTTCAATACTTTAGTTTTACGCAATAAGGAAATGTAATCCTTTAAAGCAACTTAAAAAATTAAGAAGTTTTATAGCACAAATAAAGGGGAAAATCCAAAAATCAATGATTTATAATTATATGTGGAAGTAAATTTTGTTTTGATATATGTGCATATAACAGATATCGTAAGCAATATATTTACGTTCTGAAAATTAAAATTTTGTAAATCATTAGAAATATTATGTAATACAAAAGGTTTATAAATACTTAAATGTGTTTGGAATTCTCGTAGTACAAGTGATACTTAGCTTTGTCAAGTTTTATTTTAAATAAGGGAAGCAAAAAATGTAACTTCTGACAACTGAACATTGCAAATCTGCCTCAAATCCTTTCAGATTCAATGCCTTCCAACTTTCATATTCCATATCCTCTATAATAAAAAAAAGAAATTAACCACGACTCCAATACATTAAAAACTGTAACATAATTACAAAAATCAATAAACGCCTTTTCGGGATCGATAATGAAAAGTAATTTATAAATCACTCGATTTATAAAAGGCTGCACACGTTAAATTGGTTATATTTACCATAATTTAAACTAAAGTTAATGAGAGAGAGACGAAAATGACCGTTCATAATAAAATATGCGAATGGATTATAAATATGATGACACATTACGAACTTCAATTCATTTCAATAAATAAATTTAAAAATTTATGTAATTTTGATTCACCACGAATAAACGTGACGTTTCGTGACGACACGTTTGTTCGTTCATATGAACACTGTTTCTTTTTAGGAAGTTACTTTTATGTGAACGATTTATTAAAATTGGAGAAGACTGCGGTAGCAACATTTAATGTATTTGCATTTACGCCGCATTACTTTGATTTTTTGTTAATTTCTCACGAATGTTTTTTCGTTATTTTTGTAATAAAACATAGTGTGCACAATAACGGATGTATCAGATATTATTGGAGTTTACACAATTTTTTCGTTTATTCACTATGAAAACTGAGAATACGAAATCGTGTGAAATTTCACTACGCTTTGTTATTTTAATGCATTCAAAATTTAAAAAGTGAAACCTATAATAAATTATACGAGGCAATCTATCTAAAGCTTATCTTTATCGATCTGAAAATATTAGATTCGGAGATAGAAATCTGCTTTCTGAAGAGCTCAAAATACTTTCATTGCATCATGTTTTTATAAATAACGAAGATCATGCCGGAAAAGATACATTTCATCAAAGTTCTATTTTCTTTACCCCATTATTATAGGAGCCACATTATACCGATAAAGATTTTTTTTGGTTCTTTTGACGTTTTGTCACTGTTGTCTCTGTCCTTCGTTAATCAGTGTTTAATATCCCGCTTTAAACGTTATCAAAATATCGAACATTTTTAGAGACTTTCCTTTCCTTAGAGTCTTCCAAGCCTGTGGTTTATTAATAAAAATATGTTTTAAAGCTATATATGTTTAGGATATTAAGTCTGAATATTGATACCTCTGGATCTGCTTGATAGACTGAGTGGCCACTAAGAAATTGTTTCTTTTATTTTTATTGTTATGAACAGCTTTCTATTTGACTTCTATTTTATAAACACGAAATTAAATATAGCGGACTAATTTATCACAAAAGTTTCACAATTATAAAACCTCAAATTTGGCACATATGTATCTCTTGGCTAACACTTGAAGTGCTCGCTAGGAAAGGATTTTTCGAAATTGAATATCTAATGATATCAAAATTAAGGGTGAAAAATTCTATATAAATTTTCAAATATTAAAAAAATGAATATGTTAAAAATATGAAAATGTTGCATTTAAACTTTCGGAGAGAAATAAAGAAACACCTTAAAAAAAAATAAATAAATAAAACGATATGCATTCATGGTTTTTTCTGCCTAGCTGAAGCTGCTGATTTGACCTTGGTTCATAATAGACACTTAATATAATCTATAAATGATAAAAGTATCTTAATAACATACTCTTTAGTTCGGAAACCGTATTAACAGTCCGTGAGCTAAGTCTGAATTTGAATGAAAATATGTTTGTGTAAAATAATTTCAAAAATTTAGCAACGGTGGATATTTCCTCCCGTCACGGGCTTATTTTCAATCTAGAACCTCATTAAAATTTAATTTCACACAATAGCATATATTATTGTTGAAAATTCTTTGCTAATTTCTTCGCCCCTATAAATAGAGTAATTTGAAAGTTTTTCGAGTTGAATATGAATAATTTGATCTTAATAAGTAATAAATTTAATCTGATTTAATGAAGGCCACATAATATGGTAGTTCGGAAATAATTATGCCTGATTTCTCTGCATGTCTCCTTCTCGTCATTTACACACGAATCGGATAATATCGAAAAATATCACTCTAACTAACTGAAAGAGTTAGTGGTTTCGTGGAATACAGCAGAACACAGTTTTTGTTGAAACATTTATCTGGTATCTACAAAAGGCCAATGCAGTAGTTGCAAGCAGTTAGTATCGGGGAAAAATTGGCCCGCTGAAATTTAAGTAAGTAAGTCGAATAAAGGGGTTCCTGCATCCGGTTGATATTCCTGCGGTCGCGTTTCATCATTTGTTTCTTCAGCATAATTATTGCTTTCCGTAACGATTTTATAAGAAAAAACCACTCTAAATTAATCTTAGGATAATACATTAATTTTACAAATGTTATTTCACATTATTTCGAAGATGAAAAGTATTTGACGTAGAATAAGTATGAAAGAGTAATATTTCATCTGTCGAATATCTGCAAAGAGCAAAGTTGAAAGATTTTGGACGTTTTCCCTTTTTTTAAAGTGCTTAATGCAGTGCTAATATTTCATGGCTTCTTGACAGAACGCTTAAAATAATATTCTTCACCATTTTTTGTGACTGGCGTTCACGCCCAATTCGTTAGCATTTTCTATACTTTTCAGTTTTCAACTGTTACAGAAATATAATTAGTACATAAGATTAATTTGCCATTGCAAAAATTGTTGCCAGAACTTAGAATGTTTTAAGATCTTTTCCTTTTTTAAATAGTTGTGGATTTGTTGACAAAGTTGTAGTTTCAATTTTATCTAATACTTTTAAATAGTGAAGACTTTTTGTCCCTATGTAAAAAGTATTTTAAGTAACTATATGTAAGAGACAACTGATACAATTGGTTGCATATCAACAAAGGAATCAAAAAATTGTTTATTTATTGGTCTAAGTTATATCTTAAATATCTTCTCAGTCACTTGATCCTATGTGTCAATATTTATATAGTTTTTATCAAAGCCCACAAAATTTTGCATTCAACTGAATGCTAACACAAGTAATCAACTCTTTACAACTGTTAGAAATTCTGTTTCATATGGAGTTTTTTAATAATGACTGACCTTTTTCAAATAATTAAAATTATTAATTATAATAGATTACTAATTCCAAAGTCACAACAAACAAAAATAATAATCCAACAAAAAACTTTTATATGTCGGAATTTTAAATATACATATAACAAAACAAAATTTTCTACTGCATACGCGTACTTCATATATATTTCGATATTGTACCAACTAGTAATTTTAGAAAGTTCTTCTATATTTTCGATTTTTCCAAATGGGAAAAGCGATCAAATTATAAAAGATTTGTCATATCATTTGTTGGCAAAATCTCACCAAGATGGTAAATTAATATTTTATATAGTTAAAGTATATTTCTAATATATAAAAAATTTACAACTTTTTTAAGAATATATATTTTAAATAGTTCTGTAACAAAATTTTATATTTCATGGTCCTCCTGCTTTCATTCCATTATTTTTCTCTAAATGAAAAAGTACATACAATTACGAAATAATTTTGCAAGTCTTGTTTTTCAAGGTTCTTTTAAAACTTTTTCTCTTCCAATAAAACGTAATTTTTAATGTTACTTTATCTAATCACATGGTGTATATACATAAGAAATAAAATTATAGAACAGCAGAGTTAAGGCTGTCACACTGCACTAAAAATACTAAAGAAATATAACGTGAGAATATTGGGAACTGGTGGCTTTTTTTTCAGTGACAATTATTTGTTTGTATCGGAGTCAAAACATTTCGTAGAAGAAAAAAAATTTCTGCAATATTCGAGTAATATTTGTGTACTAAAACATCTTATAATCTAGGTCTCAAAGCCTTATCCATATTGAGTTTTAACGATAAGTATCTTATTGAGAGGAAAGCTGTCATTCGGGATGTATTCAATATAAATTCTGAGTAATATTTGTTCCAACCTCACTGAAATTATTTTCTGACAGCGTGAAAATAATGACTACATGTACACAGTATCCTTTAATGGGAAGAATATCGCAGTCTTAATTTTTTTATTTATAAGGAACTTAAAAACAAACTTTGTTTTAAATGTAATACAACTCATTCCACAAATTTCCAAAATGTTAAAAGTTTTGTTGAAATTTTATGAATGATTTGCTATAAATATATATATATATATATATATATATATATATATATATATATATATATATATATATATATATATATATATATATATATATCGTACAGGTATGAAAATTTACATTCGATGTACATGTTCAATATAAAAGAGACGTGGCTAAGGGACGTTCATTAAAAAAAACACAAACAATATTATGCGTGTCAGCTCCGACGCGCGACTGGAGTTTCTTGTCTTAGAATGTATAAAATGGGTAATACTGTATATAAATACAAATATCAATATCAATAAATATAAACTTGAAAATAATATGACAATATAATTATTTTCAAATAAAACATAAATGAACAAGATTAAATTTATACAAAAAAATTAAAAACAATTTATTAACGTCAGATTAAGAAGTAAAAATTAAAAGAGACTTTTTAATTTCATAAGGTAGAAGGCACCAAATATTCACACATAATGACATTTAATGATTACATCTTTATATAGGTGAACGATACTAAAATATGTGTTTCACACTCGAAATAAACATATTTATACTTACTCAGAAATGTTGCTCGGGGAGGTCACCTTTTTACAATTTTTAACTTCGTATGATCAGAACCTAACGTTCATACTTTTTTCAACGCGTTGAACTTCTGATTTGACTCGTTATAAATTTTCATACCGGGCGCTATATATGAAAATCGATTCTTAAGGAGTAAACTTCAATAAATATTAAGATCCTTTCAATTAAAGTTTAAGAAATTATTCGCAACATACTTGTAACATCATGTCTCTTTACATGTTGAATAAAAGATTCTAGAGAGCATTTTAATTTGCTTTCAAAAATAAACGGTTTTCACACACTGGTAGACCCTTTTCGAATACAGTTTTGGCTAGTAATCTTTCGTGATCAGTAGCTTTTAGCATTTCCTGACCGGCTGTTGCTGAGCTTATTAAGTTGTGATTCAGCATTTACGTTCCATTTTTTTTATTATAGGTCAATCTCGAAACCTAATGACTGAGACTTGACATTGGTGTCGAAAAAACAACAATACGTAATGCAATACTGAGATAAGTTTTCATTTCTAATACTACCCGAGTGATGAAATAGCATACAAAGTAAAACATTGGATTGTAGAAAAGAAATTATTTATGAATATTTTTGGAAGAATTTTCGAATAAGGAACGGTGATTTCAGAGAATAAAAATGTATAACTATAATATTATTGTGTGAAATAAATGTATACACAGACACGAAAAAGTATTCCATTTTTTTAATTACCAATGACTAAAAAAATCTCAACATAAATTGAAATATTAATACAATAGAATATATAAAACAATGCATCATTTAAACTAGTATAGAGCTCTAGGGTATTCAAACTAAAACCCAATAAAGAAGTCGTTAATACCGATTCCTGAATACAAAAATATTGTAAGCATTCTCCCATTGTAAAATAATTTATGAAAACAATTAAGTCTTAAAATTCATTTCTATATCTTACAATAATGTCTTAAAATTCATTTCTATATCTTTTTCAAAAATTATATTATATTAAATACATTTGGAAAAAAGTTTATCGAAAATTTATAACTTTTTGATTTGCGGATTTGTACATATAAAACTTATTTTCAAACTCGATCATCCAATAAATACAATTAGTACTCTTAAATATAATTAAGGCAATCTACCAAAATGTTCCGAAGATGCCAATCAATTAACATGGTTTACATATTGGATACGGAAATAATGGAAGATAAAAAATATAGAAAAGAACCTCACACACGTGCATGAGGTTCTTTGCTCTTTTTTTTTCATGGAATGACAAAGTTGGAATTGACCAAGGTCAAGAATGATAATTCAAGGATGGTTACACTCACCAGTGACTGAAGTTTTCAAAAAATTTGCGTCTTCACTGAGATTCGTTAATCATATTTTTATATCACTAGAATCAACTACGCTAATATTATTGCACGCCGAAATGGAATTCCTTCTTTATTTTTATACTTAATATTTTACCAAATTCATCTTCAGAATAAATAAACCAATAGAATCTGTTATTTCAGATAATTTTCCTGTAATGTCCATGTGTATACTAGTTAAACTGCATAAATATAAAAAATATGAATCGTAGACTCGGTTTGCACGGCAACTATTTACACGTAGTTAAGCAAAACTTTATAGCGAGTTTGTCTTTTAAATTAAATAATCGTTTCATATTATTATCATCTATAAAAACTCCTTATTTGGAAACGGTTTATATATGAGTATATTCGGAATAAACACTGAGCAAACTACCGAATTAATACCAAAAACAATGGAGAATTAAGACTATAGATTATTTAACCGATTATGGGTAAATGTGAATGAATAATGGATACATAACGGGTTCCAAACCTTTGAATACAAAATCCCAAACGCAATTGTAAATGAATTAATTTGTTACATCTCTTAAATAATTTTATGTGGTTAATTATGTCGTCTATTTTGTTGTTAGAGATAAATATCTACCTTCTTCATGATACATAAAAACCTCCAACGAGCAGCGTAAGATACACGTGTGTAAAATAACGTATGTACGAGTAGGTGAATACACGTGTTACTTCGCAAACCTGTGTTCAAGGAAAAAGGTATCAAAATATGATATTAAATTAGAATTTTTGATACTTACATATTCTTTGAAATACTGACAGTAAGCGAATCTTAATTTATGAGTGTTAATGTTTTTCATAAAGCAAATAACTTCAATATTCTATTAAAGCATCATTTCGCATTTAATGTTAATGTTTTATTGGAGTTTAATGTTAATGTTTTATTAGGAGTACTCATTTCCTTTGTATTATTAAAAAATTATGAGTATTCAATCAATACTTACGAGGATGTTTTCCATGTTTAAATGTGAAAATGCGGTTATAATACTAAAAATAAACTTTACGTTTCGAATTATGTCGAAGCGCAAGTCCAGTAGCGTCAGTGCTCGTGTTCGCTTTGTCACGAGGTGAAGACGCGTCGCGCTGTGGTCTTGCGGTAATCCCGCAGCGAGTCCTTGAGACGAGACGAGTTGAGTGTTTTAATTCACACAGCTCCGACTTTCATACGAAACAAGCCCATTATTCCGCGGCGGGGCTGCCGCCGAACGCGTTATTTTAGGGGTGACACAATTTTTTTAAATTTCTCATTGTGATAAAGTTGCCCAATTTATTGACAAATGATCAGTTTCGTAATATATCCTATATATAAAATATATCTTCTTAGGTTATATTGATGTTTTATTGTTGTGATTTTACATAAACATTACAAAAGCAGAATATATTTAAAAAAAAAACTTTACTAACTTATAGCTAGTGTTTGTATTAATTTTTATCAAGACTATATGCGGAACATTTCAGAAGGGATTCAACGTTTAATATTGCATATGAGGTATTGTGTAATTTTCATGCCAGCATTGCTAATTATCTTTAGATTAAAGCTAGGTAATAAATTTGTGAAAAAATATACCTAACTACGAGTCACATGAAATTTTCAAGGAGTAAAATTTTCATACAAAGTCATTTTGTTGCGTAAAAAAATAGTCTTAAAATATTACATATAACTTTTGACATAAAATAATAAGAGCAGGAAATTATCTAACCTTAGTGACTTTAAAGTCTGCAAGTTTCAAAATTTCTTTTGATAATATGTGTTTTTCTTTTAAATTTTTAAAAATCGCAACTAAAGCACTTTAATATATTTCTAAAAATTAAAGTTTTTACTTATAGAAAACCAAATTTACTTGAATTTATCTTTGAAACTAAATTTGACATCAAACGATTCCTAATTCTTTTACGTTATGGATATTTTGCTATTTAGGGTTCTGTATCTTAAAATAACCTCATCAAATCACTTACGTATTCTCCTCTGTCACATTCCTTTTTGTTTAAAATAGTTTAATGCTTCCTGCGTAGCATAGTGATTAATCATATGAACCCAAACATATTTTTAAAGTACCTAAAAATATTTACGTAGATATTTTAGAGTGAGCAAATCAGATTATATCTGGTCTATCTTCATAGAACTATCGAAGTTTGTATATGTATGTATATTTATTATATCACGTGTCTGTATACTTCTTATATACCATAAAAGTCTTACTGTTGTCATGTTTTTATTATATTAATTACTTTATTAACACGTAAGTTAGCGTAATGAAATTAACATATGAAAAACTATATGTTAATTTTCACCGGTTCACTTGATATTTTCCCCAAGTGTTTCATAACTTGTTATGATATATATAATTAAAACCGCATATGTCAGGTTGTTTAACAGAAAATCGTAATCCCGCCGCCAGCATACAGCAGTGCCCAGAATCAAAACATGTCGAACTTATTTTGACCCTCCTACGTATCTAAATATGGATTTGAAACCGAGAATAATTTTTACCATAAGAAGGACATTACAGAGGATCTCAAATTTTATGCATTCGGCCTTCATGAGTTTCCAGTATAGACATTTAAAAATCGATTATTTTGGCGTTTTCAAAATAATGGCTAACTTAGAAGTCATCAAAAGATATCAGTCAGCAACTGGTTAAAAAATATTCGGAAGATTTTTGAAACCAAGTTTGTGGTAATATTTCATGGCATTGATAACTTTCCTTAAGTGAACCAGAATAAAAAAATAACCAATAAAACCCTGTGATAGAACACAATAGAATCGAATTCACTTATTGTTTTCATTTGCAACATTTCAAAAAAGTTAGGAAAGTTGCAGACAAGGCTTGACATCCATATTGCCACAATACAGTCAGCGGAAGGAACGTCACTGAAAAAAGATTACTATTATGTAATTTGAGAAAACCGATTTTTCAAAAACAGTTAGTCTAGCATTCTGTGACCGCGACGATCTTTTTTTTTTTGAATATTTATTATGATTAACTATTATTTTGCAAATTTGAGATAGAATGTAAAATCATGAATATTTTTACATTTTTGCAATGCGAAACAGACACTTGCTTTTATTAGATATATTGACATTTAAAAGGTATTTAATTGAGAGGTAAATTCAATTTTATGAGTCTACATTAATTTTAAAAAATTTTTCATCGTTCGAAGCTTAATAAAACATGTTTTACATTGTCGTTGTAATTTTCGGTTTCAATCTTGGTACAGAAAACGAACTTGACAAAGTTTTAGCCTTAAAAATTTCTTGAGAATATAATGCAGTGGTTTTCTCTTGTCTTTTTAATAGCAGTGATATTTTATGCATAGTCAGTGCGTTATACTATCAACGTCTAATGAAATGATAATGACCAATATGTGCAAAAGGGGGTCATCTTTTGCTCCAGTCTGCTTCACGATCTATATTTCCAAAAATATTCGATAACATAATTTCAACGGTAGATTACTTGACTAACAGGATTCACCGCAAGTAGGTGGGAGCAGAGTTGGTGAGAAAAGGCTAAGTAGGTATTCTGGTTTTGCAACCATGCATTGTGCATCAGTAACCTGAAACCCCACCCGGCATCATGTCGAGTCCAGGTCGTATGTTGTGAAAAATGCTATTGGCCACACTGACACTAGGTCCGGTGTGGACAGAATGCAACTGGTGACATACAACTGGCCATAATATGCAGCATTGTAAGGATATAAAATAAGCAACCTGGAATGTTAGTGACATGACTCTTCCCGGAAAAAAGTATGTCATAATGTCATGTCATGTATGTATACAAGCTATAGATCCTAGGGTTATCGGGATACATATGCGAGGATTCAGTTTGTATACAAACCGAAAATTAAAATAAAAATGGAGTAGCTCTGTCTGTACCTTCCAATACGAACAAATCTGTTCTAGGATAAAATCTAGTAAGCGATAGCATCTTGATGCTGAATATGAACACATAACCATGTCGCCTCAATCTAATGGTAGTATTACATACACTACCATTTCCAGTCCACGTTACTACCACCACGTTCTACCCACGTTGATATCAGCGGTTGCTGACATTGAGGCAATCTATAACCAAGTCGATGACGCTCTAAAATGTTTGTCAAAAAGAGACATCACACTAATAATAGGAGATCTTAACGTCGAGGTGGGAGATACGTCAAAAAATTACCATTTAAGAGAAGTAGTCGGCAAATATGGACTAGAAAAAATGAAAAACTCTAGCTATTGTGAATACTTACTTCGAAACCACCGTAGGAAACTACACGTGAGTGATCCCAGATGATCGAGCACGTATTAAAATAGACTATTTCACGATTTCCGAAAGATTGAAATCATGTATTTTTAGCACTAAAACCTACCCTGGATCTGACTGGGAGTGACCATAAAGTAGTAGCAGAGCTAAAAAGTGATGGTAGAACTTAGTCTAAAAGGCAGCAATGATTCTTGTAAGTACCTTAAAAAGAAAAAAATCAGGGAGAAATGGAAGTTTTCAGTGAGTGTTGCAAGACGAAAATAGTTGATTTTGCCCTAGAATACCAGGCCTACCTCGACCACAAATGGGTAAGTTTAAAATATTTAATGTTCTCACCGCGTAAGGTAAGCCAAAAAGTAGATACCTCTTGGAATGTATGTATAAAAGAGGAAACATGAAAGACCATCAGAAACGAAAGAAACTATTCATAAGCAATGTCGACACTGGCCTCACAAAACATTAAAAAGTTTCAAAAATTGTTTATCGTTTATGTTGCATAGTCTATAATTATAACCTATATGTTATCGGTTAGGACATTGAAGAACATGCTCAAAAATTCCAAACAAGGAATTTCTTCTTGAAAATCAGAACCATCATTAGAGAGGTCAAGCCAAGAGCATGGGCTATAGAAAATGATGAAGGTAAACTACTGACTGAGCTGGACGAAGTCAGGGAAAGATTGCGATCGTACTGCGAAAGCCTAAACGCCAACAAAGTAACAAGTAATGCAAATATTTTGCCGATAAACTCGTATTGCATGGAACTTGATATTCTCGAATCGAAAATTAGAGATACACTTCACAAACTTAACACTAATAAATCAGCCGAGAGAAAAAAAAATTCGCTGAATAATTTAAGCACCGAGTAGTGAAAATAATGGACGGCTATGCTAACAGAAAATTAGTAAACTTATCATGAATTTGTGACATTTGGAGAATTTATGGTAAGGATTAACGACATCATCCCAGACCCTTTCAAACCAGTCTAGGGCCAGACAGGGGTGTATCCTGTCTCCCATTATTTTTAACATCTATGGTAAACATATAACGAGAAATACCTTGGAAGGATGAGGCGAGGGCTTCTCTATCGGTTAGGTTAAAATCAGTAATCTGAGATAAACGGATATCGCTGCATTCGGCGTCATTGGAGAATGATCTTCGCTGAATTTCTCAGCGTAGAGTACGAGAGCGGACCAGTTGGACAAAGTATCAACAAGTTGAAGGAAGACAAACGACATGATCGTCGACAGAACTGGTCAACTCTATAGGACTGGGAGGCCAACGTTTCTTTAATTGACCATGGAGGAAGCGAGTGAGAAATCGAGAGACGGGCTGATATGATAAAGACGGTAATGAGCCAACTAACATGTCTGTGGTAGGACTGAAATGTCTTCAATATCACTAAAGCGAGATTTGTCCGAACTCCGGTATTCTCGGCACTTTTACGTGACTAGGAGTTTAGACGATTCGATCAGTGGATAAAAGATGATTGAGACCTTTGAAATGTAGTGCTGGAAAAGGATGCTTCACGTAATATGGACCCGCAAAAAAACAACGAAAGGAATCTATCCTCGAGCAGCTCAACATCGAAACTAGACTTTCAATTTAAACCTTCAACGATCTTTTACCAAAATATTCTAAGTTACTTTGGTCACATTGAACTTACTAACCAAAACACCAAGATAACCGAGATAAATGCCGAGATAAATAAGATAACCTCGACAAGTTGGTTGCCAAGGAGCAAGGTAGAAGGAAAAAGACCTCGTGGCTAATCAACCAGTCGTTGAGGTAACCAAGTAATCATTATCACTGGTCTTTCTGTAACCACTGCCCTGAGGATAGCTTAAAACAAAATGGAAGAAAATGGCCCATGAAATCACGAGTGAGTTCCGAGGTCACAACCTTTAGAAATGAAGAAGACGACCAAGAAGAAGTTGGTGGAATAGTCCTACGAGAAAACTTGATATTTTGTTTGGTGAGATTTCATTTAATATACACAGTGTGTATCAAGTGCAAGAATAATTTATTCATTCGTAGTATAAAAAATGTTTTTTTTATCTTGTTCTTTTTCTGAATACATTTTATATTAGGTTTTAGATCATTTTTTTATTTTCCTTGCTTTTTTCCTTTTCGATCCTTACATTTCAAGTCTAAATTTGAAATTAAATACTTCAAAATGTAACACTTATATGACATTCAGTATACACGAGTGGATATAGCCTAAAATAATGGAAAGTTCCTGACAACAAACGATTTTGTTTAACTCTGCTAGACTGATAGTTTTGTAAACATTAACAAACAAATGACACAATTTAACCAAAATAATTTTGTACGCGACTCGTAGGCTAAGTTAAAACATTAAGGTACGTACATAATAATATTTTTTTTAAATAGTTGTTTCCTCAAGAGTTTGTGAGCGAAAAACTGCTGAAAACGGAATGACGATAGATACTCTAGACATCGGTAGTCGGACGGAATGCCCCAGGCAAAATACCAATTGAGCAAACCGATGCTTAATTTGTTTGATATCATTGTCTACTTGAAATAATCAACTTGGGTGTGTTTGCCAGTCTGTAAGTGGTTTAATACGAAGATCGACACATAATACTATTGCTACCTAGGTGGGTGTAACTACGAGTGTATAATTTGTACCTTTGTTAATTGTGTATGAAATAAAAAGATACGTACTTTTTTGTTATTTATTATATTCTATATGTTTTACTAACCATAACAAAGTTAAGACACATTCATTTACATTAATTTGATGGACGAAGCTTAATTCATTTACATTAATTTAATAAACAAAGCCTTTTACTGAACTTTCCGATATTCTTGAATCAGATTTCAAAATTCACAAAAGCTTGAAGTACTTATCAAATTTTAGTTTAGTTAGTTTAAAATTTAAAGGAATCTTAACGACTTACGTGGAGAATACGCTTAAACGAAATATGTACAAACGTGAAGGTTATCCAAGAAATAATGAGTATAAGCGAGCAGCCCTGTTTTCATTTAATAACACATGCATATAATATATTGTCCTTTTTCATACCCTATCATTATTATAGTTCATTTGCTTTCATCAAAAAACGTTGCAATATTCCATATGTTTAATAAATTTGCACAGCGTGCCTTGTACAGCCAGATATATACTTTTGGATGATTTCTATACTTAAATTTGATTCAGATTGTAATTTGTTTCGGATGTGTTAAATTTTAAGCTCGTAATGAAATTGCAATTTGATCCTTTCCTTATAACTATCTAGGCTGGAAAACTAAAATGGACATGATTTTGATATAAATGTCTTTAGAATTGGAAAAATCTGGAATAATTTTACTTTTTCAATTTATGTAACTTTTTCAGGGTTCAAAATTAATCAAAGAATCGTTATAATTTAATCATGTCCATTCGTTTGTCACAACCTGAGAGTACGTAAAATTGGGGTGAACATTTTTTTCGGTTTTGTCCATCGAGTGGGATGTCGTTAGAAAAGTTTCTCGATTTTTATTTTTAAGCATTGTTTGGAAAACATTAAACTTCACAATGATACACAATGTCTCTAATTTAAAAAAAAATTGAAAAAATATTCTACGTTTTTTTTCAATTGATTACTACTTTTAATTCAAATTGGTTTGGTTGAATTGCATCGAAAATTTTAAGATGATATGAGTGGATAACTACGTAATGCTACTTTATGCGCATTTTTACATATAATTGGCCAAAATAATTTTGTAAGATTATTTGCATTATATATATTATTATTGTGCATTTTATTATTTGGATATTTTCAATAATTTTACGATTGTTCACCAATATTAACTACATCATTTATCTAACACATTACCTTACATCTAAAGTTTTCCACAAAATTATTGTAAGTGAATGGAAGCAATTTGTCGTTTGGATTATCAAAATAAAGCTTTAATTAAATAATCATTAGAAATATAAATAATGAATTGTAAAGTAATATGTAAACACCCATTTTTAGAATAATATTCAATAATCAAAAAAATTAATAAATATATTTGACATAATATTTCAAATATTACATGTATCATCCAATTGGTATAATTAGAGTTATTTCACGAGAAAATATAGGTCACAAAATTTGCGGTTTTAGGTCGGAGCTACGATATGAGTGGTTGAATGTTGTGAACTCATTTTCCTGGATAGCAACTTTGATAACAGCGATTTCATCGACACTTATTTTTAACAATATCGGTCAAAGAATGTAGAAAGAAAGCAAAATAGTTTAATATTAAGCTCTTCAAAACCCACAAATAAATTTTTCTACAATTTTAAAAAATTATTGCTAGAATTATTTTTTCCTGATTGTACAAATTACTTTTTGTGTCTGAGTAAGCAAGCAGCAAACAAAAGTTTTCTGCAAACCGCGCCCCACGATTTTATTTTCATCTGAACAAAGCTCTAGACTACTAAACATTATCGCTTGTACAAAAACTTCGTTTACTTAATTTTTTTACCCTTATTTTATTAAAAGGTCACATTTTGATGGAAATCCCTTAATTTTTAATAGTCTGTCTCTCAGTTCTTCTTTTGACACTAGCTTTACATTTTCCTCAAATATTGTTTTCGATGGCAGTCCTGGGTGGGATTCTAGTTCAGTCGATGCTCGGCCTAAAGGAAACTACTTTGCTTAAATTTTACAGTGGGTAAGCAAAGCAAAGATTTATTTATAAGAGTATTTACCTGTTGGTTGATAGCCGTTGGGAATTTTTCTTTCTTACCAAGGAATTTAATATTTGCGCGATATTCAATTTTAAGTGCCCTCCTTTTTTTCTGCACCCGTCTGTACGAGTGAGCAATATCTATTATATAATATGAAATAAATTTATAATATTTGTATGTATTTAGTGAATAGTTTATTAACCAAAGGGTAAAAAAACTGTTGATTAATTATAATTGCAAGTATAAACCGAACATCTTTCGACTTGATTAGTGTCTTAAGGAATATTTAAAATTTAATCTGCCACATGCAGAATAAAAAATGAATCTCCTAAGAGCAGTAACATTTCATAGAAATAAAAATATGATATGACACCGGTGGATGTTGAAGCTTCAGAGACTTTTAAAATGTAATGCGAGCTGAATAAACCTCATCGGTGTGATTTATAACTTCAGTATTGAACACTACCGATGTTATATATTTAATGATATTGGTGTTGCGATGATTCAGTATGTGAAAAGTAAACAGAAAAAAGTACCTCAAATAAAAGTACAACTAATTTTGTTAAGTATATTTACTGAATTTACTAACATGACAGAAAACAAAACATGAACTTCTAAAAACAAAGTTTTGTAACTCGTAGATGATATAATACAAACATCAAAGAATTTATTAAAGAATCAATATATGTTTTATCTCCTATATCGTATTTTTGTACATCAGTATTAATTCTTTAAAAGGTTCCATTTTCATAATAAGGAAGTTTATCGAGCGACATACCTATTAACTTCTTTATTCAAGTATTGGCTCCACAATTTCCTCCAATATATATATGTTTTAGTCTTTGAAAATATATCCTCTTACATGTGCGAGAGGATGCAAACGGTAAATACATCGCCCGTAAGGCAATTACAAAAGTATATTGTTTTGAAAATTTAGCAATAAAACTGTTGAAAAAAAAGGAAAATAAATTACATTTATAATTCAATTTTGCTTTAAATTCTTTTATGAAGTTTTCTTTTTGATAATTAAACGTTTGAACATAATTATTATTTAGGAAATATTGAAAAATAAAAAAATTTTACAATGTGAAATAAATCATTTCTCTGTAACAAAGAGCCGAATTAAAAAAAATCGTGTATTATTTTCTTTTTATGTTTTTAAAAGAAGTCCAGAAAATAATTTTTTTGTTATTTTTACATCAAATTTGTTTTCGGTTCATATGTATAGATATGCATCTATATGACTAATTTATTAAGGTCCAATCCAGACACATTTCTCACTTTCATACATAAATTCGTATTAAATCAACTGTTTGCAAAAGTCCTACTTTGTGAATTAGAATTGTATCTTTTATACGTTACTGAAAACAATACCAATACAGTGGTGCTGAACTGTAGGGCGACGCGCTCTTCTTCTCCCGTCCCGTGATTTTTAATTTTCTATTCTTTTTACCATAGAATAGTACATTTCAAATTTTTATATTGACAAAATTATGAAATATCGTTTTCATATCATTTAATTTCTTATTAATTCAATTAATTCTAGCAGTTTGGTTATATGCATTACTTTGATAAAAATTAAATGATAAGTTTTATTTAAATATTATAGAAAATTCCTAAATTAATCTACTCAATGGCTATGCAAATGAATTATTTCCAAACTGTCATAAATTATTGAAATATTATTGAAATGAACTGTCTCTGTGTGAAACACAAGTCTCTGTGTGAGTGTGAAACAGAGTGAAAGACGCGTGTATAAAAAAACTCATCTTGCAGTCTATTGTAATATTTATTTCTCTCATTAAAAATATTTAAAAAAGAATGCATACTTTAGTCAGAATCAGCGCATTTATTCGGTTTGAATATTACTATGGATTTAAATATTAAACGACGAATGCCACAAAAATTCCTTATATCCACTATTAATTTCTATGGATCGCAAATTTGCTGTGTGTGAGAAAAGAAGCTATACAACGCGTCGAGCTTATTGTCTTGCATTAATCCCAGAGCTAGTCCTTAAGATGAAACACGACGAAACAATAACCCCATTATCGTTTGGCGTGCTGTGATCGATCGCGTCACTCTAGTACTGACATATTTTTTTTAATATCAAATAAGTGTCGAGAAACTGTCGGTTTTTGGTGAAATCCTGATCTAATATCCTGAAGAGGTTATTGAAAGAAACGGTAGAACAAATATTGACACGGTTCGGTTTTGTGAAACTTGATCCGGCGGGTATATTTAAGTTTTTTCTTTTTTAATTATTTTCTTTTTCTATTGCACGCGGCTTTTCGTAATTATTTAGTGCGAATATTTATTCCTTTAGAATTTATGGAACGTACCTAGCGTTTCATAAATTCTTATCATCTAAAATAATTTTCATAATCTATATTTTGGTTAATTTTCATTTCATCAAAGGGCAATGCGTTCTACTTCAAAGTAACAAATAAGTTGGTAATTAACACAATGGTTGTGGGTTGGAGAAATATCCATTATATTTTTATGAAAATAATTTTCCATTACATTTCACATATTTCCTAATTTTCACTATATCAGGTTTCAGATTTTCCTATGCACTTCGAATTAAATAAAATCATGGTAAACATTTTAATAAAAATGAAAAAATACACGTGGATACATTCACATATGCCCCATATGGAACTCGTGTTAAAATATTTAACAAACTATGAATTATAACAAGGAATTTAATAGTAAGAATCATTGACAATATCTACAATTTAAATGAGTAAATAACAGATGACATTCAACTTCTTTTAGAGTTCCTTTTTATTTCCTGTAAACCAACCAGACACATCGTTTCATTGGCCTAAATTAGACATGTTATTGTCACAAAGAGTTGTAGCATATAATACTTTTTAAAAGAATATATCATTGCAATTGATAAAGCGGCGAATAAATTTGACTGTGGAAAAATTAAATGTTAATTTTAACAGTCATTAACAATAAATAAAAGAGGCGGTCGGCGAGATACAGACGGATTGCTACAGACGAGACACGATCGGACGAGTCAGTGCTTCGTTTGGTTGATACTCTTTGTATAAATATAGTACTTACATATGCATTTAATTGAATATGATTGTTACCATAAAGATTTTCGGGCAATGTGTGTAGGCAGAAGTATTTGAAATTTCATTAATTTTATGTTTAAATAAATTATGTCTACTGAACTATTGTTTATTTTTTTTATATCAGAGACTTATATAATAACTTACTGAATAAAGTTATCTTATAAATTTTACGAGAACGCCAAAATAAACTTAATAGGGAATCATAAACCGAATAAAAATTTCATGTCTCCAAACAAAATTATTGTATTAGAGCAACCTTAATCTTTGCTCTTCGTAATACAAGTACGAAATGTTGTCACGTTTCCGTATTTTTACTTCTATTACAACTTACCCTGTATCACAATAACCAGACGTAACATAAAATTGTTCATGACGTATGAATGAAATACAGTACTTACAAATAAATTAAATTAAATATACACAACCGGCTATTCAAATGTTTGTATGCACTGTTTATCTTCGGCCAGCAGTAGGTCTCAGGGGAATGAAGTATATCAAGAATTTATGAAACTATTATGTGCTGTTTATCTCCCGATACATCAATGTGAACCAAAACATCAACACTGGAATTTCTGCCCTTCTAAACTGCTTTTATAGAGTACTCTTCAATAGAGGATAAGAATAGCATCGTTCACACCAAATTATATATTGGGATCTGTTCCCCATGGACCGGAAATACCAGTATCATTCCAAATAAATTCTATTGAAAAGAATTCCCGTTCCATCTAAGACATAAGCCTCACACAGAAAGAAACAGTTGACTCAGTGGAATAAAATGATTTAGTAGTTATACATAGTAAAAATGACATTTATACAATTTCATACACCACAACTTATTAACTAAGAAGAATTAGATAATCGAAATTGTGATTTAAAGAAGAAAAGGTGAACTAATTAATTCGCTACTAAAGAAAAAACAATTAAAAATAGATGTAATAATAAATATTGGAGACAAGTGTATCATGGCAGAATACTGTTTATTTTTAAATTCCGGAGACACATCAACATAAAAGGAAATCTGTTTATATTACGAGGACTTTCAAATGTAACCAATTTTATTTTTACTACGGTTTAATTTTTTGTTAATAATATTACAATTTATTCAATAGTGTATGAACAAATTTTATAAAACTACATGTTTTTATTTTTTATACTTGAGTCTGATAACAAAAGTAACAATGTATTCTTATTTAGCGTTTTAAAATTATTCGGCGTTCTTATTGGGCATTTTAGTCAGTTTTATATCTTTTAAATAAATTTATTAACGCACTTTAATTGTTCTCAGATTATAGTATCACCTTCTGAATAATGTATTTTCTTTCTTTCATTTTATTCTGTAATATTTACGGTTTTGATGATTTTCCAAAATCGCTGAAATTTGTGCTTTTTATTTCGTAGAAAAGTCTAAAAACCATATTTTACATGTATAATTTGAAATATTTCGAAATACTCGTATAATTTTTTACCTCCGTTTTCATACCGTTTTGGACTAAATTTTAAAGAATTTCTTGGCGAGTACTCAGATGCCATGCGTAACTATAAGTGTCAAATTTCAAGTTAGTAAGTTTTGCACTTGTGAAGATTTCGTGATGAGTCCATGAGTTGTATTTGACTTTTATATTTACATAGATCAATTCAATAATAATACAGTAAGTTTCAATGGATATTTTCAAACAATTATAAAATATATTATTATTTTTGTTTATTGCCAGTCAATAAACACGTGACGTGATTTTGAAGTCGGGCCTTTACTTTCAGTTTAGATTTCAAAAAGATTTAGTAATATGCATACTCCGTGTATAAAAGTATGTATTTTGCAAACTTTTATTCAAAATACGATAGAACAAGAGCTGTAAAATCCCATTAAAACTTAGGATAAAATGGAACAATTAATGTGCAATATTGTATGTAAATTGGAATTGAGCAGTGCGCGATTTAAGTTCGTGCAGGCACACGTCGTTTGCATATTGACACGAATCATTTCAAGTGATATTTCCCACGCTCATAATAATTTTCTCCGTTAATCTGCAGATACATATTTTCGTAATTGTTCATTTTTATAATAAATTGTTCTGTTAACACGTGTTAGGTCTGTGTTACAAAACGATATTCATAATAAATTACAATGATATTTATGGATTTACACCGGTCTTGAAAACTCGAGTCTGCTGTTGTAAAGGCATGCGCGGTGCATGAGCTTGTGATTATATGAACCTACAAACTATATTTTTAAAGAAATTTCGAATTAATCAATCAAGCGTGATTTCCGCGAAAGAAATTTTTTGAAAATTTCTTTGCCGATCTGTGAAGTTAATGCGTGTATCAAGTAAGGTTAATAACTATTAGATACATACGATATTTAAGAAGATGCAGCTTATATAAAAACAAAATTAGGCGAATAAAACAAGCGGAGCAATATCTCAAGGCAAGGCGAAGTAGATTAAATTGTTAGACTGCACGGAAATATTTACTTTACATAACTTTGTCGTCTAAATTGTATCAAAGTCCACGTGTGCTCCGTCTTTGTACCACACGGTCTGTATATAATAGCTTGATGGAGAAATATTTTAACTTTGACACATATACGGATATTTCCGGCAGGCAATTAAAGTTGACCTGACGGTGACGGTGTTTGGTAGTACATAGGCAAATGCTCATAAGCCGTATGCATATATGACGAACAATTTCGAACAATTTGGCGTATTGTATTACAAAGGTTGTTAATTACTCATGCTTAGCGTTTTGGATTTTGGAAAGTCTTTCTATAGATTAAAACTTACCATATTGCGGAATTCAGTAATTTGTCAAAAAAAGGTCATGACATCCCGTCAAAAATTTTAATTTGAAACATGGGGAAATTTTTTCTTTAGACCGTGATATTAGCAAAGAGTCAAAAGCAAGATAACCATCGAATTTCAAGAAGTTACTTTATATGGAATTAGAATAAAGTTTAAAACCAACACAAAGAAATTTAAGTAGTTAATATAACTTTAATATTTAAATAACCTGGAATAATGTCTCTCTTAATTTATTATTTATTTTTACTAAGTTTTTTTAAGGTTAGTTAAAAATAAATAATTATTATAATAATTATCGTATCAAAATCAGTTTAAAGTTAGGGTTTTTGAAAAAAAAAATATACTCACAATTACTCACGCATTAGAAATTTTAATATCAAACTAAACGAAGAATTTATTTGTTTTTTAGAAACCTTGTATTAACTCCAAAACGTGGCAAAAACTTTTACAAACACTTATTAAACATAGAATATGGAAATATATTTTAAATATTTCAAAACCCCATAGATTAACACCCTCCGATCAGAAATCCTCGGTACCCGGTACAAAAAGCGCGCGAGGAAAATTTTAGTAGACGCGCAATAGAATGGTTGAATATAAAATAAATCAGCCACGTGATCGATGCCATTGGAGGCAAGATCGTACCTAAAAGAACACAGGGAATTTTGTAGCAAACTGAATGTTTTGCGCGTCGTTGGGCGCGCTGTAGAGTAAATAAAATAATTTTAGATAGGGCATTCAATTTTTTATTTGATTTTTTTCTTTCCATGATTATTCACATTTAATATGATATAAACTCTAGTCAAGTAATGATTATATATAATCTTTATTAATATTGAACATAATATTTTATTTTGGGAGATATTTTCAACTTAAATTATTAAGGTTCTAACTGATTTGATACTGCCGATTTTCATCAACAGTATTTATATCATTATATACTACATGATTATTTTTCTGATATATATCTGATATGTCCGAGCAATGTATATAAAATGAAAAAAAAAAAAATATATATATATATATATATATATATATATATATATATATATAATATCATTTACTTGAATTTTTATTTCCTTTGAATCAAGAAAAAAGTTGGGATCGAGGTCAGGTAATAGCCGAGGAAATAGAGTAGACTGTTGACTGGGAAATAAAAACTAAAACGATATTTAACTAGACTTTTCATATAATAGAAAAATCTTCTCAGAACTTATTATTTTTGAAGTGCGGGCGCATAAAATTTAAATGTGCAATTGAACCGGATTGCGAACAATATTTACAAATAAGGTTGATTTTTTTATTTCAATTATAATGAAGAGATTTGGAAATCTACCTTGCAATCTTATGGGTCAACATGTTTTATGATTACGCCGTATTTTGCATTTCCACCTTAGCTTTTGACAAAAGCTGCAATGAGAGGAGAAAGATGGACGGATAAGTAATTTAATAAGGGTTCTATTCCTTTTGAGGTACGAAACCCGATAAATTATCTAAGAGTTTCAATTTAAAAGAAACTTCACCAATAGTGGTAAATTCTCGCTGATATTCTACATTATTTTTCAATAAATTGAAGGATCCTTTTTGCATTTCTATAGAAAGCGGGATTTTAGTTTGAGCTGTATAACCATAATTTTTTATCCTATTTCTTTTACTATGTGCCCCCAGGTGTTTCTTTTTTAGATATTTTCAATGTACTGACAAGCTAATATAAAAGTTTGATGTTATATTTATTTGTTGTTGTAGAAATACGAATAAAATAGAAGAAGTAATAAATAGTCGGCTATATAGCCTTCTATTATATATAATAGCTTCTTTAAAAAAGAGTCCTTATACATGTGTAGAGATAGCAAATTAAAAACTTGAAAATAATATCGTTATTTGTAGCCTGCTGAATCCATTTCAAAGATTTCAGATATAATTTTTATGTTCAGAATTATAGCACTGAAATATTACGGTTAATAAAACGAATAATGATTACGTAATATACATTGTGCGTACACTATAGTTTTAGGTTATATTGCCCACAAAACTATTCCTTTTTCATTCCAATGGAGCTTTAAACCATAGCGTTTGTTTAGCGTATTGTAAATATGTATTATTTGTGGCAAAATTAATATGCTCTAACTAAATTCTACAGACATTAAACACAACGTGGATATAATGTTTTTTTCATATGTAACAATTTTGTGTCTACGTAATAGTTATTGGTATTTTCTAATACTTATATAGACGTTTTATGGTAAATGGGAAAGATTTAGTGAAATAGTTTGCTAACCCTGTTTAGTCATTTTTATTTTTCAAGTTCACAGAAAATAGAAACGATCAATTGAGCAAATTGAATGCTTCTACCAACTCTATCTTTTATTCAGTTTATCAATGCTCTCGTTAAGAATGACGGTAAGTGGTATCGAAGTAGTTCACTACAATTTCACTAAAGGCAGTTGGAACGTGGAAAAATATCTAGTGCATAACTGCGAACGTATTTTTGTGATGGAGTTACATAAACATTAATTGTGGAATGTTAGGATATTCCATTAAATGTTACATTAGCACATTAAATGTACCATTTTTTTAAGATCATCCGTAATTTTAAAAACAAGCTTGCTAATAAATATTACATCGTTTAGACAACTCGTATTTACGAAAAAATGAAAATTTTCAACGCTTCTGACCTTTTAAAAATATTGAAGTATCCTGTACTTTACAATTATAGATGAATTTATATAAATAAGATGTGAGGCAATACATGTGGACAGTGTCCATAGAATTATTAAAACTTTGAATATCTAACTTATTTTAAAATTTTAAAAAATTACCATTTAGTCTTGCTAAAAATCGCACTCAAAAACTATACAATTATCATTACAAGAAACATAGTAATTTAACCACACCACTCTATTTAAAAAAAACCCGTCGAGCGATTGGTCCAAAAACTAAGTCAATGTAAAATGACGTTATATTTACATTTTGAAAAAAAAGGAATTTTTTACCTTAAATAACTACAATAAGCAATGTTGCAAGATATTTGGTGTTTTGCCTTTTACTAATAGATTTAATGCAATCCTAGAGGTTCGTAATTGTTAAGAAGAATGCAAAAATTATTATGGTTAAATATTTCAATTTTGTGAATGTATTTCTCTTAAACAAATTCATCACTCGTTTTTGCCTTTTATACTTATAGTTATCAGGTAAATGTTAAATAGTTTATAGATTTACTATTAAAAATATTCTAAATCAAGGCATATTAATGTGAAAACTACTCGAATAACAATTCTGATTTCCAGCAATAAAGCTACGGTAAATACTTGTATTCTCTTCCTATTATAATAGTTTTTGTTCAGATAGTACTGTCTACACTTATCCCTACTGATAAAATCGAGGACTTTATTGAATAAAACGGATATATTCGAGTGGTTCACGGGTACCTCGAACTCGTGTTCTTTCTCGATGAGTTGTTTAACATTAAGTTGAGAGTGCTGTTTCGTTTTACGTAACCCGCGTGCTTCTGCAGGATTTACCGATAATGATAGCATGGTATATGGTTATAAATAATACGAAGCAAAGATTTCTTAAAATAATAAGTATATTACGCAGTGGAAATTTGACATATTGTAGAAAGTCTTTAGGTCACTCGTCAGTGTATGTAAGATGGCTGAACCTCTGCATCTAATTAATTAAAATTATTTTGCTGCACCAGTCTTTATTAAATATTAACTCATTAAATAATACAGAACTCTACTTGCTTAGATAATTAATATGAGTTTCGCATAGTTAGATCAATTTAATAGTGATCAAGATAAACTGAAAAAAATGTCTTTTCTAATTTAATGACACGATAGTTTGTCACATTTACGCTTAATAACAAATTAATTAAAACATAAGAAAATAAATCACGATATACAAAATAATTAAGGAAACAAGTATTTCAAAGCGCAATAAAGATAAATATGTAGAAACGAAATATAATCTCCCAGTTTAAGTAATATGTTTTAGTAACGATTTTCGACAGTAAAATTTGTTTGAAAGAACTGAGAGTATTTTAGATGTAAATACTTTGAAAAATATTATAAATAATAAATAAATCATTGTTATATCATATAAACAAAAAAAAATAAATCATTGTTATAATACAAATACACAAAATAGAGTAACTTTTAGGAAAATAAATTAATATTAATTTTGCTTGTTGAAAAGAAAAACGAAATAAAAGCAAGATAAAGGCTTTTGAAATTATTAAAATTTACAAGCTGAATTAAAAATACTTTATCGTGAACGTTTACAACGTTAAAGTTAAACGGCTAAATATTAATTGAAAAATAACTTTACCATTTTATACGTCATTAAAATGAACTTTTAATTTACTATGAATATTTTATGTTAATACACACATGGAACTCTTCAAAACTGTTCAAAACACCTAAACGAGACACTACGTTATGGAATATTATCTATTGTTATTTTTTTCATGTTTATTAGTTTCGAGCTGCTACTTCACACTGAACAAGAGAGTCGCAAGAAATAAAATTTGCAGACCAAAATAATGGGATTTCTAATATACCAAAATCTAACTCATGACATTATGTCACTATAATTTTCCCCCGAGGTCCAGCTAATTATACATCCTAGAGTCTGGCCAGATATTTTAACTTTCAAATGAAATATTAGAACGCGCTTAATACACCGTACACTCAAATTTATTACAAATAGTCATGTTAGGTTAGTTTAGATGAATTGTAGATTTGTTGCGTATTAACTAAAAGCAATTCTTCAAATTATCGTTTAACGGAAAACCAACTAAATTAGATGAAACATATATATATATATATATATATATATATATATATATATATATATATATATATATGTATGTATGTATGTATATATATATATTCGCAGAACACCGAAACTTTCCATTTAACATTTGGAAAAGAAATTTTAGAACAACATTTACTCCTTTCGGTTGCGAAGGAACAAAGCTAGCACATCCTAGAGAAATTGGGTAAACAATTTAAAATGGAATGAACTATATAATCTCAAGCATAGATAGAGAAAGAATGCCTTTCTTCCCCGTTTAGCTATTTTCGTTAAATATTTTTGTGACACTTCGGTATCCCATATTCTATGAAGCGAAGAAATGTGTTCGATCGAAAAATATTTGGTATTTATTTTTACTTCCTGGAAGTATCGTACAAGTTCATACGTTCGCAGAGTCTAAATATGCAGTAACACAACTACGAAGGTCGAGACAGACAAATAGTATACAAAAATTCACCTTAAGGTTTTTTACGGAAACATAGAAAATTGGATATGGAAATAAAGCTGCTCTTACCGCATCTACCAAACGCCGACGGCTTTACATTGCAAAGGCAAGATGATTCCAAAAAATTAAACAGGGTGGTGCTAAAAAATAGCCAGCTCGCGCTTGTTTTAAAGCAAGCTTGTTTCAAAGAAGTTCGCAAAAATAAATGTTTGAGCAGTCTCCGTATCGCAACTCTTCGGATCAAACAGTGGAACCATCACCCTGCATAGTACTTTCGACGCCAAATGGGAAACCTGCAGCCCGTGCATCATAACGTTTGGTCTGATTGTGGGGAACCTACAGCCCTTGCATCACAACGCTTCGGTCCGGGCGATCGAACTATCATCCAGGGCGAAGCACGGAGAGCTGCTTCTCTGTATTCTATGGCGATTGACAGTTAATAGTGAAACGCACCAGTAGTGGGGCCGTTTTATCGGGCGCGAGGTTTCCGGATTATGCCCCATCTTGTTATTGCAGCACTCTGTCTCGGCTTTCGAGTGCCACTCCCTCTCTCTTGGTACCGTTGGTTTTGAATAAAAGTGCGTGCGGTAGAATTGAATTCATTCAATATTCGCTAATTGAACTTCCATGTATTATACTGCATTCTACACCTGACAACAAGTACTCGCCTCGATAACAGCACCTCAAGTCACCAGCATAACTCTACCGCCATTCTGGAGAACCGACCATGCATGTGGTTTGGCTACTTCGAGACATTAACCAGTAACTCCAACAAACCTTCATTGCAACGGGCCTAAGTTATTACTGTACAACTCGAAAAGCTAGATGTCGAACAAATCAGCGACATCCTTAGGAAATTTAAAGATGACACCGAGGCGTACACGGTCATCAGTAACTGCCTCATTTTAGTATAAAAATAATCGAGGAAAGGCAACTCAACAAATTACTATACAACACGGTACTGGGTAACCTACGTCCTAGCTAGCTTCTGCATAGAATGAGAGATCCCGTTAATGATCTGTTTCCCGACAAAACGTTATGCCTTCTATGGCTGAACCAGCTATCAGCCGAAATTCGTAACCTGCTTATCGTAAGCAATAGCTTATCAAAGATTATCGCATATAAGATCACGCCACTAGACGACCTCGTACTACTCGCCGATAAATGGCTTGAGCATACTCAAGTCGCTCAAATACCACAACAGCCGCTACAGCCAACGAGTATAATAATTATAAAATTTATAGTTTACTATCCCCTAAAATTACTCAAATATCCGTTTGTCTGTCTCCTATAACCATCTTTCTCAAAGAAATGTTCGATGTAAAAACTGTGACATTGTGATAAAATTTATTAACCCCGTATATGTTGAAAGCGCAAATTTATTTATATGGTAATTTCAAAAACCCCAAATTAAGTATTTTGAATTTTGTTTCATGTATCGTGTGTTGTTATAATAGGCTAGTTATATTGACCGAAAAATATTTTCCTTTTATTATTTTGAAATAGCAAATCTCAAGGAATATGCGAAACAAATATCTTCTGAAACTCATTACTGAACTCATAATTAAGAAAATAATAATATTTCTTGAAGGTTACGGGAAAACTATGGCGATGATTCAATATCTCTTAGTTTTGATGCTTGTTCTCATAATTAAGGGTGTACTTAATCTTCGTAACATAAGTTCTCCTCGTGCTTGACAGGTTTACTTTATCTATATCTAACAATTATTTATGAAAGTTAATATCTATCATAAAAAGATCAGAACATTTTTTCTGACTTGACCATAATTAGCTTATACCTGATAGTGAATATTTCCAAGCACAATAAATATTTATTTCGTCAGTATACTATTTCTAGCGCACGCAATAAATCTGCCATTTTTCTGTTAAAAATATTAAATGCCATGTACTTATATCAGTAATGCCTTGTTTTGAGAGTTTAATGTAAATATTTATCTACATAAAAATGACTACTATGAAATGTAACCTTAGCAAAAATTGCATACTTCAAGTGTCGTCTCCGTATTTTATATTAAAGAATTAAAATTTTTACTAAGAATATTTTTTTAAAAGCCACCTATAATTGGTAAAAGTTACTTCTAATCGAATGAGATTAATAACAATGAAAAAAGTACCAATATCACAAGTACAAACAATGCTAGAAAACTGATTTTGAGAATGAAATATGTGCACAAATAATGTAAAAACTAACTAAAATCTGTGTAAAGACTATTTAAATAAAAAAAAACAAATCAAAGAGATTGGCGATAGTGAGAGTGGTCAAGAGATTATTATCAATGAGAAACATAATATAAGTAGTCAAATAATAAACATTTTCATCTAATTTTACTAAAAACAACTTGGACAATTTACTTAAAATTCTGTTTTTATTACAAAGTAGTAATCTTGTATTAAGGCACAAATTATCAAGCTTCATTATATCCTTCACAATAAGGTGTCTTATGGCCACCATATTAATTTCTCGTATTCAGCCTAGCTTATGACATTCTACTAATTTACACAGATATCTCATTTATTAAAATCGATGAAATCGTTTAGCTGCAATAAGAAAACTAATTGACCTGCTTATATATACTGTTACGATCACGACTATTTTTTTTAGCTTCACCATAATCGGAAAATAAACATTAATCGTAAACAGTTAGTCCACTCGGGTTATTTCAGAACCTCTCCATGACAACGCATAACATCCCCCACATACAAAAATGGAGATCTTCGAAACTACCTTAATAGTGTTCATTTACTATCATCCAGCATTTTCACCCAACAGCATTAAGAACTATTCTTAATCAATGAGCCATTTAGCATCCTATTTTTTCAAGAATTCGTTTTGCAAACACTCTAAGTGTTTTAAAGATTAATCTGCTCTCAACCAAGTTACAGAGACTAAGGATCTAAGAAATTGCGTGACTCTATTCTATTAATACGTTGACGCATGCTCTCTATAACATTATGTATATTCGATACGGAGTTTGGGTGTTATTGCCATCGGTGTAAGCCGTGTTTTTTTTTTAATTTACCAGGATGTCATGGTATGATTGTTACACGTCGATGCTCTTAATTGTTAGCATGTGGTAGTGCGTTGATGGCGAGACCGTAGATTGCGGCGATCATAAATCTCCATTTATATGGTTCTCGTAGCTTTAAATCGGCCTCTAGTATTTTAAAACGATAATGGCTGCGTTGGAATAATTTTTCTTTGTGATAGGGCGGATATATTGGCGTTCATGCCTATGAGCAAGGTAATTTTGGAATTTTTGTCCATAACGAAAAGGTGGTGGGATGAGTTGTGGATGGTGGATTCCACAGCGTCCAGTATTGTGTCCGGTGTAGCTTTTTCGGTGTAGCCATTTCAGCTATTTTAAGTTGTAGATATATATACGAACTGTTTTGAATAGTATTTTTTTATACATGAATAGTATTTTTTGGTTATGTTTTAGTTTAATTTAGCATTTATCAATAAAAACATTATAGACATAAATTAACTTAATATAGATAGAATAATTTACGGTAATAAAATCGATCAATTAAGTTCAGATGCCTAGCTCGATCCGCTATCAGATTACTATGACATGTTACGAAAAAATTAAATTGAAACCCGTAACTAAATTTCTTACTTTATTGTGCAGGAATCGCTGAAAGCTTATTTCATGCCAGACTCCTGCCCCACCCTATTCCTTGAGCTATGAATAGTTACCGAGATTACAAGTAACTCTAAACGAACCCTGTTTATGATTGCTTGAAGGTAAATATTGATGGATCGTAAAGAATTTAAGCTTCAACAAAAATAAATTCTTGATTGTAAACAATCTTACAATAAAAATATAAATAGTATACACGAATCGGTGACTAATGACATTTCACGACGTTCAAGCATTACATAAAATATTGTATTGTAATTACGGTTACGTGAATACGCCCAAGAATCTAAATACTTCACCAAGTCCTTGAAATAATTCTTTGATCGCGCTGAGTCAAAATGTTGGATCTTTTCTGTTTTCAGTAATTACGATCCAGCCTGTCATCCCTTACAATCAAAATATTTAATATTCATGAAACGTTTGACACAAGACAAAGAGAAGCACTTACTTCAAGGCTTAACTAACAAAAGCATCAATTGCTTAACCGATTCTTGGAATTTGTCATATTCTTTAGTAAAAGTGAAACGATAGCCTTTTGTTCCAGAAGTTTGACAAATATGGGTTAGTGGATAAGACGGATAAGTTCAACAAGGACTGAACTTGTTATAAAATATTATATATACCAATAGGTGTATTAAATGCAAATTTTAATTTCTTAAAAAAAGGAAAACGGCCATAAAAATTTAGGGTTTCAAAAGCAAAAGAAATCCTTTTCACTTCGTCCTTCCATCCGTCAGAGCCTCAGAGTTTTAGACCTAGGTATATATATTTTAGCATGTAGGTGCTTCAGATTTGGATCTTAATTATTATATATATATATATATATATATATATATATATATATATATATATATATATATATATCTACGTTGCAACATAGTCAAATAAATAAACCTTTTTTCTACAGTGTTTTTGTCTGTAGAATGGTTAATTTACCGTAAATTAAAAATTTTTGGTCCCGAGGTTATTACATTTTCCCTTTAAATTGTCTCTTAGTTTGTTAATAAACATTACATGCATCACATAAAAAGCCACTTCATTAACATAGCTATTTGCTGTCAACCGAATAGCCAAACTATGAAAGGTTTTTCTTTGTGGTCATAATTGGAATAATTTATTTGATGTAATTTTCACTCTAAACAATACAAATTTGTCTGTTTTAAAACATTAATTTTGCAAATGCACATAGAATTAGATGCAAATTATCCACAATGTTCATCGTTACAACTTTACGATATATTAGCTGCCACATTGCACGCATAAGTACATTCAAACATAAATACTGAAAATCCAACGATGATCACTTGTATTATCAAAAAGCTTGTGAAGATATTAAACTGTTTAAAAACAATAATAACTTATAATGTAGCATTAACAATAACATTAAAATTAACTTTGATACGCTTCGCATACATCTTCTGTTATAATTCTTAAATTAAAATTGTAACCCTTATATTGAACATTCTGAAAACGTATTTTATTTTATTCAAACTTTTTATGAGTGTGTTTCAGTGTCAGATTATGACATGGCGTGAAGAGGCAGCAGTCGCCCAAACACATCGAATTAAATTGTAGTATTTTACGGAAAGATCTATAGATACTCGAGCGACACGCAAAATATAGAACCGGTATCACGGAAAGAAGTTCCAATGAAAATTCTGATTAATTCTCGTCACTTGACTCGGTGCATCATTGGAAGTCATTTCGACACAAACACTCTCTTCACTTACACACCAAAGTCGTACGGCGAACAGTGCGATCAAAATCAACATTTAAATTATATTTAGAAGTATTTTATATTTAGGGTCTATCCATTAAAACAAAATATATGGATATAGTTACATACTGAAAAAAATTATTTCATAAAACGATTACTATATAAATTGCTACGTTGATAAACGCTGGCGCATTTAAAACAAATCTCCAGTTATTGCTTTAAACATTAAACATATATTTGCTAAAAGGCAGGAGCATGTCAGAAATATTTACAGTAATTATGTAGTACAACTTCGTATTTCTTTATATTAATTATAATTACGAGTTTAATATAAATGAAAAAAAAAATTTATAAAAACAATCAATGCTTTTCGATATATACATCGTCTCGACTCGTTTAGGAAAGTTTTTAATAAAACGATTCATAAGTTTCAATCATTTACGTGTGTATAAAAAAAAACAAATCGATTCGTTCTTTTCATTATTTATATCTTACAGGTAACGGATTCATAACGGTAAAAAACTAATGATTTAACAAATTTTAAACTTTTAGATTTAACCTGAATACAAAAGTACAAAAGTACTATAAAATTGTATAACGACATATTTCAACAAATTTACCTTTAATCATCATAATGAATTACACTCAGCTGGTTCAGCAGGTAAATACCACGGAAAACTATAAAGTTTCCATATAGTTCGGTTCTAGATGATAGTATTATAAAAAGATAAAGATTGCGTGTGCGCCGAAAATTGGTAGGAATAAAGAACGAAAGTCTACTCAATAATACAGTACAAAGGATATTTTCTTTTAATAGCTGGAAGATAAATTTCAATAAAAACGCAATATCTCTTCTGAGTAGCAAAGAATGAAAATTTAACATACCCAAGAGATTTTCTCTTGGGCATGCCAAATTTTCATTCTTTGCTTTCTGGGTAGGAAATAGAAAAAGGAAATAACCATACTGTCTGATAAACATATCGGAAGAATGTCTTTTACACACGTTCAATTATCACTATAAAAGTTATATTCCAAATAACAGACCCAGATTCTAATCGACCTATTGCATTAATAAACTGTACAGCAGGCGATTTCATGACACAGATTAAACACCATTTGAATTATGCAACACGAATCCAATTTTTCGAAACGTCCTTTTTTCTACATCTGCTATAACCACGAAATGTTAATCGGGATTCAAATCTGACTCCCAAATCAACGACCTTATACAGACGATACAATGTGGTTCTGCTGACCATGTATTATTTGATAGGGACATGTGCTCGACTGTAACTCACTGTTGAACATTCGTTTACGTTAAGACGTAAGCCGCTTGCTGTGCTCCTCTCAATGACGGCGCTGCTGTCACGCTGCAACCGTTCACCAACTCCTACATCCTTGACTACTATAAATGATTTTATGTCGTCCGCGAATAACAAATAACGCGCATTTTCGCAATATAACCACATAGATACCAGAACGGTGAGAAGCAGAGGCTCGAGATTCGAACCCTGGCTCACTGCCGATTATGTAAAGTAAGTCTCGGATATAATGTTACCCGCCCTCACGTATTGATTACAAAAAAATATTTATTTGATTACCAAACAATTCTATAGTAACAGAAATATAAAAAAAGATATATTTATTACACAATTTATAATGGAGATAAGTTCAAGCAAGTTAAAATGGTTGGGTAGGATTGATTTTTACTTTAGATAATTGACTCAGTAATTGATATAATTTTGATTTCTTTGTAGAATTCCTTACCCAAAAAGTTCTGTTGTCTCTCTATCAGACCATCTGTCCGTATATCAGTGAAAGAAAAGGGAATTTCCAACTCAAAAACAAAATAAAAGGAGAATTTTAAATTCAAACATAAAGTGTAGTTTCTTTGCGCAGAACTATAATTAAATTTTGGGGAGTTTCCAAAACATGTTGAGAGTGTCAATTTTTTTCTTATACAAGCGTGTAGAAAACGAATAGTTATCAATAAAAAAAATGTTGATTATATTTATAGCACCTTATAGAAACATTTATGCTTAACTCTGAATTTATAATCTTGACCATTTAAATTCAGTTTACGTCCTAGTTCTGCTTTATTAGATTATGGAATTAGATTGTGGAAGAACGGACTCGTTTTGTTGTTCCATTCATATCCATAGAATTTTGTTCTTTGAATAAACGTGGACGTACATACCACTCGTCGTTTTTAATTTATTTATATTCTCTACTGATTACATTTACTTCGATTAGTTTTCTTTGACCATATTATCTTTCATTTAAATGTATAATAACTTATGCAAACTTATTCAAGCGCCAAGTTTTATTCGGTCCATATCTTTAACTTTACAAGGCTCATTAAACAACTATTAACAAAGTGTGTTCCGATTGATAAAGAAAACAATGTGGAGAAATAAATAAACAATGTGGAAAGTGATAATTTTAAATGTATACATGTGAAGATATTTTCATTTTAACGTCACTGAGTATTGGTTACAGTTCATAATAATATTTAATGAAAATATTTCAATTTATTGATATTATAATAATTAAATACTCGAGCCAAAATGTTTGTACATACGTGCGTAAATATATACTTTATTCTTATTTTTCCGATATCTCCTACGCTACGCTGCTTCACCAATTTAACTTTCAAGTTTACGCCGACCTAACAATGTTATTTTCACGGAAAACTTGAAAATTGCCCTTCCGAATAACTGTCCTTGCAATATCAAGTTTCGCTTGCGTTTTTTGACGAAATATGTTTACCTAATTTTATAAAAGTATCGGTTGTTTCATGGTCCCTCACTTAATTCGGCGTCATCAAACATTTTATTACCGTCCTTATAATTAAATATGGCCAATGAAATTTAAATCGAATTTTTTATATAAATTAACATTTCTTAAAAGTTTTCCTAAAAATCTTATTACAGGTGAATACTAAGGTATGAACAATTTAGTTTGTATTATATAAATGCTATAATAATTCTAATTCACGAAACTAAAAGTTGTTGTTACTGTGTATATATACACAGTGTTTATACTGTGCGTCAGTATTTGTCAGTAGTCAGTATTTATACAGTGCGTTAAGGTCAAGATTAAAAGTTTTAAAGCTTTTAACTATTATCTATTTCTTTTATTTTCCTACAGGTAATAGATTTTCTACAGTAAGTACTATAGATATTTATGATATTTATATTATTATTTTAACAAAGTTTATTTAGAGAAAATGATTATCCAGTTTTACAATTGTGAACGACAGTTAGTAACCATGAAACATGAACATAAAACAGAGAAATTTTTTGAGGAAATATAAGAGCTATTGACGAAAACTGCAAATGTAGAATTCCAAAGCTCTGTTAATTTATGAATGCGTAATTGAATCAATAATAAAATACCATTAACATAAATCAAACAAGTATTTAATTAATAAAAAAAAACATTTTTTTCACTCCCAAAAAAATACAATTTTGAAATTTGTGTGCATGTGCAAAAAAATCAGTGGAGGAATATTGCCAGATCAGAGCATAGCGCTAGCTAATTACAATCGTCACTGAAGCCAATCTGCACCCGTTGCTTATTTTTAGTTCAGTTCAGTATTGCATCGCCGATCATATTTTCTAGGAGACTGCTATTATTGATAGATAAGCGGATAGGAAAATGACGCGACGCTTATTGGCGCTACATACTGCGTACTGCCCTGAGCACGGAGTTTGCAATTTACAGCAGAAGTATGTTTGAATTTAGTTGCCTTTTGTGTAATTCGTAAATCTATACTACGTGAAGCATTTGTTAAGGAATTAACATAAAGCTGCTGAACTCGCACTTTTAAAAACACTGGGCTCATAAACAATGATGGTAATACCGTTTACTATAATGTTAAGAAGTGAAATATTTTATGAAACTACACACAGACATTTTTGAATGAATTTCCTTTTCTCACATCATCACTTTACATTCACACAAACCCTGTCTCTTACTTACTGTGTACTTGACACGTTCATATCACTTATTACTAGAACCGTGTACTTGACTCGTTCATGTCACTGATTAGATGTAGATGTATATCACTTGCTTCTAACTAGATTTCATTATGCGTGACTATATGTGTAAATTTAATTTCTTCTTTTTTTGATTTGATTTCTTAAGATTCTTCGAAATTCCAATAGTATAACCACAAATTATCTCATATTATAGTAACCAGTTCATTCAGTTTATTGTTGAAAAGAGTCAGAATAAAGTAACGTTACTTGACGCGCAATAATGTTATTTAGTTAAGATTTTCAATTAAATTCGTTCTCAAAATGTCGCTCAGGATGTACAGGGGTACAAACGTAATTATTTCAGGTTTTAACTGTAGTGTATTACAAACCGGATCATAAAAATGTGTTTTATAATCGCGTCATAAATTTAATTTCACAGTAATTCGAAAATGATTGAATGAACATGTAAAATTCACTAAACAAACCGCATTATCAACTCTCATCCGGTCGAGGTATAATACAAATAAGAAGTATTATACTACATAAAGTATAAGTAATAACATACGCAATATTCTTTGTCTGAAAGGTTAGTGGTACCAAGATTTCTTATGAGAAACCATGCAGTGAACTCTTACTGAAATAGGCTAATGTAGAACCTACTTAAAAATTTTTTTTATATTACTTTATATCGCATAATTATTTGCCTTTGCTCACCTTTTTGACATTCATTTAGTGTTGGATTTATTACTTCCATAGTATACTGCTTGGTACAGCGTGAACTATTGTAAAGCTTTAAAACGTACACTTGCTTTGTTTGAATTTGACACATCGAGTCACATATATGTATGATGACTTACTATGAGTAGACGTAAAATTCGCTTAGTAAGAACTTCTCTTTGTCCAGTTTAAATATTTCATGAATGCTTAACATTCCGCCCACGTCGGTTACTGTTACTGTCTAGACAGTAATTACTTGCGCGGAGCGGGCTTGAATTTTTCGATTTAGTTGGTGTGTATGAAGTGTTATATGAAAACTACGTTAATATTGTAGACGTAGTCTTTTGGCACAATAGGTGGAACACACTTTATTTTAGTGAAACCTTTATTAAGATTACCTTTATCACCATTTCAAAACTTTGAAAGATTAACATTATCATATTCGTCATGTCCGCATAAATACTTAAGACGAATACATTAATGTCGTTTATGACAATTTACTGGGCATGATAAAAAAATATTAGATTTATATAATGAAAATGATACATTTATCAAACTAGAAATATTATATTGGCTGGTATAAAATAAATTTACGCATCTATTTCTCCATTGACTTTATTGGTTTTTATTTTAGTCTTTTTGTTATGCGAAGACGTAACCGCAAGTGATTCTTTAAGTAGTTTGATTTAATTTAAATGAAATCCGTTAGCGGAATTTTTTAGACAATATACTTAAGAACGAGTAGAACTCTTACTAAGAGAGTCGAAATATATATATATATATATATATATATATATATATATATATATATATATTGTTAGCTATAAAACTTGTAACATTTAAAAACTATAAAATTTGAAACATTTACTTTTGTAAAATATGCTAAAACTCTTTGTATATATTGGTATTATTTTTTACCACAAGATTATATTGACTAGTATATATTTCATGTGAAACAAATATTTGTTTATAATCTCATGAATTTATAAAGTTAACCGAATATTTTTGCATTAAATTAATTATACGTTTTGCTTTTACATGTCAGAGAATGAACAGGATACGCACTGCAAAACGCTTCATATAATCAGATCTAATGAAAGAGATGGTGTGTTTAAAATATAATTAAATATTTTAAAAGACTTCTTTCATGACACTCGTTTCGAATGGGTTCGATGGAAGAAGGTACGAATATTTCAACGAAGTAATAAATATTTCTTTCTTCATTTTGACATGTTAACGTAATTCAATCAATACTTTCAACAGTTAACGACATTTTTAAGGTTCCGTAGCCAACTGGTAAAAATTTAACTTTTATGATTTCAACGTGTCCGGGTAACCGACCGCTGTGTATGTCGGTGACCTTAAAAATGTCGTTAACTGTTGAAAGTTTATAAATATTTCAAGGAGTCCCTAAAAGTTTCATTTAATATTAATATTAAATAAATATCTAGTAAGCATATGGCGGCGCCACCATATGCTTACTATGGGAGGAGAGGGCGCCACACTGCTACTGTTTACTTTGTGTCCCTATAGAAAACAGAATTAAAAATAGAACAGTGAATATAATACATAAAAAAAGTGTTAAATCATATAAAATAACCGTTATTTCATCTGGACAATGTGTAAAATGTTACCAAGACTTGATTTTTAAACTGATTTTTGAAGAACAAACTATTAAAAGTACCGGACACGAACAAAAGTGATGCAAAAGTGACGACAAAAACTAATACAATTAATGCAAAATAATCTTCTTTTGTGATGATTTTAAAACCATAGAAGCTGTGAATAAAAAGTATTATGCATAAAGAAAAAGAACGTCATATCCTCAAAATTATTACCTATCACTCAGTATAAATTTGCAAATAAATTGTAATGGTGTCGACATCCAGCGATTTTTGGTGGAACTGCTTATCAAGACAACTTATCTAAAGAACGTCATGTCGTGAAACGTCGAACTGATTGAACTGGGCAAAAGTGGGAACACATCCCGCCTTTACAAAAATAAAAGAAACCTACTCGATTCTCCAGAAAAACTATATCTCAATAATCAACAAGACAAATAAGCAATAAAGCATCCACAAAAGAAAAACAAACGCACAAATATTAAAGATTTCGTCTTGCATAAACCAAAATTAATTTTTACACACACACATACAACTGACAACCAAGAACAAACAAAAACAGCAGAACTAGATACAGCATAGCAACCACAGATGGACCCTCCTCATCTCTATCTCCCAGACGACCAGTCACTGCAGGAGAGTTCGACCACAACCCTTCAAGGAAAAACAAACATAAAAATACAGCGATACATATCTACTCCTATAATGTTAGAACGCAATCTTCAACAGAAAAACTTCTTGAATTAAAAGCAGCACTACAAGAAATAAAAAATGACGTGGTCGGACTAGCCGAATTTCAACGTTTAGAGGAAAAAATTATTGAAGATGAAAATTATATTATGTGCAGATTGAAATAGCCAAGACCTATGAAAAAAAAAGTTTAAATTATATATATATATATATATATATATATATATATATATATATATATATATATATATATAAATGTATAAATATATATATATATATATATATATATATATATATATATATATGTATTGTTGGTACAAGAGCGTGGTAAGTGTCCCATTATGAGAGAAATCGATAAAACCAAAACTATATTTTATGGCTTAGTTTAACAACACGCTATATTTTTATATTATACAGCATCGAGTACCAAAACAACTTATATCTTACACCACCGTAACATTTCGATTCAAGTTGTCGCAGTAATACGCTTGTAAATTATGGCTAAAATGATCCCCTAATATTAAAACAAATCTATAACTATGGATAATTTATTGATTCTTTATAAGATTCCTACAACGTTTTTGGAGGTTTTAATACGGATGTCCTGATGTGAAAAAATTATATCGAAGAAGTTTTTATTTCAAAAATATTTCTACACCCACCCTCAAATGATTGATTCGTAATTTCAAGGCAATAATAATTAAAAATGTTCATTCATAACCAATTCATTTCTCATTAAATAGTTTGGAAATATATTTCACCATAAAAGGTTCCTGTTCCTCTCTTGGTTCTATGTAGATAAAATAGTGACAATAGTCTCTCCTCTTATTGTACTGACTCGAACTGTTAATACTCTCCGAACTCTGAAAACAGATTTCGTTTTCAGACAGACAAAAATTAAGACATTTTGTTTATAAAATTTCTGAGTGTACTAGAGATGTTCATAAAAAATTTAGGAGCAGAATGTTGACTAAAAAATCAACTAAACTTTTTTCCTTGGATCCAAGGGTTCTGCAATTAAATAATTACTAATATAATTCGCCAAACCTATTACCACTATTTCATTATTCGATAATTGTTGTTATTTTAAACATCATAACAATTATTAAATAAAATGAATTTAATTTTAATGTTAATACAAAAAGCTTTCCGTCAATGAAATGAGATTTATTATGCCAAAATCACTATGGGGAAGGAAGTAATTATTACGAAATAATTCTAATATCAATAGAAGCTGAATAAGTTACTTCGAATGGACCTTTCTATACGACAGACCATAGATAGTTTTCAGGTTTATTTCTTCCAAGCTTAGGAAGGTCTTTGACTGGTTATCTGATCATGCATCGTCGTGGAAAAGCAGTGAAATAAAGCTTCTCATCATCGTTTATAATAGTTCACTCTACATATTTGCTTCAATATTAATGCTCGTGCGTGTGAAATTATATTTAAGAGTTTTTCACAAGACTGCCAAACGGAACTACTACGGCATACGTTCACGGTGCACGTAATAAATTGGTTCAGAATTTTTCATTTTTGTATCGACTGAATATTTACGTCTCAACACCTCTTATATGTGTCATGTAAATATATATTATTCGAAATTATGATTCTATACCTATCTTTTCTATCACTAGTATATGTGCCACTATACTCTTCTAGTTCTCCTGGTGTGCACGCTCGAAATTACTCATAGAGCCTTATACACGGCAATGATACTGCATTCACTAATATCTAAATATAAAAGCATTATTTAATTAAAAACATTCATTAAAAATAAAATAAATACCACCATCTTTTAGTGAATTATGGAATTACACATTCATAAAAGATGCTCATAAAAATATGTCGATTAAATAAATATCAATCTACAAATGTGATTTCTATCAGAAATAGAAGACAGAATAGCCCAGCTTTGAAGCTATAGAATGGTCAAGTTTCATTAAAATGCGTCCAATATAATTTGCATTTTGTTCGCATAGACAGAGCTTCGTTACCAGTTTTCTGCATATGGAAATTATCATTCTATTTGCCTTTTGGTCATTCAGCAATCTTGCCGCGTGAAAAATTTGTTGAGAAATTAAGATTAAATTATTGAATAGCACTTCTGAAAATGCTGGGCGCATAAACAAGTCGCATTTAGTTACCTTTTCTACTAATTAATATTAGCATATATAAAAATGTTGCATTTTCAATGAAGAATTACAATCAATTACATTATAGAAAAAAAGTCGATTAACAAGTGTACATATGCGTGACGTATATATTATCTATTTTATTCCTCATCGTCCGGCATATTTATTAGAAAGCTGCTGTTATTGGCAAATAAGCGGATGTGGAGGTGAAACGATATTTATGAGTACAGCGTACTGCCCTGTGTTTGGATATAGCTATATAGCTCAATTTTCAGTAGCTGTATGTAATCTTAATTTGCAATTGAATACATGGAATCGAAAACTGACCATTCTATTGAATAGCCTTTGGGTCATTCAGCAATCTTGCTGCGTGAAAAATTTGTTGAGAAATTAAGATTAAACTAGCTGACCCGTGCGAAGTCTTCGCACTATATCGCCATCTAGCGTGTTCCAAGTATACAATTTGGCTAAGATATTTGATGTGTCGCCCACAGATGGCGCTCATGCCAATTGTTATAAAAATTAATTTTTTTATTAACAAAAAGATTTTTTTCGAATTTTTTTATATTTTTCGCCCAAAGTAGAAAACATAAGCTTTAAGTGGGTATTTTTTATTTTTTTTGGTGCAGTAGTTAAAGAGATCGAGACGCTCGACCAAAAAACACCTTTTAGAAATAATATATTTAGATAGATTATTGAATGGCAATTCTGAAAATGCTGGGCTCATAAACATTGATGGTAACACTGTTTATTATAATATTAAGTAGTGAAATTTGTTGAATATATTTGGCGTTAATTTTGTAGAAATTAATTTTAATTAAATTTTTCACAACTAAATGAAACTACGTCATGTAGTATTATTTCTACTTTATTTTAATTCTTTACCATGACCTAGATTTCATTATATGACAACATCTTCAAGTGGACAAGTTGTAAAGATTCAATCTTTACAAATTGTAAAAATCTTGACAATTTGTCACCAATATCTTCTACAGAATCTTTACAAATTGTCCACCTGAAGATGTTGTCATACAACGAAAGCTAGGTAGTGGTAAATAATTAAAATAAAGTAGAAATAATACTACATCACGTAGTTTCATTTAGTTGTGAAAAATGTTTGTATATGCTAATATTAATTAGTAGAAAATGTAATAAAACGCGACTTATAAAGTACACAAGTAATTTCCATACCCAGCAAACTGGTAACGAAGCTCTATCAATGCGAACATAACGCAAATTATACTGAACGCATTTTAACGAAACTTGACCGTTCTATATATCTAAAGCTGGACCAATATTTCTGATAGAAATCACATTTGTAGATTGATATTTATTTAATCGATATATTTTTATGAGCATCTTTTATGGTTGTGTAATTTCATAATTCATTAAAAGATGGTGGTATTAATTTTATTTTTAATGAATGTTTTTAATTTAATAATGCTTTTATATTTATATATTAGTGACTGTAGTATCATTGGCGTGTATAAGGCTCTATGGGTATTTTCGAGTGTGCATACCAGGAAAACTAGAAGGGTATAGTGGCACATACACTAGTTGTAGAAAAGATAGGGGGAGAATCATCATTTCGAATAACATATATTTACATGACACATATAACAGGTGTCAAGACGTAAATTTTCAGTCGATATAAAAATAAAAAATTCTGAACCAAATTATTATGTGCACCATGAACGTATGCCACAGTAGTTTGGTTCAAGCGTGAAATCAAAATAGTTCCCAAAGCCCTTCCCTTTAGCAGTCTTGTGCAGAACTCTTAAATATAACTTTACACGCACGAGCATAAATAGCAGAAATATGTAGAGTGAACTATTATAAACGATGATGAGAAGCTTTATTTCACTGCTTTTCCACGACGATGCATGATCAGATAACCAGTCAAGGACCTTCCTAAGCTTGGAAGAAATAAACCTGAAAACTATCTATGATCTGCCGTATAGAAAGGTCCATCCGAAGTAACTTATTCAGCTTCTATTGATATTAGAATTATTTCGTAATAATTACTTCCTTCCCCACAGTGATTTTGACGTAATAAGTCTCATTTCATTGATGGAAAGCTTTTTGTATTAATATTAAAATTAAATTCATTTTATTTAATAATTATTATGATGTTTAAAATAACAACAATTATCGAATAATGAAATCGCGGTAATAGGTTTGGCGAACTGTATTACGTATCTTTGATGTGATCCAGAAAAAACTGTAAGTATGATGCCAGGAGGAGAATGTTGACTAAAAAATCACCTAAACTTTTTTCCTTGGATCCAAGGGTTCTCCAATTAAATAATTTTGCATTAATTACACTTAACAATCGGATCAAATTTAAAGAAAAATTAAACTAATATTACTGGTATTGTTATTACCGTGAATGTACAAACAGCTTCAATGCCAGTGGCGAACTTTACAAAAAATTAGAAAAAATCATCAACCGTTTTCACGACAAGTCGCGAAGTTGGTCAAATTGAGCCGGAAAGAGCCGACAAAATACGAAGCTGGTCAAATGGTAAGACGCGACGTGCCATCACTTTAACTCCCATCCAAACGCACCATTAGAGGTTTCACATCAAAAAATGGATGGTATGTTGGATGGATGTATGATGGACATCCGTATTAAAACCTCCAAAAACGTTGTAGGAATCTCATAAAGAATCAATAAATTATCCATAGTTATAGATTTGTTTTATTATTAGGGGATCATTTTAGCCATAATTTACAAGCGTATTACTGCGACAACTTGTATCGAAATGTTACGGTGGTATAAGATATAAGTTGTTTTGGTACTCAATGCTGTATAATATAAAAATATGGCGTGTTGTTAAACTAAGCCATAAAATATAGTTTTGCTTTTACCGATTTCTCCCATAATGGGACACTTATCACGCTCTTGTATCAACAATTCATAAAATAAATACTATTTTTCAAAAACAATACTGGAATAAATAATTAATTAAATTGTGGCATATTATGTAGTATTGATAATCAAGTTAAAGCAAAAGAAGCAAACTACAAATTACCAACATACATATGGATCTTCATGGTGACTGTAATTAATTCGCTAATAAATTTATAGTTTTAAAAACTAAAAAACACACTAAAAATAAAAAAAACAGTTATCAATCCTGTTTTCTTTGTCTACGTAATAAGTCCGTTATTGTAAGCCATGTTTGTCATTGAGTATAATATTTGAGTGCAAAAGCATGAAGTGCTCTTTCTTAAAAATTAATGATTTTGCTTCTCAAATTAATATTATGTGAAAGAAAATGCTTAACATGTCAGTGAAATTTCGATATTATTTTGGATAATAAAATTTTTTGCTTTTTAGTGCAATATTTATAAATGCATATTTTTTTCGTTTTTTTAAACTAGTAATTTATCTTTAACATTTTCAGTTTTATCTTGAAGGTAAAAATTATGCTTTGAACTTGCTTTATATTATATTTAGAATTACTTTTACAAATATTAACACTTTATAAAAACAATTCAAGAGATTTTAAAATACCAAAGCAGTATAGTTGATTAGGTTGAGGTGTCTGTTTTTAATTCAGTGTATATGGGCGATTAAGCGCGCATTCTCCCCGTCTCTGCCAGTGGGTCAGTATTGCATAGTATCTTTCCGGTAAGATTGAAACAATCCAATTCTTCAATCTATTTCATAGAATCAGTTTGATGGTACCATTTTACTGTGTTCTCACCAGAATTACTCACAATTGCCAAGTTTCATGACGGTATAAAAATTTAAACACCAAACACGGCCAGGATAGGATACATTGTTCCGTTGTCGAGTTCAGTACCTAACTTTCGGTTCTATTTCATGGAAATAATCCGATAATACCATTTTATTGCATTGTTATCAGAACTTCACACAACTTCCAATTTAATTATGATACAATTATATGTGCATGAAATTTAGTTTCGAAGATTCCGTAACATATCGACCTAACAAAAGCGCGTTAAAAAGAAAAAGAGGTTGCAGAGAAAATGTTAAATTCTTATTTTATATTTTGTTAGGTCTTTTACATTATATTAGAACTATTGTTAACCAAAAAAATTTAAAACTATTCTCGATTGCAAATATTTTCATATTAGGGTACTCATTGATACGAGTTTTTTACCGACATGAAGCGCGTAATAAAATCTCACTAGTGCTATAAATTTAATGAAACACTGGTGAAAATATAATAGTAATCATGGTAAATGTATGTTCTGGTGAAATGTAACGTTAATTTTTTTGCGAATATGTCTCATTTATTATTAACGACAGATATTTACTTGGGAACATGTCGCATTTTAATTGTCAAAAGAAAATCAAAATTGTTGACTCCGGTTTCTTTAACAAATAGTCATCATTTACATCCTACATTTATTCCTAACGAGATGAAATATTACTTGTAATTTTTGTATAACCAACAATAGTCATCTGCTGTTTTTATGTTTTATCTAATTAAATGATGACATGTTTTATTTTTCGTATGGCTTTTGATCTTTACTAATTAAATATTTTCAAGAAGAACCCAGATAGATAAATTTTAATGTTAAAGAATGCACCAATAATAAAAGTGACCAATTTATAATTATAACAGAAAGCAGTTAAATATGTATTATGAAGGTAATATTGATCCAAAAATAAATAGGTTTAGCGTTATTCTTGAGTAGCATTTTAAATATATTTTAATAACTCGTATACCTAAATCATAACTCCTATAATTCATCAACTATAAATAGAAAGATATTTTGAATAATCCAGGTATACAGTAGTATATCACTAAGCTTGAGCCGCACTACCAGAAACTGCGCTCTATATTAGATACGTTTTTCAGCTCTTTTGGCACCACATAACTCAAGAAAAATCTATTAAATTTTATATCTATAATAGTTTCTGATATATTTGATATAAAAAATCGGCAATTTCATGTCTTATACACTCAGTCACTGATAGATTACCAAAATGTTTAAGTTATTTCCAGAAGAGCTAGAAACTCGAAATTTGATAAATTTGTAGTGTTTAGGATACCAATGATTGAAGAAAGCAGAATACAAATATACATAAAATCCAGATCTTAGTCTAAACGATGCATTAACTGACATCGAATTCCTTATTTTATTTATTTATTTGTTTACGTACTTTAATGTATACAATTAATACATATGGCGGACTTATTGCTACGAAAACAATAACACACAGCCAACCAGAACAACAACCCAGCCCCGCTTGATTTGCGGCCGGGAATCGAAGCCGGGTCTCCGCTATACACCGAGCCGCCAAAGATCGCACGATTTGGAATCAACTCAATACACGACGGCAAAGACTTCATTTGCATTGTGTATGTAAACACTTAGTTAATTCATCATTTAATACATTTTACCTTAATAACATAAAATGCAAAAATACGGCTGATGTCGAATACGGCTGATTAATAAGAACTCACAGACGAGATTGGTTCATCATAGAATTTAAAAAGTAGCATCTGCAATCAATTAAAGGCCGCAAATGCGAATAATTTTTGCTAAAATCTAATATGTTGAAAAGCTTGAGAAATATAAAAAGAAACGGTACACTAAAGGAAAAGTTAAAATCTACGAGTAGATAAAAATTAAGCATTATCGGATCTGTATCAATCATCAGACCTTAAAAAACTCGACAAAAAGAAGTTAAATCCCACCAAAAACATTACTGTATTAAATATAATGTAAAAAGTTAGACACAAAAACTTGCGAGATAAAAGCAATTGAGTTCTTGCTGAGCTTTTCCAGAGAAGTGTAGATGCGTGAGAGAGAACTTTTAGTGTAAATGTATTCAATATATATATATATATATATATATCTCGCAACAATGTACCTGAACGTCATGGATAGGCTACAGAAATGTATTGCCTTGATAAAGAAATTTATAAGAAGAGAAAATTTTAGTCTTTCTATAGACACTGTTATTTGAAAAATCAATGCAGGAGTAGGAAGTTATTGCAGCCAAGTTCAATGTTACTACATAATAATATCTAATCAATTTAGCCTCAAAACTCTAGGATACTTGTCTGGGTACCTTCGCTTAATTAAACATATATGCCAATTAGATACAAAATAATTATTGACTTTATAAGCATATAATTAAATCGGCAAATGTAATCTGTCTTTTAAGGAGCGTCTTGCGTTTTCCAAAAAAACTGGTAGGTGTATTTAAAGTTCTGAATTTATCTATAAAATTGTTTCTTGAAATGGTACTTACCAGTTATATAAATAATTTTCAAGTAAAATGCATTGAAGTTTTAAAAATTACAATAGTTACTTAATTGGATAAGGCTGGGATAATAAAGGTTTACTGCCTTTCCACTGTTCGAAACTTGTTTTGCTTTATAAAAACTAAAGTAAATCCACGAAGTTGACGGCTTGGCAAGAAACTTAAACAGTTACCTTTTTCTAAATAAACCTTGCGTCCTTTTGTAACTTCGACAATTTATGAAATTGCACCTTAACTTTATAAACCAATACTCTTAATATAGCAAGATATTAGTATATAGAAGTAAAATTTAGTAAAGTTTAACTAAGGGAAACAATTCTCCAATTAATTTATTTAAGTATATAAATACTAATACTTAAAAATAAATAAATATTATATTAAAAAAGTGCTTTTAGAGGAATTCTAAAAAATAAAAGGAGTAATAAAAAGAATAACCAAAATTAAATAGTTTTATTAGAATTTGAATATAATAATAATTAACTAAGAGGGCATACTCTAAATTCACATGATGTCAATTTTGAGTAAGTGCAAGGCATAGAATAAAGTAAAGGGATTCAGTTAGTATTTTGAATTTAAATTTTGATCGGGGTGAACATTAATTATTTTCAGATTTTTCAAACAACTATAGACTATTTTATAGATGTTACATTAGTACTATGTTATTGATGTTTACAGCGTATATACTCTTTTCACGTAAAAAGCTTAGTGAGTATGCAATATATAATATTAGAAGCTCATGGTTGTTGCCTTTCAGTGTAGCTTTATGTCATAGATATTTATTACTAAGGCTATGGATGATAACGAAATAATTAATATCGGATGAAAAGTACTCTTCACGAATACTTTTGATTAGGAGTTCGGAACATTAAATTTGAGTGTAAAAAGAAGATCGAAAAAACGGTGTTTGAACATCCGGTGTAATGATTCTACAGTGTATAAGGGTGGTCAGCAAATTTGGATCGTCCGATGATTTTTGAGAATTTACAGACACAGAGACCTCAGTTCCGATGGGAATTTATATGCCTATTTATGTAATAAAAAATAAATAACGATGATACTTAACGAATATACATAAATCTTCAGTCAGTTTTACGGCCATCCACTGAAAAAAATGAAAGATACTATATTATGAGGCTCATAACACCTTCTCATAAACAACTTCAGGATCATCCTAGAACAAAGCTTGGAAAGGCAGAACATCCTGTACCTCACCTTCATTGACTTCGAGAAGGCATTTGACTCGGTCAACAGAACAGTCATGTGGAACACACTGGCAGAGTATGGCATCCCCACGGACTACCAGTGTCAAGTCTTGCACGAGGGAACCCTGACGCAGTCCATTAGCGTTAATACAGGCGTAAGACAGGGGTGCATTCTTTCCCCAACACTATTCCTGCTTGTCCATGACAGGGTTATGCGGAAAGTCATAAATGGTAGAAGACAATGAATCCAGTGGGGAATGACAGACAGGCTGGAGGACCTCGACTTCGCGGATGACATTTGTCTTCTAGCGGGACGCTTCAGAGACATTGACGACAAGTTGAAGAGGGTGCAGGCCGAAGCAGAAAGAGCGGGGCTCAAAATCAACGTCGGCAAGACGAAAGAGATGCGCCTCAATACCACCGTTGATACAATGCTGGGCGATAAGAATGTCGAGAAGGTAGAGAGCTTTCAGCACCTCGGAAGTATGGTGACGAGGGACGGAGGAGCCGAGGAGGACGTGAAGAGCAGGGTGAGAAAGGCAAATGGAGCGTTCGTCCAGCTATACCCGGTATGGAGAAGTGGATCCATTTCCAAAAGGACGAAGATCAGACTCTTCAATACCAACGTCAAATCTGTCCTGATGTACGGCGTGGAGAGTCTCCAAAGGTCTTACCCACCAACTACAGGTATTCGCCGCATCATAAACGTGAGATGGCCGGAGGTGAAGAGGAACGAGGAGCTGTGGGCTGAAACAGACCAAAAACCCATCGTAGACCAGATTAGAGAGAGGAAGTGGCGTTGGATCGGCCACACGCTACAAAAGGCTGATGAAGCCATCGAGAAGGCAGCCCACGACTGGAATCCCTAAGGAGTAAGACGACGTGGCCGACCAAAAAAGACCTGGCAGAGAACGGAAGAAGTAAAGACAGCTGGAAGAACTAAAGGCAGCTGGAAAGACTTGGAGAGAGGTTAAGCAACTGACCGCTGACCGCAGAAAATGGAGAAATTTTACGTCTGCCCTATACTCCGACCGGAGCGACAGGAACTGATGATGATGATGATATTATGAGGCATATGTAAAGATGTGCAGAACATTTATTAGGATTTAGTTTGGTTCTACATTGTGTTATTTCAAATCAGCATCACTAAACAACAAATATACTTTCAAATATGAACTAATTTAGTGATTGTACTTGTAAACTCGTGGCCTTATTAACATATTTTGGATCCTGAAACCGAGGTTGGACATATTTCACGCAAACGTTAATACAAATTTCGTTTCCTTTATGATAATGACGCAATTCTTGCTGACAAGCAAGCATTATATATAGAGATAGGCTTGTTAACAACAATTTCTCAAGTACACATTTAGGTACTTATAAACATTTAATGGCGTATAGTATTTCTGTTAATCTATTTATAAATTTTAATTGGTCACCACTGCTTAGCATATTTATTCAAAGGTGTAAACATATAGCGTATACTTAAAAAAAAATTTATCCAAAATTATCGCTGTAGTTTTTCCACAATCTTTGGAAGACCCTATTTTTCATAATTTTAGTTTGCATAATTTTGTTTGTTAATTTTTTTTTCATTATATTTCTTAAGATATACTACCTAAATTTATGAAAAAAAAAATTTTGAGATCCTTATTTGCCCTTTCAGATGATAATCTACAATATAAATGGAACTCATTAGTTCAGAACAAATTCTTTACCCCATGAAATTTCCATAGGAATATTTTTAAATGTTATCTATTGGAATATATATGTATTAATATGCTTTATTATAGTGCCAAATTTCAAGTGTCCGTGTTGAACGGTTTCGTAATAAAATAGTTGAAACAGACACATGAGTGACATATAAGAATTGGTTTTCTTTTGGGCGTATCAAATCTAAAAAATATGTGTTTGTTAAAATTGGCATCAGTTGGCATGTAATATTCAAATATAAACGTTTTCCATGATCACAGAAAACAGATGACGATATATTGTGTAAAGATATAAGCATGAGTGTGACCATATGTCTTTGATTCCGGCCAATATTTGAAAGAAACTTTTGTTGATATAATGAGAGAGTAGTAGCACTTTAAGCATATTGGAGATGCATGTATGAAAATTTAAGGCAATAATTTAAAAACAAATTTCAGCGATAAAATGACTATGAAAACATAAGTTAGTCATACTTATGATGTCTCTGTATTTGGTTATTTCCATGAACATGTAGCGAGAGAAAATATAAATCAAAATATAATTACAGGAAAAGTATTTTTATTCAGTTTGGAAATTTTATTGATGTGTAGAATTATTTGCACGCTTAGTTGAATTCTTATTTATCTAAATTTACGTGAAAATATTAATAGAGTGACATATATAAGCTATGTTGTACGCACAATTTATATTTTCTGATTTCATTCAGTGAAAGCATGTCATCGTTTGATTTTTTCGTAGGAATTTAAATTTATGTTGACAATTTGTTACAACATAATATATTATGCGTTTTCGAATTAAACAATAAAACTTTCGCAAATTTCCTTTAATCTTGTTTAATAACAGAAAGAGAGCATCAAATCCTTGGAGATGAATATTTATTGAATTGATACAAAAAACTTCTAATAATTTGTCGACCATTTTCTGGTATTTCCGGATATAAAAGCAAGTTTACGCAAGTTTTTTCGAATATATATATATATATATATATATATATATATATATATATATATATATGTGTGTGTGTGTGTGTGTGTGTGTGTGAGTGTGTATATATAATTACATATTCCCACTTCGACTTGCCGTGAGGAGAAAAATCATAAATTTCTCTGGCAAAGAGGCATCTAGTGGCCTTATTGTCAAATATGTAAAATAATAACAATACAGCACGTTGCTGTATGTAAAATTGGAGTAGAAAAAATAACAAACTTTTTCATCGGTATTTGCATTAGATTCGTCTTCTGATTTCTCATCTTCAACTTTTCCGATAACAGAATTCCTTAGTAAACAACCTCGTTTATGTTATAACGTGTCACTGTACTGTCACATTTACGCAACATATATATTATTTCCATCAAAAGTTGTTCATCCAGTACTTTTTTGTGTAATGCTGGCCCAAACAGACAGATAGATTTCTTTTTGTTACTATATAAGTACGTAAGAGAATCCTTCGAAGTTATATAATTTTTAATACGCAGACTTTTTTAAATTAACTATTTTATTATATATTTAGATATATAAGAAGTAATGAATTCTCTTTGAGAGCTGAAACACTCGACAAAATTTTACAAAATATTACGTTATTCTCTTATTGGAATTTTCATTTGTAAATATTCACATATAATTATAAAGTTTTAACCGCTAGAATCAAATATGCAAAAATATTTTTGAAGTATTCCTTCAATGTCTCTACTCAATGAATAACGATTGGGACAATGTCTTCGTCGGAGGACGGAAGTAGCGCACTCTTTTCTTGCTGGCGACGATGCACCCAATGAACTTATTATTTATGCACCACATCTGCAACCACTATCAAGACCACATGAGTTTTACCCATTTATTAGAATTATTAACCTGCTAATGTGCGTTTTTTATTTACAGAAATAAAAACGTTAATAAAAATTTTAATTAAAGCTTTACTCATGACTGGCTCTTAATTATGAAATGATATATAGAAATTTATAAGATATTATGGAAATTTAAATGTTTTGGGCAAAATTTTATTGTACTCCTGTTAGTAGTTACATTGATCAAATAAGTGCAAGTGCAAGAAACTATAATATTTAGGTTTTTTCTCGTATCAAGCAAGATTCTGAGCGATATAATAGGGACTAACCAAAATCAAATAGAAAGTGATGGACTGGATATTAAATATTTTAGAACTCAGAGTTATGACAATGCCGTATCGTTGTTAGATATAGAAGGTGACATTGAACAAAAAACAAAGAAAATAATACTAAAATTTTGTTAACACCGTTTCCCAATCAATCCCTTAATCTTCGCGGAGAGTATTTCTTTACACGCGTTCCCATGAGTGTAATTTGTTGTTTTTCCGTTTCAGAGATTTTATTATTTTGTTCAGACACTCGTTGAAGTGTTAACATTTACACACACACAATTTATGAGCATTTTACAAGAAATGTGCAAAAGAAAGGGAATTAGGTACTTGATCGGAAGCTCACATTCTTTTTCCCATATTACATAACTATATATTTTTAAATTATTTAGAATCCTGGTACAAGATTATGTAAGAAGCGAATATGGAAAAAAATTACAAGCAATGAAAACCACTCAGAAAGTTACTTAAGTACAATTAATATCAATATCAATAATTGTACTTTGTCATGCAGTTGTAACCATTTAAGCAGAGTAGAAAAGAAATAACGGAGCAGCAGATTATTTAAAAATGTTATAATTGAAATGTATACTTATTGAACTTATAAAAAGTAATAAAATTTACAACACCATAATTGATCTCCATTATCGAAAGATATTGCATTAAATCTTAATAAATAAATGGCGCTAAACTGGAAATGATTGGCTTGGTGAAAAATGAATGGTGCATACTTTAATTGGGTATAGCTATTGCTTTTGAATGGACTTGAATCATGGCAAATTAGGAAGACACAGGTTAAATTACATTCATAAATTCTAAATTTGTAACTTAATCACTTTTGTTGAATAAACGCAACACTACAAAATCAAATATCTGTAAAGAACTAGAAAGTTTTAATTTGAAAACTACACTTTTGAATAAGCAGAAACACGAGATTCAGTGGAACCATGCGCGGCGTCGCGGAGTTCAGTTTAAGACAGTGTCATCTGATACAAAGGATGCTTAACACTAACTAATTGCAGTTACCTGTCTGTGTTGTTCTGCCATTCAGCGTCCCAAACACATGAGCTTTAGAGATTCGTACCTTGTCTGCAGTTGTTCTTCTCGAGCAGAAATTGTTATTGTAGGTACGCAGTTGAAAGAACGTGGCTGTGTTTATTGGAAATTCGACACACATTTCAGAACAATTATAAATTATTTACCTTTTAGAGTAATTAATCATATTCAAAAGTACATTCATCGTAATCAAACTTTCTTCACATCAATTTGTGCGAAAGCTTACTAAAAATATTTTGCTGTTGAAATATATTGATATTTGAAACAATTATGTTAGTGTCATTAACGATTAATAAGGAAATTGATATTCGAATTAATTTAAGCTCAGTTAGTATAACGCAGGTATCGTGCATGTTCAATTCATAATTGAAAGTTTTCTGCAGCCGGCAGATGAAGTGCTCTTGATATGTCGGCTTTCAAAAATACACTGCGTATTTTTGAAAAATCTTAATTAAAACTTTCAAATGGAAGTATTTTTTAAATGTCGAATCGAGATGTATAGTAACAGTACAAACGATTACTTATAGTTTTGCGTAGACTAACTAACAAATTTACGGGATCTCTGCTGTATATGTTCATGTATAAACATGCGATATTTACGGCAAGTCACAAACTAAAACAAGAAAATTTATAGTAATGGAAGTTTTTAAATGATCTTAGTAATGTAAGAGATTAAAATTGATGGATTAACCATTTTGCTTATTGTAAAATTCACGTATCTAGCGTGACTTAACATGAAAGTCAAAATTCAGAAAACATATTTCAAGATTTTAAAAATACGAAGGAAATGGTAAATTGGTTAAACACTAAAATTCGTTTTTATAACTATTTGAAAGTATACTTTTTTAGTAGATAGACATAAAGAGAAGATCCTTTATGCAAAAAACAATACAAGTCAATATACAATTTCATGCACCATACTGTGCATAAAATAATATGTTTTTGAAATTGCTACTAATATTATTTCACTAACTTATTTTCTTACTATTTATTTAATTAAATCGGGATCAAAGTTTACTTTCTATTAGAGTAAAGAGATCTTAACTTTGAATCAGGAAGAAAAAAATCTTTAATAAATATCGCAAAGTAAATAACAATATTATTCAAACTTATCGTTATTAGTTAGTGAAGAAGTTTGTGCAACTATTGTTAGGTAATATTTGTTTAAACATATTATTTTATACGAATATAAAGGTATTGTAGGTTGTTCGAAGTCTCACTGCTGAAACTTAGTCATTTAAATGATTAATCACTTGAATCAGCCTAAGTTGCTAATCATTATATCAATATTATTTTGAATTTATTCAATTTATACGTTTACTTACATACACAATATAGGTATACGTTAACCTTAAAAGCTGGTAACGTAAAGTTAATCATAAGAGTATAGGTACAGATTTTGTTTTATCCCAATAAATGCTAATACAATGTTTAAATGTTTTTTTTTTCTTATAAATAGCTACATTGTCCAACCCCTATTTTAACTATATTAAAAAATTTAGTAAATTAAAAGTTATATCGCGATACAATATTTTGTTGCAAATAATTAGTTTATTATCAATATAATAAATAAACATTTTGCTCATAATACGAAGGAAGATTAAGAAAAAAATGTTTGGACATAGAAGACATATTAAAGAAATTATAACTGGAAAAATTATTAAGCGAGAAACAACTGAGCACCTTTTTAAGGGCCATCACATTTTTCATGCCCCTCCCCCTCTTATTTTTAAGGTATCTCTCATAATATATATATATTGCATTTTAAATACAGAATTTGTTCAACACAAGACGAGAGGGCATATTTTATTGATATTTTCTTCTCATTCGCATTTTAAATACAATAAATGCTTCAAAAAAAAAAGAACCTTATACGAATATCTTACATAGATGAAAGGTTTTATTAAAATTTTGCCAAGCGCTGCTTTAATAAGGTTTCATATTTACTTAAGTTACGTATTATAAACGACACGTGAATATTTACATACAATAAAAAAAAGATTTCAGGCTTTAGGAAATTCATTTTCAGCGCTATCATCACGAAGGTTCAATAAAAAGTGACTTTAATATGTGGAATTTTTTAATGCACAGTTAACTCAAAAAAAAATTAATTGTTCCATCTGATCAACTATCACCGATGTATATATTTACTCGTATCCATTCAATCGGTCAATTCTTCTTCACCTAAATTATCATGCTTCATGTTCAATTGTTTTCCGTCTTGGTCGGAAACTTAACTTTTTCTTAAGGTAACAATCATGGAACTAAGCGTCTTTTTTCCCAATGCACTATCGGATTAAAAAGTGAATGAAATTCTAGCTCGTTGTGTATTCTTTGCTAAGGGATTGAAAGTAAACGAGAAGCTTTACTCGCCACGCTCATTGTAGACGAATAAAATGTTTATTTGAATCTCAAATGAGACAAATGGAATTTTAGTTCGCTTGCATTCGTATACCTAACGCAGTAAGAAAATATATATATTATATATTTAGTGATACATACTTAAGTTACGTATTTAGTGATACATTTACTTATTAAAAATTAGAAATGTGTATAAACCCACAGACTTTGGGGGAAACTGGAGAGTTGTAAGGAATGGAAACTTAACATAACCAAAAGGAAATAGAAAGGGAAATGAACCATACATTCATATGCTGGAATCAACGATCCCATCCAGACGATACAATGGAATCCCGTTGACAGCATATTCATATGTTGTTTTATTAAAAGGAGAGCTTGCTCGTCTGTAATTTATTATTGAACATTTGTTTGCGTTAAGCTGTAAGCCGCTTGCTGTGCTTCAACCGTTCGCCGACTGCTGCATGCTTGAAATCTGTAAAGAGTTTCATATCGCCCGCGATTAACAAACAACGCTCAGTCTTCATTCACCGCGCATCCAATATCGTTTACCAGAAAAGTAGAGGCCCGAGATTCGAACACTGGCCCAACCCCGATCATTTAAAGTAAGTCTTTACCTATTCGTACGTATTGCTTTCTATCCGTAAGATACGAAAAGAAAACCCTTAAAGGCGAAACGGAGAATCCTGCCGTGCCTAGGCAATTTAGTAAGATATCATCGTTTACACGAACGAAAGCTTTCTATTATTTAAAATATGCAACATGTACTTGAAGTCCGCGGTCAACATGATAAGAAACATAATCAAGGAGACATACGAAAAACGTTCGAGACAAACTTATCCCGAATTTAATCTTTGTAGCTCAAGCAGATATTGCAAAGTAATATGAAATCAAATAATTTAATCGGTACAGAGAGAATAGCGATCGGTCTGAAATAAGTTACGTCTGACGCCACAATTAGGTTTAAGTGTTACCCCAGTAACTTTCTAATGCAAGGATTAAGTGCCAGTTGTCAGCGAACCTTTAAACATATGCTTCAAAAATGTCATAGAAAACATCAGCGCAAACTTTATATATGTACCCGGATATACCAACGATTCCGACTGATCTCTTCAACTTGGATAAAACAACAATTCACTATCAGACGTTCATGTGAAATCAAAACGTATGACCAAAATGATGCACATTTGCTTTTAAAATAAATTCTACATTGTGTATTTAATTAGTTTTAAGAGTCTTTACATAATATTTAACAATAGACTAGATAGAAGAATAGATCTAAACACCTCGTAGTTTCTAATCACTATTGTTTCCGACATCGATGACGGTAATGTTAAGGTCTGATATCGGCAATTGACTACTAATTAATTCAGGTAGAGTACTGTATCTTAGCAGGTTTTTGGGTCTTGATGACGATATAAATATCGCTTATGTGGTTCCCATATATGCGTTATATTTTCATCGTCAATAAAGTATAAATCGCTCCAAATGATCTCAAACAAGCAATGATAAAGTAAGACATAGTCCCTCTTTTAAAAGTTTCAATTGGTGCAGGGATCATATTATAAGACTGCTGAGCACTAATGAACATAATGCAATGTGTATATTCACTGAAAGTGTAGAATGATGTGAGTGCACGCGGATATACGGCAGCGAGAATCGTTCCACGGTCGGCCTATCGTCACTGGATAATATCACAACTAGCATTCTTATATTTACATTACATAGATAATTATAATTAAGAAATGAGCAATAAAATAAACTATTCATACGGACATAATAGTTTATTGTATTGTAACACGTTAGATAACACACACATGTGTATATATATGTATATATATATATATATATATATATATATATATATATATATATATATATATATATATTGCGAATCCATGTAATTTAATTAGGCTTCGATATAGAAACCTAATTGCAATCGATTGATAATCCAGTTTAATTTTAAACCCGAATTCAAGCCCGATGAGTAACTAATCGAATTGTATAAAATAAATATATTCCTTAACAAATATTTCTTACTGCAAAATAACATTTCTTCATAACAGAAGTAATAACCACTTTAAGCTAATCTTAATCAGCCCCATAAACACCACGTTAATTAATTAGCAATTCCTGTTCGCAATTAATTTTCCGACTACAGTTATTAGTCTTTGTTTAGTTCAAATTCAAAATTGTGTTCTTACACAAGTCTTCAAATAAACATTTCCAATTATACGGAGTTTGTGTACTCATTTAGTAATCATTTTTTCTTTAGTTATGTTTGTGTATAATAGATACGTTAGTATCGTTCATGTTAGTAAAAACTTAAATGAAAATCAAAAATTTTAAGAAAGTGCTTGGAAAAAAAATAGAAAACACGATGTGGCGCTACTGCATCGAAAGAATTGAAGTGAATCTTAAGTGCAATCTACCACGCTTTACAAAGTGCAGGCGCCGCCGCGACGCCTTCTTTCCGCGGAGATTAAAAATGATAGAGAAGGACCATCACGTTTGTTACATTTTATAAAGGGAAATTATATTATTATCAAAAATTTCTTTTCTGAAAAAAGTGTTGTAATATTTCCTCATCGACGTTAATATATTGGCACGGTAGTGATCACTACATAGTGATCACTGGATTGTATAATCGTCCTTAATGATATTACATGATATTAATTAACAGTAATTGCTGCAGTAAAGTTGTAAGTGTGTTTAATCATCATATGTTTAGATAGATTTTGTTACGTTTTCATGTCATTAGCAAAGTTTCGCCTTCTTGGCTTATTGAGACGATCAGTTTTTTTTTAAAATTATATAGATAAAAATCCTATTTCAATACTACTACTATAGCCCGATGAACTAATTATAAAATTACGTAAATCATTTACTCTGGTCTCATATTTATTTTACGTATCATTTTATGTGATACACATTTGCTTTATGGTACCATTCAATACAAATATCAGTTAAAAAATAATTTCTGGTCTACGATACTACCGTGTATTTATTTTAAATAAATAGTGCAGTGAAATAAGGTTTTAGGCCTTATTTCACTGCACTATTGTTGACTAAAAACCCAGGACCTTAGTCAATAAACCACTGAAGTGAAAACGTACACCCTTTCCAGCGACGTTAAAAACTACCTTGAAAAAGGTTTCCTCGCGCATAATTTGAAAGCTATTGAAAATTTTAAAAAAATATTTTATCAATTTATTTCATTTTATGCGTTTGACTATGTTTTGCTTAATATATGATGATAAAAGTTTTTCTTTCATTGTATTTTCATCAGAAAGTATTAAAAATTATCGACAAAATTTTGTGTTTGTTTTTGTTATTAAATTACAGAGAAATAAAAAACTTTCCAACGCCTTCGCCTATAGCGTAAGAGAGAAAGAAATAAACTTATATATTATATTTATAAGCAAACGATTTTTTTTACAAATTTTGTGTATAGTTTTTCTCTTTCACTCACAGGAAAATTTATGTATAAAAGGGGGGATTCTCTCCAGCATTTATCAACCAATTTGATTAGCTGTTTTTTTTCTATTAAAAAGGGTATACCCCAACGCGATTTTAAATAAAAAAATTATAGTAAATTATTGCAATAGTTTTTTCATTAAAGTCGTATTATTAAATAAACGTTTATAAAATATTTGTTTATTAAAATTGCCATTTTTGGCAAAATAGGGTGTCACAGACACTAAATATGAAATAATACTATTTTTACAAAAAAATGATCCAACTGAAATAAGAGGAAGAGTAAAAAACATAATATAACAAAAATACGAGTACTTAGTTGGAACTTTTATGATAAAATAACAAAATACTAATTTACAAAATACTGCTAGAGACTTTTCGAGTCGGTGCCAAATAAAAAGTATCACTCATTTGTATATGTGGATGTGTATTTACGTGAGGAAGAAAGAGAGTCACTCACTTCGTACATATTCCAGAAAATTCTAGAGGAAGCAATATTTTTCAAATTTATTTTTTTGCGTTTTTTTATATTTTGAAGATTTTCTCTAGTTATTCGCAAAGCATACATTGATTGACTTTATTTTTAACCTTCTCTGGAAGGGTTAGGTATTTTTACTTCAGCTATATATTGATAAGGGTTTAACACAACTTTTGTGCAAGAAGTAGTTCCTGGGCTTTTCGTTAATGTTTTTCAACATATTATTATTTCACTGGTCTAATAATAAGACAAGTCATTGGTTTACAATTCAAGTGACGTTCATTGTCAATTATCTGGATCATAGTTACTTTGAGGGCAATAAAAATGAATGAAAGATTTAGGTGTTCTTTCTACTCCCCACTGAAACTAGACAGCATATAAATATATCTTACTTTACGTGAAATCGTAACGGCATCATATTTGGTTTAGATTTGTATTGATTCGTTTCGGTGAAGCTTCCATTTAATTAAAATGTTGAATATTTTTCCCTCGACTAATATTTTTGCATTAAATTTATGATAAGTATCCGAATTCAATTTGAAAGAAAGTTTCTTTTCATTCATTATTATTTAATATATATATATATATATATATATATATATATATATATATATATATATATATATAAACCAAATATAATGCCGTTACGATTTCAAGTAAAGTAAGATATTTATACGCTATCTAGTTACAGTGCGGAAGCGCAGACAACGCGGAGTTCCTTCTCTTCTTCTTTATCTTCATCCTGTGTAATTACTTCAATAAATTACAACGATATTACAATTGATTACAAAGACACAAGTTGTTCATATGTACTTGCTATATCGGTCTAATGTTTACTGAATACGAACTCCACGTGCACTCAACTGTTACTTTCAAATATTATGTTGTACGTCATAAATAATAGACGAATTAGAATGTCATAAAGAATCAGAACGTTTAATTTTTTCGAACAGTTTCAACTTTTTTTGGATTACTGGATTTACGACGGTCATATATTTTTTGAAATAGTGAAGTAAATTTTGTTATATTTTTATCGACATTTCGGATTCCATACTGAGAATAGCTTTTATTTATCGGGCATCAAAAAATGCGTAATTATTTTTCACCTTCTGATTGAACATTACGAAAATTTGTACGACCAATACTAATAATATAATATAAACAAAATGTATGATTCAATTAATAAATAAATTAAATATAATTAACTGCCTAAATTGTAAGTGCGCTAACTACTAAAAAATTTACCTCTACTAATTTAAATCTAATCTCAAATAATAAAGGTAATTAAAATAAAATTGAAAAATAGTTCTGGACAATGTTCAACCAAGTCCGCCGATAGGCAACGCTTGAATCGTCAGCGAACAGAGGCCGCGCAATAAGGCCGCTAGGTGCAGCGATGAAGGAGTGCGCCGCACTGCAAATAGCGAGGGCCGGCTGGTGACCACGTAATTATTAATGTAAGGAATTAAACACAAAGTAACTAAAACTATTTCAATACAACTCTTCTATCAGTTCTATCTAACTTACCTGGATGGACATACGTGGTACATAGAAACAATAATTTCAAGAAATTAAAAAAGTGAGTAGTACGGTAATTATTTTTTCCAATTTTTATCTATAATTTACAAAGTTTATACAGTTTATGCCCAAACTTAATTTATATTTACTTACCCAATTGTTCCTTCAATGTTTACAAAGTTGTCCTCCGGAAAAAGAGCTATTTTCCGGAGAAAAAGCACTTAATAATACACATTCACAGGTTCACTCCACTGTCACACTACTTTAATTGTTAGTTTTATATGTTTAAAACGTTAAGATTATCATTTTTTTTTCAACACAAAGCACAATACACGTACATGTAATATTTTTAAACGAAAGTGATAAAATGAGTTAAAAACGCTATTTTTAATATTTTTCGAGCGAGAGCGCCCGCAAGCGTCTTTGTACGCGACGACGATCGAAATAAACCAGACAGACAGATATAAACACACTATTATACAGAATTGGTTAGCTTTCATAAAATGTTTCCTTTTCCAGTCACCATAACTTGACGAATTGTCATTTCACAATTTCTGTACCGTTTAGGTATTGTGTTATTTATTTCCTTCTTACGTTGAATATTTATTTTCCCCTTCCACATAATGAGTTTATTTTTACCACGTTTGACCTGTTTATATGTAACTATAGACTGGAATATACTTTATAATCCATTTTTTCTCACTTTACTATAACCGATTGGCTTGGAATTTGGCACATGTATGATAAGTATGGCAATAGAACTTAACGATAAAAACTGGATATAACGAATTTTTTTACCCTTTACATCATGACTGGACTGTAAATTAATAGCTACAGGTTTTAGTTGTGACGAAATTGTTATTATAGTTACGAAATTCAAGGTAGCTACGCTGAGATAACGAAAGAAGTTTGATGGAAATTTAAATACCGTAAAGATGAATATTTAAAGCTCTTTCTTTAAAAAAAGAAAAAAAAACATTTTTTGTGAGATATTACGAAAGATCTTCAATTGTATAAGATAGATTCGAGATATAATATATATCGAATATTATATCGTATTCGATAAAGTAGAGACGAAAGATCTTCAAATTTATAAGGAGTAAGGCGTGTCGATAAAATAGAAAACCGTAAATGAGCACTATGAACAAGGACTCGAATGTATATCCATTATTCTTGACGCAGACTATTAATTTCATACAATAATAGCACATGTGTTATTAATTATAGGTTTTTCAATTATTTTGGTACATTTCAACCATTTTCATATTTGTGATTTAATTTTGTTGAATTATTTTTTTCTTCATGCAGTTTTCTTACAGACATTAAAATTATAAATTGTTATTATCAAATCTGTTTATTAAAACCTTTTCTTGTATGTAACGTATCTAACGTTTATATGATTTATTTTGTACAGCGATGAACAAACTTTATGTTTATAGATATTTTGTTTATAAAGTACTCTGCGATACATAAATTGAAACAAAATAGCATGAAATTCTGGCAGCAGCATAAAATAACATGAATACTGGGATTTAATTAGTAATTCTCTTAGTATTTCGATGTCGATAAAGTAGACTTTTTCTTTGAAGATCACAATATTAATTGAAAATTCTATGAAATTGATCTGGCAATTGACCATTCATTTTTAATCCTTTTCTTTTGCATAGTTATGCAAAAGTTTAAATTTTGTATGAAATCATAATTATTAAAATTAAATTAATTATTTAAATTAACACCTTAACACCTTTGCATGTGTTCGGCTATTGCAAACTTTGTAAACTGTCAAGTGTAAAAATGAAATGTCACTTATCCGTTTCAAAAAACCTAGTTTTTTAAACACGCGTACATAGTATTTAAAATACAAATCATTTTGTTTTAGAGTGTATTTAGTATTTACACATACCTAAATTTTATGTTCCGTTCCCGCGTTAAGGGCCTTCCCCGTACCGCACTTTCGCAACCAACGACAATAATTTTGACTTAAATAGTTTACGTGGTGCGTCTGGTATTCGAATTTCGCTTCCTTATAAAATGAGTTAGCACATTTTGTTCCATGTTTATCGATATTGTTGGAAAAGTTTCACCCGATATCACTGAAATGACGGGTTATCCTCCTGTATTGAATTGATCGTAACAAGATTTGGTTGTACGATAACGTTAGATGTACATTGTTAGGGCTATTATAATGGTATTTGCCATACTAATACCATTTTCCACCAGCACAAAAAACGACATAATATTCGTAATTTGACTCACTCGATATCACAAATAACAATCAATTTAACAGAAAAAATTATATTAAACCAAACTGTTATGTAAAAATATGTGAAGGTTGCCGTAATAAATAATCCATAAAGATTGAATTTGAAATAAGCAATTAAAATTAATATTATTCTATTAATAAGAAGCGAATAATAATTTATCTAAACATATCGTATTAACGGTTATTCCGACAAGTTTATTTTTAAAATCGATAATAATATTTTTTATAAAGTTTAATATTTGAGGGGAATAATAAATGTATGTTAAAGATTTTTAAATGGCAACAATTTTGATTTACAAAATGTAAATAAAGTTGGCATTGAAATTAATTTTGTTAACCTTTTATTTTTTTATTTTTTTATATAAAACTATGCAAATGAAAGGGATAGTTAGATAAATCAAATTCACTATCGATCCCTAAGAAGAGTAATCATATAATATTGCCACATTTCTTACGTTTATCGAATTATAAGATATAGGTTGATGCATTTTCATGTTAATGACTTATGACAATTTTTAAGTATCCAAAAATGTGGTATCATTTTAAAAAAATAAGTGTATTGAAGTCTGCCCATGATGTACTATTACAGATTAATGTCGCAAAGTTTCCTTACTTTGCATAGTGTATATATGTAAGTAAACAAAGTAAATTAATAAAATGATATTTATATATATATATATATATATATATATACACACATATACCGACAGTTTCCAATTATCGACGAGCACGGTACTTCAATCCGTATTAATGTGCTTTGATTGGATTGAAATAACCTTATTTTGTTCCAAAAGTAATGATATTTTTCTGTCTAAATTTAAAAACTCATTTAAATCATTAAGTTGTAAATTTATAAACTTATAACTTTTATTTTCCTGAACACAAAAAAATTGAGAATATTGCATAAAGCATCTTGTTAGCAACGCGAGCATGGACTTGTCCTAACTATTCCTTCCCTTTAGTTAATTACAAAATACGTAAAAAGGAAAAGAGTGGTGTTTATATAAATTTCAACAGTAATAGCATGGTACATCATTACGATTTAACAAATCAGGAAAATATGTAAAATTATACGATGACGCTTTTCAAAATTGTGGCAAGTCGTGGATATAAAATACTCATACGTACAGGCGTGGAAAATTATTGTTAAGACTAGTCAATGATAATATAATTTCTGATTACCTAATGGTTTGAATCTAATAACTAATAATGTAACTCAATTAATACTATAACCTATTGTTATTGTAAGTAATTTTCTAAACAATGAATGGCAGTTCGGTGTAATGTCAGAAACATAAACAGCTGCAACACGCGCAACTAATCTGTATAACTACGAATAAGAGTTTAAATTACTTAGTCCCGACAGTATTAACTAATTAAATAAGTTTAAACTTTTAAACGAAATTAAAACCTCATAAAATATGAGTAACCGTCACTTAAACTCCGTCAGTGGCTTCAACTTACTATCATCAAGAGTTGGTAAAACGTTACTCGTTATATATGTATATATATATATATATATATATATATATATATATATATATATATATATTTACATATATATATATATATATATATATATATATTCTCCCTAATTAAGCATTTTAATTGCTATTAATTTTGGTTATGTCCTTAAACGCTTCCTCGAATTTCTCCCTTTTTAACTTACAATTCAAGTACCAATTATTATAGCAATATAACTAAGCAACATAGTGCGCATGTATATGAGCCCATTCAGTCTGATTGATAATTCTCCCTTGTTGTTTATTAATACTATTTTTGCGTGCATTGATTCAATCACAAACGCAATAAGCACAACGTAAATAATTAATACTTTTGTCGGCGATTTTAATAAAATTAATTTTCAAATTGAAATAAGAGTTGTGATATTGTTATATCTAATTCAAATGTGATTTGTGGACCAATATTGTAATAATATTTGTGCATTAAACAATTTTCAACCAATGGATTAGATCACTGGGAGAAGGAAAAAAATAGTGGCGTCACTTAAAAATAAAGTCCCCCTGAAAATGTTGAATATTAGCACTGTAATATAAATCTATACATATAAAAATATCGTAAAGACTGAGTCTGTGCATTGGATATTTTCAAGTAAAATTAAGTGCTATCTACTGAAGACAGTTTTAGAGTTTTTATCTGTTTATCTGTCGTTGGCATACCGTAATTCTGAGTTGAATTTTCATTGCAAATATTCCGGGTCCACCAATACTTGTGATTAACGTAAAGTCCTAGGAAAAACTATTTACTAATGTTTCCTCATAAAAGGATGTCTCCGTGGAAACATAATTCGAGTCGGAGAATTTTGTAGTTAATTAGTAATTCTTCCAAGTGGTTTGTCAAAGACGTCTTTTCTTATTTTTGTAATTCATCCTGCCCAGGTACACAGTTTTTATTTTTCATAGTAAAGCTACATCCGGTCGGTTATATTCCATAATTTGATTAATGTAGTTTAAGTAAATAAGGAAAAAGTTGCTGTTAACTTTGTCGAAGATCTTTTTGAATTGAAATAGACTTACCGTTTGATATGCAATTTGGTGGCCATTCATATTGCTGAAGAGATGATGTCCCGATTCAGCCTGTGAAAGTCTCGGGAGAACACGACATAGAAATCTTTCATACGCTGTGTAATAAAATATGGCAGACAGACATATGGCCAAAAGCACGGCCTCTTACAATTTTTGTTAAAAAAAACTTACATTATTATATGCAGTAAATATTGCCTAATTTCCTTAATTTGTCATGTAAGAGGTCAAGAGAATCTCAAAACCTTTTCACCTAGAAAGACTGCACCTGAACAAGCAAGCTTTGTGAAGCGTAGAAGTGCCCAAAAACAACGAACAAATCCTAACGGGGCACCGGAGAATTGAGAAAACTCGGGAATTCACAACAAGCCCATCTATATCTGCTGCATTAACTTTTCCAAAGTATTTTATTTGGTTAAATAGCTACATCTTTCGTAAACGCTACTAAAGATTGGTACACGGAATCACGCGCTACTATGCATTCATGTTCGGAGAACTCGTTACCAAGAAGTATTTGTCTAATATTGTGCAAAATCGCATAATGAAATTCTTCGGACGTGCATTGCAGCGTAGTCAATATAGTTTCGAAGCCATGGTGGTATAGGGAAACATTAAATGTACTAGATAACGTGGAAGAATATCGATTAGATCAAGGCAGCCATGGACGTTCCCTACACAATGCATCCGGAGAACAGTTAATAGACAGAAAAGGCTTTACATAATTACCACAACCACTCTGCGAAGAATGTATTGATTAAGAAGAGGTAGTAATTTTGTCCTATGTATATGAGGCAGTATCCATTAAATTATATGACAATATATAATGAAGTTCTCTTTATCAATATAGTCTGTAAATGTTAGTATCAAAAAAACGTGAACGACACTTTAACTATATTTAACAATATATATTGACAACAAAAATTACTTTGACAAGAACGATAACATATTTGATATGGCACTAAGCTTACGAGAAACATATATTCTACGTGACAACTGCTGCGGATCGTTATTGCTGACGGATAGTGGACGTGATAGCGAGCGTATTCATAATTCATGGATCGCTATATATAGTCAGGCATCAGCGTCCGGCGACTGCGCGTGTTCATCATATACGATAGCGCTGCTATGAATCAAGCTATTGCCTGTAAGACGCACCTCATTACATGGAATAAACGAGAACCGACTCACAATATATATTAATAATGTTTGCCTCTATCTCGTTGGATACATGAGGCGAATTGATTTGAACCTACTCTTCCGCATATATCCACAGCGTTAATTTTAAATTCTGCTCATTTCCAGTGTGTCTAATAATCGTTTCAATTAAAACACCGTTGTTAAGGTAAAAAAGGTTAATGAATTAAAAGGTAAATGAATTAACGTTGAAGCAACAAGAGTTGGGAAATATTATACTCATTAATTTTTATAAACGTAATTGATGTTAAGTACATTACCGCGCGAATACAAATTCAAAAACTTTTTAATTTTATTAAACTTTTCGCAATTAACATTATAAGTATGCAAACATGATTTGGAACATAAATAAAAACTTTAGAGTTTAGTCAAATTTTACAAAGGTTTGTTACGAAATAAATTTGGTTGGAAAAAGATAACTACTTAACTGCTCAATCAGAATCTTTTTCGGTGAAAATTGAATCATTTGCTTATACCATGCCACCATCCGCCACACTGATTACACTCTATCATTGTCTCTATTATGTATAACGACCAATAGAACTAATATGCACTTAACTACATAATACTAACTTTTTGAACCAAATTCTTTGTTTTTCTTGTAATTTCTCTTTACGTTCGCTTCTTTCCTAACGAAAATCCAAAATAGAAATTTATAGACAAGTCAATAAAAAATATGAACATAGCTTACTTTTGTCCTAAAAGTGCACGTGACAGTAAATCTGATTATTTCCTACAAATAATAATTGCTTAAAAATGAGAAATAAGATTATTTAACACAAAGGAATTACGAGCAACTTGTTTAGATCATCCTACGTAGCCGTTTTCGACTATGGCATTTCGCATATAGACTGCATTGTACGGTTGAGACTACATTATAATTATATGAACCAAAATTAAAGTATTATATGAACTAAAATTAATGCAGTTAAATATTACTCAAATAAATACAAAACACATCAATAAATACAAACAATTGTATCAATATTATTCAGTTAACCTCAATTCAAGGTTTAAATTTAGTAAACATTTCATTTAGACCATAGAGTAATTTTCATGTTCTTTGGTATATTAAAACATAAGTACAACAATTTCGAAAATATAATTTTTTTCTTTTATGTTTGACAAATATCTAAATATTATATCTATAATAATAATTAAATAGGATAGACCTATTGTTCCTATAAAATTATGAGACGTTTATGTTATACGAGTACGTGTTTATTAATTTTCCAGGCACTGAAAAATTATAAGACTAATCCTGCGATAGATTCAAGTGAAATATAAAAATTAAAAAAATATTATTAAACATAATAATTAGTATGGTGACTTTCATATTAATGTACAAAATATGATAGGGTGTATTTTAACATGCTATGAAATTAGTAATGTGAAAGAAGGAAACTTGCCACATTTAAGTTTGATATAATTCATTAAATTTAACACTGTTACAAAAAAATAGGCAATTACGTAAGACTATCAGAGGGACATCAGTAACTAAAGCAAGTTTATACGCTACAACCAGCGCCTTAATCATTGCAGGGTAACTGGCATAATTCAGAAGCAGTCCGAGGTTGCTCGATTGCGGTTCCAAGCGGGCGAGCCGCTCCAGGTACAAATCAGCTATAAATTATATCCGGACGATTCCTGAGAAATGCTCATTTCATTCTCATTTCCGAACACATTATTTTGTTTTTTGTAAACACAAAAGTAAAATTAAAGACAAATTTTTGTTTTTTCGACGCCGAATTTCTGATACTTTAAATTAAACAAGAAGTATAGGACAATATTCATAAAATGAACTACCAAAGATCGATTAAATATATGGCATCATATCAGTCTTCATTTGTTCATAGAATTTTTTAATTTCATAATTAACAAGCTGTGGTTTCTATTCATTAAGATTTAAGATACTAACAAAGATTAAAATTTTACAATTAATATTATTACGGTAGTTGCTTAAAATGAAACTCTTTATTACGAAGTTTACACAGTGAAATATATATATTTTTTCTATTGTTAAATATTAGCCCATTTGTAACTGCTAAAATGTAAATAGTAAATATTTAACAGGTTTAAAGCAAAAAACGTGGTTGCTTTTACCTTTTTCATATATTATATAGGCTAGCAGATATAATTTTACAATGAAGTATTTGCTAAATACCTTCGTCTTGATTTTTCAATATTTTTGACATACACTTTGAAAAGTTAAGCGATGAGCAATACACTACAAAATGCTCGTATGTCATAAAGTAGATGTCGTTTTAAAAACACATTACTATGTATTCTACTTTACAACTTTATACGATCTCTTTGATCGTCGTTCGAAAAAAAATCGTCACTAAATCTCATGTATTGGGAGGTTTTTTTAGTCATGTGTTAAATACAGAGGTTTTTTTAGTAGTTTAAATATGCCTTTCTGTAAAATTAAGTTGCAACCGTTTTGAGACTCGAAGAGTTATTATACTATCATATGTGAATATACACACGAGTCTGAGGAATTATAAGGGTCATATGTTTGCCATATGTAGGTCTATGGAACTTTAGAAAGTTGAAAGAGGGTGGAGCGACGGAAAATTTTACTTCTATATGTGCACATATTATTTTACTCAGAGTCTTAAAAATGTTAGTATTTTTCGATAAAACCTCATTTATTAATTCAAATTTCATAATTTTCTATCATTTAACATAGAAATAAATAAGCTATTTCCATTTACAATTATAATTGTTTTGTGTGCAATACAGTACTCTAGTTCTCGGTAAATACGACATAACGTTTTTTTAATTTAAAGTAACGGGAAAGCCAGTATACCATTCATGTATGTAATTAATTAATATAAATAAAACCTGAAAAATTCCATGGGGGCATCGCGTTCGATACCGCGAACTGCGTACGCGGATGGTTACGGTACCGCTTAATGGAGCGAGGCGCGCGACATAATCGTCCGCCAGCCGCGTTGCAGCTGATGAAATATGAGTCAATATAATATTAATTAATGGAAACGTGCTTAATGCGGCCTCTGTCGGTCGGGGTCTCATCCGCCCCTGTCTCCCGCCGCACCCAACTGCGCCGCAGGGACAGAACAGCCCCGACAGGCCGGTCCGCGTTCGTTCGAGAGATAACTTTTCAATGGTTCGAATTGATGAGTTAGCGTTATTAGCCGCTGAAGTTGTGATTTTAATAATTAAGTACTACCTACCTATTACTGGCTTTAAATTATTGAGCTATATTAATATTGTATTAAACTAGTGAGTCCAAGTCTAGTGAGTTTGAAACCACTTGAATCAAAATATTGATAGCATAGGTTCAAAACTCATTCAGACCAGAAAAATATTTTCTGCGCAACAGCAATTTCAAGATTAACAAATGAATGGAGGGGAATGTCACCCAATGGTCTCGGTTATTTTTAAATTCTGTCACAATTTAATAAGTCTAAGGAACCATGTTTTTGTTTATTATAAGTTACCAACCATGATATAAATTAAATTCTCTGGGAGAATTTAATGAAAGAAAAAAAAACATCGTGTATCATTTTCTCTTTTAAAAGAGTCTATTTTCTTAAAATAAAACGGAATGATCCCCTAGTATTTTTTTTTTAAATTACTGTCGTTTATTTTTACGCATGTTTATATATCCTATCTTCTATTATATGTCAAAAATCATAATTTTTTTATAACATAACGCCCCACATTATGTAAACCCAAAATCCATGGCGAGTTTAACTACAGAATAGAAAGTTGCGAAATTAACAAATAAAGTCGCGCTACACGAGATGGCTGTAGTGTTGTTTCCATTTCTGTGCTTGTAATAATTTTGTCGCTTTAGAATTGCCTTTTAATCTAATTCGATGACTTTATTTCAATATCATTACTTAAAAAGAGTAATTATTATTGTATGAATCTAATACGACTTAACTAAATAGCATAGTCTATAATATAGGTCCAACCAAGAATGTCATCAAAAATAAACCCGCAATAATATAATGTTAATATTAAGTATAGTGAATAAAATATATACAATTGTTTATTTAACATATTAATAAAATATGGTTATGGTCCGTACTGTATGTATTTGTTTTAATATATCCTTTAGTATTTTTCACATCCATCACAATAATGTTTAGTATTGCTTACCCCGAGTCATTATAATTTAACACGAGTGAGGTTGGCATGTTCATAACGTTAACAGTTGGAGATTTTAATGATTTTGCTACATAATACATCGAAAAATATTAAAAAAATAGTAATGGAGTGCCAATGCCATTGTTCAATTCCAGTCGTCAATATTTAGTTATCCCTGCTACTTCTACAGGGAATGTATTTTCTATTTCAATATATTAGGGGAAAACAAAAAACAATGTAGGTTCGCATCGCGTGATCATTCCCCCTTCAACCTGGGCTATTGCTTTCTAAAATCGGTGTAAATCATTCAACTAAATTACTGTTCACTGAACTTCCGTTGAAGTAGACATTTAAACAAATGTAAATTAATGTATTTCAAAGACGTAAACTCAACCTGTGCATGAATAATTTATTAAAATTGTTATGGATAGTTTTTCGTTAAGGCGATTTTTACCTGTATATTTTTATAATAAAATTTACCTATATATTTTTATTCGTAGTTCTTTTTATTGTATCTAGTTTTAGTATATAGATATTTTATTGTATCTAGTTTTAGTATATAGATATTTTATTGTATCTAGTTTTAGTATATAGATATTTTATTGTATCTAGTTTTAGTATATAGATATTTTATTGTATCTAGTTTTAGTATATAGATATTTTATTGTATCTAGTTTTAGTATTTCGTTGGATACTAGAATTTATTCAAAGTTGGTCTTAACAATAATAAAGTTTGTAATAATACAGACATGCATTAGTCAAGGAAATATGTAATCGAAATTAGTCAATGTGATGTGACGTTATTGCTCCAACTTTACTTTATGAGAAACCGAATAATTTTGAAAATAAATATAGACTCAATTATATTTTGATATTTTAATTAATATTCTATGAAATCTGACATTATATAGAACTTAATATCTGATAAAGTCAACGCGTCATTGAAAATTGTTTTCAAAAACTGTACTAAATTGATCAATTTTCTATTTGAATATTAAATGTAATGATTATGCAGCATATCTACTGCAGCTAAACATAGCAAAAAATGATCTAATTTAATATTTCTATATTAGTCAATCAATGACGAGATTACTTATTTATGTATCTGCCTTGTGTACTTACTAAAAACATATAAACTATGCAAGTAGTATTAAAAGTGTACAAAGTGCTGATTAATTTCACGATGCGTTAAATCCTGACTAAATAATATTATAAATGCAAAAGTATGTTTTTTGTCTTTCTTTTACGTCACAACGGAGGAACAGATGAACAAAATTTTCTACACAGAGATAATTGGGAAGAAATGACAGACTACTTTTTATTTTTTTCTTGCCGAAAAATTACGTAAAGTACTTTTTATCCCAAGAAATCTCATTCCTTGGACAAAAAAATGGAATAACAAAGCAACGCAAAGCAACGTAGCAATGAATCGAAGTGTTTTAACGCAATATAAAGGAGCAACAGAAACACCATATTCAATATCTAATTTAGAGGGAACTATTCTTGTTTTATTTATTATTTCTATCACAATATCACGAAATCAAATACTTCTTATGCAATTTCCTTTTATCATTCTGGATGGCGCTGCATATTTTAATTTATCTTTATAGTTTACAACTATAAGCACGCTGGTGACTCATGAATATCAAAATTTTAAAAGAGTAAGAGATTTTAAGATAATGGGAATTTAAGAACTTACGTTCAAACACAAATATTAATCTACATATAGTTGTATGTAGAACCTTATTAAAGAAACTGAAATTTTGTGGTACTATTAGGTACACCTTAAAATATTTGCTGTTTTAAATTTCTACTAAACTACTTGTTTTGATTTAAGACTAGTAAATGACACTGCAAAATGGTGTAAGCCAAAAAAATGGAAGCTCTACCATTAATCACTGTGTACACTAGCTGCCGCTTCAAATTATCTAGGTGCTTAAATACTTTGCCCATTCAGAAAATATATAAAAAGTAAAGACTCGCGTTTCAAACTTAATCTCTCACTTATTCGACGGAGAGACATTTATGAGATGTAAAGTATTGACCACCACAAATGATTACATAACCCATTACTAGTTTAATCATTTATAATTCAAAAATGTCTATGCCTAGGAAGAATCGCGTGAGAGTATGGATTGATAATAATGAATTTAAAACTACATTAGAAGATCTCTCTCAAAATTTGGTTGAGTTAGCTCCATTTAATACCAAACATTGTGCGTAAGTGTCGAAACAAAAGTTATCACGTTATATGGGATCAAAGAATATATCGAAAAAATATAAATCGAGATTAAAAAATTTAAAAAAATTATGACAGAGTCAAGTATTGAAAAAGAAATTACTAGAAAAATATTAAAACCACCGCTCCCTAAATCCTTCTGGGTTAAAATAAATGCAGATTATATTAATATAGGTTGTCTTCATATTTCCCTGGATATATTAATTTTTAAATATCTAAATTTCCTTTTACGTTTCGACGATCTTTGAAATATGATATTTCTTTTTATATTTTAATCTTTCTGTAAATACCACTTAGACAATAAAATGTGATCGGCCTCCACTACTTATTCTGCGCTAACTACTTTAGCATAGACACAAGATATTTGTTTTATATTCAAAAGTCTATGTTAAAACTCGTTTTGATATACGCATTTCACTTAAGATGCGCGAACTGCATATAATAAATAATCGTATATTTTATATAATTATAGTAATATAATCAAAATAAGTAATTTTGGCGTAAATTATATTAGGGAAAATATGGATAAATAAATTTATAGTAAATGAAATTGGAAATACTAGGAAAGAAATGCCTCAAACATACGTATTGAATGATAAAATACCCTTAACAGAATAAGTAATGTATAACAGAATCAAATTCAGCCGATGTCGAAGTAGACATTGTGAGGATATCGAGGCCGTAAGAAGCAGAGTGCAGTAATCGTAATAATATTTAATAAATTTTAACAGTGGGAATGTTCCTTATCTTTTCTTTTTTCCATACATAAATTTTGTCAATAGAACCTGCGTTTTACAAAGTACGTTCTTATGTTTGCATAAACAATTTTTCATTACAGAGCGGCTTGCAGGAACTTTTGTCTAGATAAAATTGTAAAAATTTGGTAATTATTAAACAGACATGGCTTCTTCGCTCCTTTTGCGCTCTAAGTATATTTTAACTTGCATTAAATTAAAATGTATGTGGTAAAAGGATTTTGTTTTTAATTTTGTATATTGCCACGTTAAGAATGACAAGGTTTGACTTTTTAATTAACGGTCAAAAAGTCATTATTTTTTAAATTCAGCTGAGGAATAAAAGAGAGAAGTAAAAATAAACCAATATAACCACCCAACGCTGTATATTAAATTTAAAGTATTTTTTAATTACATAATTATAATAATTTTATTAAAACTTGAATATACACTACATCGTATGCATATAGTCATATTTTTCATTAATAATGTGACGTTTACTTTCCATCTACGTTATAGAGGATAAGAAATCATTCAGGTACAATTCAAATATTAGAGGAAATAAAAAAGGAAAGAAATTCAAGTTTGCAAATTTACATTAGGAAGTTTTGTTTTTGTAGAGGAAAACTGAATACTTTTTCGGAATTATTTTTCAAAATGTATTTTTCACTAATCTTGAAAATGCTTCTGGTTATTAAGAGAATTAAATTTAAAATAATGCAAATCTTCACTTTGGGCTAATTAACTACATTTTATGATATAGAAATACCTACATTGCATGATATAGATCAACTACAAAAATATTTATTTTGAAATTTAATATGCATATTCTTCTAAAATTTGGTTCTAAGGCTACAGGAGTATGAGGTCAAAGATTGCTGCGTCCATAATTCTCTTCCTCGTATTTTCATCGTTTCCACGTAATTTTTAATTAACTCCTGTAAGTGGTCCTTGGAAGTGGTACCAGTGGATACCAGCGTTTGCTTTCTACAATTTTTACACTGTGGAAGTGGTAATGACTCTATTGGATTTCTGCTATAAATTTACTATTATATACTATCAAACGTGCCTCTTTTAATTGATACTAAATATAAAACATATTTTAATTTTTCCGGTTGTTGGTGGTCGGTAAATTGGGTATCACGATCTGATTATTATTATGATTACCAAAATCTTACAAGGTGTTAATGCTTAATCGGCAAAAAATTATTCATTTAAAAATGTATACTTTCTGTGAAATACGTGCATTAAAAACGTAATGCAATAAAAGGTATGAGTTATTCGGTTTTAAATTATCCTTATTAAAAGTTTTATATATAAATTTAAACATTATTTTATGAAAATTGGTTATCACAGTGTAATCGTTTTTTTTCTATGGGCTTATATATATATAAATATATATATATATATATATATATATATATATATATGTATATATATATATATATATATGTATATATATATATATATATATATATATATATATATATATATATTTTATTTATTACAACACCATAATAAATGGATATTAAGTACATGAACACAGTTTGTTGAAATAACAATCCAACCTGACTATAATAAATATCAACAAGAAGTAGCATAATTTGATGCCCTCACCAAATTATTGGTTGGACAAATAACTTTTTAGCCGTAATTAAGAGGCCATTTTAGGAGAATTGTACGCAATATTTTTTTAAAAGGAATAAATAAGCTAAAGTACGCAGATATTTTAAAAGTTTAGGCCAAGATGGGTAGCGCCCGGCATGCGTGCATTTAACCCTGACATTAATATTGAAACAGCATATCTCAGAAACAGAATGATATGAGAAAAACAAATTATTGAATATACCTATCTTACTTTGTTTTCGAGGAAATGTGCATCAGATCAAAGAAAATTTAAATCGAAATCCACCTAATGGATTTGAGTCCCACCTGCGTCATGATTCGAACGCCACTTGCCTTCTTAAACTCTTGCCTCTTCAAACACTGGTGGATTTTTGAGTTAAAAACAGATATGTCCGGTTTTCAAAAAGTATTCGTAAATTATTAATCCCATAAATGAATATTCTGGATATCGTTACATGTGGACCTAAAAATATCACCTAAGATTTTTGACAATGAAGGCTTTCATCTATCATTTATACATAGAAAATAGGCAAAAGAATTAATTCACATTTTCGTTCTATTTTTTATTCTCGCCGTGAATGCTGACATTTTCTTTTTTTATTAAACTCCCAAAATTTTTGATCACAGCATTTACTTGCACTTCCAAATACTACTACGGGAAGAATGTGAAAGCGTGAAGCCTTTGTTTCTTTGATCCAAAGAAAGTGAACACATAGGTATGATTCAGTTTCTTTGAATCGCTTCGCCCATATCTTAATGATGTGAATACATCGAACTTAATTTAATTTATATAGACGGAGGATAAAACACATGTTTTGTAATGAATTGCCTATTCATAGTTTTTATAACACTCTCGAACACGGAAAACGGATTCCGCTCCGTTAAAATGGTCCATTATGCACATTGAAACGACCCATTAGGAAAGACCAAGAAAATCTCGTTGTTACTGTGGGTAAATAGAAAATAATTTCGTAAAAGAAATACAATTGCAGCGTAATGAGAAGAATTGAAAAAAGTATTAAAATTGTTTGAGTGTCGAATGGATATTGGAATGCTCTTGAGTCAAAATAAATATTATTATTATACAGTTGCTATAAAACGTTATATTTACTTGCTTATTCTTGGCCCAACTATCAAATTAGGAAGTGAACAAAGGCGGTATTATTGCTGTAAAATCAACCTTTTACAGCCAACTAATACAGATGAGTGTTATATGAATAGCTACAGATATTGGCTTATTCATAGCATATAATAAAATATTGCGTACGACACTCCTAAAAGGACCCCTTAATTACGGCTAAAAAGTTATTCGTCCAACCAATAATTTGATACCCCCTGATTTCTAGGATTATTTAGCACATTTCTCGTTGATATTAATGGTAGTCTTGTTCAGGTTGTAATATATATATATATATATATATATATATATATATATATATATATATATATATATATATATATAATATCAACTACTCTGTAGCATAGCACTAATTTTAAATAAAAATATTGCACAACACGTCATCTTTATAACGTGTTTTGTAACATTACTGCTGTGTGTATCAAGTAAAGTTAAATTGACTGCCTGGAAATTTCGATGTGTGCATCGTTTAAATTATGTTTTAGTTTATTATTTTATTCCTTTAATTGCAGGGTCAATGTGTAGCAGTGAGTAGTAACCATGTTGATATTTTTAAATGGAAAAATGAATAACAAAATCAAAGCATTTATTTTAAAATATTTCCAATATCAATATTTGCGTATAAAAATGTTATATTACTTTTTTTTTTAATATTTGACCTCTGCAATACATCATGCAATGAGTATTTCATATTGGCTTAGGAGTTATCTTACTAGTGTCGTATAACAGATTTCTAGTTGTTCGATAATATTTTATGGCAAATTTTAAAATTAAAAATTCTATAGAATTTTATAAAAAACTGTTATTTCGTAGTTTTAAGTTTTCAGTTCTGTTTGCAGTCACCGTGGCTGCCTATGTTTTTTTTACGACAGGTTAAGTCTTGAAGTTACTATCGTTTATTTGTTACTTATATTTTCTTTATATGCATGACAAAAATAAGTTTTTAATTTTTTATAACTTTCCCCATATGTAACTCCAAATTCCCTGGGATAATTTATTAATAGAGCAAAATTGGTCATATAAATAAAAAAATCTCGCGGCGCAAGATGGCTGTACTTTTATGTTCCTTTTTGTGGAGATAAACGTTTTAATAATTAATATGGCGAATGTTGAGCTTGAAATTATTTTATTTCTTCAAATTCGTATTTTAATTTGATTTAATAAATTATTTTTATGTCCTTATAGAAAAGTGTAACCGTTATTAGACGAACTCGACAGTCAAGGAATAGGTACAGTCCAAAATGTCACCAAGCCCGCCAATAATATAATGTTAGTGTCAAGTATAGTATGTCTAATATATTATTAGATATTATTATTTATTTGACATATAAATATAATATGGTTATTATATATATATATATATATATATATATATATATATATATATATATATATATATATATATATATATGTATATATATATATATATATGTATATATATATATATATATATATATATATATATATATATATTAATATACTTTTCTTTCCATTTACCTTTTTTAACCAACTTCAAAAAAGGAGGAGGTTCTCAATTCGTCGGAATTCAGCGATAAATCTTTATCCAGTAGACCGATTTTGATGATTCTTTAATTTTATTGGAAATAGAGTGTTATAAGTGCGATGATGATCTGATGATGAGGTCTGGAAATTAACGATGGAACTCCTTAACGAATGGCAGTAAATCAACTAAGATTCAAAATATTTGCTACGGTTAGTTGTTATTTTGCAAAATAACTACACCACTTATCAGGTGAGAGTCTGATGAAAAGTTCTGGACATGAACAATGGAACCTCTTAACGAATGTTAGTACTTCAACCGTGATTAACGATATTTGCTACTAGCAGTTGTTACTTTGCAAAATAACTACACCGCCGACCAGGTCAGGGTCTAATGATGGATGTCTAAGTCTAATGATTCTTAAGGGATTGTGATAAATTGAAAGTGATTCAAGATATTTGTTACTAGTAGTTGTGACTTCGCAAAATCACCACACTAACGACCATGTCAGAGTCTGATGATGCATTTTGGACAAGAGTAATGGATCTCCTTATCAGATGATAGTAAATCAAATATAATAAAGTAGATCCTATTTTAAGTTAATTATTTTTTACTTTTTGGTACCTATCACAAAAAGGACAAACAAATATCATTCTTATTTGTAAATGTTGGGATTACTATATTACTAAGAGTAAGATTGTCGAGGTTGAAGAGTAGTCTATGTTAGTTACTGGCCCACTTACTATCTCTCCGCAAAAATTCACGTCGATATATTGTTTCATTATGGCGTAAAGGAAGCACAAGCAAACTAACTTGAATTTTTATTATTATTTAGGGTATTCGTATTAGTTAAGATGAGATTTGCCAAGTGGGCATTTTACCTATGTCACTTTCTAGTCCCCCAACTAACTGCGTAGCAAGCCATGTTAATTTGTTGCTTCATAGTGACGTGAAAGAAGAACGAATATTTTCCAATTTTTAATATTAGTTGGGATTTTTTTTAGTTTAGTAGTAGTATATTAAATGCGTAAAAAGAAGGATATCAAAATTTTTCCGATTTATTTATAAATTTATATTTAATTTATTATTAATTCTACATGCACTTCATCCATTACAAGAATAATAACATATTAGGTAATTAATTTATTTATAAATCTGTAATGAACCCGCACATCCAGTCGTAAATATAATTTACGACGCGAGCGGCATTTAAAAGTGTTCATGTACCTACATTGCAGCTATTTTTTTTTAATTGACAATAGACTGTGTAAATTTATATGAAGATTAGATGTCTACATCGATGTGTAATGACATTTTATTAATTTTTCTTGATGTATAGTAATAAAATCTTCTTATGCGAATTTAGTACAACTTATCGATTTATTTACACTTTGCATGTCCTTTCTCACTGTCAGTGCCGTTTTAACACTTTATACTTACTTCTTTCAAGGATTAAATCGCTAAAGAAATTTCACTTCTGTCACGTGTCTATGTTGTTTTCTGGTCCGATGGCTATGTCTGTGCACGTCAAAATCACGTCGATATGCGTCCATTGCGACATGAAAGAAGGAAAAATAAACAAACTTTTGAATTTTTTTAAATAGTTGAGATTTTAATACTAGTTAGGATTAGATTTCTCGGGTTAAAATGTTATTTCCAGGTCCGCCAACTATTTATGTGCAGGAAACCACGTTAATCTGTTGCTCCATTATGACGTGAAAGAAGCACAAACAAATATATTTCTTAATTTGTGAATTTTGGGATCGCTATATTAGTTAGGATAAGATTGTTCAGATTGAAAAGTAGTCTATTTTATTTTCAGTCCCTCCAGCTAAATCTGTGCAGAAAGCCACGTCGATTAGTTGGTACATTGCGACGTGAAGGAAGGACCAAACAAAAATACTTGCTGATTTGTAAATTTTGGGATTGTTATATTAGTTAGGATAAGATTGTCCACGTTGGAAAATAGCCTGTATTATTTGCGGGCTAACTATCTCTGTGCAGAAAGCCACGTCGATCTGTTTCTTTATTGTAATGTGAAAAAGAACAAACAAAGAGACTTTCGAATATTTAATACTATTTAGGATTGTCATATTACTAAGGATGAGATTTCCCGGGTTCGTATTTTACTTATATTATTTCCTGTTCTTCCAACTATCCCTGTACTCAGGTCGATCTATTACCTCGTCGCGACGTGAAAGAAGGACAAAAATATTTCGAAATTTTAATATTAGTTGGAATGTCTTTTAGTTTGGAACAGATTTCCCAGATTGGAAAATAGTCTATATTATTTTCTGTCCTGCCAACTATCTCTGTGCAGAATGTTACGTTGATCTGTTGCCCCATTGCAAAGGAAGATAAACAAAGAGACTTTCGAATTTTTAATATTAGTTATTATTGTTGTTTTAGTAAAAATGAAATTTCCTAGGCTGGAAACTAACCTATGTAATTTCCCGCCTTTTGCTCCATTGTGACATGAAAGAAGGATAAACAAACAAACTTTCCGATTTTAAATATTGATCGGATTCGTTGTTTTAGTTAGGATGAAATTTCCCGGATTGAAAAGAAGCCTATGTCTGGTCCGTCATTTATTTTTGTGTTGTGTGAAAATCACATCAATCAGTAGAACCATTATGATGAGAAAAGGGACAAACAAATATACGTTTAAATTTTAACATTAGTTGGGATTGTTATATTAGGTAAGGTGAGATATCCCGCGTTTACAAGTAGCCTACGTTATTTCCTGGCCGGCCAACTATCTCTGTGCAGAAAGTCACGTGGAACTTTTGTTCCATTATGACTAGAACGAAGTACAAATAAACACACTTTTACATTCATAATATTAGTTAGGATTATAAAATTACTTATAATGATATTTCTAAGGCAAAAAGTAGTCTAGGTCTTTTCCCGATGCGCCAACTACCACTGTGTACAGTGTGTAAACACAAACACGAATTAATATAAAAAACATACTAAATTGTAAAAAATATAAATAAGCAGAAAGGGGTGTATCGAAAAATATTAATGGAAATACGATTTGAAATACAAAAAAAACCAAACATACAAAAATTTAATAAAGGGAAAAAATTATTAAAAAGAATTATAAATACAAACACAAATTGATAAAAGAAACCAGCAAAGTATTCAAAAATTTAATAAGCAAAAATGGTCCTTTAAAAAAGTTTATAAGTAAAAACACAAATGGTTAATTTAAAAAAATGAACCCGAAAAATCCAAAACTGAGTAAGTAAAAGAGATTATAAAAACAAACGCTAATTTATAAAAAAGACAAACTCAAAACATTCAAAATTTTAATAAACAAAAAGGATCACGAGAAAAATATATAAACACAAACATGAATTAATATAAAAAAAGACAAACCCAAAATATCCAAAAATGAGGAAGCAAAAACGAATGAAGGAAAAAAGGTTCCCGCAAAACATATTTCCCCGCAAACAAATTTTTATGTTAAATGAAAATTCTCATTTCTCAGAAATAAAAATTTTACATAATTGAATTTTTTTAAGAGAATTGTTTTATAGTCGGATATATCCACAGAGTAAAATGTCTACAACTGTTATATAGATTACTATTATAAATTCGAAGGGGAACGATAAAGTTTTTAAGCTCAATTGTAAAATGGACGTTTTAATTCCGCGTCCCACTGGGGCTGTGTAGTCGCTTGTGTGAAGCGACTCATTCCTTATTTTTGAACAGGTTTATGGTACAAGTTACTAGTGATTAATTTTTAACCATCGATTTGAAAAATGTGACCAATTCTAGATACTAGTACTTAAGTAATACTTTTAACTAAAATTTCTTCAAGTTTAATTCTTTTCTTTATAATATTTCAATATAAACATATTTAAACAGTGGTCGTCTTGCAAAAAGTAATATATTTCTACACTTGTTTTACCATAACATGATTTTGCATAATTTCTTTACAAATAATCATAGATTTATATTTTATCAAAGTCGGTTTATGCTGTATTCAGTTTAGCAAAACATATAATACCTCACAATTAAATGAAACTACGTGATGTAATATTATTTCTACTTTCTTTAAGGTCTTTGCCACGGCCTAGGTTTCGTTGTATTACATGTTCAGGTGGGCTATTAGCAAAGATTCTTTCTAATAGCCCACCTGAAGATGTTGTAATACAACGAAACCTAGGTCGTGGCAAAGAACTTAAAGAAAGTAGAAATAATACTACATCACGTAGTTTCATTTAATTGTGAATAATGAATTTATACAAAATTAACGCCAAATATATTCAATTTATCCTACCTCGATAAAGTACCTACTTTATAGCATAAACAGTGAACGCCTCAGAAAAACACAGGTGCTCATTTCTACTATTCCTGCGTCTGTATATGGTTTAAACGAATCGGAGTGACGAAGACTATTGTTTCGATGGCCCTGATCTGATGAATTCGGTAGCGACGTAATCCAGTGCGTACTTCTTAGATACATTTGTACGAGCCATTGCGATGACGGATCCGGCGATTGCTTCGAGCCACATTCAAACATGTAATTTACACTAGTCCGGTTTAGTCATATGTGATTACATCCACAATCAATAGTAGTAGGAATAGTATATTTTATATTAACATATTGCGGCATGCTATTGTTTTAACTATTCAAACAAATTTTATAATATTGTGTATGATTGTAAAGGCACATGAACAAATTACGGGAAAAATTGTAGTATTATATTAAGAATAAAGCTATTGAAGAATGATTTCATTAACATTTATTTGTTTAATTCTTAGGTATAAAAGTGAAACCAGCTGTTTATATTTTATTTGTGGCATCTTACAATATACTGTAACCTATATTTTTTTCGGGAATGTTCCATTTGATACAACAAAGTCAAAAGGAATTAAATTCGAATATGCAGATAATCAGATCAAATTTCTTGTACACTTTCTGCTTTATTCGCTGGATATGATCCAACTATCCAATTTAATGCATTATTTTGTTTTCCTCGTAAGATTCGAAAATGTTTCATCGTAGCTCTGTGACCACGCGGTATTGTGATGTTAATTTTATTGATTATAACCGACTAATAAAAATACGAAAATAATTGTTGTGAGGAATGTATGTAATGTATAAATCATAGCGTAATCTCTGTTCTATTTATGTATGATTTCTATCGTTTATACATTGGTAATTAATAATCAATGACGTACCGTTCAAGGAAAGTTAGATATATATATTACAGGCAAGTAATTAATAGCAGCATTAAGTACTGTTAATAAAAAAGGGCATTTAAAACGTGTAGAAAAAAAATTCATAATGAAATAATCTAAAATGGATATCAAAAATTGGAATATAAAAATTGTCTTTAAAACGTTCGGAAAAATGGGAGAGTTTCGGAACGCTATTTACTTACCAATACTAAGTATCTAGAGGGGAAGATGTAACATTTAATTTATTTTACGACCTTGCGACATCATATACTTTATTACACGCATCTTATTCTGGGAGGCTGATTATGATCCATGGCACACGTAAAATATAATTACCCTATGAATTTATTTATAAGAGATTACAAAGCATACATCGACTTAAATTAGTGACTGGAAGAGCGGTGAAAAAAAGCAGCAAAAGGTGTTTGATATGTGACGAGGCTCTGACGTGTTATTTTAAGTTACGCGTACAAATACATGAAAATCGGATACATTTGGTAGGCACCAGGTATTTTCATTATTTGAAAGTCTAAGAAAATCAAAAGATTTGCCACAAGGTGAACAGGAAAGGATAGGAGCCGAAATGCACGCTGTATTAAATACTCATTTCTTAGTGCTAACTATTAAACTATCAGCTGTTTTAAATAAGACTAATCAGCGTTTAACATCTGCCCAGTATGATTTTATTACAGGTTGTTACCCAAAAGGCAGCTGATTATTCACTTTACTTGTACTTAAGGAGGATTGTAATGGGAAGTTTTGAACTTAGCACTTGCAAACAAACATTAACAAATAGTCATGCAACTGATTAATTTCTATTAGTTTTTAGTTACGTCACTACAGTTAGGCGATAAATTTGTAACATTACTTCGCAAAACCATAGTTCATCATCTATTATGTATTGACAACCAATAAATGAACTTTATTGGTTTTTTGTTTTTATTCTCCATAGAATGTATGGAATCATCGTAGATACACCAAAAAGTCTTAATATTAATTCCCAAGATTATTAATTTTGTAGAGGTTCCCTCTGAGGATGAACTTGACAGTGTCACGTAATTCACTCAATTGACAATGTCACGAATGACAAATAATTATTAAGCACTTCATCGTAATAATCCAATTAATAGTATTTTTCAATAATTGTGAAGTAATCAAGTCAATTACGCTAACTTTTCAGTTATTATGCTAAGTTTTATCTAATAACATAATAAAAATAATTTTTGCTACAATCGAAGGGGTGAATATGTGAATTCGTTAATATTGTTTTGTTTCAAATATATTTTCAATATAGTTTCAAATATTTAATATCATGAGGCACTCTGTTTCTAAGGATCTCAGCATTTTGTATAAAAAAACTTTCATAATATAACTTGATAGGGAATTTAACGTTTAATGCAATCACAAAATATTTTGACCAGCTACTTGTTCTGGACGACGACTTTGACACTTTATTCTAGACTTCGACACTTTATTCGGTCTTCGGCAATACGAGTATTATTCCACAGAAAGAAAAATCTATTACATTTATAAACCATTATTTTTCTTAAGTTATTTATGTGTAGGTTTTGTTAAAATATAACTGAAATGAAATGTTAAAATATAACTATTACTGAGAAAGTTTTTGAAATAAAAAATATTTTTCGTAAGTTTTTTATGTGTAGGTTTTGTTAAAATATAACTGAAATGAAATGTTAAAATATAACTATTACTGAGAAAGTTTTTAAAATAAAAAATATTTTGTTACTAAAAATGGAATAATTTCCCCGTAATAAAATCTAATAAAAATTAAAGATTATTTTCATCTTATGTTAACGAGGAGAATACGAAAAAAATAATAAAAATAAAACCGGTATATTATTTGTTCAATTGTTTAAGACGAGATGAACTCCTGCGCTGTTATGTTCCTAGTAAATGTTATAAAATTGGTAATTATATCTTATTTACGATTAGAAATTGATATTAACAATAGATTCTATAGGACGCACTTTTCAAATGGAAAGTCATTAAGTACCTAACTGCACACAGTGTAAAAATTATTTCCGTTGATTTTAAGTTGTATTTTGTAACATGTGGCTGATTGTATAGGCGGTTTGTTAAAAATAATATATCCATTCAGTCCATTCAAATGAATGGACTGAATGGAAACGTGACGGTGGCTGAGGTAGTTTTTTTAAAAAAGATTTTTATATAATCTAACAAAATAAAAAATCATTTCAAATTATTTTGGAATTAATTATGAAAAAATATACCTAGATATTTATTTTTTGTTATGTTCAACAATCCACTTAAAGATAAATATGTATGTAAGTATTTTTATAGGTAAATATGTATGTGTGTATGCAAGTAATTTTAGTCACATATGTTGCTATTAGGTTTGTGTTCCGTCCGTGTAAACAGCAGTGCCTCGCAAGTGACTGCGTGGATTCTGGTTGGGCGAACGTGAACAAATATTTGCCGCTGAAGATGTGACAGCCGATGCCCTATTGTTGAGCCACAATACCGATCCGTGGATCGATACAATCCGTACGTGCACTCCGTTTGTCAACATAACGACACAAAAAATATATCGTTTTTAAATAGAATTAATTTTTTTCGGAAGTTTGATAACGTTATCGATATTGTTAGTATGTTGAAATTAATAACATTAATATATTTTTCATCAATCCTAATAAGCTGATTATAGTTTTTTAATAGATTTTATTGAATTTAAACTTTTTAACTTGCGTAACTGCATGGGACTGTCACGTGAGGTTTTTTTAAAGATATTTCGCTTCTAGACAGTGCGCTTGAATTCTTTTTTAATGTTTGATATGATTCAAGTAGTAAATAAAAGTTGCCAATTTGTCGTTTAATTTACGACAAATTTCGTATTGCCCACGCTATGAGTGTAAGAAACAAATTTTCAAGTAAATATTCTTTATTTTATACAAATATTGGCAGGGCATGAAGATTGCTCCTATTTTCATAAATATAAAGTTCGTGTAGTTTTCTCCAGTGTCCTTGTATTGAATGCGGCTTTTATCTATTATTTATTTTTTTTGTTTATATTATTATTTTTAGAAAAATTTAAAATAAATATATTTCAAATTCAGAAATCAAGATTATAGTAGTCACACTGAACCGAAGCGGCAATCAAAAGCAGCCCATTAAAATTGAATTCTGACTGTGGTAGCATCGATATTTTTAGCATTATTTATGATCATTCAACTATAATTCTGCAGCACGAAGTAGTAACTTGTTGTGAAATTATTAATGTAGGCATTTAGTTAATTTATATAGTACAAAACCAGTCTGGTTCACGTTTTTAGGGTTTCGTGCAACGTTTAAATTGAAATTATGTATCCTAAGTCACCAGTAACTTTTAATTGCTTATTAACAAACTTTAATTAACCCAAAAATATCACGCCAATTTTTTACCCATTTGTATGATTTTAATTTAACGTCTTTAATATATAACTTATTAAATATTAAATATATAATAAGTTAAATCAAATTATATTTAAAATATTTTAACAAAACTTCCATCAGTTTTGTCTTAACTAACTCATGTTCATTAAAACATAACGTGCGAACAAAAAAGTGTACCCCACTTCTGCCTCGGCTGACTGTAGTGGATATTATTAGCAAGGTTGTTATCGGTGTCGATGGTATTGACTAACTTTAAAGTGCTGCCATAGAAATATACAGGACTTTGCGTCCATCGATACTGGCGTCGATATCGTGTAGGTATTACATCGAATGATATGAAAATACCAATGTCTAACATATTAAATACTTCAATTTATTTTTCAATAATTATCTTCATTATTTTTGGAATTATCCTCATTATAAATTAGTTTCATATCTTGTCAAATACCATGCGATGGTCATCAGATAGGCTGGACAGCATAATGTCCTTCGGTCGGCTAAACAATAGCTACGATACTATCTAATTTTTTTAAGTATTTTTATTTGACTATCTATTAAACTAAATACAAAATATATTTTCCTGTAATGTGTCTTCCTTGGATTCGTCCTTATATTATCATATATTTATTGAAATCCTTCCACTATAGTTCTTTGTCATTCCATATACCCTTTAACAGCATTAGAATCCTATGTCTTCAAATGTTTATTAGAATCCTATGTCTTCAAATTGTTCTTGATAAGAGCGTGCTTGTTTAAGCTGGTAAGGTCCACATAAGATGAAAGCAATCAAAAATCTAATTCACCTCTAATGAACTAATACGAGAAGTATTAGTTCATTAGAGGTGAATTAGAGAACCTCGTCTAATCATTCACTACGTATATTTATATTTACACTTACATAGAGAAGTCATATAAGTTGCTCTTAACTTCATGGTATTGTCCAACAAATTGTATCCTAAGCCTAAGTGCAATAAAAATATCCAGTACATTCTAATTTGAAATGTATAAAAGCATATGATGTAAAAATATTCAATACGCCCATGTACATCTTAGGACATGATATCATGAAATATTTTGAAAGTCTAGTAAGGCTCTTATCCACAATTTCAACGATGCTGTCTAATATTGGAAATATAAGTAAAAAAGGGAAAATGCAATATGATTGAAACATAATAGCAGTAGGTAGATCATCTATGAACTTTGCAGAGGGATATATTAGCACGTTATCTTGCCCAGTCCAAATACCTCAAAACGACACGGCTTGGGCACAACAGCCTACTGTCCTTTATAAGGTAAACAACTATAATATTGTTATATTATTACAATTTTTTCCAGCAATTGTCCCTGTCCATACACATTTCATGAAAATATGAACGGTACATTCGCTTGATTTCTCCGTAATAAGAGTGCGATTGTGTTAACTGGTATGTTCCACGTGCATGTGATTAATATTATATTTTTGTAGGTGAATGAGGATAACTCGATTAATTATTCACTACCTCTTCATTGATATTTACAAATTGTGTTCGCCTTCTGTTTATATTCTTTGTTGAAAATTATCTTTCTTATAAAGTAAAATGTTTTTATTTTCTAATATTTACGCTCTCTCCTGTTTAAAAGATTACTGATATTAACTATCATCCTCTCTGCTCACGATCAAAACTTATTTGTCAATGCAGCTATATCGCTAAAGTTAATCGTTAAGTGATTGAAGCATTTCTTACAAAAATTGTGTTAAAGATTATGGTTGAATGTCTAAACATACTATTAACCACTTCTCTTACATTTAGTTACGGTCCTAGTTACATTTGCTTTTAAGGTTTTTAAAGACCCATACATAATTTAATTTCATTTTAGTAACCATAGAACAGTCTCTATCAGTCTGTAGTCATGAAAATTGTATAAAATAAAAACATCTTTCTTCTGAAATTGTTTTCTCAAAGACCTTTTTATTCATTATCTATCATTATTAGCTAGGCATCGAATGTCATTTCTGGGTAGAAACCCATTACATCTACAATGCAACCATCAGAACAAACAATAAAAAAAGACATAATTCGTATACTTACGAAGCGAATATATATTTTGTAGATTTTATTCTTTTAAAATTAAAGCTATTTTGAACATGAATGTAAGCTTTATCTAGAATTACTACGGTCTTTGCATTACTGTGTATATTCTTGGCTGATATGGCTAATTCCTGAATTTTTGGACACAAAGTCTTAGTTTATTAACTGCCTTGTATTCCTTACTAAACGCCGTTTGGAGATATTTAATAATGTAATTATTTCGTCACTATCACCTCTTTATAACTTCATTATATAGGCTCCGCTGTGCGTGTTAGCTATATATGCAAAATATGGATATGTTATGCAACATGCCACAAAATTATTATTTTGTGGTATCGAATGTATTACAAATAAAGGTTAAAGAGTTTTAACGTAGTACAAGAGCATCTAAAATCTGCATTATATTTTGATAGTCTGTCTATAGATGTTTATATAAATTATGTATTTTTTTATTTAAAAAAAAATAATGACGCAAAGGCTATAAACGTAGTTTTATTACTCACCAATGTGATTTTGACAATTGTTTTGGATGTTACATGAAAAAATTTACATAAAAACGATATATCCACACAAAAGACTCATGACTATTTATTATGAAAAAATCGATTTCAAAAATTTTATACCCGGACGATCTTGTTTCCGCGGGAATAAGTTTTAACCTTCTTCCTTTCACTTAATTCACTTTTTTCTTGTCACTAAGTACTTATTACATAATTACAAACACTATTTATTATAAATTATTAAGTATTTATCATGAAAATATGATCAAATTCAATTAATAAATCTTTACTTCTAATTTTTAGCGTTCATTTTTAGATATGAACAGATTTACTTAAATGGTACCAAACACAGATCAAGAGAGATATGCCAATGTGATGTGGTGCGTGTCACCTCTTTATACGCAAATCAGGCTTACACGCGATAGTTTGGAACACTACCGCCAGTCGTGTTTTGATTGCACGAGGCAATATCTTTCCCAAATTTTGTCAAAACATGAAGTTATTCAGTACTCGTTTTAGGAACAATAGTACAAAGAAACAATTTAAAAGAAGTGACATCACACCTCATTGGTAATTATAAGACTTGATTAAATTATAATTTTTCGAAATTTTTGAAATTCTTTGTTCATTACATAACAACGCTAGTACTCATAACAACGGAATGGTGCAACGCATGGACTAATGTCCGATATCTTTATTTGAAATATATTTACAATTTATTATAACATAAATTTTTTTTATACTTAACACTTCTTTTTCGTATTCACTTTGCAATTTTCCAAATGATGTCAAAATTAAGGAATATGTGCAACAGAGAGAAAGAAATGATTTCCTGTAAAAGGCGACATACTCAATTTGCATAATTCATTTCGAAGTAAAAGGTTTCGGCTTACGAATAAAAATAAACTTTCTTCTTAGGCTGTGCTTATACTACATATTTAAGCAATATTCAGTACGGCAACTTTAATGGAAATTTAATAGTCATCACGTAATTGATTCGATATTATTGTCAGAAATACTTAATATTTGTTTTATTTTTTAACCCTTATTTTCTGCATTAGCATAAGTGAACATTTTCACAATATGGAGCATCATAACAATTATTTCAAGTGAAAGTTGACGAAGACTAGATACTATTTTATTTCTATAGTTTTTTCCATAGCATATTATTTATAGAATATAAAATTGTTTTAGTGAATACTTCATCTATAGCCGTCTACTGTATTTTCCATATATTTGCGCCTGATATAACCGCCACAACCGGCTCCTCATTGGGTGAGAAGGTCTCCGGCTCTCGTCCGCGAGCTTATAAAGGGGGGGGGGAGGAGTTATGTCGCCGCGCGTAGCACAAAACCATCGGAAAAACTCGCTAAATTTCTTTATCGAAGAAATATTAAAGCAATTAAATCGTTTAGGTACAGTCAACTCAAAAATAATAGATAGTATCTCAGATGCATTTGCATTTAGATTTATTTTTGGAAGAATTTAGCCTTTACTTTTAATCTTTTATCGTATCAATATATATATATATATATATGTGTGTGTGTGTGTGTGTGTGTGTATAAAATAATAAAAGAGTAACGAGAAAATAATCTATAACGTGGAATTTTTTTTTAAAAAAGTGATTGCAACTTGTTACGTACATGATTCGGAACCTAAAATAATAGTTTTTAGAATTTTTGTATATTTGTCTCTATTTCCGTTAACACGCAAAAATTAATGGACCAATTTCGATGAAATTTAGTATTGTGATAATTTATCACCTGGGTCGTGTTCAAAAATACTTTTTACGGCGGAAAGATCTTTCATTTTCCGAAAAAATAAACTATTTCGAGCAAGCATTACACGAAACCAACTCTACGAATATTGACTAAAATTTCGTAGCGACAAATAATTTAAAAAATATTTTTCGTTGGAATGTGAAAAATAAAAATTAAAAAAATTTTAGTTCGTAAACCTCTATTCGAGTTTGCGTCAACGTTGAAAATAAGTATTTTGCGCTTATTAAAAATAAGAACTACAGACTGAAATTCGGAATGAATATGAAAAATATAAGGTAGTATAAACAAAAATTATAGATAAATGTTTTTTTTCAAGAAAATGGTTCCTTGCAGGGATTTACGGGAGTGTGGAAAAATATATTTAGTGTTTTCAGAAAATAAATACCACAGAGATTAAATTTAAAATAAATAGTATCAATTTCTAGAAGAAAATACTATTTGAACAATTTTAATTGTCAAATCGATTCCTACAGTTGTTACAAAAAATATATATTTATATTAAGTGTTTTTTGAACAACAGACTTATCTATAGACTTTTTATTCAGTATAATTTCTGCTGGAATAGGAGAAAAGTATTGTCGCACGCGCATAACAGCCAAACATTTTTTATGTTTGGCTGTTATGCGCGTAAAACATAAAATATTCATTAGTACTTTTTGGTTATATTAAAATTAATAATCAGCCAGGGCGTAAATAAATTTAAAACTAATCGTATAGTTATATAATCATATAATGTTGCACCATGTCCAGCAAAACGAGCAGACAATGTCTATACATTGCATAAAATAAAACACGCTATCGTTTTGTTTTTGAAATGGCGTATAAAAAAAGTGTTTTATGCTGGATAAATATATATCCATAGAAAACTTGATTGTGATTTAACTGATAAGTACAAATTACTTGGTGAATTTGATTTTTTTTTAGGGAATTGAATTAATTTCACATATACAAGGAAATTACAGATCAAATATTATACGCATTTTTTGGCATCACTACAGTTGGAAAAAAGGTTAACTAATATGTTATATTTATTGACATCGATTTAAGTAATTAAACTGACATCCTGTTTGCAAAACCATTTTATTGATTAGTATCATCAACCACATTTAATTTGATTTATTCAATTGAGCCGCTGATTTTTCTAAATGCACTGCGGTTTAGTTTCTTTAATGAGATATTAATTACATTTATTTAATTGCGCTGCTGACATTTTTAAGCGCCCTATTTTATAGTTGGTCCATTAAAATAGATTTCATTTATAAAAGTACCCTGCTGATTTTTTAAGCGCGCTGTCGTTTACTTAAAAAATTACATACTTATTTGATCAATCGAAATATACCGCTATGTTTTTAAGCGATATCTTTTAATTTTATCAATTGTATATTCATTTTCCTAATTAAATTTAGTCGTTTTTTAAGTTTAAAAGATGACCTCAATTTAATAAGCAGAGATTATTTCTAAATAATCAAGAAAGGAATTAGTGATTTGGCTAATTTTAAAACGAGTAATAAATTGAAATTAAAATATTTTTGAACATTATAATGCCACAGATAAAAAATTAATTGTTTAATTCACTTTACGCTCATTTTAATGCTTTGTATTCTTCTAACGTTCAAAATCATGTCATTTTCATTTTGTGTCTGGTCACATTTCTATTTTCGTTTTATCGAACTTTTCGCAAAAATATTGAAAGCGATATTTTTTAAAATACAAAGAGGTGGGGGGTCATAGTTTAGGCCTCCTGGGTACCTGTCATGTAAAATAATGTGGACACATTCTTTACACAGTACTTCCAGTGTGATGCGGAAATCTATTTAATGACAAACAACCTACTCAATAACTCATACACTAACCACTTACATAAATATAATTAAAAATAAAAAGCATTATAAGAAACATAATAAAAATATCTAAGGTATAAACAAAAATTTTAAATAAGTAGTTGCAACATGTTACGTACATAATAGAGAACCCAAATATTCCTGTTGCCTTTACGTTTATTCTGTTATCACATCAATACAAACATATACAACTGTCGCCCGCTGTCGCCCAACAAGGTCTAACTCCTAAGTGGAGCCACGCTTAAAAACTCGTAGTATGCTAATCCCAGTCATTAGGTTCCGGTCATTATTAAATCTCGGTCATTAAATCCCGATCATTATTGCAGTATTTCTCTAATAATCTCTACAATAAACCTTTTTAAAAACTTCGATCAACATAGTCAAGATTTTTTATTTTCCTTCTATTAAACCTTTTTATTTCAATTTTAAAATATTGGATGCCGAATTTATTTCACTATTTTGTACATTTTTGTTTCTTTACGAATAACGTCATATCATAAAAAATGGGCCTTACTAAGACTATCGAATAAACACTTCGGTAACAAACAAAAAAAAAAAAAATATATATATATATATATATATATATATATATATATAGCATGCAAAGTATGCTCTGTCAAATTAATAACAACATCCTCCAAAATTATCATTATTTATAACCCCTTTTTAGGGCCAAGAAACGTAGAAAATTTAAATCATGGTCACAAAGAAGACGTAAACCTACATCACCACTCAAAGAAACAAATATTTCAATTCTGTAGAAAAACTTCAGTTATCAAAATTAGAAGAAAATGCTAGAACATTAATTTTAAAAACATCTTTCTAAGAACTAACTCTCTAAATCTCTCTAATCGGACTCTAAATTTTGCAATTGTTAATTCAAAAAGGCAAAGCTTTATATCATGTCGGCCCATAGATTACAACAATTTTGTTTGATACTCTTAAAGATAAGTCTGAAACGATTTAAGGAAATAAAAAAGAAAGAAAATGACAATTACTAATAATACAATGAAAAAGTCAAAGAGCAGCTAAAAAGTTGAAATTCATTGAAAGGAAAGAAAATCAGAGAGAGTCTCAAAAAGAATGCAAAGGGAGAGATGTGTTACTACCAAGGTTGCTAAATAGAATAAACAGCATGCCAAGCCAAATGAGTATATTTTTTACTTATTTGTTAGCCATACAAGATTAAATAGGTTTCATTTTCATTTTATGTAATTTTTAATGTTATTGCAATTTTCCTTTTTAACAGATCTAATAAGACCCGTAACTTAATTTAACTAAATTATATTGCTAAGAATTTGAATTTAAATTTAAATTAAAACTTCTAATTGATTATTTGGCGGACAACAATGATAAAATTTAATTTTACTTAATACACATAATTGCGTGACAGACCTTATTAGGTAACAAGGTTTCCAACAAAGTGGTTTTAAAAATATGCTTTTTTAACACCAAAACTCAAGAAAATATTTTTTTTTAATATTAAAGCCATATTTATACAATGTCCTCCATACTGATACTAACTTTCGTGTATTACGCAAATCCCTGATTTTATGAACATTTCGCAAAAGTAGGCCTTGTAAGCAATTGTACCTTATTTCAAATAATATTCAATATGCAAACACGATTTCATTACGATTTTCTTATACGTATAGATATACACATATATTTCTGTTAGCAACATATTAATGTTCTTATGTTTCTGTTCACAACATACTGATGATACCACTAAGGCGGTTTATTCCATATACGTTTGTAAATTATTAAATTTATAAATCATATATGTAAATAAAAACCTCACTAATAAAAATACACTTGCATATTTAATGGGTTTCAAAATATCGTAGATAGCTTTTAAAATAGTAATGCATTTATTTGTACTTATATTTTATGTGAGAAATACATCAAACCTATTTCTTAATCTATTTATTATTAGTTTTATCTTTCAAATTTACCTTCGCCTTCGTAATTTTTAAGCGTCTAATACTTGTACAATACATCAATCTAATTTTTCATTTAGCTATTAATAAAATATATAATTGCTATCAAGTTATTAAGTGCAAGTAAAAGTTAAAATGGTTATGTAAACATAAAGACAAATATTGTTATGGTCGAGAAAAATCAGAAAGGTTCTTAAAAATATGTATAGCAAACATAAAATTCGTATTTAATATTTCTAAACAAACACATCATTTGGACAGTATTTTATTACAAATACAACTACAATCAAAAAAGTTCCCTTTACCAAACGGTTTTATAACCTTGTTTGCTTAAACGAAGATAATTTGATCGTACAACAAATAAATTTGAAGTATTAAAAATACTTTTAGGGATTAATACGTTCATTACTTCTTCACCTTCAGAAAATTTGTTTCTGTGTATTATATATACAACAAGATATTTTTTATTTTTAAAAAAATGTTTTTTACAATAACAGAGCATAAACATGACATTCGGCTTAATGACTAACAGACAATTCACGGCATTAACCCATTCAAACTACACAACAATCACATTTACTGACAAAATAAAACGTTATTCAGTTTTGCTGTTTACAAATTAACTGATGTATTATTTAACAGTTGTATATGTAATTCGACATATCATCCATATAACTTTTCATCAAATAACAACTAGTTTAACTACTACTTTATGTTTCTATCAAACTTTTATACACTAATCCCTATACCATATGACATAACTATATTGTTATAACCATATTCAACCAGACATTTATACACCGGTCCTTACGTCCTGTATAACATGAAAACAAATTAATTGTACGAATTACCTTAATCTCTAAACATCGCATAGTTTAATCCTTTCATACATACAATACACTAATTTGAAGACTCACTATTTACAGCACACACATTAGTCTTAAACCATGTAAATTCACTATTTTTACAAATAAAAAAAATACATCATCACCATCTCGTATCAGGAGGGAGTCACGCGCTGTATTTTCTCCGCTCTGTGACGTGTTCCACGTAAATGTCTCTACTGTACTTAATCGCGTCTGAGCACATGAGTTTTCTATTCGGGCACGCGGATTCAGAAATGATGACTAGATGACTCAAGACCACCTCGTGTGTGCAGTGAGCGCACACGCTGCGCTCGCCGCGCGAACTCGATCCACCGTGTCATACAAATGGTTCCGCTCCTAATCGCAGACTGCATCATCACTCACTTAATCCCCGTCCTTATCTTATAGACATCGATTCTGTGTCTTAAGCGCGCACCTCGCGTCCACTGCACGGTATTTGCCGACTTCATCCACCGCGCCACAAGAGCTTCGAGTCGTAGAGTGCATTTCTCACCACACTCCCATCTTATTTTGGGGAACACCGATTTGTCGTCTTACGCGCTGGCACAGAGCACCGTGAGAGTGCACGCTGAATATATCGCCGACGCTCGCGACGCTTTCCTAGATTTCTGGGTCACGGGGACTCGACGAGGACGGAGGGCTAAGCTTAATGTTGTGAGCAGGGGTGTGCAGGCGGTTTCCGTCTCCAGTGTCAACACGACTCCGCGACAGTTTGACACTAAGGCGGTTGCACAAGCTCGTAGTGACGCCTGGTGTTATGATGACCGCGTCCAGGAGGTAGCGATAGAATCGTCTGTGGCGCCGCGGCACCGCAGTACCAGTAGTGCCTCTGCCGGGGCTACTTAAATTAATGGTGACGGTATTCTGGGTGATGCAGACAGGTTACCACATACATTCTCTCTGCGCTGGTGTCTCTTGCACTCCTTTAGTGTTTGGCAGACGGTACTAAAACCACGGCAGGTGAAGACCAGACGATACCGGTGTTAATAACGGATATACTTGGACAAATCTCCGCAAAGAAGTGCTTTGGTATGGGTATACACAGGCGGCAATGGAAAACATTATCCAATGGCACTATGAGCTGATAGTCCGTTAGTTTGTTGTCTTCGCTCATTTTATTAATATATACTACATATTTTAATTATACATTTGTTAACTTAAAATACGTAGAATATATGGCGTTATGAGATTGCAACATTATGCAAGTAACTGGGAGCTATCGATAACATTACTCATCCACAAGAAAGGAAGTAAAGGCGACATATCAAACTGGCAGTCTACATCGCTAAGTAATACCGTAGCCAAAGAGTTTTTTTTCTGTGGTGACAGAGAAAATGGGAAACTGTGCTAAATGCTACATCGTATTTCCAATGCACAGAAGGGGTTTATGCTGGTGGATGGATGCAGCGAACACAACTTTGCACTGCAGTCTATAATAACCAATGCTAAACAGAATGACTAGAAATGCTCCATAGCGAGGCTAGATCTCACTAATGCCATTGGATCTATACCTCATGAAACGATCTTCCGCTCACTTATATAAGTTGGCTTACTATTCAGGTAATTCACAGACTGTACGCTTACTGTATCACCACAATAAGGGGACAGCCTGGCATTACACCAGAAGTAAGAATCGATACAGATGTCAAACAAAGATTTTTAATTTAACAATTGAACCCATGATGAGAGCAATAACGAAGACTCAACAGGGATGTAGCTTTTATGATAAAACATCAATATTCTTAAATATACGGATGACATAGTTTATTCATCAAAGGAAGGCCTGCAATAGTTATTGGATATCACAGGAGAAGTAGCGAAATAGGCCAGTTTAAGATTCAATACTGGAAAATGTGCCACCCTTAATATAGGTGAAAATGTGAAAGTGACTACTGACACGTTCACAATTCAAGGTGAAACACCGGAGGTGCTTACTTATTAGGACACCTATAGCCATCTAGGTGCCCTAACTGGATTCGACACTGCATCCTCGGCAAAGAATGCCTATACCATGATGAATTCTGACATCGAACGAATTCATGGATCACTCCTTAATCTTGGCAAAAGACGGATGCAGTCAACGCTTCGTGTTTCCACGCATCACCTTCAACCTAAAAAATGGAACAGTTAGGAAGAAACCGCTAACTGACATTGGCAAGAAAGTAACACGTCGGTAAAAGCTGACTGAATGTCCCATATAGAGCTTCCAGAAAGCTCTTGTATGTAAGATACCAGAACGATGGTCTAAACCTATTCTCTCTGAATGCCCTGGCATACATATATCAAATTGTACGTGGTACTTGCCTGCTCCACTCTCGAGAGGTAGGAAGGCTAGCGTTCGCCGTGCTTGAGCATGTCCTTCATAAGCGGCTACAGTCACTCCCCGAAAAAATTTAATAACCGAATATCTAAGTGACACCATGCGAGGTAACTTCCAATATAAAAATATGGTCGATGCACGTCTTCGCACAGCGACGAAGAGATTCTGCAATATATTTCAAGTCGAATGGTCGTTAATCGACGAAAAAATCAACCTCCGTCTCGACGACAAGCATTTGTCTGTTGAAGTGGACGAAATGGCGTTTCCTAATGCAGTACGAGAGCACCTTGAGTCCCATTTACTAGCTAAACCAGACCAGGATAAGATGCTCCAGGTGACGTCCGTTACAACTCCACCTAGCCACTTTATCCGGGAAGACAAGTTTATGAGGTTTTTAGACTGGAGATTCATTCATCGAGCTCGACTCGACGGCGTAAAATCTACTTAAAACGACTAATATTTCGAGAAGAAGTTTGATTTAAAATCTCAAACAAATTTTGCGATTTTAAACTACTTAATTTATTGTGGTATTTAGTGTCAAGCATGATTACCGTATTTAGTAGGTTATAAGTAAATATTGTTAAGATCCAGAGACTTACACAAACGGAAATACAGAACTGGGATCAAGTAAAATTATTAAAAGGTATGTAAAAAGCAATAACTAAATGAAATGAAATCAGCACAGCTTGATAAATTTTCTAAAGGGTGACTGACATCTTTGGCGAAACTTCAACTGAAAATCTTAATTGAATCTCGTTACTCAAATCGGAGAGTTCGATTTAGTGCAAGTACTTACTCCGTCTCCCACCGGAAATTTTCTATAATAAGTTGAAAGTATTCAGTGCGTAGTACAACGATGTCGTCGATTCCGAGTTAATGAACTCCGGTACTAAATTGGTAAAATATAATTCAGTTCAATTACCTCTAATTCAAATAAATTTTGCACTTGTGTGGAATAATCATGAGGCATAAATTTCCACACAGTAACAAAGACTGAGTTTCCATTGCTTATTTTACCGATCCGACTCCAATCGCTTATTCAATCGATGGCGGTAAAAACAGGCCTTGCCTTCAATCTTATGAGAGTAATGTCTTTATAAATTAAATTCGCATTTATAGGAGAAAAATAAATATTATTTTCTTTTCTACTTCTGTGATATTTGCAGTTAATTAAGATTATTAACATTCTGTACATCGTTGAAAGATATAGTTTTACAAAAGTTCTTACGATTCGGTAACTCAAAACGACAAAATCGTACCATCCATATATTAAAATGAAAAATGAAATCTTTATGAAAAGCAACAGAATGTGAAGTAGATTGTATGCAAATGGGTGTTTTGTATCAAGGATGAACCAACAAGTTTTCGTTACAAGTTTTGTCTTTATGCAAAATGATACACGCACGAACAGATGATATCGACTATGATGAAATATTTTTGAGTAGAGTCAGCCCAGTCAGGTCAATTAGCAATCTGTGCCGGCATCAAAAAAGTCACGTAGTTAAAAGAATGATTAAATGGCATGAGTGAATATAATCAAAAGTGTTTAAATATAAATAATCAGCAATGTGCAAGAAATGTGATTAAATATGGTGAATTTCATAAACCATACAAACATATTACATATACTTTAGGTATGATTTTATGAAAGAAAAGTATTAGTTTATACAATTTTATGACTTCATATCCAATCTTTACTCTCTGCTGTTGTCTTCTGATACAAATTATTACCTTTATTTAATTGATCTATTTTAATTCCTTTACAAAAATGTATTATTAGTATTAGAGCCGATATAGCACCGAAAATATTGTTACCGCTTACTTTCTCGTATTTCAATTATTATCCTAATCTAATTAACAAGGGCTTTACAGTAAAAATGTTAAAACTTAATATACTGTTGCGTTTTCTTAATAACTTTTAATTGTTTAAATATTTTTTGTTGTCAAAGCCATTGACTAATTTACTTACAGTAATATCATAATGAAGCAAATCGCTAGCCTGAGCGTGTCTGTGCACTCAGAATGATACGCACTGGAGACATTAAGAGAATTAGATCTTTATATCGTGCCGAACTAATCCATTCGTTTCATCCTCCAGTGTCGTTCCGAAACTTTTTAAGTCTTACACGCCTGGAGCCAAATGCTTGCAATTTTTTCTCATATATAACTTAACTTAAAAAATTACAAAAGTCCAAATTTAGTGTGCCATTTAAATATTAAAAGCATTTTAACATTTTCGAAATATTTGTACTTTAATATTTTATAAAACAATAATAAGTAGTGAAAAATACACTAACTTCTCCAGGACTAAATTAACGCCTAAGGTTGTGATCTAAAATTTCGAAAAAAACATGCTTTATTACAGAACACCCTAATATATCGCAAAACACTATATTATAGCGTATGGCAATATGCATATATACACAGGTAATAATTCAAATTCAGAACGACGGTCATTTAAGTAATAAACAAATTATTAACTGTAAGCGTTTGGGACGCTAGGAAGATCTCACGTTTTGCGTTTTGAAAAGTTTTACGAATTTACGTGAATGCATTCTAGTACTTAATATAGATGCTGGTCATTTTTCCGAAATGAGCTTTAAATACTTTATAAAATAATTACATTCCTCATATTCAGAGGGGCGGTCATTTAAATGATGAAAAATTATTTGCTTCCCCGAAATCATTGAAGTCTCCCACTCGTCATTCTGGGATGCCTGTAATTAGTATTCTGCACCTCAAAAGAAAAACTGAACCCTTATAAGACCAATCATGTGTCTGTCATATTTATGTGTATAAATATTTGTGAACAAATTCTAAAAAACAATTATATAAAAATGTTAGCAGTGCAAATTAAGTACTCGATTTTTTTAAATTCAATTTATGATGTGGAGTATTGTATGAAAGAACTAATTAACTATTGCTTCAAAAACAATTTTTTCATAATTTTAGGCAGCATTTTTTCAGAGATATTGAAAAATTGGCAAAAATATATATTCCTCCTCCTTTATTTCTAATACTATTGACATCATAAAAAATATTGGCATCTCCTAAACCATTCAGATGCCTCAAGTTTTGTTTTAAGTTTCATAAATCTTTCTCAACTGAATCTAGATGTTTGCATTCATAATGGTAAAATTCGGATCATTTAAATGAACACTGTCATTTATATACTGAAAAATTATGGATATCCCCGGAATTCTTATTTCCCGTCATGGTCTAAAATGTCATGTATCTTACACGCATACGGTAATAGCCGTAACTACGACAGAGCTGCGACTATTTAATAATTAGTAATAACTTATAGACTTCTGGAAACCTGTAGATCCTTACATTTTGTTCTAAAATTTTCCAAGGTTATATGTACGAGATTTGACTATTTGCAATTTTTCAGAAAAAAGTTAGTATGGCACAAAATAATAATAACAGTAAAATTCAAGGCGACGATCAGTTAAAGAGTAAAATAAAATTACTCTATTCTCGGAAACTTTATCGATGACTTAGATTTGCTTTTAAAATCACGTAGATCTAATATGCATGACGCTAAATGCTTACATCAAAAATATGACCCAAAATAAGACAAGACAGTGCTAATTGTCGAATTTGGTGTGACTGTCATTTCATTTTAAAAATAATCATATTTACTCTTTCTTAAAACAAGTGAATACATCACAAAATGATAATAATGGTCAAATTCAAAGCGATGGTCACTTCAAAGATGAAAAAAGTTACTCAATTCTCCAAAACTTTGCTAAACAATTTCATGAAAAATATGCCCGAATATAGGACAAGAAAGTACCAATTTTTTATTTTCAGATAATAGCCATATAATTTTAAAAACGATTATATTTACTCTTTTTTAAAAATGTCAATATATCACAAAATATTAATAATAATGAGATTCAAAGTGATGGTCACTTAAAGGACAAAAAGTTCTCGCACCCAATTCTCCGAAATTTTGTGGATACTTCAGATTTTGTTTTGAAATCTTATAAATCTTCTATGCATGTTGCTAAACGATTACACCAAAAATAACACCCAGAATAGGACAATACAATACCAATTGTCGATTTCGGCTTGACTGTCATTTAATTATAAGATCTATTATGTTTACTCTTAAAACACACACAAAATAATAATAATGGTCAAATGCAAAGCGGTCACTTATAAGATAAAAAAAGTTACTCGATTCTCCGAAACTTTGTGGATGCCTCAGGTGTGGTTTTAATATCTATTAGATCTTATACGCATAATGCTAAACGATTACATTAAAAATTACGCCCCATTATATAACAGGACATTGCCAATTTTCGAATTGGGGGTAATTGTCATTTAATTTTAAGTACGATTATATTTACTCTTTCTTAAAGAAAAAGTTAATATATCACAAAATGTTAATAATGAAATTCAAAGATGATGGTCACTTAAAGGACAAAAAAAAATTCTGGTACCCAATTCTCCGAAATTTTGTGGGTACTTCAGATTTTGTTTTGAAAACTTATAAATCTTATACGCATGGTGCTAAACGATTACACCAAAAATAAGCCTCAAAATAGGACAATACAGCTGAATTTTGTAACAATAATTGCTGAATTCGGGGTGATTACCATTTAATTTTAAGAATAATCATATTAACTGTTTCGAGACTATTCGAACGTCTTACGAGTTATTCCAGTGAAATTGGTTCGTAATACATTATTACCTTATTACTTTATTCAATTTGATAACAATGTTAAGGATAACATCTCGGGTAGTTTTTCAATTAAAGTACGTAAAGTTTACAAAAATTATTTTCCTTTTTTGATTTGTGATGATAAACCTTTCCTTTAGTGATGATAAACGTTTTGTAATATTAGTAGTTAACAAGAAGCAAAGAAATTTACAAAAAACGTTCGCGTCAAATATCTCACTAGGTACTTTTCGTATTTAAAAATTATATTTACACTCCACTCAATTACTTTACTATTTTTTTTTAAATTCAACGTACTCTTAGATTCACAACAACAAATTTTATTAAATTGACCCAAGAAACTAATATTGAAGGAACTTACAGATCTTGTTAGTACTGACAAGTACATGAGGCGGTGATGATTCGGGAGAGCCGGAATCTACGTTTGCGGCTCCTAGTCAGTCATCTGAAATACGTGGGAGTTTTTATATACCCAAAAATGATACAAAATGTATAAAAGATTGTCCTAGACAAAGCGTTCGTATTAGTTGTGAGAATATTATTACTAATGCTTCAGACATAAAAGATGGTACAAAACTTGCAAAAACCCTGTTTGAATATTGGAATCTCATATTTATAAACTGTATGTTGAATAGTATACTTACACATACAAGATACCTAATAAAGAATAAAAGGGAAAACTGTCCAGAAAATAAAAATCAGTACCTCATGAAAGATGCAACTTTGGAGAATTTGAAAACATTTACGAGAATTTTATATTTAGCTGGCATAAACCGCAAATATACAAAACTTGAACGATTTGTGGCGTACAAATGGTACAGGAGTTGAAATATTTCGAACTGTAATCTCATTGTAGAGGTTTTACTTTCTCCGAACTGTGAATTTCGATGATTAGAATACCCGGCACCAAAGTAAATAGACTTATAATCTAGCTGCTATAAGAGACATTTTTTCCGAGGGCAAGTTTTCCGAAACGATTTCCTTTCCGCGTATACATTCCAAATAAATCAGTCAAATATGATATAAAAATACAAGCTACAATAGCTTCTAACAATATACAATAGATGCAAAAGCATTCTATATTCTCAAACTGGAAGTATACGCGGGAAAACAACCATCAGGGCCATACCAACTGAGTAACAAAGTGTATGATATCGTAAAACATTTAGTGGAATAAATAACAAAACCAAACAGGAATTTGAGATTCGATAATTGGTTTACTAGCTAACCCTTATGATTCATCTGTTCAGAGAACATAACTTCTGTCGGCACATTCAGTGGAAACAAGTGCACCTGAGATTATCAAAAGAGGATCAGAAGCAAATAGCTCTCGATTTGGATTCCAGAATGACATTACATTGATGTTCTATGTATCTAAAAAAAATTAAACTATGCTGGTTTTGTCAAGCCTACACCATGATAAAAATATAGGAAATGATTACATATTATAATAAAACTAAAACCGGTGTCGATGTCGTAGATGAACTAAGTGCTACTTATGATGTTTCGCGCAACAGCAAACGTTGGATAATAACGATTTTTTAAGGTAAACTCAATATGGTTGCCACAAATAGCATCATAATCTACAGAGAAAATAACATAGGTGACAAAACATGCACGAAGCGCCGAAACTTCATTCGTAATTTAGGTTTGAATCTGATAAATAAGTCTTCGCATTAGACAACAAAACGTACATCTTCCAAGAGAAACTAGAAAGAGGATTGTTGATCACATGGGAGATCCTTCATCATCAGTTCCCAAAAAAATGGCTAGTATATATGTCAATTGTGGTGACTGCATTGAAAAAAAGATAGGAAAACAAAATATTGCTGTTCGAAGTGTGAGAAGTTGATATGCATGGAGCACGCGGTTTTTATGTGCGGAGATTGTGTCGATTCGTAGGTGTACATTTGGTGCTATGCTAATTGATCTCATAAAAAACTTTTAGTTATTTTTTCTATTTGTATATTTAAAAGATACTATAGTTATGGTGATTAACCAAAGAAGTTGTAATTTTGTTAAAATTTTGTACGAAAAAATGTTAAACTACCAAAACTTGTACTTTTTCAAAGAAAATATAGATACTGTATTTTTTCTTTAAAAAAAAGCTTTTCAATCATAAACACAGTATTTTATTTATTCGTCTCGTTGAATGAGTACTATTATTATTATTCCAAGTAAAAAATATAATATAAACATAATTATAAAAAATTCGTCATCAATATTACGGGTATCTCCTACACACCTCATAGTTGGTGTAACAATTTATCATCTCATTCACGCCGGGTTAATATGTAATTTACATTCTATTGGTGTACTGACTATTCCATAATATAATATTAACTTTATCTAAAAATATTCTGTATGTTGATCTTGATCTAACACAATAACTTTTAGGTTCTTATTAAACTTTATCCTCGTATCTAAACATCGTTGGATTTATTCTAAATTCTTAATCTTAAAATTGAAACTTGATATTGAAATTAAATTTTTATTCTCAAATATATTTACTTTAAGATTGTCGTTAAAAAAATTGTTTTTAAGACTAAATATGTAATATATCAATTTAATTATAAAAAAACAAATAGAAATCAAAGAGAAATGAAAACTTCTCTCGATAATAAAAACCTGGCTTCTCTGTAAAACCTTTTGCCATAAAACGCTCTCTTTTGCACACTTTTATAGCTGTTTCGTTTTATTTTAAATGCACACTGTTTTATTTTAAATGCCTTATACTATATTAATTTTTTGCAGATCATTGAAACCAACCCAGGCATTATTTCCATTAAACACTTGCTTCACGGCTATAATATATTTATCCTTATCTGAATTAATTAGAGCTTCCTGAATGCCAACAGGTATAATTATTTGATTATGTATATAAACTTGAGAAACAGGAACATTCTGGAGGTTGTCTTCTCTTTTTTTTTTACTTCAGACTGCGTCTCCTTTTCAATGAACAGTTAATATCGTTCTGAGTATCAGAATATTTTGAATCTAAAGAGACATTAAAATCGACAGATCCGACGTTCTAAAATCAACAAAATCATTCAGAATTCGCTACCTAGATTTCTGCTATATTACATTGCATTCTACACCTGACCAATAATTGCCTTTGTACTCGCTTAAACTGCATTGTCAATAAGAGCCTACCTATAACTGGTCTGGATAAGAACCTACCTATAAATAGTCCTTCATGTTATTCATAGCATTCAATTTAAATGGCCCAATCGCCAATACCACAATTTACTATTCCATCTCCAATGCCACAATTTACTATTCCATCTCCAATGCCACAATTTACTACTATTTATATTTGTTACTATTTATATTTTTTACTATTTATATTTGCCTGTTATTTTATTATTAAATGGATATGGAAGAATAGTAAAAAATTACTGCATTAGGAGACAAGCCAATTTTAATGAATTTCTGGTCTTATCTAAATCACATAAAAGCTGTCTTTGTAACATTGACCATTCCTTGTTTTGTAATAATTATTTATCTGTTATGTTATTATTAAATAGACATAATTTATTCTCAATAATTAATTTCTCAGCTCAATAATTAATTTCTCAGCTCATCCAAAAGCATAAGAACTTCCTTTGTATGCTACAAATGGTTTGTTGTTTATAACAATTACCGCCATTTTTTAAAATTGTTAGTCTGTTATTTTATTATTAAATAGTCATCATGAATGGAAAAAAAGTTACTATATTAAGGGACATGCCAATTTTAATAAATTTCTCAGCTCATCTAAACCGAATAAGAGCTTCCTTTCTAGCATTGGCAGTTTTTTGTTTATAACAATTACAATGTTTTTTTATTTTTTTGAATATTATTTTATTATTAAATGGACATTTAAGAATGGAAAAAATATACCAGATTAGGGAACACGCCTATATGAATGTATTTCTTAGCTAATTTATATCGCATAAGAGTTCCCTTTGTAGCATTGACGGTTTCTTGTTTATAGGAATTACCATCATTTTTTTTTAATATTTGTCTATTATTGAATATATTTGGCGTTAATTTTGTAGAAATTCATTATTCACAATTAAATGAAACTACGTGATGTAGTATTATTTCTACTTTCTTTAAGTTCTTTACTACGACCTAGGTGTCGTTACATTACAACATCTTCAGGTGGGCTATTAGCAAAGATAACTTTGCTAATAGCCCACCTGAAGATGTTGTAATACTACATCACGTAGTTTCATTTAATTGTGATTTGTCTATTATTTTATTCTTAAATAGACATTTAATAACAGATAAAGAGAAACTATGTAAGGGGACACGCCAATTTTAATGAATTTCTCAGCTCATTTAAATAGTGTAAGAGCTTCCTTTGTAGCATTGGTGGTTTCCTGTTTATAATAATTATCATAATTATTTTTAATTATTTGTCTGTTATTTTATTGTTAAATAGACATCAAAGAATGGAAAAAAAATTACTATATTACAGTAGACGCCAATTTTAATAAATTTCTCAGCTCATCTAAACCGCATAAGAATTTTTTATAGCATTGTCGGTTTCTAGTTTATAACAATTATTATCATTTTTTAAAATAATTGTTTGTTACTTTAATTAAATATATATTTAAGAATAAAAAAGAGTTACTATATTAAGAGCACGTCAATTTTAATGAATTTCTCAGCTCATTTATGCTGCATATGAGCTTCTTTTGTAGCATTGGCGATTTCTTATTTTCTAGCAATTACCATAATTTTTTTAATAACCTATGTATTATTTTATATTAAATAGATATCAAATAATGAGAAACACACGCCAATTTTAATGAATTTCTCGGCTCATCTATACCGCATAAGAGCTTCCTTTGTAGTATCAGCGGTTTCTTGTTTTGTAACAATTAAAATTGTTTTTATTACTTGTCTGTTATGTCATTATTAAATAGATATCTTAAAATGGAAAAAAAGATAATATTAGGGGATACGCCATTTTTAATGAATTTCTCAGCTCATCTAAACCGCATACAAACTCCCTTTGTAGCACTGCCGGTTTCTTGTTTATAACAATTGCCATCATTTTTTTTTTAAATTGTTTGTCTATCATTTAATTATTAAATTAATATTTAAGAATAAAAAAAACATGTATTATATTAGGGGACACGCCAATTTTAATGTACATTTCACAAAATAAAACACAAACTTCGTTGCCCGTCACAATTCGGCTTAATATTTTATACAGGATAAGTATACCTTACGGAGACCCAAAAAGTCACGTGAAAACTTGACACGTTATTGATTTCGCAGCCGCGTGAGCATTCCCAGCGCCCATTTTGGCTGAACTGTAGCACGTCAAAATAGTCATGAAGAATATTCAAAATGGTTGTAGAAAATACTCTAATCATTGATTGATGATTGATGATACAGAAACGCTATGCTAGAACTTCTGAACTAAAGTATAAAGAAATGAGGAAGGTGAAAAATAAGATATATAAAAAGAAAAAGAAAATATTCCTTGAAAAATCGTAGAAAATATGGAAAACCTGAATAACCAGAAAGAATCCAGGAGATTATATAAACAAGTCAACCACACAAGAAGGGAATTTGAGGCAAGAGTCATCACATGTAGAAATGAGAATGGAGGTATTAGAACTCCATGAGGTATTAGACATAAAAAAAATACTGTCAGAACTACTGAAAGTAGATGAGCCCAACCTATAAAATTTCGTTCATAAAATAAGGATTACGGAGAAAATATCTTTGAATGGGAAGAAGGCTCCATCTGCGCATTTTTAAAGAGGGAGACCAACTTGAATGTCGTAATTATGGGGGCTTTACACTTCTAACTATACCTTATGCATAGAAAATATTCTCTAACCTACTATTTACTAGACTCTTATCCTTTGCTGATAACTAACCCAAAAAATATAGTTTGTTTAATTTAAAAAAAATATTATTTTTCATCGAATTGTACACTTGAATGATGTTAGGAAATTGAAAAATATTCCAGTGCTATGAATAAAATATGGAATACAGATATATATTGAGTCGATGGTCGACCTCTTGATGTTGTGTCAGAGGGGTAGAAAGATCATGACAGTACAATAAAAAAATCGCTTTTGTTTAAACTAGTGAAACTGCTGTGTCAGAGCAACAATTTTACAAGAGTTATATTTTATATTTCAGGTTATAATATATATATATATATATATATATATATATATGTATATATATATATATATATATATATATATGTATATGTATATATATATATATATATATATATATATATATATATATATTTCAAGTTAAAGATACAAACATGCCGACCCAATATCGAAAAGTACGGCACGGCGGAACAGTTTTGAATGCAGTCGATATAACCCGCGCATCGATTCGTGCCACGTATTTTAGTTGCGTAACCAGCAAAAAATAAATTGAACCAACCGAAAACAGTAAACAGAAACAAAATAATCGTCTAAGAACCTTAGAAACGATTTCGAAATAATTAAATATAGTATTGTTGCAAAAATAATACTTCCAAAGAAATTCTCAGTAATAAAAGCCTTTCTGAGCGATACGTACTCAGGTCAGAAAGAAGATTGCATATTCGAATAAAATTCTACAATTTAAAATATTGATCTACACACCACTTAACTACAACTGCTGCCATCTTTTCAGAGTGAGACAAAAATATGATCAATGTACAATGTAGAATCTAAATGTTGTACTGTATCGAAAGAATTTTTTAAAGGTTTATTAGGGAGGAGCAAATTGAAATATTTGTACACGTCGAACGTATCAACAGTAACATGATTGCCAAAAATATCTTTAAATCTGATTAAGAGGGCAAATAAAATGCGATAAATCGATAAATAAACGATTTTGCTAATGGAAAGACATTACAAAAATTTAATCATAAAGAGATAGAAGAATGAATTGTGCACTTAACTTGAAAAATATGTTTCGTTTAATTTTGTATACCTATTTGTAATGGCTTTTTGCCTATTCTTAATTTGTTAAGACGGGATAAATCAAAAGTATACAAAGAGACAAAAAATTAGATAAAAGAGACAAATAATCTTTATTCTTCAAGACTTACGTTTCTTATTTGACATGTTATAAATTTTTCAAAGATATAACAGTCTTATATGGCTATCGTGAGTGGAAAAAAAAGGCAAATATTTAGAGTAACAAACGACAGTAATTATTATTTACCTACATTCTCATGGAGCCGCTAACAGAGTGCCACTTGCATAACGATAAACTCGGATGTAAACAATGGGAGTTCAAAATGACTATCCAACAACGGTCATCGCCATAACGATATGTAAACTGTCGAGGACAACACTCACACAGAAAGCTCGGCACGTACTAAGAGAGCAGGCAAATAGAGAATGATGTAATTGATAAATCGAATGAATAATTTTATAACAAATTCACCACCGAAAATGAAAATTTGGATCTCGCGATTAAAACTAAAATATTGAAAACAATTTGGGTATCGATGAAGAATGTAATTGATGTATTTAGTGGATAAGCTTACGACAAACTTACCATTGAAAATGTGAATTTAATTTTAGTGATAAAAATTAAAAAAAAAGAAAAACCATTTGGACTATGTAAATTTGGTTTTCCTGCTAATTTAATTCAAGTACTAGTACTCGATTTACATGGACAATTGAACACTGAAAATGTAAATTATGTAAGAAAATCATCACTGTAAAATAGTTTGTCGCGAAAAAAATCAATAATGAAGGTTTTAAGCATAAAATAATTATTATGAATGCGTAAAAATAATTATAATCACGTTTTTTAATCATATAATTTAAAACATTTTTTATATTTTATAGTTTCTGTTTCTTATTAACTCCTTAAAATTTGGTCACTCGTCAAAATGTTAGTGTACACATATGTTTGTGTTTGTATATATATATATATGTATATATATATATATATATATATATATATATATATATATATATATAGTTTATACCTTTATGCAGAATTGATTGCTAATTGCTTGTAATAGGATGAATTTTTAAAGAGTCCCTGCAAAGAATTGGTTTCTATGTTATAAAGTAATTTTCTAATGTAGTACTTCTATATTTTCAACTTCTATTTGATGATTATGGCACATATTCCAATTCGATATATGAAGAAAAGTTATATCCATCACCAGGTATGACCACTGAACCGATAAACCGCTGACCAATTTAACTGACACTTGTTCGAAATTAAAGCAAATTACAAGCATTCGTACAGTGAGAGCTGATCATGGCGGCGAAACAAGAGTAAGTGGTTATCCTTTCTGAGCCTTACAATACAAATACTTTGTAAGTTTAACAATACAGGCTCTTTGATACACGCTATATTTATTTCTCACAGTCCCATTCCTTCTAAAATTTTGTTCAAACATACTTCCTAAATGTTACTTGCTTGCTTTAATTGTTTGTTATAAGTTACACATTCAATATCAGTATTATGCGTTGTTTTTTATAACAAACAATATGATTAATACGAACAATGCGATTGGTAATTTAAATAATTATTTTGAAGGGGAACAATTTTTGGGGATACAATGTTAAGATGTCAGTTGTTGTAATTTCCTTATTCTCGAATAGCAAACCTTTTACTGAAAGTTAAATGAAAAACTTTGGAATTTCAATTAAGAAGCACACTAGTATAGTATCCAATGTAGATAGACGATGTAATAAAAAAACACTTTGTTAACTAAGCTTAATACTTATAAATCAACTTACTTAATTTTTTTTTTACAAATTGGCCATGACACGTACAGGACAAAGAGTCTCGAGTTACATTTATACGATATATCGTAAGACTCAAATAAAATATATCGTATAAATGTAAACTGAGATTCATCTCATCACTACATCTTCTTAGCTGCGAAACGCAAACCTGTTCTTAAGTTTTTTGTGACATCGCAATGAAATTGTTTTTTTCATTATTTTTGAGCTTATAAAATATTGCATTGTTATTTTTATAAAGCACTATAAGGCACTCATAAGGTTCATTCTGCCCTCACTCTATAAATGTTACTAATTTGTTTGAGATTTGTATGAAAGATGTTCTAATTTTAAAGCTGTCCTGAAAAAAAAACAGGATATGGCACATTGTTTTAACTTGTAGAGTACTGATAACGTTGAAAATATGAAGAAAATTGATTGAACAATTTTTGATAAATAAATTATATCTTATATATATATATATATATATATATATATATATATATATAATTTTAAACATAGAAAATAAGTAAAAACTATTCAGAAATATGCAAAATATTCCTAAATACTAAATTTTGTTAAATTGAGGCGTTATTTTTTGAAGATAGAAAATATGGCCAGACCGTCAAAGATAAAATGTACCTCATATTATGACTATGTACAAAAACTTTTCTGTGATATAAGAACCGATTTTGCATATAAACCTTTTGAACGTAAATACTTAATAATAAATACTGAAAGTAATAGTAACAACTAAACGTGCGAAATATTACAATATATGTCGGCTATGATACGATTCCCAGCAATGTTCGCCATTTCTAAAATATTAATTAAAGAAATGTGTACATATTCTTGTAGCTTTTTAATGAAATGTACAATTATGTACGAAAGTAAATTTCGGCCATTTGATACATGTAATGACTGAAATTTACTTTCGAGCCTCTTTTCGAAATCAGCAACACCAAAACAAAACGATACCACACTATTTCATTAATTTCCCATGTCCATGTTCTACGTGTCTACAAATTACCATCGGGACTGGATCAGTTCTATTAGAAACATTTCTATGACCTAAGCAGTTCCATAAGTATCATTTTCTAAAAGGTAATTAACATTTTCAAAAATGTTACTTTAAATAACTATAAAGTGATTAGTAAAAATATTCTTTTTTCAGTTTTCCGTGACAGATGTAATATTTTAATTTTTTAAAATCAAATTGCGATCTAAGAAGGAAAAACAATGAAATAGAAAAAAACTCAAGTTTTAATGAATTTTAGACCAGAGGCGAAAAAATTACAAATAAATAATCTGTTAATAAATTGTTATTTTTAAATCATTTACAATAGGCTTGTAAGTTGTTGTAGTAACAAAATAACTTCTAAATTTATCGTATATTTTGTTAGTTTACTTTCATATATTTTTAAAGCCCGTTCGCTAATAATTTTGAATGCTAAAATCTTTTTTCCAATACAAAAATACAAATGAGTACCTTATCATTATCTAAATATGGTTCATGAAAGGCAAAATTTCTTACTGGAAACAATCTAAGAGAAGATTTACTACATTACAAATCTATCAAACTAATTCATTTATTAAATCCAAAGTTCACATTCTACCGCAAAGCGATCCAACATTATCCCTTGCCATCATTCTTATAATCTCTTTAACCGAACTTAAAGGCGCCTTGGTCCTTTAACCCGGATATCCCCGTGACTTGGCTAAACGGAATCTTCCGTCACCGCCCAATGACATCCGTTCCCGATTAAAACTGCGGCTTAAATCAGCAGAGGATTCGTTGGACCAGGACTCTCATGGACTGAAGGGAAATCCACTACATTTCTGGTGTATATGATATTACTGATGAATTTTTAGGTAAATTGGGTTCAACGAGGGAATAGTCTTAAAAAAAATGAAGGGCATATTGCTAGCGCTTGTGTATGTTATTTTAGGTATATTATATCACCCTTATATAAAATAGTAATAGTATTATTGTGGAAATAAGTCAGCAGAATTAAAAATTAATAATGGCTTGCAAAAATGTCATATTCACCAATATTAAATTTTTGTCACTTCTGGAAGTTCTAATATAAAATTTTTTGACTTTCCTCACTAAATTTTCTAACCCATGATAACTGCAATGAAGCATTGTTAAATAAATAAATAATAAACTAATGGTAAGTAAATATTTGCTTAAAGTATCACAGATGGGATATCATCACAAATTTAATTTTTAACCGATGGCATAAAAATGTAATAATAAAAGGCACAAGACTTTTTATGACATATTAATAAAAAAAATGGCATCAGGAATATTGAAATAATTTATGATATATATTTATATATATATATATATATATATATATATATATATATATATATATATATATATATATATATATATATATATAGGGGTAGAGATTTATTAATTCAGACAAAAAACTAGACTTAACAATTATTTTAATAATAATGAAAACTAATAAGTTTTCGAAAATAAATACGATTATCCGACATGCCCAACCGGCTAACTAAGCAATGGCTCAGTTAGCCGATCGCTCACAAGTCCAAAGGGAAATGAGCAGCTTGCTTGCGAGGTAAGATGGGAATGCACGTAAGCGAGTGAGTAACCGGATACATCATTGCGGCGAACGTCTATAAACGGTGTTTTCATTCCAGAATTGTGTATGAAAATCTTAATTCTAGGCAACTATTGAATTGGAATAGGAAATTGCACAGTAGATTGTGTAGGTGCCTATGATGAAAAGTAAACATGGTTCTGTCAAAGAAAACTGAATATAGCCCAAGGATAAAAAATAACTTGACAATTGAACAGCTCACGAAAAGCTTAAGAGTTATAGGTTGTTTATAAAAATAATTAAAAATATGTATGTGTTAAAAATTGCACTAAAAAGTAAAAAAACGAAGAATTACAGTAGATTTATGATTAATAATCCTAATAATAAACTACTCTCTGCTTTTAGCTATAACATGTTTCATTCTAAAAAGTTTTTTTATTATTTTTAGAGTAGTTACGAACTTACAACAGAATCTCGTCGACTTAAATTCAATATATATTTTTTGACTCGTTTAAAATGTAAACAAATATTAATTCTAAATATCTAATATGGGAATAAGTAATGCAAGACAATAAGTGTGAGTGTCTACTCAAACATAGGCAATGAGAGGAAACTGAAAAAATAGCCTATGCAGCGGACATCTCTATCGTTTTTGGGCAAAATTCTAACTCTTGTCAGGTCTAGATGTAACTTGTAGTCTCGCACGGAAAAGGAGAGGGTTTCACCTCGAACTAGTAGCAATATCGCGCAACATAATACTAAATAATTTCAAAGAGAAATACTGTGGGTTACGCAAAAGTATTTACCAAAGTACTCAGGCTGTAAACTGCAGTATTGCTGTACATTCATAGTGCACTACAAATACTGGTTAACTTCAGTGAGCTGCATAAAGCTAAAATACTAGGCGGAAAGTCAGGGTTAAGGAAATGTCTCCTTAAATAGCAAAGATTAGACTTCATAATTATACATATTCTAAAAGCTAATTTATCTTAAATGTTAGAGATTTTTGAGGCATTCAGTATTTCAGAAATTTAAATCTGAGAGATAATACATTTCATGTGTTTGCTTGTATTCGTATCACTTAAGACTAATCAACTATAAACGGACTTTGCACTGTTTGCACTATTCAAGTTTAAGAAACTGACATGCTATGGGAAATTTGACTAACGAACTACTAATGAACAATTAACACTGATGAGAGAATTAACTACTAACGAGAAATTACTCTACTAACAATCAAGGCTTGATTAAACATTGACTAAAATCTCATTTTCCCAATAGCTGGGCACGAAAAATTGTTGGCGATGAGCTATACGCACACGCACGCATAAACGCATGCAAGCTTAGTCACGCCTGTACTCACGACCGTGCCAGCGACGAGGCGTGCGCAACTGAATTTTTTCTCGTCACTTGTTGATTTTTCTCGTTACTCATTGATAAATCACATCGACGATGTAAATGAACAGATGACGATGATGAGAATGAGAGCTGGGTAAACTGTTCTTAAGCCAAAGTAAAAAAAAATAATCGAAATGTAATAATTTATTTTGGTGTATCTGTCATTTAATATTTTTCATAATCTTACCTCCATCCAAAATTTATTTATGAGTAATCTTCTTTTTTCATTGATATCAGATGGAATACTGTTGTTCATATTGACGTTATTGTTTAATCGAGATATGTCGTATTTGATATTAATCTTTTATTATCTGCAGATAATTCCTTTGACTTGAAAGTGGTCAATGACAACGTTATTGTCAGATACTTTCGCGCCACATAAGTCGTTTATCAACACAAGTAAAATGAGCACTATAAGATACTTTTGCCTAACCATCAAAGTCTTAGACACATTTATAAGACGTTTATCAACACAAGTAAAATAAGCATTATAAAATACTTTTGCCTAACCATCAAAGTCTTCTATTGTAATTTCTATGGCTACAGTATCATGTTAAGTTCGAAGATCTAATTATAATGTATTCGGAACTGTGCAAACATATCAAATTTTAAGTTAGTCGTATATAATGTATACATAATGCATAAATGGTACCAAATTGAGTTGCAATATACTGACACATTAACCAAAAATACTGACATATTAACTAACGATTTTTCTCGTTAATTGTTGAATAAACATTTCTGAAAATAATTTTAATCCTGAAATAAAATTGTCACTAAAAGTTATCAGCGGTCGCTGAACGTATTGATAGGAAGAGTTCAGTGCACAAAAATGAAATTTTTCAAATGCTAACAACTCTCAATAGATGTGACAAATTGGAAGAATCTGAATAAACATAGACAAAATGTTACTTCTTAATTTTGATTTACAACTAAATCTACGAATTTATTTCAGTTTTTATTTATTTAAACATCTAATTAATATAGTATGGTTATAACTTTAAAATAGCATGGATTTAAATAGTAAACTTTCATGGATGTTTTTGCTAGCCGTATTTTTGGGTTTGTAGCGGAAATATACGAAAATACTCCGGTTTATAATCCGCACCTTCTTGTATCAAATTTACATTTAAATAAATTTGAAATTTTTTTCAGCAAACACAAACTAAATATCCGAAGGAAGAAGTAAAGTAACAATTTGTTACTCCAGTTTAGTACTAAATAATTCTTATAAATTAAAATATTTTATTAGTGTCGTAAACTTTACATCATTAATAGCCGCAAATAGTCGATCAAAATCGAGGCAATTTTAACTTTCTTTATATCTTTAATACAATGAATATTAATAAAAAGATGATTAAAGATGTCAACGAGCAGTTACGGATGTCAAACATTTAAACTTTTAACTATCAGGTTCGGAGGTTATCATAAGTCTTTAGACAAGGTGACTTAACTCACGCCCGAATTAAAACTACTCTGTCAACCAGGCTGACTAAATGAATACTGGCAATAGATCAGAGTGACCCAGATAGCATAAGCCATTTGAACCTGGTTTCGAATTTATTTCGGTTCGGGAAATTAATGCGCCGTATCTGCGTCGATCTAAATTGGGTCCCGTAGGTGGACCGCTTTCCCTGCAGGTCGTGTGTGTAGCGAAGTAGGAACTAGATTCCGTATGTACGTTGCGGTTGATGATTTATTGAATAGTGTGGATATTTAGAGACGTACTGCTGTGGATATTTAGAGACGTACTTTTATAGACTCAACTAAATAAAAAAATAATATATTACATCATTTAAAAAAATTAAAATAAATTATAATGATTACAACTTTATGTGAAAAATAATTTTAATGAACAATTAAATTAGTGTACATTTTATCGAAGTACGGGAGAAATAAAAAATATCTCATTTATATACAATTTCTATTTTATTGTATGTATTTGATTGACTGTTTATGCACACACCTATTCAGATTCGTTAGTAAATTAAAGTAAGTTTTAATCACAATTAAATGGAACTACGTAAATATATTCAAGAAGTTTTAATCCTAATTTGGTCAATAATGTTTGGTGGTGTGGTTATTTATATAAAACTTTAAAATGAACGGAATCTTCTTGATTATGATTTGATTAGATTTATAATTTTTAAAGATTTTTTTTTATTTGAAATAATATATTATTTCTTGCCCCATATTATTTCTGCTAAAGTATTTGGAAAGGAGAAAATAGAAACGAAAGAAAATATAAATGTTTGCCGTGAATCAAGTGGCGGTTATTACTAAGCGTGTAGCACGTATACCTGTCCTCTTATTTGGTCCTTAGCTGATACCTCATTTAAACTGTCCTTGAATCCAATATGCTACTACGGATGACGTAAATATGTTAAACGACGACTCTCCCTTATTTCGGTCCGCGGCACTTGTCCTGGCTTGAAATTGAATTTGAATAACTGACAAGCAGTATAACAGAATACATAGGTCCTTATCAGATGACTCGATAGCAACTGAATAGGAGGCTTACTAAATGCTCCATAACATTATTTCTTTCGGTTAAACCAACTCAAATGCCATTTGAAAAATGAACTTATGAGATGGCCCAATACAAAGAAATGCGACTCTTTTTTCTCCATTTTAATAATTGGTTTTAGCAACACACATTTCACTAACAGTGTGTTGATTGTAGTTAAAAGCAGCATCGATGTCATAAAGAAGTATCGACAAATCACACGCGTTATAATGTATGCGCATGCACGACCCGGTGGCTAGTGGTCGTTGGACGGAACCTATAATTTTGCATCACTAATGACGTACGGTGCGTACGTAGATGTATGATAGTACAATCCAGCTCCATGAAAAAGCCACTTTTCTATTACTGGAATGAAGATATTACTAATGGAAAATAACAGAATGAGGTTGACTGAAAGTTACATTTTTTTATGCCGAAAGATTTAAAATTGATTTCCGAATAACAGAAACCAATTTTAAATCTTTCCAATAGGTGTGATTAGGTCAGGTTAATCTAGATTGGGTTATGTTGGATTAGGTTAGGTATTGTTGGGTTAGATTGGGCTAGGTTAAGTTAGGTTGGGTTAGGTTGGGTCAGGTTAGGTTAGATTTGTTGGGTTAAATTAGGTAAGAGCTTAAGAACAATTAAATAAGATTGCGTTGGTTTAGTTTGCGTTAGGTTGGATTATATTGGATATGGTTGCATTAACTTTGGTGAGATTGGGTTAGGGTCGGTTAGATTAAGTTGAATTTGTTTAGGTTCGGTTGGTTTACATCGGGCTTAGGCCAGATTAGGTTAAGTTGGGTTGTGTTAGTTTGAATTAGAATGCATTAGGTTGGGTTACGTTAGGTTAGGTTAGGTTGGGTAAGATTAAAAGATTGTTAAATTAGACTGAAATAGGTTAGATTCGTTTGGTTGATTTAATTTGGTCATATTGGTTAGCATAATATAATTGTGAACTGCGTATGTACATACATACATACACATCCATATATATATATATATATATATATATATATATATATATATATATATATATATATACATATATATATATATATATATATATATATATACATATATATTCCAAGAATTATTTAAAACGTTTATTGACATATAATATTTTTGCTACATGTATCTCACAACAATTAATTAATAGAATTAAAACAAATATGTATCATCGGTTTCAATTTTAAATGTATATATATATATATATATATATACATATATATATATATATATATATATATATATATATATATATATATATATTAATATACATACAAAAGGCTACAATTATATTTAGTACAAGTATATTAGGTAAATTCTTATTAAATTTAAGCTTTCATGCAAAGGGCTTCAAAATTGATTTCAGCCAGACTTTCAAGAAGTTAAGGTTGACCTACCACTACCAATAATGTTGTACATTGGGCAAGGCTTTTTGCTGCTAATTTCTTTTCTATCTACTTTTTGGTTTGTTTTCCAGCTACTAAATTTACCAATGTAATGACATAAATCTTCCATGGGTTATGAAAGAAAAAATAATCTATGCTGTAATTAAAAGTATTGCATCACTCTAAAGATTTCATAAAAATGAGAATAAAATTAGCTAAAGAACTTTTCGATCTCAATCTGTATCTCTGAAGTGTAATTTCAAAAATGTCACTGGAACAATTGGCTTAAGTTTGAAAGATATGTACGTGTATGTAATTTAAGCTATCGATTTTATGGACCTCATATATTAATAAATTTTAAAGAAGATCTCATCTTTATTAACATGTAAATTTGTAAATATAAAAACAAAACCAAGAAAAGAGGATGAAAATATGAAGATCCAAGAAATAATATCAGAATAAAACTGATATTTGAGAATATTTTTGCATACGAATCTCAACACAAACTTTAAATCGATACTTATAATTTGTCACGACATGCCTAAAAACTATCAGAACATGTTTCCTTTGTGGGTTTGTTGTTCGTTTATTTACCGTGATATTAACCATATTGAGTAGCAATTTTTATATGACGCCCTTGTCGATTTTTGTTTAAAGAATTATTCTTAAACTTATTTTATGTTAATAAATCACATCCTACTTTCAGCCAACATTGTGACCATAGTTTTAGTTTAATATAAGTAAATCGTGTCTGTTAAGTATAATATCAATGCCTGCAATAGTATTTCCCAAGAGGAAGTCGAAAGAGTAAACTCATTTTTCGCTAAGTGTCTAATTTTTAACCTAATATTAAAATTTAAATTCACGCATTGTGTTCAAATAGTAATAATATTATAAAAATAATATAATTAAATAGTAATAATATTATAAAAATAATATTTTATATTATTTTTATAACATTATAAAAATAATATAAAATTAATAATGTGCACAGTTTTCTTTTGAAACGGATTTAGAGATATGAAGTTCAAAAAATAATTCATTTTTCCCGTTCATTTGACTATCTATGAAAGAGGTTTAATTTCGAAACAAAATAAGACAGAAACTTGAGATTTACATATGTTATTTAATTTTAGCCCCACGCTATTACTAGTTACCACATCCATTACCACAGCCGTTTTCTTTCACAAACCTTCAAACTTTGAAATCATTATGCCAATAATTATAAAGTATATTGACCACACGCGTGCGTCCCGATGGTTAACACTCAAAATATTTAAATAGTTTAGAGGGGGTAAATTACTAGCAGATTTACTTTTTTCATTTTTAGTGAATTATAATTTGAATGCTGGTTAGAAGAATCTTAAAAATTTATTTTTTTTTATTTTAACTTCAGATATACTTGAAAATATGCCGAATTACTTGAAAAATATGCAAAAATCTCGCCCTTCATCCAATATTTTAAAAACTACTGAAACTCAAATTATTAGGCGTTTAAAACTTACTTATATTTTATTGGAAATCTAGTTATCATCTTAGGTATTAATATTTTTGAAATATTGGTCCTTGCGTATCCTTTGCAAAATTTATTAATATCGCTTGTTATAAAAATATTGGTGTTAATTAAAGAAAAAACGCCTCTTAATGCTGTTTTGAGTCCCAATGTTCCTGTGTAAACCAAAATATCGTCTTTGAAACTGACATTACTGCATTTCAATCCACTCTTAATGGACTTGAATAAAAAATATTTATAAGACCAGAAATTTTGGTACCATTCCATGGAAAAAAAATGAGGATACTACTGTAAACGATTTTTTTTAATAAGATGCTCTTTAGACATAAATAACCAGGTATTTATTTAAATTCAAGCAAAAACAAGTTTTATTTAGAGGGACTATTCCAAGAAAAAAATCATTCACAACTTTTTAGGTAAACGGAATTATAGATCCTTGATTCAAATTTAACCGAAGAAAAAGTGAGCAAACGGAATCGCGGTCAAGGAAAAAACAATTTCGAAAAAATAAAAATTTCACCAAAATGTAAAGAAAACATAATAGACAAGAACATGGTGGTAAACTGTTAGTTTTTAATCATAGGACTTTCAAAGTTTATTTTATTTCACCTACTAATTCTTTTCTTAATCTAAGAATACTATTTTTTTTAATTCAAGTATTTCAACAAAGTTTATAAAACTACATTACTTAATTTTTTTTCTTAAAATTTTTACGTGGTTAAAAAAAACTACCGATGTATTCTTGCTTAGAATATCTAAATTATTCGGAAAGACCCTATTTTACTGTATCCGCCTTTTTTTACAGGCTTTAAACTTCCAAATTAATTCATCGACACATTTTAATTGCCCACATTATTTGTCTTCTATATTTTTAATAAATATAGAAGTTAATTATAAAAAAATTTAACATACTATAAACAAATTTAACATACTATAAAAGAAACTACAGGTTTTTATTTAAAAAATCAAGTTTTATTAATTAAACATGTCTCACATTATGCAACAAAAATTATTTGTTTTCGAACAAAATAATTAAATTATATAATTAAGTACGAGTAATTAGTAATCAGTCTTATTAACCTTATCTTTTAAATGTTTGGCATCAAAGTTTTGTTTAATTTTACCCTTACATCTAACAACAGTTTTATGATATTTTGTTATTCAGTATTATTCATATAATGACCAAAAAAATCACATCTAATATACAACAACAAAAACAATAACCACTAATCATTGTCAAATCACAACTTTCTCTTATCTAAATAACTAAATGGTATTATTACGACTGTGACATCATCTCCAAGCCTGCTTCTGAGTGAAATACAAATATATCCTGATGCCGAAAACGCTCTCTCGGCTTCTACGCTAGTAGGCTGAACAGTCAGGATATATTCATAGGTGAGCGTTAGGTACTCTCCTCTACCATCGGACTCAAAACATGCCATTTCTTTCTTCAAAATTTTTTCATAATCCTTTTGCTTATTGTCTAGCTTTTTCTTAAATATTTCTTTTTCTTGTTGAAGCTGTTTTTCTAATTCTTCTTTTAGCGTAAGAGTAGAAGCTGTGTCAGTTACAGTTACGGATGTTCCAGCTATAGATGTATTTTCGAAGACGTCACCTGCATCCATTTCATCGTCTTCAACTGTACTGACTCTCTCTATTATTTTCTTTATTTCTTGGCGTATTGCAGCTTTTTTTGGCATGAAGAATGTTTGAGTACGATCTGTTACATCTGTATTTTTGGCTTCTTGGTCGTACTTTTTCGGATTTTGCAAATAAATCAAAATTCCTGTCAAGTCAGTGCGGCGTTGTTTAATACGTTCATGTAGACTCTGAGTTAACTGGTTACTCAACACCGTATTTTGTTGTTGCAATTTATCCAAAATAAATCGAAATATTGTGTCCGCAGTTATAAGCGTTGTCTCTCGCCTACACAGTGCCTCAACTCCCAATTTAAAAGGCTGCAAGCTGGCAATGAGATCATTGATTTTGAACCACTCATTATCGCTGAATTTAATTTCAGATTCAATATCGATTAATGCCTTATCGATACAATTCTTCAAGTTATAGAATCGTTCTAACATATTTAAAAGACTATTCCAGCGAGTCCGGCAGTCTAATATCAATGCCAATTCTTTTTTAGGGCCTTCTTGTTCCTTTACATATTTTTGTAAAAAGACGTCATTTTTGGTTGGTGACCGTTTAAAAATCTTGACCACTTTTCGCACTTTCTTCAATAAATCGTCATATGTAGAAGTCATTTCAAGTGGTGGTGAATTTATATTTACAGTTACGCCCTGTTCATTCGCGTCCATATCATCGTCGTCATCATTATCAGATTCCGTCGTAATTGAGACTGCTGGGCATTCTGGTATTGGTGAATTGCTTTTCTTATACAGTGTATCAACTACCACTAGCTGCAAGCCGTGTGTAAAACAAAGCTGCTGGGAACAACGCAAAAGCTTGCCAACCTTCACCATCACACTAGAGCCGTCCGTTGTACATGCGATAATACCTGTGTCTAAGTCTAGACCAAAACTCGCGAGGCGTTCTTTTACCACGCTAATGCAATGTTCTGCGGTAGCCGAGCCATGTATACGTACCAAACCCAGATTGAAATGATTTTCTTTCTGGTGAACGTTGATATTTAAGTATCGATGATTTTTTTGTGACGTCCATTCGTCAAATGTGAGTGAAAATCTCTGTTTTCCTTTTTTGAGACGTTCAAATTCTATAATCATGTCAGCTTTGACTGTATTGCTGAAGTTTGTTACGATAGATCTTATCGTATTTGGCGAATTAGGTAATTTGTGTCCGCTTTTAGAAAATAAATCTCTTAAATCCGAAGATGTGCAAAAGGAACTTAAGGTGAATCCGTCTTTACATACCATCCTAGAGATCATTTTGTCCATGGAGTTTTCTTTGATAACAAAACTATCCATAGTTTTGGGTTTCTTCTTTGGTACAACTGGTAAGGATTTTTCTCCAGTCTCATCATTTCGAGAATTGGTATCGATATTGTGTTTAGTCTTTAAATGTATTTTTAAGCCTTTGGTAGAACGTTGACTAATTTTTAGTTCATCTGAACACAGAAGACATTTGCCACCTTTGTCATTTTTCTTGAAATAACGCCACAGACCTTTACCAATTTGGCTGCCGACGCTGCCGTCGCCATCACCATCGCCTTTATTCTCTCTCTCGAAATTCTCAGTTTCATTGGACTTGGACATGATTCATTCATTCGTTACCTGCAAATATGTTTTTAATAAAGTCTAATGTATAACTATTATCATCGATAACAAATATTATGTGTTCATCTGTAAGCAAAAGCAATGTATATCGGTGAACTATAACAAAAAAACATTTTAATTAAAACAAAAAGAACTTATACGGGAATATCCAACATTACATTATCATTACAACATCATATTGCTATTAACAGCATAATCTGCATTTGAAGGAGAGAAAGAGCACAAATCAAAAACTAAATCGAAATCATTAATATACTTACATTGAACGCACGCTGGACGCTGGAAAACACTGCCTGTCACCTACAGAAACGACGAGCGCGCGAAGCGCACAGCGAGTCTATTGCAACTGACTAGGGGTCTGACACTCAACGCTTTAAGCTATAACTTTTATTTGCCATCAACTAGGAATACGTTGCCAACTTAAATGTGGGAAAGTGAGAATTTTCGGGAAATTTGAGCTTGAGTATGTTGGTACGTTATAACACCAGAGCGATCTCGTGTTCAAATAAGATATTATTGCCTTAAATAAAATAAATACAAAATAAAATAAAACGAAACTGCACTGAATTAAATTATTTAATCTTAAATGATTAATATTAAATCTTAAAGTATTGTAATCGACTCATTATATAATTAAATTTTTTGTTATAAAATATTAGATGGCTCTAAAGTTAACGGACACTAGCTAATTTTAAATTAAAAAATTGCTAGCATATCTCGAAAATTTTTCTTTTTGAAAATTAATAAAAAAATACCGGTATAGATTTTTTAATGTTCTTAACGAGGTTTTATTTTATTAAAAAAATGAATCTTTAACTTGTAATTTTGAATTTAAATTTTTGATTAATGTTTTCAAAGTAAATTGTTAAAAAATATTAAATATTTTTTTTTTATGACGATTTTTATAATTTAAATATTATTCAATTTATAATTAAGCAAGTGATTAATCCAGAAATTTAATGAAAAATGAAAATTTTGGACCGTTGAAATTAATTTTACAAGTGGATACTGCATTGATATTTTTGAGATTTGTTAAATCATATTTTCAGTTAAAAATAATTTTTAATCATTTAATTAAATATATTTATATATACTAGGCAGAGGACATGAACAAAAATTTTGTTTTAATAATAAGTATTCTTTATTAATTTTTTCCTTATATAAATTTGAAATTTTGTCAAACTACAATAAAAGTTTTAATTTAAAAGTTATCATTTTGATAATGAATAGTAAAAAATTATCTAGACGCAATTTTAACGTAACTATCAATGAAGTTATACATCAATGTTCATCTAACAGTGATGTTTAGGGTTACAGTTTAAAATATTACTCTGTAATAATCTTGAGCACCTGTTCGCATTAATTGAAATATAAAACTAAAATTATTTTATTAATAAAGGCGCCAGTAGTAAGTCAGTGCTACCATACAAAAAGTATACGTAGCTTTTATTTTGTTGGTATTAGAGTCCTAGTTGACCGCAATTAAAAGTTGAAAGTTTTGAAGGTGCGGGATCCAGCACATTAATAAGTGGAGCGGGATCCCGCGGGAATGCTGGATCCCGTTTTGCGAGATTGCAATCCCTACACACAAACCACATGCATATAAAAACATTTTGTAGTTTAATTCAATTACTGACAAATTAATTTAACATATATTTGGCTATCGTTATAAATATTTTAGGTCCCAAAAAATGGGCAAAAAGAAAGCATTGTTCATTTTAATAACCCCTTTTTTAAATTATTTATTCGTAAATTTTAAAACAATAATAAAAAAATATCGACATAACAGGAAACTTACAGAGCCTAGGAAATTATATCCTACTTCCGTCTTTGAGGGAATAGTCGTATCGGTAAATATCATTGAGCACTTACGTTTCTCTAAGTTTAACATACGAAATAGAACAACAAATATGATTATTTAGTAAAAATGCACCTAACAAATATTTCTAATTCGAAGAATTTTCTTTCACTTGCTCATTTCCGTAAACATATTAACTTCACATATACATAGTGTCAAAGACTTAGAATATAAATACAAAATTATAAATTTAATGAAACACATTTTTGGGTTATTTAAGTAACACCACGAAGTAAAAATCACCACGAAGTATAATTTCCGGCAACGCGTTTCACTTTTATTTTCTTTAACCGATTACGACGAAGCCAAAAAGGAAGGTAAGTATTTTAACACGTATGTATATTCAACATAGCGGAGGATAATAGGATTCACGGTTTTGTAGATGAAATGTGGTGTAGGTACCATTAATTATGACTAAAAACTGTACATTCAAAACTTGAAATGTTTTTAAAACTAAAATCTTATGAAAAAAAATTCGAAAGAAGTTTGCAAAACTTTTGGACTCAATAAACTATCTAAACATCTTGAAAATAGAAACAATGAAATAGAAAATATACCTCACAATTATGATGCTTCTTTTGGAAATAACTGCCGTGCACGTCTAATAAAAGTAGTCATTTGACGATGGGAGAAAACAGTATTATTGTGAGCAATATTTTCTACTTCATTGCTTTTAATTTTGAGATGTCTAAATAGTTTATTACGTGGAAATATTCTGGAAGCTTGTGGTATAATTTTCCGTAGTCGTATTTTATTTTCAAACTTTTATTTTTAAGTTATTAATTCATTACCTTAGTAACCACCCGCTTTCTTACCATGTATAGGCTATTTCACCTGCTTAGAGCGCACACCTATATCTTGCACCATTCGTTTGTATTTTCGAAGCTTTTTTGATTAGGAAAGTGTTGCGAGATGAGTCTAAAGTGAATTTTTTTGCTTCATTAACTGCTTTAGGACTTTGGAGTTACGGAGTTACCGGGTAGTTCACGATTATATCCTAGTTAATCTAATGTTAATTTAAATTACCATATTTTGCATGTTTTTTGTCTTTTCTTTATTTTTGTTATACTTTGACCTTTAAAAATTATTTGTATGATACAATGGCGTGTTTAAAGTGTTTAATGTGATCTTTTATGTGAAATAAAGTTTTCTGATACATTCACGTCTCGAATAGTTTGAGAAAATTTGTAAGTTGTATATAGGGTTTCTATGAAATAAATAAACAAATATTGAGATATTTGAACAATTTATAAATATAGGACATTTTATAGATGTACCAGAATTGTCCGGCATCAAAAATATGGAATAATTGCGATTTATTAGTAACATCGAAATGAATCGGTGAAATAAACGGAAATTAATTATATAAATTTCGCGTTGGCATTACAACCGATTTTTTAAAGAATATTATAAAAAATAAAATATCCCCTTCACAAAGTCAGTTACAATGTCAAAAATGGGCATTACAAATTTATCTCTTTAAAGGTCCAGGAAATTGCATTTGGATTATTAATTCTTTGTTTTTTAACCATACAGCGCTTATTATAAAACGTTGAATTAATTTGTGTTTACATTCTCTCGTCTTTTTATACACAAGGAAAAAGGTAAGGATAAATAGGATTAATAAGCTTTATTCAAGTTAAAATATATCACAGTTTATATATATATATATATATATATATATATATATATATATATATATATATATATATATATATATATATACAATAGAAGTAGTGACAATAACATTTATAAAAATGTATTTACTAAAATAATAGATATTGGACTTTTTATGTTTTTCTTTATCGAGAAAAAGAGCACGATTGGAGTCAAGAAATAGTCACGCGCATAACATAGGCTAATTGTGGGAAAAATTGAAGCTAGCAATGAAAGGATATTTAATTGGATTTTTATTAAACGAGCAAATAATTTCAGAATTATTTTTGGAGTGAAGACGCGTGTAATTTCAAATGTAATTAAATATAATTGATTTATTGCGAACAACGTCAAAGAAAAGTTCCCTTTCCGTACCTTTATCATAATGAAGAAATTTGAAAATTTGCTATCGGAAAATGTTGGGTTAATATATTTTATCATTATACCAAATTAGTTTCTGAAAAAGCGTATATTTAATCATATAATCATATAAGGCCTCTTACGATACTTTTCGACATGGTGTATACAAGATGAAGAACTTATAGGTAATGATATAATTCTACATACACATTGTCGAACAGTATTTCCCAACTGAATATGTAATTTGATACCATTCCGTACATCTAGAAGCCAATAGCTCTTTCTTTATTAAATGTGCACCTCCTAGTAGTTACGAACTTGATTACTAAATGTATACATACTTCTTTAGTGAAAATATGACTAAATGTGTAAAATGAAACTTCGGCTGTTAAATAAGATGAAATTTAAATCAACTAATTAATATTTACTTGTCAACCCTAAACAAATTTTAAATAGTACTTCCTTTAATTTTTAGCTTTTTAGATTTTTTTTGATTTTCTTTCTTTTTTTTATTTAACATGGCAAGATATTTCACTTTCTGAGGGATAGTCCCGCCTTTTGGGGTAAATGTTTCTTTTCCTTAGACATCGTGGGGAACAAGAAAATATCCCACTCATAAATAAGACAGAAGTTTTTAATGAGTAGGAAATTCAACGGCCAATTTTGTGATAGAATATGTATAAAATTAAAGCAAGAATATTAAAAGGAATATTACATAAATTATATATTTTAAGAAAGTTATTAGATATTTATTTTGATTGACAGGGAGTAACGCAGCAGTTAATCAAATTATCTCAGGTCAAATTAGCTGCTTCAGAAGTCATATTTTTTTTTGTAAATTTATTTCTTATTTTAATCATGGCAAATTCTACAAATATATAAAGCGGTCACTAAAAGTATTGAAGTTATGTCCGCGTATGTAATAAAATTAGCCATTTAAAAATACGCTTATTAGATAACTTTATATGTCAATATTACATCAAATAAAAAGTAAAATATTGTTGACCGTTCCGCTATATTAAGCGCGTTATTTGGAGCCCACTGGACCCATTTGAAAGATTTCAGATATAGTTTATAGTTTTTTTTTTTATGGTGAAACGTTTATTTAAAGTCATGCGTATATCTAAACAGATAGTGGTAGATAGCGAGTAGTTTTATATAATTAATCGAAAGAATAAAGCTATTTATTATCATAATTTTTTGATCGCTTTTTAAATTAATATGCCATAACCTTTATATAAATTACTAACTGTGAGAGAATTACTTTTATGATATTATTGTTATTTTTATCCTTATATTTTCACTTGAATACCAATTAGCATAATGTACTCGTAATATTACCATTTTCTGCTTCAACAGGTAACATTTTTTTAAATAATTTATGGGAATACGTTTTAAAACGTTATGTGATGGTGCTTCCAGTATTGAATTAAGTAAATTTTAAGTTTAGTAAACGAGCTATCTAGGTTTACAACCAAATCTTGTATGATATGATTTATAAAATCACTTTGGAATGTGCTGACAGTCTTTAAAATAGTGAGTAGCTTAGTGCTCGTGCATGACAATTTGGGACAAAAAACTATGTCAATCTCAACACCTTCAGATGTCAGTGTAAACAATTAACATTTTGATTCGGTCTAGAACTACGTGTAACATTCTTCAAACTTACATGTTATTATTATCCGTCCGTGTCCAAAATAAGAAACGGTCAAAGCGCCTGCGGAAAGCCTCCGCAGGTATTAATGAAGAGAAATTGTGTGGATCTTTCCTTTATTTTTTCCAATATAAGTATTTTACCTTCTGTAGTAACCAAATGAGTGAATTCTATTCCAATTTACTACGAATGAGAGTATTAAACAGAACTTTAATATAGTCGATATCTCGAAAATACCGCACGGCAAATCCGATTATCCTGAACGTAGTCGTAGAAGTATCGGCAATATGATTGTGAAATGAGTGGCATTTATCGATGATTTAAACGTTGGAATTTGCCGTTATGGAGAATTGAAGACGAAAATAAGTAATCAGTGTGTACTTGCTTATGTTAAAGTAAAGCTTGCTTCTTACAACTCCTTGTAAAATAGAAACTATGTCTCGCTGGAGAATCTTTATATGATATGTGTGAATATTATTTTTCAAGGACATATTTAATTAACATTATTAGCTTTGAATAATTTCATTAATTAGTAATATATCATTGAAATAAATAACAGAAAACTAAATTACTGACCCACACCAAAATTAATACTGTACCTTGTACTTTGACCTAAAATATATATTTTGGATAAACCTATTACAAAATTAGTGAAAACTAAAGGAAATTAAATGTAAAAACTAAAGGAACCTGGATTTTGAAAAGCCACAAAATTTTTTAAAATTAAATTGTGCCACGTTAATCTGCCGTTTTTCCTTTATTTAGGTGGACACGTAGTCGTGACAATAAAATATCTTGGACGGATACGGTGTTCACATTATTTGAACGGAGTCTAAATTCTCATGCAAATGCAAAATAATTTTAAAAAAATTAAGGAAACCGACAAGACCCGAAATAGTCTGTAATTACTTATTTACGTTCCAGAACCCGTTTTATTAAGTTGTTTAATACTAAATCTTTTATAATTAAGGATGTATACCAGAATCTAAAATAAGGATAATTAAATATATTACACACAGGACGGCAAGGACATCACATGCCGATGTCTATTTTCCAGATGTGTACTTGCAAGAAGCTAGCAGAATCTATGAATGCCATGCACTTCAGTACCACATCATTTAGGATGGTTGGACCTCTTGGGAAAACAAATTGCAAATGTTTTACAAATGTTCTACTCATAAGTTGAAGACTCATTTGCCCATTTGACCCAAAAAACAAATTATCTGAACTCTCGGACGAAAATACAACCAGAACGTCTTTTGATAATTTTTATGGTGAACCTGAAGCATTCGTATGTGCTCACCATGCCAGCCAGATCAGTCTTAAGTACAAATTTGTTACTGATATATATATATATATATATATATATATATATATATATATATATATATATATATATAGTACCATTATTATTAAGGACATACTTTTGTGACTACTAGCAGATCATAAAAGAAGATTATACAATAAAAAAATATGTTGAATTCTGGCTGTTAAGAGAGTTGTCATGATGTGAACATTAAGTCATAACTGAAGTAGATGCAACTCGGTCAAAGATAAAAACATCACTTAATTTCAAAACATGAAAAAACCTGTGAGGTACGAGTTGAACTCGCATTTCGAGGGTTTCAGATATTTTTAGACAAATGTAAACATTTAAGTGTACATCATTTTAGTTAAATTTCTATTATTTTCACCATGAACATAAAGATGTAATTTTAGAAGCATTGGTTTTCGGAAAATTTTAGATTATACTTCTAGTAGCCTCGTTCTTTGATTATTTTGAATTGAGTCTTTTTGAAAACAGTACTTTTTTCTGTTGATACTCCTCACGACGTATGATATTTTTAAAAAAATCCAGTAATACAGTTGCCTCCTCTATTATTTCTATACAAATATTATTAAGTGGGATATATGTATTATTGATATAAGTGCGGATTAATTGGCTTTATTATATGCCAAATTTGCAGTTCCTATATCAAACCGTTTCTAAAAAGAACCGCTGTAACCGACAGACAGAGGGATGAACACGTAAGTTATGAGGGTTAGGTTTTTTCTTCTAAATTATAGAACCATAAAAAATTTATTAAACCAAGACACCATTTACAATTTTTGAAAAAAAACAATTTTTTCGTCCAACAAAAATATTTGAAAGTTTGTCTACTGAATATAAATAATTGAATCTAAAAATAAGTAAACTAATTTATTGAATGATACGTACTGACGTAATTTTGAAATAGCTATGTCTATTAACTATTTCTATGTCATTCCCGTCACTAACACACGAATTGGGTAATAGAACTTCTGAAATATCAAAGTGCGAGAACTTGCATTTTAAAGGAACACGGGGAACACGGCTTTCGTTCAAACATTTACGCGGTATTTGTAACATACCGTAAAGGTTGCGAGCGGTTAATTCCGCAGCAAAGGCCATTCGGTGGAATTTCAGCCCCGTAGTATCCAGCCCGTAGACATGCCTGCCTTCGCTCTCCTATAATTTTATCCTTTCTGTATGTTCCATCCGTAGCGAAGTTGTAAGAAGAGATGAGTCTGAATTAATAAGGTAATACGTTATTTTACCCAATTTATTTCACTTTATTTCAAAGACGAAAACTATTTGAAAAAATAACTATAAAAAAAAGAGTTATATGACGTTATGAAGAAAAGGAATTTTCTTTACAGCGTCAATAGCGCTTTGAGTTTAACATATAGATGTTGACGACAAAGTATTTTCAATTTAGGCTTTAAAATTTACCAACTCTACAAGTACTTGCTTTATCTTTACTTTGTTATCTAGTTCAGGAAGCCAAATAAACTTCAGTTTTAATTTATTTCCATAAAGTTGCTCTTGGTGGTCGATTTACGTCATAAACAATTTTTTATTTTAGACTCGTGTAAGTAATAGGAATCATATTCATAACATTATTTAATTTACTTACCCCTAAACTTCTCTCAATTATTTTAAACAACAAGCTTTTCTGCGTAAAATCATTACTAAAATATAAAAAATTAAACTGGTGAAAAATTAAATTAAATTTTTTACAATATATTTTTCTTTATCCCGTATTTAAGTATTTAACGAACTAAAATGTTTATTAACAGTACATTTTATAAAGTATCATATTATTTTATAGCTTTTTTTTATTTCGTTTGGAAAATATTCGTCAGTTCTAAAACAATCTAACAGTTCTGCAGCTCATACTGATTGATCAGATAAAATTTCAGTTTTGCTGGCGGAATTAATTTTGGTAGAGATGGTTATATCAAATGAGATTGAAAAACCTAAGAATTCTTAATAAATTATTTGAGCGAATTCGATTAAAATAAAGGCAAAGAAAATATCGCCAGCTGAAAAATGAAATAAATAATTTGTTTTCGTTAAATTTTAAGTAAATTAATTTTAATTAATTACATAAAAATATTCAATTTTAAGTAAATTAATTAAATATAAATACATACCTGCACTGGAACGCACTACATAACCAGATGGGTTTTGATCATAGGTTAAAGCAATCGAGACTCCACGTTAGATAATTCATCGAGAGGTACCACGAGTTCGATACATACATGGACTTACATATTATTAAATAAAACCTTCGATTTTATCAATTTTGACAACCTGTAGAGAGCATTATCGAAACCAAAAGTACTATAATAGCAAATGAGTTCACTGTAAAAGCAAGGTTGAAGTTTATTTTAAGGTACAAATATTACTACTAAAATATTACCAGGATTAATAAGTGTAAATCTATCGGTATCTAACTACTTAACGTTTATCTCACAATTATAAACGTAAAGAATAGAGAAAAGGCAACGAATTCGTCCTAAACGACATTCACGAAATCAAAATATCAAGAATGTTCGTTTACAGCTGTGGACTGCTAGTGCTGCATTAAATTCATTAGCAAAAAGCAGAGATCAAAAACTTTGCCACATTGCTCATTGCACGTATTTAAAACCTAAAATGCTTACTCCTTCTCCCTTTTTTGCAAGACGGAGATACTGAAGTAAGGAAAAGGTTGACCAGGGGCTGCCTGCAAAGCAATACTACTGAAACACCTGATTACCTACACAAAAACCGCAACTCCGCATTCCCGCCATCAAAAGAGTCTGCCTAATAGTCAGCAGTAACTCAATAATGAAATTTTCCTCCACCTTCAGCCCCTAGATAGTGGAAGCTGCCCTTTGAAGTTTTCTGGCTCTCGCCGCATCGCGTGCCTCAATGAACATACCTCCATTTCAAACCTGCGCTGTTCTGTTTAATTTTGTACCCTACTCTTAAAAAGAAATCAAGCCCAAGTTCGTACTTGGGTTTGGTCTCTTTTTGGGATTATTTAAGATCTCCTTTAGTCCATAAAGCATATCTTTGTTGCTGTCAAATACAAAGACAGGGTAAGGAGGAATTCTTTCTCTCGCCTAGGTCAATACTGATGGACAGCCCGCTGACAGTGCAGGACTGTAAGAAAACGGCGAGCATTTAGTGCAGCCTCTTTCTTTGCTGCATTCCTCTATTTGCCCTCTCGTAGGTTAGATTCTTTCCCAAGCGGACCACTTGTAAGATCATCAAGGCTGTGAAGTTCAGAATGCGCTCCTTCACAGCGAATGATCTTGTGATAGAACCGCATCTATATCATTAATTTCCTCGAGGACACCTGTAGCAAGTTCACCTTGCTCTTTGTTCCTCGATTCTACCCTGCGCCACTCAGGGTAGCTCGCCACTACGGGGAAGGTCTTTTAAGCAATGGATTCATCCTTTCCTTCCTCCTCCTCCGTGTGGTAGCTGGTGTCGTCTCTCAAGAAAGTCCTCAGCTCCTCCTTCTTTTCCTTCATCTTATTAAGGGTTTCCTGGACCACCGTGGAAAGGAAGCCCTCATCCATAGTAGCCATGAGTCTCCATATTGTTCAAGATGTAAATCACTTGGATTTTTTTCAGTTCAAGGTTTCTGAAAGATATTTTAAAAGTAAATAAACATGTATGGGAACCCAAAAACTTTTTAAGTTAAAAGTAATTTAAAAAAATTTCAAACAATAATTAATTAAAACAGTTTAAAATTATTGAATAGTAGAAAACTCTGCTCACAATTAACATTGCTGTTACATCTGAAAACATTTCAAACTAAGAAATATATCAAAAGTGAAAAATTCTTATTTTGTTGAGTAACTATGTTTAGTTTCACTTGTTAGTGCACATATACTTGCCTTGCATCTAAGTGCAAAGTGAGAAAAAAAATGATCAAGTTTGAGCCATATTCATCGTAAAAAGTCACAGCATGACATAATGGTAAGTTATTGCTCTTCTAAACCACGTATAAGGCAATCCCTGTTCTATTTAATTTTTGTTGCATCTCATACATTTGCTGGGCAATCCCTGTCTCTGTCTCAAACTTGTATAATCTTTGGTTTAATTTCTTTTCGAAATGTTTTGGGCTACTTTGGCCGTCACAAAGAGCAATAACTTACCATTATGTCATGCTGTGACTTTTTACGATGAATATGGCTCAAACTTGATCATTTTTTTTCTCACTTTGCACTTAGATGCAAGGCAAGTATATGTGCACTAACAAGTGAAACTAAACATAGTATCACTGTAAGAAATTGTGTAAATTATTTATTTATTTATTGTTGTACAATGATGTATACAATTGATTAATATCCGTACCGTACCGACATTTGTATTAAACATATTTTGTTAAAATTATGAATAAATATAAATTGCGAATATGAATTGTCATATTTGATTTCATCATAACTAAAGGCATTAAAACTTTGTGGTATAAATTGTTTCAGATATAATCAAATAAAATTGCAATGGTGCAATGGTTTTTTATTCAAATAATGAATGAAAGAATAAATTTTAAAATCAATAAATAAAAATGGAAGATGGAAATCCTATAATGAAAACCTCAGTCAAAAAATTACTTATGCCTATTATAAAGACATGTATAGGGAAATATCCCCCAATGTCATAATTGACTGTATCAAAACTTTTCCTTTGGTTCTTGCGAGCTTAACTGAACGAAATTCAATGTATTTTAATTTATATATCGCTAGGATTTAGAATATAATTAATGAAAAAAACATAACATTTTTTCCAAATCGCATAAACAAATTTAAGGTAAGATAAATTTTGGACAAGATCTGTCCTTAAAAAAATTAGATTTTTGACATTAATGCGCATATGCATAAAATCAGTAGAGGAATACTATCAGATCGGAACTAAGAGCTAGCTAAATAAATTCGTCAATGAAGCCAATCTGCACCCTTTTCTCATTGCCAGTTCTGTTCTATTTGGTATTCCTCATCGCCGAACATATCACAAGGGGGCTGCTGTTATCGATAGATAAGCGGATAGGAAAATAATGTGATGCTTATTGGCGCTACGCGCTTCCCTGGGTATGGAGTATGCAATTTGCAGCAGATGTATGTTTTGATTCTGTTGCCTTTTGTATCATTCGTAAATCATACTAAGTGAAGGTTTTGTTAAGGAATTAACGTAAAGCTGCTGAAAATTTTAAAAATACTGAGCTCATAAACAATGATTGTAATGCTATTTATTACAATAATTTGTAGTGAAATATTTCATGAAAATACAAATAGATATTTTTTAATCATTTTTGAATAAACTTTCTTTTCTTATATCATCACTTTACATTCACACAAAAACTTACTCTTAGCGTACTTGAGATATTCATATCACATCATATCATATCATGTTTAAAATTCCAATCTTATCACTAATTAAGAGCGTAAACTCTGAATCAGCGGGGCGCCATCTACCCATTTCATTCATCTTATTGTTGAAAACAACTATAATAATGTTACCTTACTTGACATGCAAGGTAAAATGATGTGATTTAGTTAGGACTTTCAAATGAACCAGTACTCAAAATGTCACCCGGAATCTACAGGAATACAGATATAATTATTTTAGGGTTCTATCTATAGCAAATTACGAACTCAAATCATAAAAGTTCGTTTGACAATCGCTACACAAGTTCAATTTTACGGAAATTCAAAAAATAGCCAAAGAATGACACAAAACGGAACTGAATCGAATGGCTGGGTTAAATGCTATTTGCTTCAGTTTTTGATTGCATGTATTCGTTTGGCACTGAAGATTACATATAGCTACTGAAAATTATATATCCACGCCCAGAGCAGTGCGCTGCAATAATAAATATAGTGTCACTTCCATATCCGCTTATCTGCCAATAACAACAGCCTCCTAGTAAATATGACGGACGATGATGAATAAATACTGATAATACTCCTGTATATTGATATGAGTTTCTTAATAAAAATATTTGCTAGTTAAATTATTATCAATATTCTCCTACCGAGTTCGCATTATCGTTCATAAATGATTCACAAAATGTATGAGCTTAGTATCGTATAAAGTAATCACGTGTATGTACACTAGTTAATCGACTTTCTTTCCATAATGTAATTATGCAGGACAAATACAACATTTTATATATTATAAATTAATATTAACAAAGATTTATGGGATGTCTTGGAAGAAAAGGTGATAAATACGACTCGTAAATTACACAAATAATTTTCATATCAAGCTAACTGGTAACAAAGCTGTATCTGTACGAACATCGCACAAATTAAACTGGGCTAATATTTCAAAAGTTTAATACTTTTTAAATAACTCTACATTATCTACTACTTAATAATTGAGTAGATTACTATTTATTTAATTGACATATTTTTTTATGAGCCCCTATTATGAACGTGCAATTTTATAATTCTGCAAAAGATGGCAGTATTTATATTAGTTTCAAAGAATGAAATTTTAACTTAATAATGCTTTTATATATGCACATTAGTGACTGCACTATTATTGCCGTCTACAAGACTCTATTGGTACTTTTGTGTGTGCACACCAGGAAATTTAGAAGAGTGTAGCGGGCAAAACGCTAGTTGTAGAAAAGATAAGTAGAAGATAATAATTCCGAATGACATATATTTTCATTGTACACATAAAATGCGCCGAGACGTTAATGTTTAGGTGATATAAAAATAAAAAAATGTTAACCAAATTATTATATGCACTATATAATATAATAAATCTGCATCAAATGGTAATATTGTTTTTAAATATCATCTGCCTCTCTGTATAAGTATTTATCTGTGAAACTTGGATATTAGATTTATTAGTAATATAAATAAAGAATCACAATTAATGACATCAAACATTTTTAAATTATTCGAAAGACAAATAAAATGCAGAATCTAAAAATAAAAAACTTGTCTTGGAGGCACCGGGTATCGATCTCGGTACCTCTCACATGCTAAGCGAGCGCTCTACCATCTGAGCTACGCCCTCAACGTAAGTTTCGTACAAAATATTGGTATTAATATATAGTCTCAATAACTGCAACTTCATACTGTAACTTTTGTGTGACGAATCTTAAAATTTCACTCTCATCATTTTTTCATAACGCGCCAAAAGAAGTATAACTTCAAAAAATAGATATTTCACATCTGCTAGGTAGTCTTTGATGGGTCGATTTTTTCCATGTCTCTTTTCTACACTTTTGACTACAACATAGTAAACAGAGATCCTATATGGAGCAAAACCACAAAACTTCTTAATATTACAAATCTGTGAGAAAAACTGATGCAATCAAGCTAAATCAGTTTTTGTAACATTATATTAAGTTTTTTATGATATAATAGTGGATATATATTGATATTTTTTGTTGAAATGTTATGTTTCGTCATCCAAGAAACAGAAACAAATTATACAAAGTTGATTTTTTGATCAATCATTTTTGATATTTTTATTCCTCTGTTTCTGGTTCTAAATTTACATATTTTTATTTTTGTAATGCTTTGAGCCGATGAATATGTTTCTATTTTTTTCAGCTAGTAGATTATAATACATGGTGTGTTTGTACATCGGGCAGAATTTTTCAAATTTTTGGATGACTGTATTTTGATTAGGTTTGTTGTAAGCAAAATGTCTTAATAATTTTCTCTTTTGTTCACTATAATTAAGCTTCTGAAATCTGTTTTCAGAGTTCGGAGAGTTTTCACAGCTCGAGTCACACAAAATAGGAGCATACACTATTGTAATAAATGTATGCAGAAATAACCAAGAAATCTCTAACAGATACCTTTTATAGTATAATATATTTTCAAATAATTTCGTGAGAAATTAATTGGTTATGAATGAACATTTTTAGTTATTATTGCCCTGAAATTACGAATAAATCATTTGAGGATGGGCGTATACTTCTGAAGCAATAACTGGTTCAATATATTTTTTACACATCATGACATCCATAATAAAACCTGCACAAAACTTTAGAGAAATTTCGTAAATATTCAAAATGTTAATCAATAGTTACATAATTTTTTATTATTATGGGACCATTTTTAGTCACAATTTACAAGCGTGTCACAGAGACAAGGTGTATCGAAATGTTACGGTGGTATAAGATATAAATAAATTGTTTGTCTCAATGCTGTATAATATAATAATAGGGCGTATTATTAAACTAAGCCATAAAATATAGATTTACTTTTACCGATTTCTCTGATAATGGGATACATATCCCGCTCTTCTATCCATAATCCATTAAATAAATACTATTTTTAAAAAACAATACTGGAATAAATAATTGATTAAATTGTGACTTATTATGTAGTTTTGATAATAAATTAAAAGCAAAAGACCAAACTACAAAAAAAGCATTCATTTGGATCTTCATGGTGAATCGAATAAATTCGCTAATATATTAATAATTTAAAAAGTCGACATCCGTATTGCAAGGCGTCTTCTCTGATAAGCTTGGAACAATCCAATTCTTCAATTTGACTTCAGGTTCTATATCACTGAATCAGTCGATAGTATAATTTTACTGTGTAGCCATCAGAACTACATACAACTATCAAGTTTTAGGAGGATACAACTATTGGAAGGCTAAAAGGGGGATAGGATACTTTGTTCCCTTGTCGAGTCCAGCATCTAACACCATTTTATAATGTTATTATCATCAGAACGATACACAATTGCCAAGTTTTATGATGATATATAAATTAGATGTCCAAACACGGTGAGGAAACGTTGTTCCGTTATCGAGTGCAGTACCTAAATTCCGGTTCTATTTCATGGAATCAGTTCAGTGGTACCATTTTGTTGTATCGTCCTCAAAAATTACATAGATTAGAAGTGCAAGGAATTTAGTTTCGAAGATTCCATTAGATGGTTAGTTACAGATCGATCTAACAAAAACGTGTTAAAAACACAGTAGGTTTTAGAGAAAATTTAAAATTTTATTTTTTATTTCTTTAAGTATTTTATATTATATTAAGACTTATTCTCAAACCAAAAAATATTTTTTCGGTCGCTGTTATTATTATATTATGGTATTCATTGATTAAGTTTTTTTTCGACATGAAGCGCTTAATAAAATCTCACTCGTATTATAAATTTAATGAAACACTAGTGAAAATATAATAGTAATCATGGTAAATGTATGTTCTAACGTAATGTAACGGTAAATCTTTTGCGAATATGTCTCATTTATTATTACTAACAGATATTTACTTGGGAATATACCGCTATTTTAATTGTCAAAGGGAAACCAACATTTTTGACTGTTTTTTTTTTGACAAATAGTCATTTTTTTTTTGACAATAGGCATTACCTTGTACTTATTTCTAATGAGATGAACTTATCGTTTTATACAAATGACAATACTCATCTGTTGTTTTTATGCTTTGGTGATAGGTTTTATTTTTTGGATGACTGTCGATCTGCACTAATTAAATATTACTAAGAAGAATGGCAATGAAGTAAGCGGACGAGTAAACAGATAGATCTTCTTAGGTATTTGGCCTTCAGAAGGTTTTTTTTTTAGAATAAAATTTAATCATATTTTTAAGCATACAAATATTAATTTGGTCCTTAGTTATATAGCTGTTGACATTTCATTTTATCAATAAATATTTTTTATTTATTTAACTTCAATAATTTAATACTTCCACGTTAAGCGATTTTGTAGTAAAATAGTTAAAACACACAGACATCTGTGCCACCTTTTAATGGTTTAGTTATTCTTTTTGAGGTATCGAAAGTAAAAGTAGGTATTTGTTAAAATTGGCATCAATTGGAATCATATAAATGTTTTTAATGATCACAGAAAACAGGTGACGATATATTGCGTAAAGATACAAGCATCAGTGAAACCGCGTGTCTTTGATTCAGGGAAATACGAGTACGTGAAAAAAACTTTTGTCGATAAAGTGAGAGAGTAGTAGTAGTATATGTATTTTAATCACATTGGAGATGTATTTTTGAAAATTTAGGTCAATAATTAAAAAAAATAATTTTCGACGATAGAATGGGTATGAAAACAAAAGTTAGTCGTGGTAATTATTTCTCTGGATCTAGTTACTTCCACTCAAATTTAGTGAGAGAAAATATGAATCTACTTGAAAATTAAAACCTAAACTATTTGAAAATTTTATTGGTTTGGACAATTATTTACACGATATTATTTTAATAGTTCAATTCTTATTTATTTCAATTTATGTGTAAATATTAATTGAGTGCCATATTCAAGATACATCGTAAGCACCATTTACCTGTGCTGATTTCATTCAGTGAAACCATGTCATTATTCTCCTTTTTCATAGGAATTTAAATTTATATTGACAATTTGTTACAACATAATGTATTATGCATTTTATGCAAATTTATGTTGACAATTTGTTACAACATAATGTATTTACCTGTGCTGATTTTATTCAGTGAAACCATGTCATTATTTTCCTTTTTCATAGGAATTTAAATGTATGTTCGCAATTTGTTACAACATAATGTATTATGCATTTTCGGAATAAACAATGAAACTTTCACCCCTCGTTTTGTTTTGTTTAACATCTAAAAAACGCATCAAACCTTACTAGAAGAATTTTTATCGAATCGGGACCGAAGACTTCAAATAATTTGTTGACCATTTTGTAGTATAGAGTATTTCACATATTTCTAATAGTTTCAATTTGTATACGCGAATTTTTTTATACATATATTCACATTTCGACTTACAGTGAGATGGAAAAGCGTAAACTTCTCTTGATAAGAGATGCTTTTTATCAATAGAAATTTAGACGTGCATTTGGCAATAACCTTATTGTCAAACATGTAAAAAAACTCGTTGGTCTACGCAAGATTGGCGTAGAAAAAATAGCAAACTTTTTCATTTTTGCTCGCTTGAGATTCATCTTCTGATTTTTCATCTTTATCTTTTCCGATAATAAAATTCTAAAACAAATAACTTCATTCATATTCTATAACCATCCTACCTCACTATTGTCACTGTTATTTACACAAAATTTGTAATATTTCTTATTGTATAACGTCGGCCCGAAATTCATTAATTTCGAGAGGCTGGCAGTCTTTCAAAGTTATTTTTAGGAAATAATTTTGAATGCACAGACTTTTTAAGATTTTATTACATGTTTAAATATATGAGAAGTAAGTGAAATCAGTTTGAGAGCTAATCCACACGATAAAATTTTATTAAACCTTAAGTTCATTTTATATTAGATTTTCTGTTCGAGAACATTCACATATAATTACAAAACTTTAATAGTAAAGATATAGATATGCAAAAACATTTTATATGTACTCTTTTATTGTACCTGTATAATAAATATCGATTGGGATAATATTTCACTGGAGGTAGGAAACAGAGCTCTCTTCTTTAGCTGGCGACAGAGCATCCGATGAACTCGTGGTTTCTAAACACCACACTTACAGCAACTATCAATACTACATCCATATCATAGCTTGCAGTTAAAACTACATTCTGTTTAAGTATGCATTTTATTCAGTTGCTGGAATTATTTAATTGATAATGTGCCTTTTTTATTTACAGAAATAAAAAAGTTATTTGAAAATGTTAATTAAAGCTTTACTTGTGACTGGCCCACAATTATAAAATGATATATAGAAATCTATAACACAATATAGAAATGTATGAGATTGATATAATGAGTAAACGTTTAAATCAAGAGATTTTACGGTAACACAAGAAACTACAATACTTAGGTTTTTTTCTCGTATCAACCAAAATTCTAAGTGATATGATAGGGAATAACCAACATCAAATAATAAGCGATGAACTGAATATTCAATACTTTAGAACTAAGAGTTACGACAATATCCTATCGCTGTCAGACGTGCAAGGTGACATTGAACAAAAAATCAAAGAAATTAATCCTAAAATTGTGTTAACACAGTGTGCCAATCACTCCATTTATTTTAATGCGGAGTATTTCTTTCTACGTGTTCCTATAAGTGTAATTTTTTTTTTTACCAGCTTCGAGATTCTGTTATTTTGTTTGAATACTCATTGAAGTGCTTTTATAATTCTACTAGATGAATCGATGAACTTCGTACTACCTAAAATTGATTTCATTGTAATTCTTCATAAGCGATTTTCATTCCTAATAAAACTTCCAACTCCGATTCATTGAAATCAATAATATGGGCCGCGTCGTGTACGCTTTGAGTTTCATTTGGTTACTAAATGAAACTCGTTTGTAATTGAAATGAATTCAATGTCTTTTATTTACATGGAAATGAATGCAATTAACATTCATTGCAAAGCCTTCTGATATACTGTTCAATCACAATCGACATACGATAAGATATAATGAAATCAACGAATTTATTATCAAACATTTTACATTTACTTATTTGTTGATTAACGATTTCGATGTTGAATTCGCATCGTAAGTTCTATGCATTTTGGACACGCGTTTCAATTCATTATTCCAAAGATGAAGCACGATATCTCTAGATTGCAATTTTTTTCCGAAAAATAACAACTTCATCGATTGTCGCCAAATTGAATCTTCTTGCGTGTAGTAGTAGTCGCAGACGTTTTGTCAGTCCTGATGACAATATTATGGCTATCGTATGGCATCCGATGCAACGAAATTTTCAAAAATTTGATCAATTCGTTGTTCCGCTGAAGAAACGTTTGCTATTCTCTGACAATGGCTCGCTTTGTTATCAGATTGTGAGCACAACGCTGATTAACTTCCGCATCCGAATTGCCCATTAAAAGAAATTTTGTGAGAATTGATGATTCGCATCCGTTGGCGGTAACAGTACTCCTACTAAATCGTATATTTGCCCTTGAATCCGCAATGGTGTATGAAGTTATGAAATTGTGAAGTAGTTTCCGATACAGCGGTGAATGATATGCGTTGCATGAAACGACGTTATTTGGAAACAACTGTTTTATTTTTGGATGTTAGCCAGGAAATGGATAGAATCACTTCCCGTTCTAGAAAGTAATGAGCGTAGTGGCTCTGGTGCTGGGACTAATTATGCCAATTTCACTTTTCCACCTGCACAACACAATCCAGGAGATTCATCGCTGAATTTCAACAGAAAAACGACTGACATTTCACCAATCATTACTGATCTGTACACACAGTAATTGATTTCCGGATCGTAATGGAATGCCGCTGGTTCCAGGTTTACAGCAGCACCGCGTCGGCGCTATCGGTCATGTTCATTTTGTTGTACTCGCTGGCATTGTATATACGATGTGCACGAACTCGTTTCATTCTAAATCTATTCGCTTGTCATACATTTTCAGTCGATCTCGAACATAATTTGAACATGTCTATGAATACTTTCATTATCGGTCGCTGATGAGGCGCAAAATTCTCTAACGAAAATTAAATTTATACACCAAACTTTACTTTGCAAACACTTTGTTTTATATTTGTGTTTGTTAAAATACGAACTTTTGATTTAGTACTCAGTTTAGTTAACTAAACAACAATTGATATTTTTTTTCATTTGAAAACTATAAATTGTAAGAAGAAATGGCTATAAAAATGTCGGGGCCTCACATGACAAACTTTGATTGTGATCATCTTTAGTTTCTCGCTTTCAAAATCTTATCACTAAATGAAATGTGGTCTCTTAATTTCATTGATCTTTATAATCGAGGATCCACCAATTCTGGAAACATACATTTTGATAAAAAATTCATTAGTAAATGGAAGCATATTCAGATATGCTTCCATGTTATCTTACCAGAATTGATCATCCTTCCAATAAATTTATATATCCATTTATTAGTACCGGTTCAGACCGCAAACAAATAGACAACGTGGCCACTGATACGAAGCTGACCTTTTATTTGATAAAACCACGAATGCTTTCTATTGATATAAATTTTACCACAATCGCATTTCCAAAACTTATTTTCTTTTTTTTATTGCTTCATCTGGGTACAAATTAAAACTAGATATAAGGCACTTAATTTCTACAGTACCGTCTACATATTCACTATCTGGGTGGCTCCTAGATAAGAAAATTCATTATCAATGAACCGCACTCCTCAATGTTGATATTTAAAAATCTTGTTAATTCTCCGAGTGCTTTGTGTTCATCATATTTTCATGTTTTATTGATGACATATGATTCAAATCATAAAATCTGTTTGACTAATGAAGCACAATGCATTTTTATACTTATATTGTGCACTTTGGCAAACCAAGAAGCTATTAATAACTTCCGTCTACACTTTAACCAAAGTGGGCTAGCAATTTGTTGAATTGTATTGCGCTCTAGATCATGCCGCTGTTCAGGAGTCAATGCCAATTCTTTCAGAAACTCTCTTTTGCTTCTTTGTATACTCCGTTAATCACATCCGGTCTGGTTCTAACAGCTCTCACCACAGTAAGAGTATTTTGATAAGAGCTTTGTTTTTTTCTAATTCATTTAACATTTCTAATATAATTGAGATTTGAAATGCTAATTTCTTTATTTCACAACAAGCATATGTATTGAAAATAAATTTATGCACAAAAGGTTGCAAATAGCCTTTATTAAAAGACAATACAACAGCTGCACATCGCCCACTATAAGAACCTGAGGGAGAAAAGTTAACTCTCTACCCTCCTGCATACATGGCAACGTGTGGTTAAAGCTTTTCCCTAAATTATTCGTTTAGTTGCGAACTAAACTATAAGAATACGAAGATAATCTCGAGAAGCGAACGAGTGATGTCAGTTACTTTGTGAAAGAGAGCACAAATAGTTTATTCGGTGACTAAATTCTCACTATTACACAAAATACAAAAATAAGACCGGTTAGAGTAATCGCCAAATATATTATAGAGCCACGTTCGTTACCAAGTTTTTTAACAAACGGTGTATTTTGATTTTCCATTATTTCAACGACGAATCTATAGCCCAGCGCAATCTCAAGTAATTATCCTTGATAGGTTTCGTGCTCTCGATGAATTTGATTTGTATGATGCAATTGTCAACATTGAATGACAATAATTACGCGAGAAATGGTTTTTTACATTCTATTTTACTTACAGTGACATATTTCTAACGCCAGGAATATCTCACACTAGAATAAGTGCTTGAGTCTCTATCGGCAATCAATTGTCAATAAATGAGACCACTTTCTGCAAAAAAAATTTCAAATCCACTTGCAATGACTAAAATGGAGTCACCATTTCAGTTGAAGGACCGATATAATTTTTAAAACGGGTTTGTGATGGAGACTCAATGCCTTTGTTGCACGACCGCGAACAAATGAGACAGTTTTTTACTCCTAAATAAATAACTTTCTTACCATGGAGACCTATGATTGCCGCAGCACCTGTAGCCCATTGCACATATAATTGGTGCCATACACATTTAGACCAACAACCATCCGTTACAACAGTGACCATTTGTACACGCTTTTCATCTACACTGCATTTTGCATATTCCGCTTCTTCTCGTGCCGTCTTAAACATGCAATGCTCTGCTGCTTGTTCCTGTCATTTGCAAATTCTTTCATGACAAGAGTTACAGAATCTTATAGTGGTATATAGACATGAAATAAAATAGTATTTAAATGCATAAAACTGCTACCAATAGACATTATACCACCAACAGCCCCTTGCTTTATGTTAATTTTCGTCAGATATTTCCGTGTTGCTTCTAAATTAAAATTCCCACAGGACATATTGCAAATAAGTGTATAATTTTAATGTAAGCCTGTTCTATTTTCTATTGCAATACATTTATGAGATATACCGCAATCAAAAAAATAATTATGACTACTAATAATTAAAAGCTGTCCTAATAAAAAATTAATGTCTTCTCTTCTTTTACCTTTTAAATTTAATATTTTCTCACTAGGTCCTTCCGGTAAATTTAAAATACGACGTATAAATATTTGACAACTAAAATGGGAGTAAGAATTTATTAGATCGAAAAAAATGACTTCCCTAGTTTTTTCTGTGGCAGCTAAGGCGCTTGTTTCCTCCGTCTCTGCCCATGATGCGTGTACTTTAAAAATAAATCATTTAGAATATATTTAATCGTAATAATTGAATACCAATTGTAAATCAACTATAAATATAAAAATTAAAGATCCAATTATTTTGGAGCCAGACTGTTGTAAAGTAACGTGTCCTAAAATAAAAATATCCTAGAATAACAAATATGTGCATCGAATATACCATAAAAATGTATATCAATAAGCCGACATTGCAGAGGGCGACAAATACGCCTAATATCTATTTTTTTCATTATTTATTATTTTAAAAGAGGGAATGCTAGTTTTCGCATATTTTTTGTGATATCTTGATAAATATAAAATTTAAAAGCATAACAAAAAATTTTAATTTTCCTGATAATCAAATGTTTCATTTGAAACGTAAAATTTAATAAAACTAATTATCATAAATATGAAACACAAAATGTTAAAAAATTGAGGCTTCTATTTTAAAAGGAAACATTTAAAAAAAATTAGCTTGTAAAAATATTAGGGTTTAAAACATGTATTACTATGCCATTTCAAGTTTCTGCGTCGTATTGTTTCTGAGAAAATCGGCTGTAAATACAGAAAAACGTAAATATATTACTATATATTTTATAGACGTTAAAACATGGTGCATATTTCATAAATTATGAAATTATGATAACTAGAATCATCGCTATAGGTTTCTTTCAATATTTACGTGGGCTTCTAAAAGCCATATATTAAAAATTTTAGGTTCAGTAGTTTGAAATAAGGAGGGAGGGGGGGGGGTGACGGCACATTTTATGCGTTTTTTAGCATGTCTCCGAAGATATGATACCTAAAATTATGAAAAAAACCTTATAACTAATCCTTTCAAACGATATCTTTTACAAGATATAATTTTAAAAAAGTTTCGAGTAATGTGACCGTCCCCGCGGAAACTTTCATACAAATATTTTTAAGTGTAAGCTATTGAAATGTGCGGGATAATATGTTTTACTACTGTGCCAAGTTCCAAGTTTCTATGTTAAGTGGTTACTGAGAATAACGGCTATAACGAACAGACGGGCAGACGCGTAAATAATATTATAAAGGTTCCGTATTTCCTTCTGAGGTACTTAAAATCTAGCCAATTATCTATATTTTTCTGGCTGCACGCAACCTCTTTCTTGCGGTTAAGTAACGCGCTTTCTTGAATATCTACTGTGACGGGACATCTAAAATAAATGGGAAAAATTACTTTTGACTAACAAGTTCCCAACTTTATTAATTGCGTCTGATAAAGTAATTAAGCAAAGATAAATATACATATATATATATATATATATATATATATATATATATATATATATATATATATATATATATATATATAGATTACCTAAGCATCATTTAACTGTTAAAAATTAAAATTAATAGACATCATGAAATAAAATATTTAAAACAAATAGATAAATTGATTTACCTTGATTACAATTGGTCAATCCAACTATAATTAAATTAATAGTTTAACAGATTACTTAAATATTTTTGTTCAAAGCTACCGATACACGCAAACGCGAGCGCATCTCAGCGCGTTATGAGAAGCCGTAGTATAACATACTATTTATATGGACGAGTGAAACTATATTTCCGTTGAATAAATATTTTTCTTTATCTGTTTTACTATTGTGTTAATCTAAGTTGCATTTTTGATAAAGCAGAGTAGAAAAAATGAGCATTTTACTGTTTTTTGTCGCATTTCTAATTAAAATATAATTGTTTGAAATGAATTTAGATGTTTAGAACTTACCCCGTTTAGCGATTTTGACAATAAACGACTTGCTGATTTTCATGAAATAAATGTATGAAACCAATAAACTGTAATCGCGATAAATTATAGATGAAGGTTTCATATACTTTTTCATATCTAAATTATTTTACTACATATTCCCAGAATTTATAGTAAACTTGGTCAAAATGGAGGTTTTTTGTCAAAAACCTAAACACGTCCTTAACACCAATCAATTGCAGTTATCTGTCTATCTTTTACAATTCAGCGTCATATACATACGAGCTTTGGAGACTCATATCTCGTCTGCAATTGTAGTTCCCGAGCTGTAATTGCTATTGTAGGTACATAGAACCTGGCTGGGTTTATTGGAAGTAGGGCACACATTTCAGAAAAATTATAGATTATTTATCTTTTCGAAAAATACTTACATTCAAGAGTACACCTATAGTAATGTAATCAAACTTTCTTGTACGTCAATTTGTGTGGTGGCTTATTAAGGAGATATTTTGCTGTTGAAATATGCTGGTATTTGCAACAATAATTAGTATCATTATCGATTAATAGGCAATTGGCCATCTTGAATTAATTTAAGTTCATTTAGTGCAATGGGCGTATCAAGTTGGTTCAGTTTATAATTGGAAGTTTTCGGCAGCGGGCTGGTGAAGTTCTCATGCTATACTCATCTCATGCTACGTAGTATGGACTTTAAGGCATTCATTTTCAGCGCTGTCATTATAAAAGTAAAACAGAAAGATTCTTATAGAATTAAATTATCATGTCCGTAATTGCCACTTGTCTATGTTATGATAAGTGAAATCGATATTCAATTGTTTCCCTCATCGCAGAAAACTTTACTTTTGTTACGCTAACAATTGTGGAACTGAGCGTATTTTTTCACAATGCACTATTGGATTGAAAAGTGAATTCAATTCAAACTCATTGTGTATTCTTTGCAAATGGAATGAAAGTAAGCGAGAAGATTTACTCGGCAGGCTCCTTGTAGACAAATAAGATGTTTAGTTGAATCTCAAATGAGACAGATGGAAATTTTATTTCGCTTACATTCTTTTTCGCTTCTCACAGTAAGAAAATATATATATACATATTGAGTGGTACATACCATACAATTAGTTATTAGGAATTAAGATTTAAATACAATGCTGTCGAAAAGTTCGAGATTATTATTTCATTCAACGTTTTACAGAATTTCATTCAATGTTTTTCTTTGAACACATGTACTGGAATTTGTTTATAAGATATTTCAAGTATAATTTTATTTTGCTTTCAAGAGTTATTGCACCATCTCCGTGTAATCATTATTTTATAATCCCAATAATATTTACTGCCGACGTAATCTTTAGATAAATTTATACATTCTTTACAATAACATACGTCTCATTTTCCTTCCATTCACATTCTGTTTTCATCAATGCCTCCATCTTTTGTTGTTCGTTCCAGAATAAAAACCAGGCTATATTGGAACAATGACTGTCGCTATACACATTGTTTTTTTATTTTTATATAACAAAATTCCTGGCAATGTTATAGCAATTACAATCTTTTGAATATAAATTTATAATAATCTTATATTATTTAGCTACACTGACTGCAATATAATATTTTTATAGCAACAAGTCTACCGTGCGTACAATGCTGTCGTATTAAATTAATAAATTATCCTTAACTAACACCTGGTTAAGGGCGACCTAAAAGCCATTATGCGGCGTGCGTGCGTGCGCGTGCACGCACGATAACACGCACGCATGATCGCACCCACATACACACACACATACACATTTAAGGCCAAAGATTTTAAAATGTTGGACATATTTTTGTAATATAATTAGTTCTTTTCTCGTTATTTAAATATACAAGGATGCAACTATAACACATATGTAACTATGTAGTACATATATGCAAATAAAATGATTGTACGTTATTATTTTAAGTATTAAGTTGTGAGTTCAGGTATTTTTCTAAAAACGTTTCTAAGAAATACTAAAATTATTTTAGCTCAATATAAAACTACCGTCGTTACGGCGTCGTAAGTCGCACACACGTCGGATCATTCCATAAACTTGACATACCCTTTTGAGATCTTCAGCAGCTTTACGGAAATAAAAAAAGCAAAGTATGACCAAAATATTCCTCTTTGCACTCTTTAGTAAAATTTACCTTAAACTAATATTTGCATAGAAAATTACATGACGTACAATATGAACATGGCATTACTTTTAATTTATTTCTAAAGTAAAGTAAAAGTAACAGCCATCAAATGTGAAATAAGTGTAATATATACATATATATATATATACTCTTTTGCATAAAAACGGGCAGTTTTGATTTTGTAATATTCTTAACAAAATATTATTTATTAAGAGGTTGTATTAATTGTAATTTTAATTACTGGTAGATATAGTGTATTCTGAAATTGATTCTTTTTTAACGAAAATTCTCTTTCACTGACAAAAATGTATTTTTGGGGGTAAATGAAATCCAACTCTTAATAAGTTCTTTTTCATTTGTTACGTTTTTTATTTTAACAAATAAATTTTAATTAAATTTCTGCTGTTCACTGCATTAGTTCACTTCTGTTTGTTGTTCTCAGTATGGTTGAATAAACGATAAGAGCTGGTAAAATTATTCCGCTGCTTGAAGAAGGCTGTAGCCAATGTTATGTGTCTCAGCAGTATAATGCGAGCCGTTCCATCGTCCAAAGGGCCTGGCAACGATACCAAGAAACGGGCTGACTGAGCCACAGGACGACCGCTTCATAGTCAGTCAAACGCTACGAAATCATCAAGTTACGTACGTGGATCTCAAACAGAACCTCGAGGACGTCAGAGGTACACGAGTAAGCCTATGAACAGTCAGAAGGAGATTTCAGGCTGTCAATATACATAGCTATTGCCCAGCTCGGGGCCTTACATTGCTCCGTGAGCATCGAGTTTCCAGATTGAGATTCGCTCAAAATTTTTCGTCATGGACTCAACAAGACTGGAATAGTGTTTTATTCTCCGATGAAGCTCGAATATCGATTAGTGGTGAGGATCGACGTCGGCGAGTCTTACGAAGACCTGGAGAACGCTTCGCAGAAGTGTGCTTTGAGGAAATCACCTCTTACCGTGGAGACTCCGTAATGTTTTGGGTTGGTATTAACTCAGATGACCGTACCGAGTTAGTTTTTATTAAAAATCGGACACTTAATGCGCAAAGATACATAACAGAGGTTCTTATTCCTCATGCCCAACCCGCATTAACAGCAGTTAGAGACGAGTCTATTTTTATGGACGACAATGCTCGCGCCCACAGCTCTAGAGACGTTGATGTGTATATGCAGGAGGCCGGAATTCGTCGGTTAGACTGGCCAGCTAGAAGTCCCGACCTTAATCCGATAGAACACATATGGGATAATCTCAAACGAGGCGTCAGAGCCGTAAAACCAGCTCCAGAAAACATTCAGGCCCTTAAAAATGTGATCGTCGACGAATGGGAAAGCATGCCTAGCACATTAAGCGCATTGATTTTAGCTAGAGGTGGCCATACTCGTTACTAAATTTTCAAATTTCATGTTAAATTAATAAGCAATATTAAAAAATAGACTTTAGCCATTTTAATGTACCAGTATGCTCGTCTGTGGACTTTACATCGTTTTTTTATTTATTTGCATTATTAATGACTGAAGTAGGTAAAAACGATATCTCAATAATAAATAACAATATTCTCATCATATCGCCATATAAAATGCATCAAATAACAATAAAATAACTCTGATATGGTTTATTCCTATAAGTACACACATATATATATATATATATATATATATATATATATATATATATATATATATATATATATATATATATATATATATAAATATATATATACATATATAATTATTAATTTACAATATTTACGCATATATTTATCAACACAATACATACGTAGCTATCATAAATTATACATACACAAAAGTAAAAAAGAATTACAGAAGATGAGACAATATACCTCGACAAATTTACTTTCACTCATAAACAAATCACACTCAGATTTGACCGTTATCAGGTGGTTAACCAGTTGAATACTGTGGGAAACTAACACCAAAAGAAAATCGTTAAGAACATAAAGAGGAAGAAACTATACTGTCACATAAACAGACATCGGAGGAATTTTTTTTCACTATTTAATCATCAAGCTGTATTTGGCTTGTTGTGGGCTCCAAGTAATGGAGCCAGACTCTAACTGTATTTGCACTATTGAAGTATACATCAGGCAAATTGATGACTCGGGTTGAAGACCCTTTTGAATTACGCAACACGAATTCAAGTTTTCGAAACGATTTTTTGCTACATCCGCCATATGCCCACAAAAAGTTCGGGAATCAAATCTGACTCCAAAATCAACGAACCTATCCAGACGATACACTGTAATCCCGCTGACCGTATATTCGTATATTCGTTCTATTAATAGCAGCAGGTGCTCGGCTGTTACTCATTATTGAACATTTGTTTGCATTAAGTCGTAAGCCGCTTGCCATTCGCTGTCTGCTGCATGCTTGATGTCTGTAAAAAGTTTCATGTCGCCCGCAAATAATAAACAATGCGTAGTCTTCACCGCGCATCCAATATCGTTTACCAGAATTGTGAAACTAGAGGCCCGAGAGTTGAACACTGGCCCGCCCCCGATTATACAAAGTAAGTCTCGGATATAAATTTTCCTATTCGTACTTATTGCTTTCTATCCGTAAGATACCAAGAGAAAAATCATAAAGGTGAAACGGAGAACCCTGCATCGCCTAGGTGATTTAGTAAGATATCGTAGTTTACACCATCGAAAGCTTTCTAGTAGTTAAAATATGCAACATGTACTTAAAGTCCGCGGTCAACACGATAAAAAACATAGTCAAGGAGACATACAAAAAACGTCCGACACGAAACACATGCCGCTCATTCCAAATTTAATCTCTGTAGCTCGAGCAGATATTGCAAAATAAAACGAAATCAAATAATTTTTCCGGTACAGAGAGAATAGCGATCGGTGTAAAATCAGTTACGCCTAACGTCGTGCCATATATATCCCCGGTAATTTTCCGATGCAGGAATTAAGTGCCAGTTTTCAGCAAAACTTTAAATATATCTTCAAAAACGTCATAAAAAATATCAGCGCGAGCTTTAAATATGTACTCGGATGTACCATCCAGTCCCATTGATCTCTTCAGCTTGGAGAAAACAATTTGAAGGTCACAATCGAACACACATGTGACATTAAAATATATGACCAAAACGATGCACATTTGTTTTTTTAATTCAATTCTACATTATGCATTTAATCAGCTCTAAGAGTCTTTATATAACATTTAACAGTATACAGAAGCGAACTAAACATCTCGTAGTTTCTAGCCGATCGTTATCGTTTCCAAAATCAATAAAGATAATGTTTACGTTTGATATAGGTAACTGACTGCTAATTAATTCAAATCGAGTACTGTATCTTAGCAGGTTTTTTGATCTTGATGGCGATGTGAATATCGCTTATGTGTTCCCAGACATGCACCATGTTCACTTCGTCAATAAAGCACCAATCGATCCAAATGATCTCAAATAAACGACGATATAATAAGACAAAGTCCCCCTTTGAAAAAAATCAGTTGGTGCAAGAGTCAATATTAAAGATGGTTAAGCACTATAGAACATAATGCAATGTGTATATTCACGGATAATGTGGGATGAAATGAGTCCTAGCGCACAAATGGAAACGAGCATCGTTCCACGGTCGCGCTACCGTCACTGGATAATGTCACTACTAGCATCCTTATACTTACATTACATTATTGAAATAATATTTGTACATTAAACAAGTTTTAGCCCATGGATTAGATTGCTTGAGGAAGGGGAAAAATAGTGTCGTGACTTAAAAATAAAGTCCCCCTGAAAATGTTAAGTATTAGCACTGTAACATAAATCTATACACATAATAATATCGTAAAAAGACTGAGTTTGTACATTAGCTATTTTTAAATTAATTAAGTGCAATCTACTAAAGACACGCTACTATGCCTAAAACAACACATTTTAGAGTTTTTTTTTATTTGCATATGGTCGGTTTGTTTAGTTGTGCACGGTTATCTTTGCGGCGGCTGACCTGATTTGGATGCTGTTTCAGTGACGTATTTAGATTAGCTTGGCTTAACATTTAGGCATTTGGTATCATTTCAACCGGTTCACATATTTGTTGTGCATGCTGATATTAAAATCGGATCTATTTGGCTGCCGACGTCATTTATAAGCGTTTTGAGTAAACTTTATTTTCATAGAGTTCTGAGAGGAAAAAGAAAAAACATCCTGATGACTCTGAATTATTCTGAATTCCACGCTAACCAAGCCACATGCACAGTCAGTATGACATATTTATGTGCAATATTAAATTATAATAACTGCATTACAAAATTGTAATATTTTATAACAAAAAGTAATAGATCTATGTAATTTAGAAAACCACGATACGAATTCAATTCCATCCACATCTTTAATGAATATCGTGTTAACTAGCAATTATAAATACGCATTTTTCTCTAGCCAAAGACAAATTATGTTGCTACACCTTGAATGTGATTGGAAAGTAAGAGCATTTGGTCAGCGGCGTTTATTTTGAATGTCTGATTTTGCTTCTTTTGTATAATTTAATTATTTTGTGTTTTTTGACACCTCATAAATCACACTCAGTAAGATATAGTTTATATAGTTTATAAAGTTTCATTAATATTGTATTTTTATTAAATAAAAGCTAGTTTATGAAAAACCGTAAGCAATATAGATAGCATGGAAAATAGACTATGAGAGTCCCGTACACATTTTGGCACTTGTAAACGTATAAGCTTGAAAATCTATTAAAATATTCACAAGTAATAATTTTTCACAACGCAAATACATTGCAGTTGCAATACCATGTACCATGTACTCTATCTTTCACAAACAGAAAAACATGGTGCATATTTCAAAAATTACAAGATCTGGGATAGTCATTACAGTTTTCATGTAATCTCAGTAGTTCTGGAAATAAAAGGGCAGAATTTTATATTTTTGCATATTTTTAGAATGTCTTTTAGATATATAATTTAAAACTGAACAGAAAACATTTTTATGTTAATCATACCAAACATTTTCAAATGATACTGCATATGGTATAAAACAAATTTACAACCTCTATTCACTTCCTCTTTAACTGTTATAGGTCTATTTTTAAAAAATTGGTGGTGAAAAATATATTTGAAATATGTGTATTAACAAAATGTATTACTATGCCAGCTTTCAAGTTTCTACATCGATTGGTTTCTGAGAAAATTGGCTCTGAAAATAGAAATATTGTGTCTACATCTTCCGTAGACCTAAAACATAGAAGATATTTAGGATATCACTATAGTTTTCCTACAACCTTTGCGTGGGTTTCTAAGGACTCAAAAGTTGAGTAATTTCAAAAATAGTTGGGGTAACATATTTTTTTCGCATATTTCCCAGTACAACTCTGAAAATATAACACAAATAAAATTGTGGAAAAGAATATTTTTGCGACCCTTGTAACTAGCTAACTTTGTCCGCTTTAAAATTAAAGTAAATATATTTGCACTTTTACAATTTCAAATTTGTAAAATTTATTAATTATTACAAGTAAAATGATTACAAGAAAAGTATTAGCAGTATGAATGGCATCCCTCTCAAGCAAATCACTAAACACGGTGATTTCTGTGACGTTCATATTGGGAAAATCAGCACTTCGAGAAGCACTACTTGCAGCTTTGTGTTTTGTATTATTTAGGAGGATTAAAATATAATTAATACTTAGATTGAATTTGGCGGATAAATTTTGAGTGAGTCGGGCTGTTAAAAGAAGTCTGCGAGCGTAATAGATAGTATCATCAGTTTACACTAACGATTAACAGACCTAACTACGAGCGTATTTTATTTTCGCTTCATGGAATAAATTCAAAAGAGTATAATGGTGCTCGTGTTAGTTTTCTGGAGTTAATAGTGGCATGCTTATGCAATCAGTCCATGGATTCCTATCTAACATTTTGAGATATCATAAATATACGTAAACCTAAATGGATCGTGTCCAATATTCAAACCCGGAAAATTCATAATCTAATTCAGGTAGGTCAAGAACTTACTCATAAATTTGTTCATCTATTAATTAATTTTCATTTCCCACACTACATGAGCTAAATAAATAATGTCTCAACTAGTTTCTCTTAATAAATCTCTATTCTCTGCCAGTTCTATATCTTGTCGGTTCTGGGTACGCACCAGAACGTGCTGCGAAAAATACTGTCTTCTAAAAGACGACAATGCATTCCCAATGCATACCAGACTTTTGCTATATACATTTAGTGAATTGTAATTGCTTTCAAATTTTTGATACAAGATACCCTGAGAAATAGTATTTTATATTTCTGCCAAGGTCTGAAAGATTTGACAGAATACTGAAATTAACATTAAAGTTTCTTGGACTCGTAAGTAGAAAATTACAAAATGTAGTTTGCCCGGTGGTAATGTCCATCCTAATTATCATTTATAAAAGCGAGTACATTTCCACCGTTATTTTTTTTCTGTATGTATAAGTAGAAGTTAATGAAAATTTTGTCGCAGTTCCCTATTTCGTATAAGATCAGATTTTGCTCGTGGCTTCGCACGTGAATATTATTTATTTTCGTCAGGCCAATCCCAGCCGACTTATGTGTCTTACATTGTGCCTTGTTAGTTGTAACTGAAAAGTAGAAAAATAGATACCTACATAAAACAACTATAGTAAAATGTTGAAAGCAAAATGAATATTGCAAAAGACAGGCCTGTTCAGTTAACATTTAGTGGTATAGTTAATTATACACAATATAATTCACGCGTAACGCCGTCTGGCCTTCGAAAAAATATGCTTGTAATGATCTGGCTACGTTAGTTTTAAAGGAAAATTACAATGCTTCTATTTTGTTTTAAATGTTTTTGAAAGTAGGTATACGGTACTGAAACCAGAATAAGGAAAAAATCGATATAAACTTTTCGGAGGGTGTTTTACTTTCCTTTAAGTACTTGTAAAAGTACGAAATGTTAAAGGGTATTTAGTATAAAATTTCGTAATGTTCACGTTTTTGAAATTGAAAGTTGGGTTCTGGCATTTTTTGTCTTCCAAAGCAAATAATGTCATTAACAAATTTCATTTTCCTCATTCCTGCGAGAATTTCGCAAAATATTTATCTTTAATGCTACAACCAAAAATGGGTCTTCATGTAAAATTTCAAACTTCTGAAATAAACGATTTGAGATGTACTGAGATGTAGTAACACATATAGTTAATTATGCCTGATATATTCTTTATGTGCAAGGAGTTAAAGAAGAGAATAAAGGGTCTTCTATACCATAAAGCCACGTGTCTTAAGTTAACCATATTCCCCACACAATCATAATACGTGATAATCCTACCATATGTAAACATCGAATGTTTTTGATTTCTTCAGCATTCTTGGACAAAATACTACAGTGAAAGTGAACATGTTATATTTTATTCAATTGTTTATATTTTTATATTTTATTCAATATACATGTGTTTCGCGAACTTTGTCCTGACTAAGTTTGATACAATTTTAAGATATGGTGGAAGCAATGTTCTAAATGTGTGCAAGACAAGGAAACAATAACAGAGTAGCATGGAGACGTAATCGAGTTTGGATAAAATACCTCAACCCATATCTTCACCAGCAATATTTTATTTTAACCCTCATACGGAATGGCAACACAGTTTATGATTTACGAAGTAGGGAAGTGCCATCTGACTTTGATGTGTAAAGTATAGTATACCTTTCGTACGTATATCTAATATCTAATGGCATACTAATTAAATGCCCTATTCGATAAATTAAAAAACATTAGAATATCATTAAAAAGATTTGATCCTCAAACAAGGCAAAAAATATACAGAAAATGTTAAGCAACAACTTTTTAAATGCTATGGAATTTTATGAACGTTAACTTATTATTGTATAAGTTTAAAAATAAACTTAATTAACACATCGATATATTATACACAAGTGGTGTGGCTCAAGATTGCGTCAATGCTCTGAAAGAACTACAAAAAATATATTTTACACAAGTAATTCTAAGTAAAAGTCTTAATACGGGCGATAATGACGTCGGAATACTAATTTTTAAACCCAATTTAGCTTCATTAAGTATAAAATATGTTCCTTTCACAAATGCGAATAAAACTAAAATCGGGTTTGCAAGTTGTTATTGTTACTGAAATTAGATCACTTCCATATCAACTAACGACTAATTGTATAATCAGTACGAGTACCAAATATGCTGACGTCTTCTTGGTATCCGGTGATGAGTTGACTACTAAACACTTGTACAAATACCACACAGTTCTAACGAATTTTAATGTATACCACATAGTGAAGTAGAAAAACAAATTGAGACTTTATTGCAAGATCATAGACGTTATAAAAAAAATACCAATCTGAATAGCCCATTCCAACTTTATTAGTGCTCACGAAAACAAAGGATAAAAAATTGGAGGTTACTAATCGATTAAATTTTCATAAAATAATCATAACTAAATGGGAAAATAGAAGATGATAAACTCCGGCTTTCCAATATCAATGTAATTTTAGACTTGTATCAGATGCTATCTACTACACAATTTAAACCTTGATCAGTCATAATATCAATTTGTTTTAATTCTGGAAAACCGTGACCTTACATCCTTTATTGCCAAACCTGGGTGACAAACACCAAATGAAGGGAAAGCACTTCATTCACGGGATTAAAAATAAGTTCAAATGATTTTTCACGTGTAATGAAGGTAGCTAATATCCGGCCTCTCCTATAAAAAGGGTTTCGTTTATTAGGATGACCTCATTTTTTCGGTTTTCCGAATTACTATTCGGAAAATCATAAAAAAAATTATGAAATTTTCAAAAAATTAGTGAAAGTGACTAAGAAATGTCAATTTTTAAAGAATGAAATATTATATCTATGTGACTTTTTGGCCAAAGGCGGAATTTTTCCAGTTTTTACAAAAATAACAAGAGTTCAAAGTTATCTACTTTGTACGTTGAAAGTCATTTCGACTATTAGAAAATAACTTAACGTCACCACTAGCTCTTCCGTCCTCAGTTTTTTAGATGAAAACGAATTTATTTCACAAATCGATTCCTCCGGTATTCCGATGGGAGCAATCTTAGGTAAAGAAACTCACGAACATTGACCTATGCAAGTAGTCCTCTAAACAAAGCAATAGGAAGTTATATATTTTTAAAATTCCAGCATATTCTGGAACAACCTGATCACTAAATTATTTATATTCGATAAATGAAAATATTATAACAGTTGTATAAAGTGCAAATAAAGAAGAAGTAAAGAGTAAAAGTATTGTCCCTCATATAGACAACAATGAGCGACCTGATCAACCGCAATTTGCAGAAACATTAACGGATACCCTAGGATTCGATAAAAAAATGAAAGAGACAAAAAAAAAATATGGACATTTATATATATATATATATATATATATATATATATATACATATATACAAGTATAACATCGGTTTCAAATCATATTTTATGTGAGTCGAATTTGTGACGAAGTTAGTACTTTTCGTAATTAAATTAACTTCAATGAAATTTGTAATATAAAAAGGAAGGATAATGATGAGTCATTCATAAAATATTATTCGTAACCCAAAACGACAGATATTACCTCAATAATTCTGCCATCTCTCATAGTGTTCTAGCCAAATGTATCAGTATCGAAGACTAGATGTAGATGTCCTCCCACTACGATCCCGTCTCCTAAGTCTTCTGTATGTTTCATTATTGTGTATACAACGTCCTTAGCATATACCTTTTTCAAACTTGAAAACTTTCATTAATATTTTGTTTTATTTTTCTGCTGCCTCACTCGTATCACGGTTAAACTTTCTTGCGAACTGAACTTTCTTGTGAATGTGGCACTTCTATGGCAGTAATTGCCATAGTCCAAACTACACAGTAGAGCGTCTGTTTAGGAGAAAAAGAAGGTGTCTATCAAATTTGTAAGTATTTTTATAACGTTTTCTATAATTGTAACATGTTTTACTGTATTATTGCAATGATGTGACTAATGAACGAAAGAAGTAAAAAATATATTTTGTTTTATTATCAGTTATACATCCTAGAAATACCAAAGACATATATGTGACTTAAAAATATCCATAAATGTTTTGAAAAAAAATCATGATTGATTAAAAGAATAACTTAATTAATAAAAATAAATAATTACATAGATTTTTTAATATTATCATAACTTTACCTTCCTATTGTTTTTAAATTTGTCATTGGAACAATAATAATATGTTCTTTGCTCACCTCGTTCGACTCAGCCGTTCAAAAGTTACAATTTTTTTTATATTTAATAAAATCGTTATTATTCTGAAACGACTCGCAACTCAAATAATAAAATTATAAAAATCTGAGAAAAAACCGATTGCCCATGCCCTTTACGAATTGAATTCCTACCTGATATCTATTTTTATTATCTTCAAATTTTCTAGTTCATCGCCGGATAATAATGTTGTTTCGAATTCAGTTAATGCAATTAGGAAAAAGACGTAGAAACTTTTGTTGAATAAAATTATTTCAAAAAACTTGTACAATTCGGAAGTCATTGGCATAAACTAAATGAAAAATTATAAAAGATTGTAATGTAATACGCAGCAAAAGTAACACGTCAAGATAGAGAAACATGGCGTTTTATTATCGTTGGTTACTTTACACAGGTCAGATGTGAAGTAAAAGTGTAAATATAACTACAGTAAAATAAATATTGCATAAAAATAATGGGGGCTATAATCTTAATGAAGCAAACATTGCAAGGACATATTTCGTTTATTTAGTATGTTTTCTGAGCAACGTTTTATTTATTTTTAATAATTAATGAATATATGATTAAAATAGAGTAGCTTTTCAAGTTAAAACAAATTTGAAGTAAATAGGGTTAAATGTTTTCGCCATTTCCACATAACCACACGGAGCGCATAGAAATATGTACGCGTCGATAAATTGGTACTGTTATATAGATATGATAAGACAATTTTAATCAATAATTTTTTTGTGTTTTCGACATATAGATATAATTATTATCAGTCAATATTTAGATATAATTACAAATGAAAAATTGTTTAAAATAAAAAAATATATTGAAAAATATATTAATTTCCATATTGTTATGGCTTAAATAAAAAAATATCATAGATTATTTTCGGCTTATATCTTTGATAAAAAACCAAAAAAATGCATGCGATAATAATTAAGCAAGAGCCTCTATCTAGTCAGTTAGCTGGTGCTCTCTGCAAATAGGAGAGCCTCACATTAAAGAGCATCATGGTGACAAATGTTTGCCGCAGCCGACAACGGATGCACTTATGTATGCCATAATCGCGGGATGTGGTTATGCACACGTTCGCTGCCACATATGCTGTCCATCGCTGAAGAAATATAGGTGATATACCACATTGATACAAACTTGTTCTTCCTGCTAATAAATAGGGATTGTTTTATACCGTTTCCGTGGAAGTAATTTGTGATTTAGTGACTTTTGATATTTCTGTCTTCGACTTACATTGGAAAATATTTTATGGGCGAAAATTAACTAACTATGAATTTATCAGTATTTCCTTATTTATGAATATCTACTTAATTGAAGCCAAATTAAAATTAGATATTAAATTGTCAAACATTATTTTTAACCATTCATATATTTTATGTTCGATTTCATGAGTTGAAACCATTTAAAACTTTGTCCTTTTCTATGTACATGTAATACTATTGACTTTTCTATCACAAATTTATTTTTAATACCTTATCAATTAATTTCATTGTTTTTTTTTTAAATATTTTAATCTACCTGTGATAATATACTATCGTACAGTTACCCGCAGTACCTGTGATATTACAATAAGGAAGTTAGAAAATAAGGTAACATTTTTTAAATTGGTTATATTAGACTACCTATTTTAGTAGGTAACTATTATTTGGTGAAAATCTTATGAAACCCAATACTACGTTCACCATATTAATATACAGCCAGTTTATGTCTTTTCTTGGGATGTGAGAGATTTGGGACCTAGAATATTGAACATCTCTGGAAAGCCTGAACGAAAGTTTCAGCGTATTTATCTATTCTTGAAAACCATACCATAGTTCTGAGTTATATTTTCATTGCAAATATTCCGCAAGTACCAGTACTTCTAATTAACGTAATGTCATGGGAATAACTATTTACTAATGCTTCTTCACATAAGGATATCTCCGTGAAAACATAGTTCGAGTCGAAAATTTCGTAGCTCTTTAGTTTAATACTACCAAGTGGTTTGTTAAAGACGTCATTCCTTATTTTTGTAATTCATCACAATTAGTGCATGCAGTTTTCATTTTTCTCACTGATCGGCTATATTCCATAATTTGATTAATGTAATTCTTCTTATCAAATATTTCTGCCACAGTCAATAATAATAATTGTTTTCCTGTAGCCTTGAATTCAAATCTTCGGCACCCATCGTTTAATTTTCGAGCAAAATGGTTATCAAAGATTTATTGTCACCAATTAGTTAAAACATCTTGCCGAATAAATACATCTCAATAGTTCTATTTCCGTTTAGTAAAATCTTTCGTTGCAATGGTTTTCCACACTTTTATTAACCTAACTTGAAGTAATATTAACCTAATGTGACCCAGAATAACTGAACCTAACTCAACATAACCTAGTCTTAAACAAACTACAATAATACGTCTTAACTTTATCTAAACTAATTTAACATAACGAAACCTAACTAAATACAACCTATCTAACCTAACCTAATCCAGCATAATCTAAACGTGTAAATTAAACAACAATATAATATTACGTAACCTAGCATAATCTACCAATCTAACCTAAACTGATCAGATGAACCAAAGGAAGCTCTTGTGTTTTAGTTGCACTAAATACATTCTTCAAAACTTCTTTTGGCTACTTTTGGATAAATGGAATCAAAAGTGATCAAAAAGCGTCGCTTCTTACACAAGCGATCCGCTTAGTCAAAGATGAAAGTATTCACCTAGTAGCTACAACATTTGATGGATGTCTTATTAATTTGACTAAAAGTTTTAACAAAATGTGTGAGATGTCATTTTGAGCCTCGCCATCTTGTCACAACATTTAAAAATTCATGCAATGATGCCAGGATGACAGTTTTCTTGGATCCAGCACACATAATCAACCTTGTGCGAAATTTTCCAATTTTACGGAAGTTTATTTAATCATAATGGACAAAAGATAACAAAGGCACGTCTAGCAAATCTTCATAACTTACAGACGAAAGAATATTTCCATTTGGCAAATCGATTGAGAGCAGTACATATATACTTTAATATATGTACTGCTCTCAATCGATTTGCCAAATATAAAATAATGAAAGTCAGTCTGGCAACACAGATTTTCAGTTAAAATTGTTTCTGATGCTCTGGTATTTTATAAGAACATTGTTCAATTATCTGAATTTCAAGATGTCAATCCTACCACAGAATTTTTAAACATGATGAATGATTAATAAAATTAAAAATTAATAAAACCCACTGTATATAATCTAGCATGCATTTTTATGCATTCGACAGTCAATAATTGAACTGATATCGGATATGGAAATATCATTATTATTTTTTAAAGTTATTAAAGTAATGTTATAGTTATTACATAAGTGGCGTTTAAGATAAAAGCACCGATATCCAAAGAGACAGAACAATATTTAACATGTATAACTATTAAGAGTTAATTATATCTGAGGTATAGTTAAACACTCAAAGAAATTAGATTATTTTTTACAAATTATATAGATACCCAATGAACAGTAAACTAAGTTATAATATAATATTTTTATACTGCTAATTAAGAGATAACGGAAGTACAATGGATAAGTAATTTTATACAATGTAAATTAATTACTTTTATTAAAAATGCATCTTCAAAATATTTCTTCTCAGCTAATTAATTTCAAACCGAAACATTAAAATTACAAAACATCCTCTTCTCTCATGATATCGTTAACGATAATTAACCGAATGTTGCGTAGTGACATCTTTATATGTTTACACGTATCGTCGTATTGACCTTGACTCGACCAATCAAAGAATTTTTAGTTGCCCTCTTCCCCGAATAAAATGCTGAGTTGCAGTTGTATACAAAAAAAGCACATATACGCTTTCCTATGGTTTAATGTCTCTTGTTTAGGAATAAAATTTCGTACAAAATTTTCTCTAAACGTGTTTAAATAATGTCTTTGTAAATATATATAAAAAATTAAATAGCTTACATCTTTCTGCGTATATTCAAACAATAATAATTTTCACTAAATTTTTTTTATAACTAAATGAAACTACGTAATCTAGTAGAATATCTACTTTATTTAAATTATTAACTACGACCTAGATTTCGTTGTATGACAAGGTCTTCAGGTGGACAATTTGAAAAGATGTCATACAATGAAACCTAGGTCTTGGTTAATCATTTAAATAAAGTAGATATTATACCACATCACGTAGTTTCATTTACTTGTCGATAAAGATTAAGTGATAATGAATTTCTACAATATTAACGCCAAATATATTCAATAATTATTTTATACATTGCAAACATAACTTAAAGAAAATACACGTCATTCACTTAAATACTTTATTTTACTTGTTATTCTAAATAAAATGAATATTTTTTTAACTTAAAATAAAGGTTTTGAGGTTGATAACCGAACAAAAAAATTTTATAACCAAACAGAAAAATTCAGTGGCATATTGTTGCTCATTTTGACTAATATCGGACGAGTGAAAATTAAGAATGTGCAGTTTCCAAAAGGTATATTTTAAATTATGAAAGTTAACAGTAAAATTTAAATGATTTTATTATAATGTTTTGAATTTTACCGTTAACTTTTATGGTTTAAATCTAACATAAGGCACTTTTTGGTAAGTAAAGAAAAAGTGCTGTTAACATTGTTAAAGGTATTTTTGAATTGAAACAGACTTGTTATTTGATATTCAATTTGGTGCTCATATTCATATTGCTTAAGAGATGCTATCAAAGATTCAGCCTATCAAAAACATGGCATAGAAATCTATCATACGCTGTGTAATAAAAGATAGCCGACAGCGTATGGCCAAAGACACGGGCTTTTACAATTTCTGTTATAAAAAGGTTATGTTATTATATGCAGTAATTATTGCCTAATTGCCTTAATTTCTCATGTAAGCAGAATCTTACTGAACATCTTAAACGGGCATCTTATAACCTTTTTACCAAGATAGATTGCACTTGAACAAGCAGGTTTTGTTAAGCATGAAGATACCCTAAAAAATAACGAAAAAATCCTAATTGTGCACCAAAGTATTGAGAAAACCCGGGAATTCAACAAACTATATATATTTGCTTCGTTAACTTTTCCAAGGGGTTAATTAGGTTAAATAGCTACACCTTTCGGAAACGCTACTAGAGATTGGTACACTGGAATATATTGTAAACCTCCTCGGGCTTAATAAAAATGCAACAACCTCAATCAGAACAGACGACATATTGTCAAATCTCTTCCATCCCAGTGCAGTAGTTTGCCAAGGAATTATGATGTCGCCGCGCGTATTTAACATTTATATTGAACTTATATCGACAATTTTTATTTGGTGGCATTAATATCTAACAATGGCAGATGAACTGATGAAATCGAAAATGTGTATGACGATTGTTAGACCTATTTTGGGTAAACTGAGGAAGATACGAAAGTCTGATTTTGGATGTTTCTGTGATGTTAATCACAGAAACATCCAAAATCAGACTCGTTTGAGCGTTGGTGCTTCCGATTTTCCTCTATGCTGGAGAGAAATGGACACTAGATGAAAGTGAGAGAGAAAAGAAATGCATTGTTAAAGACGAATGCTTAGACTACTGTAGAATTATTTCGATACTAATATGCATTCATGTTCAAAGAATTCGTGGTCAAGATTTTGTCCAATATTGTACAAAATAGCGTAATGAAATTCTTCCGACATGTGTCGCAGCGTAGGAATGATAGTATTGAAGGCGTGGTGGTACAGGCTAAAATGGAATGTACCAGATCATGTAGGAGAATACCAATGAGATATATATCAGGTCAAGGCAGCCATGAATGTTCCCGTTAGGAATGCACCCGAAGAACAATTGATAGAGAGAAATATCTTCGAATCCAGTGGCCCATCGGTTATCTGTAATATACTTAACACGATGACCATGATCACTCTGCAGAGAGTGTAACGATTTAAAAGAGGTGGTGATTTTGTTCTATATATATGACGCAACATCCACTAAATAACATGATAATATAAAATCAAGTTCTTTTTATTAATATAGTCTGTAAATGTTAGTATGAAAAAAATATGTCCAACAGTTTAATGATATTTAATAAGATTGAGCTGACAACAAAAACAACTTTTCACAAGAACCATAACAAATTTGGTATGCCACTAAGCTTACGGGGGGGAACGTGTATTATTCGTGACAATTGCTGTGTATAGTTGATGGCGGGTAGTGGACGTGATAACGAGCGTATTCATAATTCATGGATCGCTATTGTGCGACGACTGCGCGCGTTCATTGCGTATGATAGCGCTGCTATGAATCAAGGTATTATCTGTAAGACGCGCAAGACCCGACTGGCAATATATATTAAATGGAAGAAGCAAGACTCGACTGGCAATATATATTAATAACAATTGCCTCTGTCTCGTTGGATATATCAGGCGAATTGATTTGAACCTACTCTTCCGCATGTGTCTACAGTGTTCATTTGGAGTTCTGCTCATTTCATTTTTATTTAATAATCGTTTCAATTAAAACATCGTTGTTAAAGTGAAACAGGCTAATTAATTAAATAAATTAATTAAATTTGGACAAATAAAAGAGTTGGGAAATATAATACGTAATTTATGTTACTTAGGATACATTACCGCGCGAATATAAATTCGTTTGTTTTAATCTTAATTAAACTTTTCGCAATCAATATAATAAGTATATAAGTATGACTTAAAACATAAATATAAATTTAGTATTTAGTCAAACATTGGAAAGGTTTGTTACGAAATAGATTAGTTGTTTACACATATCTACTTAACCGCTCAACCAGAATTTTTTTTGGTTGAAATAGAATCATTTACATATACCATGACACCATTCGCAGTGCTAATTTAACTGTATCATCGTCTGTATTATGTATAATGACCAATAAATCTAATATGGGCTTCAGTATGCAATATTAACTTTTTGAACCAAATTCTGTGTTTGTTTTCACGTTTTGCTTCTTTCGCTACAAAAAACCCAAAATAGAGATTTAAAGACGAGTGAATTAAAAATATGAACATAGCTTACGTTCATACTATAAATACACTTAAAAGTAAATCTAAATATTTCCCATACATTATAAGTAATTAAAAATGAGAATTAAAATTATTTAACACAAAAGAATTAGGATCAGCTTAGTTAGATTCTATATAGCTATTTTCGACTATGGCTTTTTCTAATATAGCCTGCATTGCACCGTTAAGATTACATTATAATTATATAAATTAAAATTAATTAAGTTAAATATTACTTAAATAATTACAAAACACAATTGTATCGATGTTATCCAGTTAGCCTCAATTTAAAATTCGAATTCAGTAAAAATGTTATTAAATCCATCCAGTAATTTTCATGTTCTATTGGTGCGTTTAAAAAATAAGTACAAAAATTTTGAAAATAATTTTTTTTTTTAAATATCTAAATGTTATATCTACAATAATAATCAAATATGATACCTATTCCTATACAACTTTGGTAAGTTTACGTTATATGAGTACGTGTTTATTAATATTGCAGACGCTGAAAGATTATAAGACAAATCATGGGATATATTCAGGTCAAATATAAAAATTTAAAAAATATTACTAAACATAATGACTATGATGACTTTCATATCAATGTACAAAGTATGACATGGCGTTTTATAACATGCTGTGATATGTGATTGGTAATCTGAATGATATGAACCTGCCAGATTTCAATTTAATATTATTTATTAAATTTAACGCCATTACTAAAAAAAATAAACAATTACTTATGATCATCTGAGGAACATATGTAAGTAAAGCAATTTGGTAGACTGCAACTAGCACCTTAATCATTGTAGGGTAATGGGCATAATTCAGGGATAGTTGGAGATTGCTTGATTGCAGGTCGAAGCGGGTAGGATGCTTTAGGTGCAGGTCACCTAAAAGTTATGTCCAAACTTTTCCTGCAAAGTGCTCATTCGGTTCCAATTTCTGAACACATTACTTTTCTTTTTCTAAACGCAAAAGTGAGATTAGAGACAAATTTTAATTTTTTCGACATCAAGTCGCTTATACCTTAAATTAGAGAGCACAAATACGATAAATATAGGACAACATTCATATTTGTAAAGTCATATCAGTCTTCATTTTAGTCTTAGACGTTTCTTTTTTGTATTATAATTAATGGTCTATCGTTCAAAACCATTACGATTCAAAGCACGAACAAAAGGTAATATATGACCATCGATATTAATACTGTTAATTACGAAGTTTAATTTGATGCATACAAAAATGTTCAGCATTGAAGGATATATATTTTTTTTCTATTGTAATATTTTGTAATATTTGTATAATTTTGTAAATGCAAAAATATGTCAGCTAGTAAATATTTAAAAGGTTTAAAGCAAAAAACTTAGTTGCTTATAACTTTTTTATCTATTATATAGGCTAACAGACATAATTTTGCATTGAAGTATGTACTAAATACCACTGTCCTAATTTTTTTCATATTTTTGGCATACACGTCGAAAAGATGAGGGACGAACTATATACTACAAAATGCTCGTATGTAATGAAGATGATGACGCCGTTTTAAAAACCTATTACTACAAATTTTACTTTATAAAATCTCTTTAATGACACCTCGCTCGATGAAATCGGTGAGAATAAAAAATCGTCACTAAGTTTCATGTGTTGGGAGGTTTATTCTTTCTTGTGTATTTACGTAGTTTAAATATGTCTTCCTGTAAAATTTACGAGCAGTTGCAACCATTCTCGAGACTCGAAGAGCTAGTATGCTATGATATGTGAATGAACTCAGTGGCTTGAGGAATTATAAGGGTCAAATGTTTGCTATACGTAGGTCTATAGAACTTTAGAATGTTGCGGATTCTTTGTGCATTCATTGAGGTTGGAGCGGTGTAAAATATTATTTCTATATATGAGCATATTATTTTACCTACCGACTTATTAATGTTAGTATTCTTCGATAAAGCTACATTTAATAATTTAAATGTAATAATTTGCTATCATTAAACATAGACCGAAACAAGGTAATTCGATTTGCAATTATAATTCTTTCGTATGTAATACAGTACTCTAGTTTTCCATGATTACTTTCTCGGTAAATAACATATTGCCAAATATTTTTATTGACATAAAGTTTTTTTTTATTGAAGGTAATGAAGAAAGACAATACAAAATGCATGTATGTAATTAAATAATATATATGAAGTCTGAAAAATTCCATGGTGACATCGAGTTCGATACGGCGCGAACTGTGTAAGCGGATGGTAACGGTACCCCTTAATGGACCGAGGCGCGTGACATAATCGTCCGCCAGCCGCGTTAAACCTGATGAATTATGAGTTAATATAATATTAATTAATGAAGACGTACTTAATGCGCCCCTGTCTCCCGCCGTACCCAAGTGCGCCGCGAGGAGAGAACAGCTCCGAACAGGCCGTCCGCGTTCGTTCGAGAGATAACTTTTCATCGGTTCGAATTGATGAGTTAACGTTATTAGCCGCTGAAGTCGTGATTTTAATAATTAACTGGATTTAAATTATTTTGCTATATTAATATTGTAGTAAACTAGTGAGTCCAAGTCTAGTGAGTTTGAAAACACTTGAATCGAAATCTGGATAGCGTGGGTTTAAAACTCATTCAGACTAGAAAAATATTTTCTGTGCAACAGTAATTTTAAGATTAAATTCAATAAATAATGAATGAAGGGGAAGGTTACCCAATGGCTTCAGTTATTTTTAAATTGTGCCAAAATTTAATAAGTGTAAAATATCATGTTTTTGTTTATTATAAGTTACCCCACATGGTATAAATTAAATTCTCTGGGAGAATTTAATAAAAGAAAAAAAAATCATTGTGTATCATTTCCTCTTTTAAAAGATTCTATTTTCTTAAAATAAAACAGGATGATCCCCAAGTATTTTTTTAAGTTACTGTCGTTTATTATAACCTATATCTACTATTATATGTCAAAAATCATAACATAACGCCCCACATTATGTATACCCAAAATCCGTGGCGAGTTCAACTACAGAATAGAAAGTTGCAAAATTAACAAATAAAATCGCTCGACACGAGATGGCTGTAGTGTTGTTTCCGTTTCTATGGAGATATATATTTTGACAGTTTGCATTGAATACTGTGCTTGTAATCATTTTGTTGCTTTAGAATTGCCTTTTAATCTAATTCGATGACTTTATTTTAATATCATTACTTGAAAAGTGTACTTATTGTTGTATGAATCTAATACGACTTAACTAAAAGCATAGTCTAAAATATAGGTACAAACAAGAATGTCGCCAAAAATAAACACGCAATAATATAATGTTAAGCGCGCTCCACATTCCTGCCAAAACTACATGAGAATAGCCAAATACGACAGTGTAGAGGCCCTATTCGGCAAGTCTCGCATATACTCGTGTAGTCTTCATTTTTTGTCGGTAAACGTGGCCGAATCAAAGGGCTTTCGTATAGTTTTCTGTTTGCGTGAAACACTTCCTCCACATTCTCGCCACCGACGCCGTCAGTCCGCCGCCAGTAACCTCAGTGCGCCTACATTTCACCTTGTTCTGTTGCGATGTATTGATGTCATCCACCATCATCGTCTATTCCAACGTCTCTTAATAACTTTATTTTTCTCGTATCAACATAAAATTGTAGTAGGCTTCTGCACATAATGCTACAGCGACAGAAGTTTTTAATACACCGTCCACGTCCATCTTGTACAAGTATCGAATGGTCAACTGCGTGAGCGTGAATGTGGACTGCGCTTCTCGGGTCCCTTCTCCTGTCTCGGTGAGATCCGAGATGCGACCTCTCGAAGAGAATGTGGAGCGAGCTTCAATGTTAAGTTTAGTGAATAAAATATATATTATTGCTTATTTAACTTATAAATAAAATATGGTTATGATCCGTACCGTATGTATTTGTTTTAATATATCCTTTAGTATTTTTCACATCCATCACAATAATGTTTAGTATCGCTTATCCCGAGTCTTAATAATTTAACACGAGTGAAGTTGGCATGTCCATAATGTTGGCAGTCGGAAATTTAAAAAATTTTTTTTTTAAAAAGACTACTAAAAAAATAGTAATGGGATGCAAATGCCATTGCTCAATTCCAGTCGTCAATATTTAGTTATCCCTGCTACTTCCATGGAGAATGTATTTTTTATTTCAATATATTGGCGGAAAACAATAAAACAATGTAAGTTTGCATTGCCTAAACATACCCCTTTCAACCTGGGCTATTGCTCTCAAAAATCGGTGTAAAATTTTAAATCATTGAAATAAATTACTGCTCATTGAACTTCCGTTGAAGTCGACATTTAAACAAATTTAAATTAATATAAGTATTTTAAACACGTGAATTCAACGTATGAATGAATAATTTATTAAAATTCTTATAAATATTTTTTTCATTAATGCGATTTTTACGCCAAAAAATGATTTTTTTTCTTTTTAATTTAATCAAAAAATTTACCCGCATATTTTTATTCATAGTTTTTTTTTTACTAGAATTTTTATACTAGAATTTATTCAAAATCGGTCTTAACAATAATAAAGTCTGTAATAATACTGACATGCATTAGTCAAGAAAATATGTAATCGGAATTAGTTAATGTGATGTAATATTATTGTTCCAAATATACTTTCTGAGAAACCACACAATATTGAAAAGAAATATAGACTCAATTATATTCTGATATATAATTTAATCTGATATTTTATACAACAAAATATTTTATAAAGTCAAAGAGTTTTTAAAGATTGTTCTCTAAAAACTGCAGTAAAGTTATCAGTTTTCTACTTGAATATTAAATAAAATGATTATGCAACACATCTACTGCAGCAAAACTTATAAAAAATGATCTAATTAAATTTATTTGTGTTAGTCAATGAATGACGAGATTATTTACATAAAGTATCCGTCTTGTGTACTTACTAAAAACATATAAACTATGCAAATAGTATTAAAAATGTACAAAGTGTCGATTAATTTCACGATGCGTTAAATCCTGACTAAATAACATTATAAATGCAAAAGCGTATTTGTTTCTCTTTATTTTACCTCACAACGGAAGAACAGATGAACGAATTTTTTCACACGGAGATATTTGGGAAAAAATTTAGTAGACTACTTTTTATCCCAGGAAATCTCATTTCTTTGGAAAAAAACGGAATAATCAAGCAACGCAATGCAACGCAAAAGCGGATCGAAGTGTTTTTTATACGCAATATAAAGGAGCAACAAAAACACCATACTCAATATCTAACTTCCTCTAAGAACTCGAACTATTCTTATTTTCATTGTTATTTCTAACATAATGTCGCGCAAACAAATATTTACTATTTAATTTCCTTTAATCGTTCCAGATGGCCCTGCATATTTTAATTTATCTCTATAAGTTTATAACTACAAACACACTAATGACTCATAAAAAACAACATTTTAAGAGTAACATACTTTCAAAATAACGAGAGTTAAAAACTTATGTTCAAACACACATATTAATCTAAATGTAGTTTTAACTAGAACTTTATTCAAACATCGAAATTTTGTGGTACTATTAAGTCTAGCTTAAAATATTTGTTGTTTTATGTCTCCTCTACTAAACTACATGTTCCAATCTAATACTAATAATGACATTGCAAAATGGTGTAAGCCAAAAAAATTGAAGCTTTGCTTTTAATCACAATGTACACTTGCTACCGTTTCAATTATCTGGGTGCTTGAATAATTCACCGATTAAGCAAATATAAAGAAAAAAAAATTAAAAACTCGCGCTTCAATCTTAAACTCTGACTTATTTCGGCAGATATCGGGCGCCACTCCACGCAGTTTGCTGGACCGCGGAACGCAGACGGCTGGTGACAGCTGCTGCTAATTGTTGGACGCGGCTCTTATCGAAAAATTAATTTCGTCTCCAGCTTATACGAAGCCACGTATAGCTTTACGCACCGTTTATTAAATACCGACTGTTGATGCCCGCTGGTTGCCTAGCGCCATTTCTGAAATGTTTTTTTTTGTTATTACTCAGTTGACCTATGGGGCGACGTCATTAAATTGTTTCGATTAGACCAGAACTATGAGGCAATATGTGAGCGATAAACGATATCATTGAAATAAGAGTAAATAAGAGGTAATCAAAGAGAAGGAAATTCTTATAAAATCAGTTATTAATAAAACCAAGCAAATATCTTGATAACATTGCATGATTTAGAGCAACTGCAAAAATACTTCATTTTGAAATTTAATATGCTTATTCTTCTAAAATTACATATTCTAAGGCTACAGGAATATGAGGTCAAAGATTGTTGCGTCCACAATTCGAAGAGAATGCTCGTGTTTTCATTATTTCAATGTAGTTTGTAATGAAAGTCCTAGATGGCCCCAAAATTGCTTTCTACAACAATTTTTTCACTATGAAAGTGTTAATGACTCTATTGAACTCTGCTATAAACATACTCTTATATACTGCCAAACGTGCCTCTTTTAATTGATATTAAATATAAAACACATTTTTATTTTGGTCGATAAATCACGGTTGTGAACCTATCTATTATTATAATTACCAAAATCTTACGAGGTCTTAATACATCATCAACGAAAAAATTATATATTTCCAATATTTACTTGCTGTAAAATTCGTGCATTAAAAAGGTAAGACAATAAAATATGTAAGTTATTCAATTTTAATTTATCTTAATCAAAAGTTGTATATATAAATTGAAAGATTATTTTGCATTTCAATATTTAATGAAAATTAGTTATAACAGTGTTTAAGTTTTTTTTCTACGGGACTTTGTTTAGCGATTATGAAAATGTTACTCAAGCTGTGTTTCAAAGTAAAATTTTGAACAAAACACCTCTTATATATTTGTTACAACACCATAATAAATGGAAATTAAGTACATGAAATGGGTAAATGTTATTTAGCGTTGGTTGAAGACTACCATAAATATCTACGAGAAGCAGCATCAGCGTTCTGTGCTAAATAATCCTAGAAATCAGGGGAATCAAATTATTGGTTGGACGAATAAATTTTTAGCCGTAATTAAGGAACCTTTATAGGAGTTCTGCGCGCAATATCTTAATATAAGGTAGGTATAAATAAGCCAAACTGCGCTGATATTTTAAAAGTTTAGGCCAAGATGGGTGGCGCCCGACATGCGTGCACTTAACCGTAACATTAATATTGAAAGAGTATATTTCAGAAACGAAGTAATATACGAAGATATAAATCATTAAACATGCTTATCTTATTTTGTTTTCAGGAAAATTTTCATCAAATCAAAAATATGGATTGAAATCAAAATCCACGTAATGGATTTGAGTCCCGCCTGGGGACGATTCGAACACCACTAGCCTTCTTTTGATTACACACTGTTGTGTTTTTTTTTAGTTAATAACAGATATATGACATTTTCAGAAAGGTACCTGTAAGTTAATAATCCCACAAATTAATATTGGGGTATCGTCATTCCTAAAAACATATTCTAAGATATTTGATAATGGAAGCTTTTATCTATAATTTATACGCAGAAAGTAAACAAAAGAATTAATTCACATTTTCATTTTAGTTTCTGTTCTCGCCGTGAATGCTATCCGGCACTTGAGTCGATCGAGATGATCACAGTAACTTGCCGCTGGATATTTCCTTTTCCATTAAGCTATCAACATTTTTGCTCAAAGCTTTTACTCACACTTTCAAATGCTACTAGGTCATGGTATAGGAACGTGGAAGGGAACTATAGTTAGTAATAAATATATTTTTTATTCACAATTAAATGAAACTACGTGATGTAGTATTATTTCTACTTTCTTTAATTTCTTTACCACGACCTAGGTTTCGTTGTTGTTTTATTACAACATATTCAGTTAGGATATTAGCAAAGAAATCTTTGCAAGAAATAATATATCAATAATATATAAATAATCTTGAGAAATAATACTACATCACGTAGTTTCATTTAATTGTGAATAATGAATTTCTACAAAATTAACGCCAAATATATTCAATATATTTTTTATGTTAAATGTTGTTCATAATATATATATATATATATATATATATATATATATATATATATATATATATATATATATATGTATATATGCCTCGTAAAGAATACAATTTCATTAAAGTTTAAACAATTATCACACAATTCATTTGCATAATTCAAGCTACACTATATACTTGTAACGATACAAGTGCAAATATCAATTAACAATACATAATAAGGAGGTCTTGGTAAATTAATACACTCCGCCACTTACATGCTGAAAAACAAAGGCTTGATTTACATAATACATATGGAGTATGAATAACACGTCTTGCGATGAATTGCCGAATTATCATTTTTATAACACTCTCGAACATGGAGAACGAACTCCGCTCCCTTGAAACGATTCATGATGCAAATTTAACCGGTTCACTAAAAAAGAGCAAGGAAATTTCATTACTACTGTATGTAAATAGAAATTAATTTCGTAAAATAAATAACTACAGCGTGATGAGAAGGATTGCACAAAAGTATTAAAATGGTTTTGGATGCCGAATGGAAATTGATATCCTGTTGAGTCGAAATAAATATTATATTTATATTTTTACTTAAAACCATTTTATTTATTTGTTTATTCTTGGAAATATCTAACGAATGAGGAAGTGAACGAAAGCGGTATTATTGCTATAAAAACAATATTTTACGGCCAGCTATTACAGATGAGTAGTAATAGACGTAGATGAATGATGCATGCGTGACCAAACCAAGTGATACGTTAGGAATAGGGGAGGGAGTGCGAGCTAGTAACAAACAAGAAACAGGTGTGATTTTGTCTGTGGATATTACGTAATTGGATTAGTATTGAGCAAAAACATGGAGGAAGTATTTTCTATATTTATAAATATATAGTGAAATTATATGCTTATATACTTATACTTTTACTATACTTATAGATAAAATGCAGTTATCTTACCCCTTAAGACATTAATCAAGAACGTGACTTGTCCTAAAGCATCTTTTAAAATGAAAGAGTTAGGTAGTGTCTTTTATTAATAACCACAAAAAATATCTTATTTAACATGCTCAGTGTGAATGAAACGTTTATGGCATTTAGCTAATATTATTTTCAAAATATTAGATATTATAAAAACAAAACTAAAATGGGAACATATGCACTTTAGAACCAGGGACATTTCGACAATTTTTTTGAAATCTTATGAAAGTATACACATTAAAAACTACATAACTGGAAAAAAAATTCTGTAGCTAGTAACAAACCATTTTCAAAAAAAAATACTCACCAGAAATATGTCGAAATTTGTACATTACATGGTTATTTCACACTATATTCACAATTAATTTATCATTAGACATCACATATTTGACACACACAGAAAGGAATTAAAAAATTAATGAAATTGAATCACTTCAAATAAACTTCTTATAAAAATTAATTTTTAAAAGTCTTAAACATCAAATAAGAAAAATTATCAATTATACCAACTTAATATGTTTTACTATCTTTATAATTCTTTTCTTTTATGGCTATTAAATTTTGCATTTGCCATTACTATAAAAATATAATTATGGTAATTAATTTTTAAAATATAAATTTATAATGTACTACGTATAAAAAAGAATGGAAATGATATATGTAACTAAAATAATTTCCGGCCGTGGCTAATGTATTCAAAAATCGTTTAAAAAATAAGTTCCAAAGAAATATTTGTTATAAATATTTTAAAAGAATAAGGAAAATTCCAGCCCAGTCCAGCCCGGCCGGACCAGACTGGGCTTAATTTGAATAATCAACAATAAATATTCCCAATATTAAACTTTTTATTAGTAATAAAATTAATAATAAAATGGAAAAAATAGTATGTGAATTTAAAATATATTTAAAATTTAGGCAACTACAAAGTAAAATGAATGCCATAAAATATCCAAAAACGATATGTGCCATAATACAAATAGACTTTATTGTTTCTTGAAGGATGGTGCCACCATTTAAGCAAAATATAGTTTGTTTTTAAATTGGCATGTTAAAAAAAAATATTAAATTTCGATAATTTTTCATAACAAATTATGCTTTTAATTGATATAAAATATAATATAGTAGATGATAAAATAATAAGTGAAATAACTGAAAAAAGTCGTTAAAATATGTTCAATCACAAACAAAATCGTCATGTACAAAATTTTTCAAATTATTTTTTTTTTATAATAAATAAGCATCAGCTGCAAAATATCTTTCCAGGTATGTAGTTTTTAATGTGTATACTTTCATATGATATCAAAAAAATATCGAAATGTTCCTGGTTCTAAAGTGCATTTATACCTTCGTTTGTTTTATATTGTATTTTGTGGCACGTTGCCGAACGTGTAGGAGTTTTCTTAAAAATAGGGGTTTGAATATACTGAATGGAAATGTGATGGTCACTTATGTAGTTTTTTTTGAAAGTTAAATCTAACTTAACAGAACGACAAATTATTTCAAAATATTTTTAAATTATTTATGAAAAATATGTCTAAAAATGAATTTCTTATTATGTGCAGCAATTTACTTAACGATAAATATGTAAATAAGTATACTTAAAGGTAAATATGTAAATATGCAAGTAATTTTAGTCACATGTGTTGCCATTCGGTTGGAGCTGCGTAAACAGTAATGCTCCGTAAGCAACAGCGTGATTCTAGTTCGGCGAACGTGACTAAATATTTGCCGCTGAAGATGGGACGGCCGATGCCCGATAGTTGGGTCACAATAACGTTCGGTGAACTGATACGATCCGTACGTGCACTACATCCGTCAACATAACAACATAAAAAATATTTCGTTTTAAGTAGAATTCGTTTTCTTCAGAAGTTTGATAAACGTTGCCGTTATTGTTAGTATCTTGAAATTACTAACAGTAATATATTTTTTATGGACCATAATAAACCGATTACAGCCTTTTTAAACGGTTTTTTGAATTTAAACTTTTTAACTTGCGTGACTGGATGGGACTATCACTAGAGGTCCTTTAAAGATATTTCGTTTCTAAAGACAGTGAGCTTGCATTCTTTTTTAATGTTTGACATGATTCAAGTAGTAAATAAAATTCGGCAATTTATCGCCTAATTTACGACAAATTTAAAATTGCTCGCGCTGTGACTGCAAGGCACACATTTCAAGTAAGTATTCTTTATTTTACACAAATATTGGGGACTGCAGTGGATATGACTGGCAAGGTTGATATCGGCGCCGATATTATTGGCTGACGTTAAAATGCTCCATAGAAATGTATGGGATTTTGCGTCCATTGATATTCATGTCATCAATATCGTATAGGTGTTGCGTCGAACAATATGAGAATGCCTATGTCCGATATATTAAATACTTTAATTTTCTTCCATTAATTATCTTCATTATTTTTTTAATTATCTTCATTTTAAATTAATTTTATAATTTTTGCCAAATACCACACAACGGTCGTCATATGGGTTGAACAGCCTATCGTCCTTCGGCCAGCTAACTGCAAAATTATCGTATTGCATTAAGAATTATTATTTGAATGTCTATTAAACTAATGTCCTTATATTTGCATGCATTTATGTCCAACGAAAATCTTTCCAGTATAGTCTTGTCTCTGTTCTTCCATATACACTTCAACAGTATTAGAATCCTGTACTCGAATGTCTATTAAAGTAATGTCCTTATATCTGCATGTTTCTCTTAATAAAATTTCAGCTGATAAAGTTCCACATGCGAGAAGTATCAGTTCACTATAGATGAACAAGACAACCTAGGTTTTCACTATCTACATTTTAGTTGTTCACTACCTACATTTATATTTACACATACATAGAGAACGCATATAAGTTGCTTTTAACTTGATGATTTTGTCCAACGTACTGTATTCCAACCCAAAATGCAACAGAAGTTTCACAGCACATTCTAATTTGAAACATATAAAAGCATGTGATGTAAAAATATTTAATACGCCCAAGTACATCTTAGAACATGATATAATGACATATATTGAAAGTCTAGTAATGCTAAGAGCATTCACTGTTTTAATGATGCATTCTAATATTGGAAATATAAGTAAAAAAGGGAAAATGAAATATAATTGAAATCTGACGGTTCAATCATAATTATTTTTTTTTAATTTTCATAAACAGTGAGTAGATTATCTAAGAACTTCGCAGAGAGATATATTGGTTTGATATCTTACTCAGTTCAAATACCACACAATATTTTGTCTTGTCCACAATAGCCTACTGTCCTTCGGCCAGTTAAACAAGTGTAATATACTATTATACATTTTCAATCCTTCAAATTCTTCCAGTAATCATAATTCTTCCAGTAATCAAATAGTAATCAAATAGTAATAAACAAAAATGTAAGATCAATATTTTGACTCTACTTACCTTCAGACTACATTTGCTTATTTAACAGCATGTATTTTGGACCTTTAAATACTTATGTAATATAATAAATTTATTTTTAAAACTGTCAGTTGCGATATTAGATTTAAAGACAGATAAAATTTTACTTCGTTTTCTAGTTACTTTCCACCGTCTCAAGAATTTCCAACTTTCCCGTTCTCATTATATTGTTATATTATTTTGTTGGTAAACTTAGAATGTTACGTCCGTACATAGCCAAGTTCATAATTCATCCTTAAGTTCCTAGCAAGTTTCGATAAAATTTATTCACAGGCCTAATTCGATAACGTGTTACGTAAGTGGTTGTTGTGAATTCCTCGAATGCATATTTCAGTCTGCCCCGAGCGTGGTCTACGCACTCATCGCGTGACTATTTGCGGCTCGCGTAATTGTTTTCCTTCTTGGAAGGTTGGAAATAGGTGTCATAGAAATAAATAATGCCTAAAGTATTTGATAATGATTATTGAGAAGCAAAATATAATTATGTAATACCGAATATTCTAACAGCAGTAATATTGAAATAGCACATTTTCATAGCGCGTATATTTAAAATATGTAATCAATGAAAATGAATTATTGTAATGTAAAAATTAATCCATTACTTATTGAAGGTTGCTACAAAAGAAGCACGGATAATAGTAGGGCTATTATATCATCCTTTTGTATTGCTACGTATCAACTTCCAAAGAACTATTGTCTTTTTGTTATTTTAAATTTTGAACTTATATATTTATGCATTTTCATTAAAATTATTAAACTATTGAATTAAGAAGGAAGGGGTTAATATCAATAAGAGACGATGGGTGTTTCCAAAGGAAACGTTAGTGCATAAACACGAATCACAGCTGAGTAGTTGTGTTTGTATTTTCGTAAATACGTATGTATGTGCGCTTTCAAAGAAATATAAAATCAGTTAACAGCATCCGACTAACTAAGGATTTCTTGTTATGTAACAAAAAATCCGCAGCTGGTCAACAACAGAATGAACAAAACGGTTCCCGAGGTCAGAAGTCCGTTTAATCATTGAGTTTTACGGCTGAAAACTATGAACCTACGTCCTAAAAAACTAAGGAAAAACTTATTGGATTTAATAGAAACGGATCAACTTCTGGAAACAATAGTATGAATACTCTGTGTATTCATACTATTGTTTCCTAATTATAACTGAAAAAGTATTTCTGAAGCCCAAAACAAAAATCTAATTTTTTCCATGCACTTTGCCACGTTAAGGTCGTTGCTATGGTTACAATGTTTGAAAGCTTAGGTTCTAGAGGTTATTATGGCTTTGGTTTAAAGATATATTTCTGTTACAACTCTAATAAGTCTGCTACTCTACATCGAAATCAACCAATTATGTTTGTGATACAAAGCGAGGTTGGTTGATTTAATATTATAATTATGCTGTCGTACTTTTGTTAGTGTAATTCACGGATTGCTTCATTTTAACAAATTATATTCTACCTATGTTTTCGTAGGTGCACACATTCGTTCATGTTCGTATCGTGTACAAGAGTTCTTATTAATTATGCTTTATAATCTAAATACAATCAACCTTCAAAAAGCTAGAAATACTTTTCCTAAAGAGAAAAAAATATATTTAAAAGCAGTACCCGATTAGGGCGCGCCGTCTGCTTACTGCCCGCAGTCACCCCCGCTTCGCAATACCACTGGATTAATATGCCAATTACCCTGCAATACGATACGATACGATACTGATTCGATACGGTGTGAGTTGCAGTGCAAAAATATTTTGATATAATTCATATCCTTCGCACGATTATTCATGAAATCTTTTTATCCACAAATCCACAAATCGTTCACAGTCGTATTTCATCCAATTTTCCACAATCGATTTAAGCAGGTTCCCAGAACTGTCACGGCCCAAGTAACTATTAGATTTACGTCATGTTGTTACATTTTTTATTTAGGTCATATTGTTATATTTTTGCCGAGTGATTGAAATTAATAATTTTAATAATGAAACGATTTGAAGACAATCAAACTCTGCCTCATTACATCAAGTAAAGTCACATAAATAACCATACGCATCCCACTACACGGTACATGCGCTTATTTGCTGAAAAATGTATTAAAATCGTTGAGTGCATTCTTAATTATAAACACGATTGGTTGCTTAATTTATTTTAAAATATGATTTCTTAGCACAATACTAACCTATTTTACAACAACACGATATTATTTAATACAAGGATGACAACTAATAACCCGCCATTTTATTCTAGCGATTTATAAAAACTTCACGAATATCTGTGATCATATAAAGCTGGGGTATATAAAGGCCACGGCTTTTGATATTCTGTTCATTTCGCAACTGAGTTTCGGCGAGTAAAGAAGGAACAAAATATGTAAATTTCACACAGATATCTTAAAATGTTTTTTCTTCGTGAATTCGTTTAGGGTAAAAAAAGAGAGTACATGGGTGATGATGCTCATCTACTATAAAGCCATGCATTGGTTCTAAGGATTCAAAGAGGACAATTTGTATGTGTCCGATCAAGGGCGACCTCCTGCGTTACAATAAAAAAAACGTTTAAAAATTCTATTAAAGCAGATTCCAAATGCAATGTTAATAATTACAACATTACAAATGATCAACCCATGTTACGAATGGCGTTATTTTTTTATATAACGCTATTCGTAACATAATATTCATTATTTAAATCCTTATTTCCCACAAACTACCCCTTAAACGGGTGATAAACATTTAACTATCTATATTTTGCCTTCTTTTCATCTATACAACAACCAAATTTCATTGTCATATTTATTGATAACAGTGTCTTATTAAACGCGCATATTGTACTTCTGCATGTAAAATTAGAAAAAAGTCTTTAAAGTAATCAATCTGTTAAGGTTAAGCCCAAAATTTTGTATTAATGCGATAAAACTGATACAATTAGTATGATTGGGAAAAAAATATTCTTCGCGCACCATAAAATCGGGCCTGCTCTAGTATTTACCAGTGTACTGGAGCAAAGTAATGATGACAACTTGATATTCGTAATCAATTTATAAATATATGTTGACATACCCATACTCATCCCAAAAGCAGCGCTTACCTGAAAATTGAGAGGCTTACCTGAATTATACATTCCCGTATGATATCATTTTAAAATGCGCTTATTTGTAATTACTTGAAAAAAGTTTAGCAGTATAAACAAATTGAATGTACTCAGAGCCAAATATAAAGATTGGTGTATTGTTTGGGAGGTTGCCGTATAACTTCACTTTCATATTGTTTGACCTTTCATCTCTAACCGTTGCTAGTGAGTTCTATAAAACAAATAAATCTAGAGAAATGACTCAAAAATATTGCTCTATATAATATCGTGAGAAATATTATATATTTTTTTAGGAATTGTATCTCTTAAGTAATTATTTTTTGTATTATTTTTCCTCTACAAATATTTTTATACCTTAATTTTGAACAAGTTTCATTCTGTATAAATTCAAGGTATATCTATACTATGATACCATGAACATATATTTAGAATTTCAATATAGAAATTTTACTATAGAATTCCACAACAATTAGCAGTGCCGCTCATATCTGTGGAAATTATTAATCGATTTGGATGACTGTTTTTCATGTTCGGTGGTAAAGTCGAAAACGGAAAACAAATACATTCACCTAGGCAACGTTCGTCCGTTTGTCACAGGTTATTTTCTCAGAAACTATTCCACGTAAAAATGAAATTTAGCATGTATATAGTGTGTTGTAACCTAACGAATAGATGTGAAGTTTAATTTTGGTTCTGGGTATTTATCTCATATTTTCATTATTTTATAATTTTCAGTGACTTTTTTTTAATTTCTATTTGAAGTCTGTTCGATTTTTTATATAAAAATGTTATTCAGTTGTTAATTTTTTTTAAATTAAAAAAATCGAACAGAATCGGACAAAATCGAACAGACATAAAAATTACCTCGTATACACAAATAAAAATTTAATCGTGTTAATCGTCGTTAATATGACATTTTCTTATTTTTATGGTTATCATAATTCATGATAATAAATCATACAAATTCTAATAAACATAAGTTTATTAGCAATTGTATGACTTATTATCTTTTATTTAAAATTTATGAAAAGACACTTAAAGAAAAATGGATAAACATTTTGACACGTGATAAAAATAATTGCTTACAAACAAGATAAATTATAATCTGCGCGCACATTTCACGACTGGCTACTTTGGGATAGGATATTCTTTCACTAAACTTATATTATGAGGTGTACACAAAAGAGTTTTTAATTATATACTATTAAACACACGCGATATATAACAAGCATTCAACATTGATGTCATTAGTTTGTAAATTGGTATCTATAATTTTTACTGTTTGTATATGTATCAGTGGAGTAAATTATTTTTGGGAAGGGTGAACTACTAAGTACATCCCTTATATAAAAATAATATTGGGTTGGTAGGAATGTAATAAGCGTTTTTTTAGAGTTTCTATTTTTGTCTAGAAAGTGATAGAACTATCTAGAGTGCAACGATGTAAAGTAGTAGAGGTAAACTATATAAATATGTATCAACTGCTTCGAACGGCTTCAGTATTTATTAGAACATGGAAATGAAAAGAGAGCATACACATACGTAATTGTCTTTTGTTCAAGATTCGTTTAGATCACTCAGCATTTGTAGCTTCTCGAAATATATATAATGCAGAAAGTGAATATGCAGTTTTTGATGCAACTGTAAGATATTGGTATCAGAGTTTCAGGAATGGGAGTTATGATTTAAAGGATTTCCCCTATAGCAGAGGACCAGTAGAAGTAAACATAGACTTTTTAAAAGAATTAATTGAAAGATATCCCCACTTTACCTCACATTACCTGGCATTGGAACTCAGTTGCAGTCTTGTATAACTATTGAAACACTTGCATCAACTGTTTAAAGTGTGTAAGCTAGGGGTGTGGATACCACATATCATGACCACTGCTCAGTTAGGCCAGCTGATCAATATATGTATGAATCTTCTTTTCTTAAGACAAATCCAACACTGGCTTGACCAAAAGGTAACTGGAAACAATAATAATAATCGCCAATGGCTAAGCTCACATGAAAAGCCGATACCGTCTCCAAAAACTGAACTCCATCGAAAAAAGTGTTGTTATCTGTTTGATGGAATTCCAAAGGATTTTTTTTATTTGGAGCTACTACTAGAAAACACCACAGTAGACTTAACAATATCGACTTCGTACAGAAACACGAAAAAAATATAAAGAACATTCCAAAGTGTATTTCCTTTACGATAAAGCCCGGTTGCAGGTAACTAAAGTCGTCCGTAAGAAGTTACTGAATTTTCATTCGGAAATTCTACCCAACCAATCATATTTTCCTAACTTAGTTCCAAGAGATATTTATTTATTTTGAGAACAACCCAACCCAACCCATCATATTTTCCTGACTTAGTACCAACTTAGTAACAAAAATAATTTTGGCAAGTGATTATTAAATAATAAAGAAAAATATTTGAAAAACATTTCTCAATCAAATTGCGTTTTTCGCGATATCCTGCTTATTTTCGGCTTAATTACATTTTACTGACACTAAACACTGAACAAGCAAATATAAACAGGAACTTATATCCATAAAAAAAATTTTTTTAAGAATGATTGCATAAATACAACTGGAGGCTAGACGTAAAAACTTATCGGACATGAAAATGACGCACAATGCATATATTAGGAACTTGTAGTTTCAGAATTTATTTTAACCTATATTTATTACTTATATTATTACTAAATACTTTATTCAATAACATGTATATTCAATAACATGTATATTGAAAAATCTCACTTGAATGGCTGTCTACGGAACAACAAAAACTCCGTTCTGACGAAAATGGGCATTCACAATAATAAACTAAAAAAATAAACGCAAACGGGAAAATTAAACTAATTCAATGAATTGAATTCACTGTCAACAGACACATTTTTTAAACGGAAAACTAGCTACTTTTACTCTTTTCACTGAACTTTTCTTTACACTGAATGACAGTAATTAGTGAATGACAGCACAGTGTCATCACGTAATGCACTCGGAATAATCACAGAATTGTTTCATCCTGAATATAGTCGTACACTACGAGCCGCGAGTTTGTCTTCGCACTATAAATTAGCTGCTTGAAATGACGTATTCAAGCAGTCGATTTGCAGCACGTGGACGAGCCAATAGAATTGCATGGACTGGTAGCGTTCGGTTTGTGCGTATCATATACTAACTACATTTTGCTTAAATACCATAATTAAATATATTTGTGTGTTCATAACTATGTGACATATATACAAATATATATATATATATATATATATATATATATATATATATATATATATATATATATATATATATATATACATATCTTATTAACAGTTATTTTAAAGTTTTAAACAAGTTAAAAAAGTTTTTATAATCAGATTTCTCTGTTTTTCGTATAAAGAAATGTTTGTATGAAATAGGTTGATTTATTTTTAAATAATACTATAATCAAGAATTAATTAGAGAGTTATTAACTCCACTTAAGATAGAGAGATATATACTTAAATTTTAAAAACTCTACAAGTGTCTTTAAGAATATTATACATTTTATCTAAATTTGTCGATTATTTAAAAGCCGTGGAATGGAATTTTGGTTAAACTGATGACTCCATCCAATATGTTATTTTAAATGTTTGAAATAGTATCTTTCGAATCATCTGAAAATCATATTTGTTCAAAAAAATATGTTCAGAGCGTTTGGTAGGAAAATCATTCGCATTTTTAATCAATCGCACTCTGCGTTTGATTAGAAATATTGATAAAATCGGTATTATCAGAAATTGTGCAATTAAATATTTTTAAAAATTAATTATGTTTACATTTACAGTTACTTTGTTGGTTTAACATGTGGTAAAGTTTAACAGACGAATAGGTGTATGGTGGACATTTACATATTTATACCAAAGACCGTTAGAAAAATTTCAATTTCTTTTATTACAGCGAAATATAAATAATCTCATACCATCCGATATTGTAATATTTCTTTTTAAGACATTTAAACGGTCCAATATTGTCTAAAATAAAGAATGTGTAGTGCACACATTCTTTAAAATATTTAAACCCGTTAATTATAATATTCAAATATTTTCATCCTATCAAATAATAGGCTGAATGAAAGATATTTCTCCGATGAAATGATATGCTCACAAGCCTTCTTCCCACATTTTCTGCTAAAATAAAAATGTGAGCTTCTTACTTAAAAAGTCAATAAAACATTCCGTTAGCAAGTTACATCACTAAATGAAATGGAACGTATATAGTCATGAAAAATTAAATTTTATGCAAAAATGTTTGACAAGTTTTTCAGATATTACGATTTTAGCAAATCGTATACAAACTTCTCTTCTCACTCATCTTTAAACATTTTAAATTAAAAATATAAAAAATACTTACTATATTATAAGTATAAAACATTATTGTATTGGCGTCTTTCTCACTCAACTGAATATTGTATGTATTGTTCATTATGTATTTCTTTACACAGTTTTTCCATTTCTCCTCTTACATTTAGCGGTCAGTTAATTTTCCATAAATAGTATACCCTCGCCATTACCTATCCTTACCTTTAAGGATCAAAACTAATCTTCATGCAAAATAAAATTTCATGTATTTTGACAATTATATGAGGAAAATAATGCTAAATTATTAAACACCATAAATTGGTTCCATTTTCGTAATGTTACAATCCTAATTTTTGTTTAGAGATTTCGTTAATGGAGAATAGTTTGGTTAAACCGAAATTGAGGATTTTTAAGAATTTATTACAACATTTACTATATTCAACAGATGCGGCAGATAGACACGAATGTTATCTTCAAGAGATGCGAATGTTACCGTCTATCAGAAGTCGTTATTTATCATTAAGTACGTAAAAATAATGGTTCTATCGTATTAAAATTTTTGTAATTTTTGCAAAATGAGTAAACGTGTTAATTTATAGTTCGTAAAATTCTCTGCAAATGAAAAAAAATTAATAAATTTACGGTTGTTAATTTATTCATTGTTACCGTAAAGTAATTTCCTCATTTAAATGCCCTATTAAATATTATATACATGAATATTTTAACATTCATTGCAATATTAACATACTTATAACGTCCTCCTACAGTTTACGAAAAACTAAATATTGGAAAAATGCAATTTTATCCTTCTAGCATATAAGTTAAATAACTTGTTTAGCTAAATAACTTAATTAAGGAAATTATAACAAATATAACAGAGTAAAAATTACTTCGAAATGTATTATTTGAAATTCCAGATTTATTACTTAACAAAAACGAACATTAACTGTAGTACATTTAATTTCCTTAAATGAAAAACATTTCCCTCTATGCTATTTATCGTTAATAAGGTTATGCTGCTCAGGATGTTTTTATAACTTAGCTGAATTACTACTACTGCGATGAAATTACTACAGATGAGTATAAATGTTTAAGTACTTTTCCAGTTTCTACCCAAGATTTTTCTTGTTGACTGTTATATTACTCTAGTGGCCGTAAGATCATCATATGTAACAAATTTATACATTAAAGTAAATAAATATGTAAATAAGGTTTTCCTAATATTAGGTACATTAGTTTTTTTAATGTATATTCGTCCTAACATTCATTTGCTCTATTATTTCGATATGACACACATACAAATTAAGTCGTAGCAACTTACCTGTGTTCGAAGGTTGAAAATTAAGCCCTTTCCTTTCAATTTCCAAGAAGTTAATTTGAAATATAAAAATTAACTACCAAGATGGTTGTTAAAATTCTTCAATAGAATTTAATCGTAATCTAAAATTTATTTAAATAAAGTCTAGTGTACACTGTAGTCTAGGCCAGATATCAATATAGTATAAATGTGATTGTCAAATATGTTTTACAAATTAAAGGTAGAAACCAATATCGCATCTCATTCAAAGAAGATATTTATAAAAAGTATTTCTTTAATATGTAAATACGTTTACCACCGCCTTGCCAAATATCATGAAGGTGACGAAATGGAAGAATTATTTGTCGTCTAGACCACAGAACGTTAAGGTGCCTAGACATGCGAATCAATAAAATTTGTTGATGTAATAGATTTCTGATCTCACAAATAAACCTCCTTCACTCATGTGTACTTTGTATTATATTTCAACAAGACGTAGTCCTCTTACCTTTCTTGTTTTCATTATATATATATATATATATATATATATATATATATATATATATATATATATATATATGTGTGTGTGTGTATATATATATATATATTTTTGTTTTTTTGTTTTTTGTTTATTTGCAATCAGTTCCAAACCATAAGCAGATTTGTTCTATGTCGTTTTATCATTTCCAAGGACCTCCTCAGCAGGAGACACCTCATCCTTCACCATCTGTCACCAATTATATCATGGTGTTTCAGTCGTTCATTGTAGGAGATGGTTGCTAACGCAGTAGCTAAATCATTTAAGTGGTTTTCCAGCCGTGTTTTATATTTATGCCCTATTAATTTTAACTCCTCCTTAATTGTTGTTATTTTGAGAGCTTCGTGGATCTCTGTATTGGTAATGAACCATGGTGCATTGGAAATGGTTCTTAGCATACCATTTTGCAGCCTTTGCATTATGTTTAAATTGGAGTCGCAAGCACTTCCCCACAGTTGTGCACCATATGTCCACATTGGTTTCAGGATCATTTTGTATATCAGCAATTTATTGTCGATTGACAATTTAGAGTTGCGTGACATCAACCAGTAGATGTTTCTGGACCGCATGTTCAGCTCGTCTCGTTTTGATTTGATGTGTTTCTTCCAGGTCAACCTTCTGTCCAGATGCATACCGAGATATCGAACAGAGTCAGTCTGTGGCAGAACATTTTTTCCCAGTTTTACTGGAGCACAGCTTCCTTTCCTCAACGTAAAATTAACTTGTACGGAATTGGTTGTGCTGGCTTTGATTCTCCATTTCTGGATCCACTCGTTGACTCTATCGAGGCTTTTCTGCAAGACGGCAGAAGCTACAATCGGATCTTTGTTGCTCGCGAGAATTGCAGTGTCGTCAGCAAAAGTAGCAGTAGTTACCTCTTTTGTTTCTGTGAGGTATGAGGTGTAAATGGTATACAAGACAGGACCAAGGACAGATCCCTGTGGAACTCCCGCCATTACATCTTGGATAATTGACAATTCTCCGTCCTCTGTCACCTGGAAAATTATGTTCGTGAGGTATGACTCCATCGACAAGTAGTAACTATGCGGTAAAGACGTTTTTATTTTATAGAGTAAGCCCTTATGCCATACCTTATCGAAAGCTGCCTGGACATCTAAAAATACAGCGGAGCAATATTCCTTCTTTTCGAAAGACTGTCTGAACTTATCACAGACTCGATGCACTTGTTCCACCTTAGAATGCTGTTGTCTGAATCCAAACTGATATTTAGGTATCACCAGGTCTTTGTTGAGTATGGGTAATATTCTGCTCAGGAGGATTCTCTCAAACAACTTTGATAGCACAGGTAAGAGACTTATAGGTCTGTATGATGATGCGTCTTCCGGGGGCTTTCCTGGCTTGTGTATCATTGTTACTATGGATACCTTCCATAGATTGGGAGAGCACTGTACTCGAAGCACTCCATTGAAGAGAATAACTAAAAACACCAGTGCTTTCCTGGGAAGTTGCATGAAAACTTCTTTTGTGATGAGATCGAATCCAGGGGCTTTTTTATCTTGCAGTCCTTTTATAGCCCTCCTCAGTTCTCCAAATGTGACTGGTCTTGGCGGAATGGACAGTTGTAGGTCTTGCTGCAGTGTACGTTCAACTTCATTTTCGAACTCCGCATTGTTGCCTTCATTAGGAGTAAAGATGGCGGCCAGATGTTTTGCAAACATTTTAGCTTTTTCTTTGTTTGTCTTAGTCCAACCATTTTGGTTTGTCTTGTCCAAGCATTTATATTGCTGTGGCCTATTTAACGCCTTTGTAAGCTTCCAGAGGGAGTATTCTGTTGTTTTTGTGGCAGTTAGGCTTTCCAACTGATTTTGTAGTGTGGCATTATTTAAAGTGTCGATTGAATTTTTCAGCTCTATAATAGCTTTATATTATAGAGGTTTCTATATATATAGGGAAAGGTGTTGTACCTATGGACAGTTTTACCTATGGACACCACTGATATCTTAAAAAATAAATACCGAAACGCAACCAATTGAACGCATCCGTAAAGTATTTTTGTGGTACGGCAACACTGGCTTGCAGCCATTTTCTTTCTCTTGATGTGTAGTCTGTGATAGGTTGATAAAAGTTTTCGCTCAAAAAAGTAAGTATTTATCTGATTTTACTTCCTATTTTTTCTAAGATTTATGCAGAATGTAGATAATTGCATTCGATAAAACGGTAATATACATTGTTTAACAGCTGTGCCCAGTGTTATGGAATAGTGTGAATAAGTATTTAGCCGGTGATATGGTTTTTAGGTTATATTGTCAGATTTGTACCTGTGGACATAGAAATGTATATACCCATGGACTGTCCACAGGTACAAATATTTGCATGAATACTTCAAATTTGTAACTGCTATAGGAATTACTGAATAAATGTGAATTGCTTTTTTTCAGTGCCTCTCAGTAAGTATGGAAAAACGCGTAGAAAATTGTGTTCAAAAACATTAATGGAGGCAATTAAAGAAGTTAGAAATGGATGTTCATTGCGAACCGTTGGAGAAAAATATAACATACCCAAATCTACAATATTTAAATATCTCCATATGAACGAGAACAAATAGCTCAGCCAGAATGATGTAGAAATTTTAAGAAATGACATCAGAAGAGTATTCAACGAAGGCGAAGAGAATCAACTCGGGGAATACTTAGAAAAAGCTGCTTACCTACACATGGGGTTAGATGTCAAGCAAGTCAGAGAACTCGCATATCAGTTTGCTGTGTTTAAGGAAAAACCAAATATCCCAAATACCTGGCATGCACACAAAATGGCGGGCATAGGATGGTTAAGGTACTATCGTCAACGGCATTCACATTTATCCCTAAGGAAACCCGAAGCAACCAGTCTGTCGCGAGCAAGTAGCTTTAACAAAGCTAATGTTTCCAAATTCTTTGATAACCTACAAAAAGTTATTGGAAAACACCATTTCACCCCTGAAAATATTTACAATCTTGATGAGACCGGAATATCTACTGTCCATAACCCTAAAAAAGTCTTGGTACCAAAAAAAATCAAACAATTAGGTAAATTCACTTCTGGCGAACGGAGTGTAAATAATACTTTGATTGCATGTATAAATGCAGTGGGAAATTCAGTTCCCCCCTTAATAATATTTCCCAGAGTTTTCTTTAAAGAAAACATGCTAAAAGGTGCGCCTCCAGGTGCTGTGGGTGCAGCAAACCAATCAGGATGGTCAACAGAATTAATCTTTAGGAAATATTTAGATCATTTTATAAAATTTGCTAAACCTACAAAAGAAAACCCGGTTCTCTTGACGATGGACAACCACGAGACGCATATCTCAATTGAGATTATTGAGAAAGCTAGAGACAATGGCATAGTTCTCCTCACATTACCTCCACACACTTCAAATCATATGCAACCCTTAGATCGTTGTGTCTTTGGACCCTTTAAGACGCAGTATAACAAATCAGCAGATAGATGGATGTTAAATAACTCCGGGAAGCCAATAACGATATACGATATCACGGAAATAGTTAAGCGTATCCCCTTGCTTTTACTCCAAGAAATATAAGTAAAAGTTTCGAAGTAACAGGCATATACCCATTCAATAGGGATATACTCAGCGAAGAGGATTTCTTATGCTCATATGTTACTGATCGTCCGGAGCCTATGTCTGCAGTTTCTGAAAATTCATCTCAAAATCAGTCTGTAATTGAAGAATCAGCAACCAACCCGAATCAAGCGGAGTCTGTTGCTGATCATGATCGTGGTGATACAGAAATTCAGCCAACTCCAAGCACATCTGTTGGCCAATCCAAAGTGCCAGTGTTTGATAAATCTGCTGATGGTGCTGGTTCAAATAAAGAAAATGAAGCAATCACACTACACAAACAGCTCATTCTAATAGTAACTCCCGAATTAGTACGCCCATTCCCTAAAGCAGCCCCTCGAACTACCAATCAAAGAGGAAGGAAACCTGGCAAAAGCCGAATATTGACAGACACACCCGAAAAAAATGAAATAAAGAACGAAGCTTGCAGAAAAGCAGAAAAGCAGAAAATAAAAGAAAAATAGAGGAAAGAAAAGAAAAGAAAAACTTGACAAAAAAGACAAAGGCTTTTTCAAAAGTGCTTCCAAAAGCTGGTCCTAGCCAGACCAAAAGCCTAGCTACAGATAAAAGGTTCAGAATTATTGAACAACATCAGTTGCCCTATGCTATGTGTATTGCTTGTAAAAAACATGAAACACTAAACAAAATGCTGAATTGTTCGTTATGTGACTTAAAATATCATAAGAAATGTGTGCCAAGATCACATATAGACAATTTAGATTCTGAAGACGAGTCGGACTTTATGTGTTCCAAGTGTTATATTATAGCTGATGATGATGATTCAGATGTCTCCAACCTTAGAACTTTATGAACAGTATCGCGATGCCAAAAAAACAAATTTGATTGTTTACTCTTAAATTTCTTTTAAAATAATATTCTACTTGTTATTGTTGATTTTTCTAGAATTATTACTAAAGGAAAAGTGGTCTGTCCACAGGTACATTGCCGTCCATGTAGTGCTGTTCACCGGTACAATGACAGGTTGCACCTGTGGACAAAAGTAGTGTTTTTAAAAAAAGTAGCATAAAGCTAATTTAGATCGGACTGATAATTTGTTTAAAGACAATTTCATTTGAATGCTTCCTTTTTTCGGAAAATTGCATGTTTGAGGTCTTACCAACCATTATATTAAGAATATTAGAATCATTCGATGTAGCACACCGTTTAGGCTGCGTATCCTGCTACTGTGTTGGGTGGTGTGATTGTGTTGTTTTGTTTTACGCGATATACGGGACAGTTCCTTCACCTGACTTAACGCTGTTTTGCTAATATATTTCTTTTATAAACCATTAATGGAAATTGTAAATTGTAAGTTGAATATATATTCATAGGAGGAAATGAATATTCATTTTTGGAAATATAACTTTATTAAGGGAACAGAAATTATTCCATCGAAGTAAATATTTCAATTTCATATAAAATTCATATCATGCTTAAAATGTTATACTAATAAAAAATTAGCAGTGAACGAACTATGAAAAATTATTAAAAATAATCGAGTTACGAGCTATTCAATTTAAGGACATGACCAAAGGAAAGACTGTCTCATTCACTTTCATAGAAAACAATGACCATTATTAAAAATTAAGTCAAAATTTAGTATAGCTGTCCTTGTCTACACGTTAAGTTGAAACCCATAACTCAACCAATTTTGAAGATCAGTGCTTAGTCATATTTGTATCTAATTTTGTTTAGAAGTTAAAAGCCCCGGACAGATAGACAGACGGATGAATAAACAATGTTACCACAATAATAGGGTTCCATTAAAACTTTTTGAGTACGGAATGCTAAAAAGTATTTGTTCTCTTTATAAATAATATTGTCATAATTTTAATGAATAATTCTTTATTTGGTCACATCGATTTATGGAATTATTTACATTTGTCTCTTGCACATATTGCTGAAAAACTATTTAATCAATTACCTAAGTCGGGGTCCATTGTATGGTGCATTTATTATTAGTCCAAAAGAATCCAGAGTGTATTGAAAATTTTAAGTATTGGCATTGTTTTTAACAATTAATATAAAAATTAAACTTTGCCACGTTCCCAAGAGAAAATCCTAGTTTAAGAATATTAATTTATTAAATAGATATTATGACAAAAATAAGAGTTCATTATTTAATCAAATTGTTTTTTTTATACGTACACAGAAAATGAAAAGAAAATTTTTGAAAAATCTTTTTAAGAATTTTAGGCTTACATGAATTTGATCACTTGTTTTTTTATTTAAAAAGAGCTTAATACATTGTTGTGCTTTGGCTTAAGTCGATTTTATTTATATTTTACTTGTTGCTTGCCAGTTTTTAACTGCTTTGCTCAATATTCCAGTATTTATTTAATATCATAAGAGTTCAGATTAAAACTAAATATTTTTATGACTTGATTTTCTACACCTTAACATTTGAAGACATGTTTTCATATACTTAGTTACCAATATTTTATGTACACAATATATATTCACCATTTACATTCATTTGTATGTATGCGTTTATACATATAAAATGTACATATAAAAAACTGCTAATTGTGGGTAGTACTTGTGCGTTGAGAATTCCATATCAAATGCGATGAGTTTAACATTTATTTAATAACTTGGCCCTTAAATGTTTATGATGACTGAAAACAGTTTCAATCACACAATCTTGTAAAGTGTATACATTAGAAAATATTTTATCTATGGTCGTCGTATGACTTATCCTCGGCTCAATAATTTTAGGAAGCAGTGATTTATGATTTATATAATATATAATTTATTTCTTAACGCATTTCACTTAATTTTTCTACTAATTATATAGTTTCTAATACTTATTCTATTTCTTTACTCCCTACCGTACATTTAATAGCCACACTCGTTGCTTCACTCTACGCCGTATTGTAAATACATATATTGATTGCGAATTTAAATATAAACTTAAGAATTTCTAACCACATTCCAATTAATTACTGCGTGATAATTACTCGATTAACATAAAGGATAATACCAGATTATGCATCATTATTCATCGCAATATACAAAGAACGTAAATGTTCTTGAATTCATTTCTTAATTTATAATTTTCCAATTTTTCTTTATTTCCTAGAACTTGAGGTTTTTAAAAATTAAAACAAAAGCGTTTTTATTTTATTTTTTATTATATATTATATATATATATATATATATATATATATATATATATATATATATATAATATATAATATATATAATTATATATATATATATATATATATATATATTATTTAACTTTGAATATCAACATTAAATTATATAAATTTATTTGTGATTATGGTATTTTGCATAGCATAATATTTTTCCCTATATATTACATTTTATAATGCTCATTTTATAGTATATACATCACGTCTGCGCGAACAAGATGACATTTCAAAAAAAGTTTTTTTATTCGATAATAAAAAGAGTCGTTATCAACTTTGTTTTCTACAAAAATCAGGTATTTGTTAAGTGAAAAACAGCTAAAATATGAGTGAAAAAGACCATAAAACAATAGTATATTCTGTTGTCAGTTGTCTTTTTCTGACAGATACTTTGTTGCAGTAAAGAGGTAAGTAAGTTGTCACTTGACGCGCGGAGGATAATATGTTCTCGTTTTTCTGCAAAAACGAGACGTCACGACGATACCATTGTTTGATTGTAATATTTTGTTTATGCCTGTGTTTGTTTTGTAACATGTGTTTGAATTCAGTAATATTTTTTTATATTTTATTGTGGTATGTGTGTTTAACCCGGTTTTCTTCAAAAATTGTATATGAGAGTGAAGTGTTATAAAAACTGATAGTACGTATAGTTGAAATAATAATATTCTTGTACTGTGTTAGCTTACAATGAAACATTGTTGATGACGAAAAATTTTCCAATCAACAAAATAGTTCTGGTTATTATTTTTCCATTTCTCCGAATTTTTTTATTTGTAAGTAAAATATGTCAGATTATAAATACTAAAACAACACAACTATCCGGACCTATTTTTTCAGATGGAATTGCGGCCTAAAATTAATGCATTTAGCAATAAAAGAATATAGTGAGCAGGGTAGTTTCAGTACTCAAATGGAGATTTACTGTTAATTCCAGCATACAAACAAAGGAAGGTGATGGTTCAAATATTGCAATGATAGCAGTAGGTAAGTGATATATTTAAGAATATTGATTTGTGTGTGTATATGTGTTTGGGATCATTATAGGTCTCGATATCTTTGTCAAGTCAAGACCTTTTCTCTCAGTAACGCGTTGAGGTATCAGGTTGAAATTAATATCAAAAACTTAGGTCCATAAGCTCTTGAAGCTCTAGAAAAATGAAATCAACGCAAAAAATATGCTAAAAATACATTTACGACGCATTTTTTGACACAAATAAATCAAAACCTGTAAGTTACTTTGCGTTGAATTAGAATCATGAAATTTGGCAAGAATCAAGGAAATATGCGCTAAGTAAAGGAAAATATCTAAAAATATTTAATTTGTAGTTACATAACACTAAAAATATTTTTTTAATACGCGCCTGTGAACGATATAGTAGGCAATATATTTGCATTCCGCCCGTTTGTGCTGCATGTTCTGACACTCTCAAATAAATCAAAACCTATAAGGTACTTCTCGTTGACCTATTAATAGTGAAATTTGACATAAAGCAAGATAAAATTCGTAAATCATTAATTTGTAGTTACATCACATAAAAAAACATATTTTTTTTAAATATACGCCTATGAAGTATTTAATAGCTAAAATTTTTTAAATAGTTAATAAGAATATTATGTACTAGTTTAATAAGGATATAATGTTTATAAATGCCTAAATGTGTACGGAAATGCGAGTTTCACCCGTGCTTGACAGGTTTTTATTTCCAAATGTGCTAATTCATACCAAAAACTATTAAATAGGAGGGTCTTTTGTTTTTAAAAAGCTGTTTTCTAAAAATGTACAATTGCAGATTTTTCGTAAAAAATAATTCAATTAGATTTATATTATTTTCAATTTAAAAGTAGCTTCCTCCAAAATTGCAATTTCCGAAATAACACTTAATTATTTGCGATCTGATCAACTTCTGGGATCAGCATGAAACAAAGAATACGCTGAAAGTAAAAGTTTGAAAATACACCAACTTCCCCTTGTGCAGTAAGTTTAATTTGTAATATCGAATGACTGAAACTTTGCAATAACTTTAGTTAAACTAACTAAACTGAAAACAAATCGAAACTGAAAACGGTAGAAGTCGATAAATGTTCCCTGCAGAAATTAATAAAAAGCTTTTTATCAATGTAATTTGATGCTCTAAAGTATTCTTTTCTCAACTTTATTTTAATTACAGACACTAAATATACACATGGCTTAAATTATAGGTACCGGTAATAACTGTTACACGACTCATTTCCACATTTCAGTTATTGTTTTTTGTTTCATTCTATTAAACATACTGAATTTCATGGTTTAAGGTGCAGTGGAAGATACTTTTTATACTGATAATTTACGGCCACGCTCAATTACGCTTTAAGATGTGTCAATTACCTTAAACAAATAATAAAAACTCAATAATTCATTTCTGTGTTATCGCAACTATTCTTTATTTACATAAGTAGTAAAATCTGTTTGTCTGCCAATAAACATTGTTTGCTTATGCTTTTTCAAAATAATGCGGACATTTAAAATTATTATTTAAATGATAAATTTGGTCCATTCAAATATTTGTTTCCAGGCAACTTACACACATCTACATATTTCGCTAAATGAAATCAATCAATAAAACAATGTATTCAAAATCAAGTAAAAGATATGAGAATATATGTGAACAAATCAGCTTTTATATTTCGATTGACCTTTTTTTATATTTCCATTTTTTATATCTTCTCATGACGCGAAAATATGTAGTTGTTCATTACAATGTTTAAATCTCTTGATTATATTTATGGAGGATATTTTCGTGTTTCACCTCTCCAATACTATTTTACCTTTTTCCTTCAAGCACAAACTTTTCAAAATATCTTAATTTAAATAATAAATAATAGCATACAAAACGTTCAAGAGTTTATTAACGGTTTATAGATATTAATATTATTTTTCACCATGTAAATATATCGCCTGTAATTTAAAATCATCGCTATGATTTAAAATCATTTTTACTGTTTGTTAGTAAACCTGAAATAAAGTTTTAGCATTGCTTTTCTTTACAATTTTTACTTCAGCACGTGGATGAAGGGATAGAATATGATTTTGTTGATTGTTCAGTAATACGCCTTCTTTGATTGATCAGTAATACGTCACGTAACATTTTGAAAAACAAATTAATTTTAGAATCCGTATAAGTCGGTCTCTGGACCCTAATATTATAAAATCGACCCAAATTTATACAATACATAAATGGATTCGCGTTGTTTTTTTACTTGTAACATATTCATATATTTCAATTTAATAATACAAAAGTATAAAAAACAAGTAATAATTGATCATTACATAAATTAAATACAATCGGATGTAAACGTTTTTTTCATTTACTGAAATCATATTCATGTACTCATGATTTTGTCAAAGAAATAATGTTTGCGAATTTTTAATATAAAATACCAAGTAACGTTTGTTTGTATCATTCAAATCTTACTGAAATCATCAAAATGAGAAAATGATATCTAAAAAACAACCACCGAAAGTCTAAAATGTATTGAAAACACTAATCAATTTACAGGTCAATAAAATACGACTTCACGAAGGAATGAAACTTTTTATAGTGGTCAAAGATGCAGCAGATAGCGAACGATTGCAGCGTGACATCTGCGCCGTCGTTGAGTGGAACGCAGTAAGCAGCAATATACGGTCAACGGAATCCCACTGCATCGTCAGTATGAGGTATTCAATTTGGGAGTCAGATTTGATTTGCTTTTGACGTTTCGTAGGCACAATGTAGCAAGAAATCATTTCGAAAACTTGGATTCTTGTTAAATAATTCAAAAGATTCTTAGTCTATTCCATCAACTCGTCTGATGCACATTTCATTGGTGCAGAGCCGATTAGAACCCGGCTCCATTATTTGAAACCCACACGAAGCCAAGTACACCTTGATGATTGAACGTGTGCAAAAGACGTTCCTTCGATACAGTATGGTTACTTCCCCTTTTTATTTCCTACCGAATTCCTCTTGCGTATGCTAGGTTTCCACTCTTTACAACTGAGAAGAGACGTTGTGCTTATGAACATTATCTTCCAGCAAATAAAAAGAAAAACTGTATGACCTGTATTACTGACTAAACTTTCAATCTTCGTACCTGACAATATCCTGCATTCACGCGATCATTTCCTATTTGCTGTACCTCCCTCTAGAATCGAACTATATCGGAAATCTCCAGTTTCTCGCAGTATTCAACTGCTCAGCCACCTGATCGTGGTTGCACCAGAGTTTGATTTGTTTATAATAAGTGAAAGTAAATTTGTCGAAATGTGTCATCTTTATGTTTTATACTTGGAGTTCTTGTGTATTTTGTATTTTATATACGAATACAATTTTTTTTAAATTTTTTCTTTGATTTTAATTTATTGACTCATTAATTCTTATCGTTACGTTACCTGTAATGAATCGATAAATCTATATTATAATTATAGTTCTTGTGTATTTTGTATTCGTGTTTAATATAAGGTACATATTAAACACGAATACAATTTTTTTAAATTTTGTCTTTGATTTTAAGTTATTGATTCATTAATTCTTATCGTTACGTAACCTATAATGAATCGATAAATCTATGAGAAGTACATAAATAAATAAATAATAGGTAATGTTCCAAGATACTATTGCAAATTCGAAACATCCATAAAAACATATTCTCAAAAATAAAATCTGTAATTAAGTAATCCATTTTAAATGAGGAAGCATCAGCCTTCCGAAGCATCAGCTTTCCGTAATACTACCAAAGAGAAAATCCTAAAATCAAAACCACACATTCAAAAATAAAATCTGTAATTAAGTAATCCATTTAGTAATGAGGAATCATCAACCTTTCCGTAATATTACCAAAGAGAAAAGCCTAAATCGAGCGTACTAAGACTTAAAATTATCACATTAGTCAACAACGCAAGCAGATTAATCCCTCGATATTCGCGAATTTACTGTTGCGCTTTGTGATTTTAGAAACTGAGGCATAGCAATATGTCAGCCAAGTTCGGAAAAAAGGGTGACACACTGACCGTGTGAAATCTGTTTGATTTGAATGATGAGTGGTATATTAAGATTACTCTCGTAGCAATAAGTCCGCCATATGTATCAATTGGATACATTAAAGTAGGTAAATAAATAAAATAAATACATTAAATATATATTATAGTTTAGTTATATTCAAAGTTTATTTGCGATTTTATGTCAAAACACAAAAAAATATATTAATTCTTCTAGGAACTTCGCTGTAACCTATTTTTTTTGGTTAGGAATCTCCCTATTCATGGTAATTTTCAGGAACTTAAACACCACTTATAGCGAAGTAATACTAAATATCGATTTGTATTTTACAATGTATTAAGCGTAAAATATATTCTATAAAACATACAATTTTAATACATAGTTTTACGCACAAAGTAATAAATTTTATATTAGTTACAGGAAAATTAAAAAAAAACCCTGTTCATTAAATCAAAAACTTATTTGATCCTTTTTCATTACGGAAAATGTGTTAAAAGTGTCGTGCAAAATTGTTTTGACTATTAATCTATGCAGTACTAAATGAACAAAATTTCAATGTACATCAACCCACGAAGGGTCGAATAACCTTATAACTGTATAAATGCGAAGCAAATATTCCTAATATAAATGTTTTTTTCCTAAATCACGCTTTCGCATTCGGTGGAATCGGTGATAAATTGACGAAGATTAGTGTTTGTCTTTATACAGCTTGTGCTTGTATTGTTTTCTGTTGTAGTTACCCTATGGTCGATTACAATTACCTAGTAGTCTTCTCGGTTTGTCAACTCATTGCAATTTCATTGGAACACAGAATATCCAGTCTTTATTTCGAAACATCTCCTATATATTTTATTATTTTCTAAACTTTTCAGCTATACATTTTTATGATTTTAATGTCAGTTTTATGGCATGATGAGAAAAAATGCAAATGTCATTTGTTTTTATGTTTCACTTTTTGGAAGTGTTTTAGCAAAAACTAAATATAACACTATTTTATTGCTGTTAAGATACAAATATAAAAGAAGACGGCACCCAATTAAAAAAATACTATGCTACTCTTGAATTGAAACAAGTTTTTTAATATATTTAAAATTATATTTTAACCGTAAGAGTGGTGACGTGAGACCATCAAATAAATAATGTAAATTTTAGACTTCTTTTTTAGATGCTCTTTCTCAAATACAGCAACATATAAATATATATTATACATACATACGTATATGTAAATGTGTAAATGTTGTATGTATATATATATATATATATATATATATATATATATATATATATATATATATATATAAATATATATATATATATATATATATACATATATATATGTACATACACATTATGTAAACATTACAAACCAAACGTTTTTTAACTATGCCTAGAAAATATCTAAGCGATATTATTATAACGAATGATATTAATATTTGTAAATAGTTTAATAGAAATAATGTGTACTTTCAGTCATTAAAACTTTCGTATTTGTTAAATGTGTACGGAACCCTTCGTAGCATGAATTATGCTATGTGAGTTGTGCTATATCTTTTTATTCATAACTACAAAATGCAGCATCGTATTTATTAAATAATTCATAAATTCTTTATACCCAGTCTCAGCATTTTATTTTTGTTAGTTTTATTTACCCTTCTGTTATAAAACAAACATATCAATAGTTAAAAAAATATTTACGTGAAAATTGATGTGAAAAAAAAACAAAAAATAGCGCCAAACGTTACTTTTTTCAAATATTTTTTTCTTACTATGATTACATCTAATAATACATTTTTATAAAGCTATAAAATCATAAATGAAAAAGGCGAAAAGAATAATAAAGTAAAGTCATTACTTCCAGAATTACGACAAATGGTTACGTAATTTTTGTTTCAAATATACTTACCCTGCAAACCATCAGAAAACTACCGCTGGTGGCAGACGAATACAGGTTTGCAACTTAAAAGGCATGGCTGTACAAGTATAGAAAATGTGCCCACAGAGCCCAGTTCCTATATTATCACGTAAATTACCCAATTATTACACTATTTATATATATTTTTTTCTTCCCACCTCTTAATATTTTCGAGTACATTGAGAAATTCCCTGAAAGTAGTGAATATTTAAAAGTTTGTTGTCGCTGAAATAAACAAATTTAAACATATGATCCGAAGACCTTATTATAAATAATATTATAAAAACACTGCATAATTATTTTATGATTTATATCACATAAATAATTTTTTGTTCTGAAAAAACATTTTTCATTTAAAATCTATGAGTTTTATGGGTCGATCAATTTAAGAAAATACTCGAATAAAATTTTTAAACTTACGCATTATTTTGTGTAAATTTTAGTGAAGTCGAATTGTCGCAATGTATTAAAAACCGATCAAGTGCGTATTGGAACACTCTCAAAGAAGAGTTTCGTAATTGTCTGTGTCTATCAAAATTGTCAGTGGAAGTTATTGTTTAACAATCTATTTGAAATGTAAAGTCTAAAGCATGGCTAAATACTTGCAATAAGGCGGACGCACTTCAATTCATGATGGGATTTAATGTTTCGGAAATGGGGCTGTATATTGATAAATGGTAGATGACATCTTATTTTAAAAGGCTTATACTGTAACAAACCACTCGATTAGTACAGGTTTTTTTACTACTCTGCGACATCCTACTCGAGATCTCCATATGAATGAAGTATCTGCTAACAAAATTTCATACGCTTACATTTAAAACTGTAAAACCCGTGAGGATCTTACAGATGGATGTGTAGACGGACGGACAAACGAACACGGCGAAGTTCTTTGTTTTATTACGGAATCCAAAATATAAATGTTTGCACCTTTGATTCGTCACATGTAAAAACAATAAAATAAAGTGATTAATATAAACCAATTTTTAGACATAATATCTTACTTCAATTCGATCATCAGCATTTATAGTAACAGACACATTGTTTTTTTCAAAAAACTTTGTTTTCTATACTGGCTTAATTATTCATTTTCTATTTGTTAATTTCAAGCGTATAGGGGAAAAAACTACTTCCATAAAAGTTAATTCAAGAAAATTGCTCGATTTTGCAGAATAAAATGATATATATTTTAATTTATAATATATGTAAATAAACCTCGTTAATTAAAAATCAAAGGAATACTGGCTTATTTGGTAGCAAATAAACATACTGCATCTGTTTAGTAGCAATTTGTACTTTCCAATTCCTCATGGATATTAATAATTGTCTGAGTTTGGTAATACTTTGTTCAAGTATTTAATCGAAAATCAATTAGTTAATTTTTATTGTTCATTGTTAAATAGATAGAAAAAATCTTTTCAATTTTCAGAGTACTCATACGGAAATAAGCACAAAGGTTTATCAATTAGTATTTTTAAAAATCAATTTCATAATATTGATTTTTTTACAAAAGTCAAGCACCGAAGGAATTTATTGTATTGTACAGTGAGATTACACTTCTAATATATAATTCACTAGATGTGTCATGGCTACTGCAGTCTCAACTGCATGTAAAATCCTCTTCGTCATCACGATTATTATGTTATTATCAAAATTGACTTGAGTTTCAGAAGTATGAGAAGATTTTTGACTGCTTTGTTTAAAATCGTCCGATTTCACTGATATGTCGATTTGCGAAGACGATTTAATCTGTAATTGTGTTTATATTAGAGCTAAGAACTGAATGAAACCTTTTTAAAGACATATAGAACCAACTTCAAATAACGACGGAATCAGAGTGTACTGCAAAATTATAAAATAATGAAAATACCCTCTAGAATTAGAAGTATTTTGTAAACTTTTTGTAAAAAGTTTTATTTTTACACTTTTGTTGCTTATGATTTCCTGTGAATTGTCCTTGATCCAATGTTAATACATATAGTATCATGAACTTTTAGTAATATTGTATTTATGAAAATTGTAACAGAAGTTTGCAGAATTTAATGAACGTAAATGTATTCATGTATGTCTGCATATATTAATGCATGTATATATGCACACACCTACGTATATGCGGATATATAAATCACATTCCCTCATTTACCGTAATCAGTGCTTCTTGCTTGTAGTATGCCGGGATGCTAAATTTGCAGTTACTAAAGCGTCATGGGGACCTATTGGATTGTGAAGATAATGTCCTAAAATGAAAAAAAGTTTATGTAAAGTTTTCGATTTTGTTGGGGAGGGGAGCGTATACTAATTTTCAAAAATGTAAAAAAAAAGGTCACATGGAAATACTCGAGCGCGTCAGATATTCATAGTGTATACGCGCAATGTCATTTTGAAAAACGGGGAAAAATTAATCTAACGAGTAACTAGGGGATGCCGTAAAAATTGGTTGAAAAAAAAAAAAAGTTATTCGAGCGTGTCAGATATTCAGAGGGAATGTTAAGTGAACTCAAGAAAATGTCCTATTTAAATGACTGACGATTTGGATGGGGCCAAAAGTCATAACCGATTTTTGAAAATGTAAAAAAAAACTGTGACCTTGAAATACTCGAGCGCGTCAGATTTTTATACAGACAGTTCAATTTGATGTCCTAATCGTCCTAAATGATAATCTGACAATTATATGAAGGCATATTCTTAATCTGACAAATTGAAAATTTTTTTTTCATTAGTGGATGTAACCAAGCTATATACATATATATAAGTACGATTATATCATTTATTAATATAAAAGTACATAAAACAATATAAAAATAATATTCTCAATATTCATCCTCACTGGATTCATCTTCAGCAAGTTCTGGTGCATCATCACATTCCTGCGCATTTTCCGATTTAATTACATTTTGCCTTAGAAAATCGGACGGTATTTTGATAGCTGTAAAAAGTTTGTAACACTGGCCATTATTTAAAGATGTATCATTAGAAAGTTCGACCGTAGCATAAGCGTTGCTAGATTTTCTTTGAACTGGTTTCACTTTACGATACTTTAAAATAGTTTGACATTTTTTTAAAGTTTCTGGAGCAAAACTTAGAGGAAAACTTTTTAATTTTTTCACATGTTTCATTTCCACAAAATACACATTTGAAACTTACATTACTCATTATTGTAATGCATATAAAACTTATTACATTTAATTCACAAATTTCTTTTTAGACACAACAAACAAATCAAACCGTCGTACATCTACAATAACAAACACGTCATTGTGATCAGCTGAGATGGCGTCATGGCGGCAGACGGTAGTGTGGGGATGGTGCGAGAGAGTGAGAGATAGAGAAAGAATGAGAAGGAACGTGAGACGCGGAGTGGGAAACACATAGTTCTTAGCAGCTGTACGCTCCACACTTTATTTATGGTTTTAGCTACATCTCCCCATGAAAATCGTCAGATTATATATTTCCCGTAATCCTTAAAGGATTTCCTTCAAAATAAAAAAAAATTCAATCGCGCTCGAGTATTTCGAGGTGACGTTTTTTTTACATCTTTATGACTCGCCCATTTCCTTATGCCACGCTCAAATCGTCAGATTATTGAAATATACACTGTTTTGCATGTACTTAACATACCTTGTCTTAATCTGACGCGCTCGAGTTTTTCTGAGGATCGATTTTTTTTAACTAATCTGACGGGCTGCCCTCTTCGCACGCCCCTATATTAAGGGTTCATATATGGTAGGGATACATTACAGGGTAAAAGGTTTCTCCCCATATGATTTTCTGACGCGCTCAAGTAACGCGCAAAATCCCCGCTTGGGCTCCCCTACTATTGTATGTACCTGTCTATACTACCTACTCGTCTACTAATTTTCTAGTTTACTCGTCAGTGGCGCCAACAGGTGCCATTGGTTAACCATATATTTAGTATATGATCTGTGGTGCATACTTTCATGCATTGCGTTCTATTTTAAATAATATTTTATTTAAGTATAATTTAATATATTACGCGTAGTTATCTTTCCGACTAAATCTCCATTCAGCATTATTGTCGGTTCTTTCCGACTTAATTCGACCAACTCGTTTAATATCGGTATTTTACATGTCTTAATGCGTTAAACGTTAAAGAGTTTACACATACTTGTCTAATAATTTTCTAGTTTTATTGAGAATTCCCTCTTTTTTGATATCGGTTATTATTAAATAGCTACATTGTATCCTAGCTTGTGAAACTTTCGAATTCCTAAGATACTCAAAACATGAACAAAGAAGATAAATTACAAAAAGCCTTTCTCTGAAATAATCGCCTACTTGGCGGCAGATGATGGATTTACAATATGCAGAGAGATTGCAAAATATCTGAATGAAACTGATGTTATATTGAATTATAAAAAAGAAAAATAATTCTTACTTTTATAGATTTTATCGCTTCTGATACATATTTAAGTTTTTTAGTTGATTAATAGACTAGATACTGAAATCGGGGTGCTATAATTAGAGTGTATACATTGCGAACGGAGAAGCCCTTAATTTGGGACTAGCTTAAACACCCGGAAACTGCAGTGCCGAAGAGACCAGATATACAGTAAAAGATACATTGAAAAGCTTTCATGTGAATTGTTAATGCATATTAGGGTTACCACAAGGGTAAGCTTCAAAAAAAATATCCTATGCTTAAACCATACAATATATTTACGAGTTATATTTATATTTTATACAAAATATCAGGTAATTACCATTTTCGTAGCTTCTTCTTAAGATACTGATGATAACGATAATGAAATCAAGGAGAACAAAAGCTCCACAGAGGAAGACTAGAAGTATAATACCAGCTATGAAACAAAGTGCCCATTACGACCCAATGATGAAATTATGAAAATACTTGATGAAACTCGATTTTTAGTGACATTATTTTGAAAAAGTTCACCGACAAAAAAATTACAGAAATATATTAGAGTAGAATTTTAGAAAAACCTCAGTTTTTAACTCAGATTAAACTTTAATTATTGTTCGAATTTGATTTTATATTGAACAAATATTGATTTTTATTAAAATGGTGATTTTTTGATATATCTCGCTAAAAATGAACTCGTTTCTTATTTTATTTGGAAGTCTTGATTTTCAGGATGCTCTGGGACTAAATTATGGGATGTCCCATATACCGGGACTTTTACAATATCAAAACTTTCCAAACCCTAGTCGTGATGATTATACACTTGAACTGCGATGTGTCGTCTATAAATAATCACAAAAGATTATCATGAATAATTGTACGAGGAACATGAATAATAACAAAGTATTAATACATAACAAATCAAGCCATATCCATTGCAGAGTAATTAACATGTTATGCAGCGATAACACGTATAGCGGGAGTGATTGCGGGCGCAATGTGGAAGGCGCGCGCTAATGTGGCGCTGACTTTGAATACCGCATAAAGCCAACAGCGTACGCTGACTGATTGTTATGTGCATTCTTACCTTCGGAAGCTTCTTGTGAATCACTTATTTGATTTGGATTCCGTAGTTGCTTTTAGGCAAAATTTATTTATATGCTCAGATATTCAATTTACTCGCAATATATATAATTATGTATCTTTTGGGATCTTTTGGGACCTAAAAGTATTTATACGTTATGAATTATTAGTATAAAAGACGTGCAATTATAATAAATATGGTTCGTATGAAAATGAATGATTTTTTTCGTTCTTATTTATAAGTAACTTCGTACCGTTTTTCACTTCAGCAATCTTTCATCTCTACAATAAAACTCGTTTTGCACTTCATTCGTTTTCAAAAAGGTTTTCGTAAACATTTCTACTGTGGATTACTACTTTATTTTTAAGGCATTCCTCAACTTGCGCTACATATTCCTCTCTTGGTATTATTGTCTTTGTTTTTTCCACTCACTGCTTCCATATTTGTATTTTTACGAATTGTTTCCCATACGTATGTCCAACACGCATGAACCATTTGTTTTCACGATCATACTTTCTACACTAGCCTATTGTCATTAGAAATTCCTAATTCCTGAGCGTTCATGTTTCCTCGATGATATTCCATGATGATATCTTTCCAACTATATTCAATTTGCTTAAATTCAAATCAAAAATTCTAAACAGCTGCTTTTGCTTTTAATATTTACGATATTTTTAGTACCAACATAAAATCATAATTTATTTTATTAGCCATGTGTTGGTTTAATACAAAATATTTTTTTTATTTCTTGACAATAAATTTTCTAAATAAAAAATACATCTACTTGTTAAAAGTATTAATTAAATATATGTATTTTACCATTTTTTCAACATAATTTTCAACTTAACATTACTTAAACGCGGATTTTTTTTTCAATATATTTTGAGCATTCTTGCTACATTATATAAGAAATATATATGAATCATTCGTCGCTGTTAAGAAAGACTCATGTCAAAAATGTGATAATGAAATATTACTTATATGTGCCGTCAGCAAATTGACGATTTTAAGCCACTACCAATAATAGGTTGAAATGTTTTATTCATGTCAGTGTCCCTCTGAAGTATGCCTCCATATCATAATGTAATGATTTAAAAATGAGATATTATTTAGATAGACAAGACAATTCGATTCGAACAGTATACTGTTAATGAGTTCCACCCCAGATTAACTTAATATAGCATAAGGTGAGGGAGTGTCTTTCGCTAAAATAAGTAAAACGGTATATCAATATAAAATTACAGTACTGATTATAACTAGCAAAAGCATGGCTTTGTGAGGGCTCGCGAGTTAATTAATAGGCGTCCATTACAATAATGCATTCAGGATGCAGTTGGGACTGCCGCGCTTTTGTAGTGCTTTGGACATATTTGCAGATGCCCATGTGGACGTTATCTCTATTACACAGCCTGGGATGTGCGAAGGTTCCAACACCATCCAAAGCATGATCTCTGGTTGATTACTCATTTAAATGCATGTTCATATAACCAGTTTGTTTAATATCCATAAAATTATACGTATGTAGATACAACTTTAGAAATCGCTACATTAATATATACTAATTGTAAATATTGCAAATTCGGATAATCTGTCATGTAACAATTATAAAAAAGAAACAAAATAAAAATTGGGAAATGTTTAAATATTCTTTTTACAATACATTTAGGCAAAATTATGATACTTTAGTCACTGTTAAAGAAACAATAGTTACTCCTTTAACAACTTTCATTTAAGTAACACCTTGAATTCCGCATACGAATTTCTTCTCGTCTCCTACATTTTAGCATATGTGAGTTTTTAATATTACATAATCCATCATAGGAAATTCTTCTATTTAATGATAATCCTTCTGATGTTTTTATTCTTGAAAACGCGAATTATGTTAAACCTACAAAAATGTCTTTTTCTCGAATATCTACAACTACTTTAATGTTAAACCTTGCGACTTATGAATTGTAATTAGTATGTTTTTACAACACCATGTTATGGTCCAAGATCCATATTATTGTCTATGGAAAATTCATTGATTTCATTTTTGCTTGAAATTTGAGACAAAGGATACAAAGTCCATTTTGTTCAATATCAAACAAACGACGATGATATAAGTTGCAATTTGTCAATTCCATTTTTTTCTGGTTGTAAGTTAGCGGCATACTAAAATGAGCATTTTCTCGATAAGAATATAATTCAGCATCTCGAATTCTTTTCTGACGTTCTTTTGAATCAAACATCAAATAACGGTTATTATCTCGTTCTTTACGACCAGATAAAGTAAGCCTTCGTAATATTTTGCTGTGACAACAAATATAAAATTTTTAAAACTATTTCATTACAGATGTTTAAAAAAATCTCAACAGCGGAAGGTGGGTAAATTTACTAATAATTTGTCCTGTATGGTCCAAAAAAATTAAAAAAACTTACTTTGATTTTTTTAAATGTAAGTCGATTCAGCTTCACGTAATGATCATATTATTGTAGGTATAAAATTAATAAATCTGAACCGTAGAAACAGGTAAAAAACAGGGCCAATACAAATTTTACTTTAGAGTTTAAAATATTTCTTAACTTTAAAACTCATCTCATTAAAAATTAAGGGAAAAATATTAACCTAACTTACAATTTTATATGTGTTATCTATCTTAAATAGGGACTTACATCCAAAATTTCATAATTCAGCACCTTTCTATATCTTGTTTTATTCTATTTATGTAGGTTATTTAACCTCCACAATTTACTATCCATTAATTTACAATGTAAAAAGAACCACGTATCATATTTCGTTTTTGTTAGTAAACATTCTTTCTCGAAATATTACACATATGCATGCCCTATTAATTCTATAATCTTCTAAGAGATGACTTTAGTAACAGTCTAGTTAATAAAAACATTCACACATCACGTTTAGATTTTGTTATTAATCATTCTAGAAATATGAAACATCTGCATGCATGTTCTATTAATTCCGTAATGTTATAACAGATGGCGCTAGTAACCATATGCTAGTATTACGCATCGTTGTTTCGTATTTTTTCATAATTTAGTAAAAGGTTTAAATACAAAAATAACTATAGATAAAAAATCTAGACGTGACTTTTAATTATTATGTTAAATTTCAAATCTAGAGGTGTGACAGTTTTGCCATAAAGTGTACCACAAAACTGTATGGGTTGTGGGATAGTGATAGGGCTCGCTCCGCTCACCCTAATTATGTCGAAAACGAAAATGATTGACAAGAAAATCGTTTGATAAGAAAACGCTAATATGTTTGAAGTCGTACATCTGTCCTCGAGAAATTATATCTTTTTCGTTTAAATGGTATTTGCTTATTCGGTATCCCAATTGTTCGTCGTAAATAAAATTTTTCTCTAAATCTTGTCCGTAATACTAACCAAAAAAAATTAAGCAAGACTATTGAAATGTGCTATATGCATACAACTATTACGAAATATTTGATTTCTATAAAAAAAATGTTATAATTCAGAAAAACCATAAATTATTAATTAAAGGCATACATTGATAACGTCTTCTATAATTTTCCACCAAATCGTCTATTTATATGAGTACTATGAAAGCTTTGGAATTAAATCTTATCTTTTTTTTTTATCATAAACCCCTAATTGGTTATAATAAACCAAAGTGCAAAATTTTGTCAACCAATTCCCTTTTTTACTCAAATTTTACTTGCTTGGTTAATTAGTCTGCCAAATTCCTATACAAACCAGCATCCTTGCATATTCTTTGCTTCTCCCAAGGTCAAGTAGTAACTTGGCTTGTTTCCAGTTAATACCCTAAATTTATAATTTTCCATTTTGTTTTTTTTTGTGATTACAAACTCCTTTGGAAAAATCTCGCATTATGTTTGGACGATTTCATATATAAATTATCAGACGTATAAGAGTTATAACAGAAATACCTCTAACAATTTTATCCATTATTATGGCTATGTTTCAAACTTCTGGAACCTAGGCACTGAAATAACGTAACCATGGAAACGACCGTAACGCGGCAATCATCTTTCTCTACTGCAAGCACAGTCTGCGAGTAATTTTGTAGTATTTAGAAAAAAATAAGTTTTTCCACCTTTACCTTCAGAAATACTTTTCCAGTTATAAGTACAAAATAGTAGGTGCCATCTATGAACCAATAGGAATAGCCTGCAATTAATACGGTTTTTTTATAAATTCAATTAGTCTTCCTCATTTTTTGTAGGATATGTTTATTGCTTTCAATGGCATGACTCAAGAGCTAATCAATCTTTTGACCTCGGAAAATAATCGTTTTTTAAGTTTTAATGAGCGCTATAAAACAAAATAGTGCTAAGTCAATCGTATGCTCCCTTCCGATTCTATAAACCTTTGAAAGCGCATACAGGTACGTACTTACGTATATAGAAACATACCTACTCCTATGTGATTTGAAAACACTCATCTTCTCTTGTTTTTATTGACACAATCTTAAGTCTTAAGCCTGTGAAAGTTATCTAGAAACGAAATTGAAAAATGTGTCTTTATATTTAATATCGCACAATTGACATTTTCGGAAATATATATATCATACCATTTTAGCATTTTACCTTGTAAATGCTATTATATAATCAAATATGTAAGGTCAAAATATGTCTCTACTTACCTTCTGTTATTCCACTTCTTGTTTATTTTTATCGGAATATCATATCATTTGAAATTAAATGATTTCTCGGTCTTACCCAGTTGTTTAATAAACCAGAGAATTAAAACTGCAGTTAATATTCAGATTAAAATGTCTGGCATTACATTTTCATTCAATATTAGTTTGTACGGAAAATAGAATGACTTACATAGGTACTCGTACATATAAAAAATTAACAATAATTTTTTACAATCTCACTAACAGACCAACACTAGAATTTTTGTTTTCTCGAAATGTTTGAATGATCGTAACATTATCTCAACATGCTCTCGATGAATCGTATTACCAAAAAATTGTTAAATTTTATTTTCTATAACTAATATTTATTTTTAACTGATTATTTGTGCAAAATGTGCCAGAAACATTTCTTTTATTACTAATACATAATATTTTATACACATTTTTGATTAATAATCGAAAGTTGTATGGTGTAAAATCAAAAACGATGATGCAATATATTTATAATGAGTGAAAACAATAAATCGTTTTGAAATGTACTTCGATACTTTTGAAACAAGGATAATTCGTACGCTCGTTAAATCTCCATTAGTCGCCCGTAACAAAGCAACTATTGTTTCACTGTCTAAAATTAAGTCAAAATATTTTGTGGACATACATTTTGTACGGTTATATAACAAACTGAATATTTATTATTTGTTTGGTTATTTTTACATAAATACATTCAGCTTAACCAAGGGTTTCGAATGAACGTCGCTCGCTGTGGCAACCGTAGGAAGAGTTGTGTGTACGAAATATCGATTTTGAGATCACTATATAGCAGAGAGACACAAGAATATATTATAGACATATTTGTATAAAGTATTATACGAAGTACTCTGAACAATGTTGATAGAGCAAAAATGAATAAAAGTGATGTCCCCTTAATCTATTAAAACGCTGCGGTATACTGAACGTAGAAAAAATTAAGTTAATATTTCATTAAATTATTTTCAGTCGATATACTGAAGTAGAAAACTTTAAATTCAATCAAAATATCGTAAAATAAACTCAAAATGCCACCACTGAAGAGCCTGAAATGAACAGCAAGACTCCACAAACGAACAACCTCGTGTACCAGTTGTAATGTTATTTTTGGTCAAAAGAAACAACTGGAGCCCGTACTTGTAGGTAATGCAAGTGATCTATTTGTTCAACATGATATACTTGTGTTTAAAACAACATAACACAACAATGGAAAATCGCAATGCTGCTAAAGGGGATCTGCAACAATAGGCTGATAAAACGATGAAAACGAGGGACAAGGTGTTTCCATCCGTGTCTGTTGGCAGTGCTATAAGAATTTGATTGTCTAAAGTAGATAGTGGTACAAAGAATGGTATCGTCACATGGCTGTATTAGAGATCACAATTTGGTATTTATCCAAAAGTTTTCTTGTATATATAACATCTTTCTGGTATCGAAATTACACTAGGAGCAGTTGTTAATTATAATCTGTATCATTGTTGGCCGTGTGTTCATCGTACCTAACGATTATCAGTAATCATGCTAATTACTTATTTAGTTTTATTCGTAAACATTAGATACAATTACAATTACATTTATTTTCAGAGAATTTTAGAAAACTCTTTTATGGACATAAAAAGTGGAAAGAAAGAAAAGTAGCAAACGAACTGCTTCTTTTTTGTCGTTAACAGATAAATATAAGTAATGCGGTAACCGAAATATTGACAAGAGTTTATTTTTTTAACTTTAATTTTAACTTTTCACTAACTTTAGATTACTCTTCGTAATTACCCTGTCTTCAAATACTTCACCAAGTTCACATACCGAGATTTCTTTAATATAGCGAAGAACCCCTGTACGGTCCCCCGATCGTAGAATGAAACCACAGTAATCATATGTAAGTAGCGTAATTCGTACGCTATTTTAATTTTATGACTAAAAACTTACTGTAACTTTCTGGCTGTAGAAAATTAGTTTTCGTTTTCAGGGAATGAAAAAGTTAGTCAGGATTAAGACCAATTTTTTTTAATGATGATTGATTTATTCTACTAAAACTTTCAAGTGATTAAATAATCGGTTAAACAATTTAGTCGATTACAGCCAACACTTGTCTATAGCAGGTACAGAAATATTTGTGGTACATTATAATGTTTGTGTTGCGAAAAAAGAGTTGTCCCATCAAAATGATACACTCGTGGTGTGTAAATAAATTACTCACAAAAATTATCATGATAATTATAAAATGTTTTTTAAAAAAAGAGCCTAAAATATTATTATGTATAATAATTTAAGTCTTTATCTCTAATTATAAATAAAATAAAAAATATTGATTTACAAAAGCTTTATTTCATGTTAACGTAAAAGTACAATTTGCTACTTACTTATCTGTCTTGCGAGAATTATTAAATATGCTGACATTAAATTTTAAGTAAGACGATTATCATCATAAAAAGCGTACGAATTTTATATACTCTCTAGGAAATATATTGAATAATTTGTTTTGTCTCAAACATTTTATAATTTCCTTAAGTGGTTACACATTATATATTTTCTTAGGGTATATATAGATTTCCTGTATTACACACATTTCCGGATAAAACGCATAAATTAAACCATATTTCTATCTTCTTTAAAAATAAAAACAGTTAACGGTTATTATTAAACTAATCTGTCGTAAGATAAAGGACATATTAAATAGAGTTAAAAATGATTTTAATTTGGATTCATTTCATTTGTATTTAAATTTTGTCATCAAAAGTTAAGATTGTAATTTATTTAATAAAAGTAGGACTCGTTTTCCATTTAAGTAATTTATGTAGTGACACACGTAATATAAACGTAACTAAACTTTTAGTTTAGTTACGTTTTTGTGCTAATAAATTTTATTTTTAGATAATAAATATTTATTAAGTACCAAACAATTTATTTTTGCCCTAATACCAATTACAATGGAATACGTGTTTTATATAATTTCTTCTTTTTACTGTTATAAATATTTATATGAATCGTCAGTTATTTAAAATCAATAATATTATGTATGAATAAAAGTATTTTAGACGAAAACGCTTACGTTATTTCTTGTATTTGAGTAACTTAAATATACTTAGGCAACAGTTACCATATCAAATTCCACAATGTTTACAAACGATCATTATATTATGATAGATTCTTAAACACAAATATCATTCCCTTTTTTTTCCAAATAGTTATTTTTCACAAGCCACGTTAACGAAAACAGACGCAGCTTCGCAATGTCTATTTTACAAAATAGTACAAACCTGTAAGTATTTCACTCAGAGAAAATGGTACTAAAAGACGGGGTCAGTCCTAAATGTAAAGAGAGGTAAAGATGCGCAGTCAACATAATGTATGTGACAAGCAAAGCAGGTGACTACAAACGAATCATGAGGCTGTGTCAATCCAATGTCAAAAAATTATGAACCGTAGTTCACAGTGAAATGGAAGACGAGTTGTTCCCTCGTTTAAAAACTGCACCGAAACTGAGACTCAAAAAACTCAAACTGATTACATAACCGTTTTTAATTTGGCTCTTTGTTTTGTCAGTGATCTTTATAATATCAGTTCATGGCATAATTACATCACAATCGAGTTTAACGAGTCTCTCAACAAAGTAGCAAAAAAAGGATAAATAGATGTATTTTTTGGTTTTTGGCATAGAGAAAACAGTCAGATTTGCGTCAAATAGTACGGACTAAGCTTTTATAATAGCGCGACCAACATTGATTTTACAATGATTTTCTTAATGCAATTAAACGACTCAAATTTCACTCGAAGGACTAGAAAATTACTCGAAATTTCAAGACAAGATAGAAAGTTTCTTCTAGAAAATCAAAATTAAACAAAACTGTGACGCTGATGGATTGAAACTCTTTGATCTGGATAGTTGTTACATAAATTGCTTAATTATTTTTAAAATATTAAAGTATCCTTCAAAATGTTTAAGATCATTATATGATATTTTGTCGCAGTCCAGTCCATCGCGTGTATTATGTAGAATTTCAAAGAGATGAAATTGATATTAACAATGAAAAATGTACTACGCAACGGTCATGAAAAATTCAAAGATTTTGTACTTTTACCAAGATTGCCCCAAATATCTCATAGAATTTCGTAGTTCATTAATAAAGATATCTCCTCTCTCACCTGAATTTTTTTTACTTTGACACGTCGTAATGAACAGTTAGAAAGATTTATTTTTTCGGAAATAATTCTGGTTCTCAAACATATGATGTAAAAATTTCTTACAGTATGTTAGTAAACTATCCTAAGTACAAAGTTTTTTCCTTAGCAGAGAATTATCATGTTGATAACTTAAGGCTCTAGATAGTTTCGCAGACATTTAGGCATAAAAATCTGCATTCATTTACACGTATAATGACGATTACTATTTAATTATATGGCACTCCATTCTCAATTTAATATTTACCTGTTCAAACAATAAGAGAATAAGGAATAGAACAGAAACGAATTTATGACGCTTATAAACGTGTCGGTGGGACACAAAGAAATTATGTGAACAAGAGCTTTATGAATACAGTTCGAAGTACAAACAGTTTGTATCGAGAATGGCAGAATAAAGGAAAGCAGGATGGTGCTCCAAACTGAGAACTAACAGAAAAAAAAACGGAACTAACTCTTAATCGTTCCAGATTAAAAACGAAATTTTTAGAAAAACCAATTAATATCTTAATATAAGTATAGATCATTATTATTTTAGAAGTATAGATGATAATTAAAAACATGTTTTTTTACTAAATAAAATTTCCAAATTTTGACTCTGTGTTGACTTTGAATTTAAAACTTTTCCGGTTCTCAGTCTCATAACACTTTCTGGAAAAATTCAGAGATATCACTCTCATGACATTGCTGGAAACTCGAAGTAAATATAAGTATAAAGTATTATTCAAATTTTAACTACGACATTTAGTATTCCTATTGTAAGAAATAATTTTAAAAAATTTTATTCGGGAAAAAGTGACCACCTAAATCATTTTAAGTATATCAAGTATATTTTAAGTACATAAAAAGTAATAAAAAATTTTAAATCTAAACTTCATCAGTTTGAATTTATACGTAAATATTCTAGATTATTTGTGGATGAATATGATATGTTTTCTACTTTGAACGTGGCAGGTTTTCACACTAAGATACACAATTAAAACCCAATTATATTTTGAGGAATCTGAAATTGTAAAATTAGTGGATACTAACCGTGAAAACCTCGTCAAATTCAAACCTCAGTATTACTTGGGATTCTTTGTGAAATGATTTGCTTTATTACACCAGGATAATATTGACTTTGGATTTAAATTGCATAGAGATAAAAGTAGTTCGAAATGATTCGTATAAATGGAGTAAAGCATGTGCGTATTTGGTTTTGTGAATACTTGACTTGTACGATTACCATGCGTTTGAATTATATAGGCATATGAAATTCTCTTATCTGGTATGTACTTTGCATTTTTAGTTCTTTAATTTATTGTCAATTAACAACTACTGTGGTGTGGTGTTTAAAAACTACTTTTATCTATTAGTTTAATTCGTAGCTGATTTATAATTTAAAATTTTTGACATCTTAAATATATCTGGCTCTTATTAGAGATATTTTTATACGAGAACAATATCTTTGACATACTTGATGGTATTTCTCATAATTATTTTTAAGTCTTTCAAACTTTTATATATATATATATATATATATATATATATATATATATATATATATATATATATATATAAATGTGGAAGTCAACTTGAAAGGAAACTTCACATCGATTTTGTCACATATTGCCCAAAGCCAGTCGTATCGTTAGTGACATTGCTTTATGTGATGGCGCTACCATTGCAATCCGACGATGGCTGAAGCTTTCGCTTAACACTTCTGGTCGGTGTACATTCCAAATATTTCTCAAATTGACTTTTTGGTTAGCAGCATCTTGGTAGGCAAAGCGACGTGGCTAGTACGGCCATTAGTATCAACGACTTTACACTTCAAATCTCATTTTTTTCTTTTTTGCCGAAATGTTCAATGATTCATTAAAAACTGTACTTGATATAGTATTATCAACTAGTGTATATCCCTAAACGTGAAAAGTTACTTCAGTAACTCATGTATCCAAGGGTGGCACAGCATCATAAAACTGACTGAGAAATTAATACTTTAGGTTAATATGACTTTGTATTAACGTAGTGAAATAAATACTTCAGGTTTACTAACCTGATTTTGTTATTAAAAGTTTAACTCTTTTGAATAACAAATCTGTCATTATTTTTGTTTTATAATAGTTGAGAATATATTTTAATTTTTGTTATAATTTCAATTTTTTTATTTAAGTTCTTAATTAGTTAATTTCTTCTAAAATCTTTGTATACTTTTTTGACCATTATGGGCTGACATTTCATATTTAATATAAATAGGATGCATTTGTTCTGCGCTAAATATATAATCTAAATATTTTATTGCTTTTTGATCGACATTTATCTGCATTAAAATAAAAATTTAGTTTCTGCACTTACTAACACTTTTTCGACATTTCGGTATGCTACATATGAATATATGAGAACATCACCTACATGAACGACTATATTTAATATATCTGAAAATCATCTTGTTAGAATTTTACTGAAAATTTTAGTTAAGCGAGTAAGATCACATGGTAGACTTAAACAAAAAGTACACAAGTCTGAACTACTTGAATTAACTTGTACCAACTTGTACCTACGCATCAAGTAGTGACAATATTTTTGCATAATTAAATGACAATGATTAATGGGGTCTTCTTATCATCTCATTCATATTTGTGTGGTTTAGAAAAATATTCAACTTTTTATTAGACTCTACTCTCTTAACTACGGCAATCGAGCTAACTTAACTATGAGACTGAATTATTAAATGACACTTCGTCACTTGTCAAGGAGACTGAATTTCCAAATGACAACCCACAAATATATAAGACCCTGAAGGATATATTTATTATCAGTTTTTTAGTTTCATTTGACTTAATTTCATTACCGTTTTTTTTATGACATACGTACTTTTAACAATGCCCAGATCAGTATATGTTTTCGCAACTAAAATATATCGACATTTGTTTCCACCACTATAAATCTTTTCAATCAACCATTGTTGATTATTTATCTGACATTTCACAGTACATCTAGATATAATTGGTATTCTGTTTCCCGTATTATATTAAATTAACAGTGCATAGTACATTTCATTAAAAAATATATTTAGTTCTTCAGCAATTCTTAGAAAATATTTTGGCGCCTCTATATAAAAAAAAAATTTGCTCATTTATTTACCAATATTGTGAATCTACTTTTAACTTTTCCAAATCAACAATAAAATTTCCAACAAGTAAAGTTTACATTTTAATGTAGATAGTATTAATATATAATATTTCGATTAGCTTAGAAAATAATGAAATTGTTTCCAGTTCAATATAATTTTCAGTTAGTAATTTCTCACGTATTTCTATCACTATTGCAAATAAACGTTTGCCACTATTACAAATGAAAATATTATGTCTGAGATACTCTTTCGAAGTACGAAACTCACAAGTTGCAACTAATTTTTTTCAATTTTGTTAGGAAGACGTCCACGGAAATTTTTAATGTTGACGAATAAAATTACTGATACGAATTGACAGGTCTTTCTTTGGTGTGAACTAATAATAGTAGTATACCATAACAATTACATAACACCTTATCTCTCCATCTCTAAATGCGTCGTATTTAATAAGCACTAGTTCAAGAAATAAAAATCTTTGTCATATTTCTTTCGCTGTCATATTCAGGTTTGTACTTTATCCGTGTTGATGAATTACTGTGGATTGTTGTTGATAAATTATTTTGTACTCTGATATCATGATTTTGTTAAACTTACTTTCAACACGTGACAATGAGAAGCATTTTAATTATTTTAGTACAATGAATTGACTAATCAATTTTATAAACGCTTTACCGCTGCTCCCATATTTTCGTTCGTAAGATTAAATTTAAAGAATAAAATTTGATTAATTAGTATTTATTTATTTGTATCGTTTATCCTTTCCCTAACTTACCCCTTTTTCCAGAAATGTCTCCTTTACCCTTTCTTAACTAATTACCAAAATTGGTTATATCTGATAAATTACCGATATATTTATTGGAGGTCATCAAATATAGATAAATCAGATGCAGATAGTAAAAAGAAATAAATTGATTTTTGACAGAAATTTTCCTGTAAATTATTGAGTGAAACTGAATGTGAAGAAAATAATTCATATGAGATGCAGTTCCCCTTGGTGATAATAATCTTCACTCAAGTAAATTATTATTGTTTAGGCTGATTGAGAGAAAATTAACTCCTCGAAGGCAGAAGGAAATTTCTTTAATATCAAAGCTATGCGAGGTATAATCATTAATTTTTCTGGACTGAATCCGATAAAAATTGTATTCCAATAACCTTTTAGTAAAGTGTTTCTTTTTGCAATGTAGTCCCGTTTCAATGTTTAAATGAAATTTAATTAGTTATGCAAGAGATATGGTGTCTTCATGCGTGACTTTGCTGCAGTGAATCGTATCTTGGGTACTACTAATAACTGTGACGAATATCGCCCACCAATAACACACACACACGTATATACACACATATACTGCGTGAGACTTAATAGTTTTAAGGGGTGCCAATTTCTATCGATTTTGACATTCAACTTACCATTTCAATAAACCTTAATTGCTTTTGCTTTACCACCTCATATACAATCACGGTAAGATAAAAGCTGAGAGCTGCATTGCTCCGATATTCAAAATTATTCAAAATGCATCGAATTTTTATCCTGTCTCACAATTTGCTCGTAAGTCTTGCCAAGGCCATTATATATCATATATAACAAAAGAAAAAAACCGAAACAAATATCTTCCACTCCCTATAATGGAAATTAAGAAAAGGAAGAGAGAAAAACAGAAAATAAATTACCTAAAAATAGGACCATAGATTACGTTGAAAAAGAAACTTTTGATTCTAGGTTTTATGAAATATAATTTTAGTGATAAAAATAACAAAATAAATACATTCCCAACGGAAAACATAAAAGTGAAATTATGGCATAGTTTCGATTTTAATACTATTAAGCAGACAATATTATTTATCTGTAAATTTTCAGGGTTCAATTTTAATCGATTTTAAGAATTGGCGGGATTTTATAAAAAGCTAAAACGTCTATTTTTAATATAATCATTATTCATTATAAAGTTTAGACGTATAGCATTTTGAAAGTTTTGAAATATAACATCTTTGCAAAGGAATAGTCTGTAAGGATGACTACTTGTTTTAAAATTCCTTTCAGTTAACCTTAAACAAACGAAACGTGTTCAAATTTTTATGTTTCTATGACAAATGATTTAGCTGTTAATATGACCGTCAATCGATCAAACCTTGGAAAGAAAGGGCCCCAGGAAAGATTTAATAGTCTTAAAACAGTGTTTAAACTAAAGAGCTGCAACACTATTTTATAATTATTAAATCATAACAGTGGTTTAATCTGTTAGCGGTTTTATACTTTTACATTAAGCGGTGTTTACACAGTGACAGTTGTTGTCGTGCCCGAACAATGAGAGGGAGGAGAAATCAAATAACTTATCATGTAATTCAGTCGAGAGCAGGCGTCGAAGTATCTTCTTCGTATGTACATGTAAATAATTCTAAGTATTTTTATTGCAGCTGTCTTATGGGAAGTCATTACAGCTGTAACAAAGTAAAAAATATATTTGTTTTAAGTTGAAATTAAATTGGATACGAATAAATACGATGTTTCTATATAGCTGGCGTAATCATGCTAAAAATTTGTATATTTATTCAAAGGAAATTGTTTTTCCCTAAGTTACAATTCGCATTCATGATCAATGCATGAAAGTGGATTATAACGACAGTGCGCACGAGGAATCAAACAAGGCTACGATGTTTTTATATGTAGTCAAGAGATAAGAATAATGTCACCGGCAACGAACCAAATCTTCAACTTGTATCTATTCAATTTCAAAGATGGAAATAGTAGATGTATGAAACAAACAATATATTATAAAACACAATCATTTTTTTTTAATTTGCGACGCAGCTTAAAATTATGGTTTCGCAAATACAACCATAACCAGCATTTCCCCTAATAGTGGAAATGATAAAGAGTATCAAATGCCGAAATTTTTTTTCGCCTGACTCAAGCGATATTTAGACCTGTATTATATATTGCAAATCTTGATTTAAATTCGTATCTTTGACTTGCTCTTTGATTTTACATATGGCAGGAGCGAGCGAAGTTCACTAACACTGAAATTGCGTTCAACGACGACGACGATGTAGAAATATTTTGCTCGTGAATCTAGCTAGTCGGTGGTCGCTCTCTGCATATAGGAATATCTTAAAAGGTACAGCGTGATTCACAACAACGCGGCCGTACGTGACGAATGTTTGTCACAGCCGACGGCTGATACCCGCCTAGGCTGTCGGGCCACAATAGCAATCCATGAATTATGAATGCGTTCGCTATCAGGCGCGATGCCCATTGTTGACATGACACATGCGGTTATAACTCCGTTTCAAGCGTGTTCAAACTGAGTAGGTTTTGCGGTGGGAATAGGTTTACATCGCTTTATTGGAAATTATTTTAGGTTTAATTTCTTATTAGTTAACAACATAACTAGATTTGATCCTTTTACGTTAGATTTCTGTTGGATCAAGTTTCATGAGAGAATGGAGTTCTGAATAAATTTCGTGTGTATTTTAATAAACCATCAGTAGTGGTTTCCTTCAATAAATTAAATTTAGTGTTACTCTTGGTTCGATTCTCATGTGGAATAGCAACAGGAACAAGAAAGGTAGATATTTTGATTACACTTTTATAGAAGAATTAATGGCTTACAATATCCACATGGAAAATTTTAATGATATTCGAACTTTTGATTTTTTTATATCTGATTTATAAACCTATATGAGGATATAGGTCTATAAATAAGATAGAGACATTTACTTCGTATTTACATGCCAAATGCTCTTATCAATATTTCTACACGTTTGGCTTAAGAATGTTGACTAATGAATCGAAAAATAACGATATGGACTCAGTTGAAATTTCTGATAGGTAATGACGAGTAATAAAAAATGTATATCCGTATTCGTACTGAAATAGTTTTTTGTCCAAGACTTTGCTCGCGTGAGTTTTTGATTAAAGCGGCGGTATTTGTGCCTGAACCAACGGGACTCTCATACTCTCGCCTCTTTAGAGAATGTTAATTATATTTGGTTTTTGTGTACTCGGCTTGTAATATATTGCGTACGGTTGAATAAGTGCTAATTGTGAGTTTTGTTCCATCATTATATAATCTGAACGGCCCGTGAAAAATAGGACTTCTGGCAATACTAATTCTTTATCATAAAGTAACAAAAATTCAACCATACTTTTCTTTTTATTATAATTTTACGCGTACATGCCTATGATTCTCGGCCATATGAACTGTGTGCATAATTAAAACTGGCAGTATTTATAATTAAAACTGTGTATAATTAAACTGGCTCCATAAATTAATTTGTTATTCCGTTTGAATAATTGTTTTCTTGTAGTTGCTACTGTTTGCGCGAACATATATCGAGAACTAATCATATAGAATATTTTTTAAATTTTAGTTCATTAATGAGCTAAAAAAGTATTTATAAAGTAATACATATTTTAATTTAGTTTTAATTAATTGGTTATAATCGATGTTATGTGTACGTACAATCATGAATTATTTATTAATTATTTTTGTGGAAACCTGTACTTAATAAAAATATGCATAAAAACATAAAATATGAACTGATATTTCGTTCACTGTGCTTTTTGGACATTATCCTTTTGTATTTATAAAATTCATTGTATTTTTACGTGGAAAATGCACAACCAAACCAAATCGACACTCTGCGATGAGACATATTTGGCAATATAAATCATATCCATTGCTCATAACGAACCTAGTGTGAATGTGAAATACGATCCCGTTTTAGAAGAAAAATAGTAATATCATCATTGTACAAGAAAACATAAGTAATGTTGATATGAGGAGATTTAGGAAAAATATACTGGAATTAATAAAAGTTCACCCCGTTATTGAGCAATGGACCGCTCCACTGGAAATAGGTATCTGTGACAGTCAAATTACATGCTATCTGCTGTAATAAAAGTGTATTTGTACAACTTAGTAGTAGTATAACTGTATGTATTAGTTAGTAATATTTATTATTATTGTACAAGAAAGAGTTTTGCGAGAATTTTTTTTAAATATGCAAAAACATAACTTTTTTGAACCTGTATCATATATTTTCAATATATCATATATTTTTATAGATTTCAGATGACCCTGTACTGCGTTACATCTGTTAAACGTTGGCTTAGAACGCATTCGGTTTTACAAAACAATAATTTCACGGCATGTTGCATATAATACGTATATATTGCACATCTAGCTAATATGCAAAGAAGAGCTTATTTATTAAAATTAGAAAGAAGCATTAGGGTCGAACTAATATCGATATTATTTAATATCTTCAGGAAACACGTTTGATGGGGAATATTACCGAGTTAATAAACCAAGACTATATACCCCGAAATTTAAGAATTAGTTATATTAGCGGAAAATAAGTAGCAATGAAAACCCCGTAGTAATTCTAAATAATACTTCCATCATGTTCAAAATAGTTTTAGTTGCAAAAATACCAAAACTATCGATAAAATTCGTACTCGCTTCATAAGTGTAGGAACCTGGTTAAACTATTTTATTATTTTTTGTTCTGTTCGGCTTCGTTCTAGAAATACATCCGATGTCCAGATCGTAATGGACGGATTATTTCCGAAAGAAGTCCTTTAAGATAATATTTTTGGTCTGGAGATCTCTTTATTTTATACAAGTTTTATGACTACAGAATGACAGAAACTCTTCAATGGTTGCTAAAATGTAATCATTATGTGGATATGTCGTTATCAATCATAGAAACAATTAAAAGTTGGACCGTAACAATAAATCGATAAGTTAAAGCATTTTTTAAACCGTCATTCAAAAATCTTTCAACATAATTTTAAAAAAATACTTCGAATGATTAGTGATTGACTTTGCCAGTATAATTACCTCAAGAAAAAAGTTTTACTTTCGAATCATGGAGAGAAAGAATACAGCATTCCTATTAAAAATTGTAAACAAATTTCTTTATAAAAATAAAAATTTGCTTAAGTTTAGCAGAAAAAAATAACTTAAACAGAAGGTGAATACAATGTATATTGAATATAAAGAGTCGTTTAAATGTAAAGAGTAGACAAATAATCGTTTAAATGTAAAGAGTTTTTCTAACGGACGCAAATTAATATTGCTCACATGCATGTGGTGTATACAAGCATACGCACGGTTCATATTCTTATGAAATGTATATACATGGACAGGGACAATTAATCGAAGGATTTTAAGGATTGAAAAAGTGGAACGGTATTATTGCATTTATTTAATTGGTCGAAGGACAGCAGGCTGCGTCTAAGTCAAAACATTTTTTGGTGATTTTATGGCAAAATATAAAACTAATATATCTCTCTGCAAAGCTGGAATGATCCACCGATTGTTATGATTTAAGAATATGAAATATTTTGTAATTTGTACTTTAAATTTTTCTACACGATAATATATAATATAAGAATTGACACACTTTAAACTCGCACTTTGAGAAAAGCTACACGTACTATACACTTGTAAAAATAAAATTTCGATGCCCTACAAACGTTCGGTTCAAATAAAAAATATTCACTTCAAAATATATGTCTCGTATAAAGTCATAGTGCATCAGCAGTCGCATCGTCAGCAGCAAATATTTGATCACGTTCGCCCAACCAGAATCACGCTGCCGCTTGCGAGACACTGCTGTTTACACGGACGCAGTACCGACCTAATGGCGACACATGTGTTTAGTATTACTTGCATACGTCATTATTTACCTTTAAGAAGACTGTTACACATAATAAGAAAAAAATATTTACACACGTCTTTTTCATAATAATTTATTGAATTAGGTTAGATTAAACTTTTATAAAAAGTATCTACATCATCGGAAAACTTAATGGTTTAGTCTATCCGTTCAACAAGCTAACTCTAAAAGCACTTTTGATCTGAAAAGTGCACCCTGCCAAAACTGTTGTTAATGCTTAATTTCTAATCGTAAAGAAGATATAATTATAGTTTTATATCGTTATGGAAATATCAGCCCGCGAGGTCATCTCACCCTTGTAATTTTCAATGCTATTTTATAAATCATAATACACAAATTTAAGTTAATTGTTATAGCATAATTATTTCTTCCGCCTTTCTATCGTTATATGCGAGACAAAAATAATCTACATTTTTGTTATTGGTACAATAACAAAATATTACGGAAAATGATTTAATTATTACTAACAAAATATTGTTCTTTTTCAAAATTTTGTCATTGAAAATAAAAACAAATTTAACAAAACACTGAATTACAAGTATAACAGATTTTTCTTTTTGCGAAATAATACTGGTACGACTTACAATTCAAGGCCGAATAAAGTGTTCGAGGCGTCGTATAGAGTTTCATTCGGTACAAACTATTTAGATCAAAGCAAACGAGCATTAAGCCTCTAAGGCCTCTGTCAAATTCTCATATGATTTTGTTATTCAAGATACTTGGCTTCTTAAAGACCGGACGCGTCAAGAAACTGAAATCCATTTATTAGTAGAAATATTATTATCAAACGAATTCGCATAATCATTGCTTCAAAGATAAATAAAACTATTTTTTATTTTTTCAAAAAATTAAAACTATTTTCTAATTTACGTATAATTCATTTTCTTTATATCAAAAGTTAATCAAAACATTTTTCTTTATGTTATCCTGACGAACCATTTAGTAATATTTGTCATCACTACGTTTATTCTCAGAATAATCCTTTGCATAATAAATTTCGGAACTAATATTAAGGCTAGTAACAATATTTATTGGATATCTACGATATTTCCGAGCATTCTATGGAGAACATAAACTTTACCGGTTGACAATACATAGTGAATACTGGAAAAATAGTCTACCAAGCAATGTTACCACATCCATAGTCGAATTGAAGTGTAAAAAATTGAATACCAATTCATAAGTTTCGTAACTATTCGGGAATTTTTGTTTATAGGTGCTACGGCCAGAACTTCCACCGCAACGGTCTTTTCTAATTAAAGTAAATGATCTACCGCCATTACCATCGGTGGAATAATCTGTGATAACTTCACGTTGTGCAGATATTAAACGCTAAACAGCCTCATCTAAAACCGCTTGAAATTTAATTTCAGCGCGCGTTTCAATTACTATCATTTCCCGTTCATCTGGTAGCAAACAGGCTTTCTTTATTTTTCGTAAACTACAAATTGATGAAAATATGTAATGCATAGAAAGTCATAGACTGCAAATTGATGAAAATACCTAGTGCTAGTACTTCACTTTTTTTCCTTTTGTAGGTGTAACTCGTAGAACTTTGAGTATACTTATCACATGTAGAGAAGATATATCAACAGCATCCATATTTTTTCAAAATTTTGGGACTTGACAAAATCACCAATGCGTAGTGATTTTCCTTTAGCATTTGTGTTTGCCATGTGTATCGTCGGCCTTCCAGGACAATATGGTGGGTGTGCTGAAGTAAATGCCACTTCAAGGTTGAAAAATACATTAAATGTTATGTCTTCACCCGTATCCACTCAGCATTATTCAGTAGAAAGCGCAGCGCAACTCTCCATTTTCTTCTTTTTGAATGTTTTAAAACAATATTAGCCCTTTGTTATCCTTTTAGAAATGATTACATTATTATAACGTAATATTTTTTCGTAGAAATAAACACTGAAAGCGCATTATTTCGGTCGCTCTTCGAATGTTTGACTTATTTTTAGAAAAAGCACTTTTTTGAAATTTTGAAACTCCCTCTTATAAAAAAAAGAGGATCAAAATATTACGGCAAAAACGGGTAAGAAATGCTGGGTTTATAACAATTTATAAAAAATGTTTATCATCTGAAAAAGCTTCATCGAGCTACTTTTTTTCAGAGGGAATTATTACTTATTATCTTTTTAATACAAAATATATTGAAAATATGACAACTTTCTAGAACTGCAACGCTTTTCCGTCACTAAAATGGGGATTTTATAAAATTTTGCACCAAAAAATAATAGTACTTGGTAAGATAAGAAGATCAACTCGCAAGATGCTATCGTGTGGGTAGCAAATATGTGACTAATTTTGTGAATTTGACCTAATTATCTTGCATAATCACCCCAATTGCCTATGTTTGAAATTATCTAATTTAATACAATTCCTGTCGAGGTAATTAGCAATTAGTAATGTATCTACAAAACTAAATTTTAATGTTGTTTTTCTCCAGCTACCTTATTCTAGACGAAACATGGCGCATAGTGTCGTGTATCGCTTTAATAATGGCGGGCTGTGCTCAATGTTCCTGCGCTTTAGATAGCTTAACCCTCGCAAATGAAAAAGTGTATACTTATTCGAGTACTTTTTAAGGTTTCAACACTTTTAATCATTTTTATATCAATTTAACAATACCTGGGTAGACATAATCACATAGTAGTAATCTACAATTATCCGTTGAACTTGTTTACGTAGATAAGAGATTACAAGAATTGTATGTTTCTGCAATAGGAGTATTAATTATTTTGTTAAATGCAGTTTGATTAATAAGTTGCCATTTAGTCTAATGTATTAATTTTCTACCTCGCTCACATTTCTAGTGCTTTTCGATTGAGCTCACACCAGTTAGTGCAATTAGGTATCACGTTTTATCCATTGACGTTGGCCTTGCATCACTACAGATATCACATTATATATGTCTGCAAATTTTAACATTTTTAGTAAAATATATCCATGATTATCTTGTTATTGATTTTACTTAAATATTCATTAAATAGCTCGTTCATAGTTGACCGAAGCAAACGTAAAGTAATAGGTAACGAATACTCGCGATAGATTCTTAGTCGACATCAGAATATATAACAATAATATAAATAATAACATAAATAATATAAAAATAATTAGCACAAGTTAAATTATAAACATGTCTGCAAACATTTAACAAGGAAACGTTCACATATACATATCCAATCTTTTTATAATGGAAGAAAACAGATATATTTCCCGTCTATGGCATTTATTTTCGACGGCTGCACAAAGGATGATTGAAATACTATTTATGAACGTAGAACAATTAGTCCGAAATTAATTTTGGTAATCGTTAATATGACTAACTAAATTATTGATTATGAATTAAATTTGCATATATCTTTAAAATTCCTTTCAAATAATGTATCTAGGGCAGAAAAAAAAGCCATTGACAATTAATTACATATTTCAGTTATGGACTGGTTCCTGCGAACTGGTGTAATGCGCGAATTTTTCCTTATTTTGAACGACCTCCTGAATATAAACTTAAATGAAGAGAAGAATTAAGAGATAGTCGAATTTATCGGCACACGCTTTGAGCAAATAAGGCGGAAGCCCATGTGAACCACCGGAGCGTATTGATTACGGATGTTTTAATGCAAAAATTTAAATTTCTTAGCCCAACTTTCTTCGGTTTTTTTGTTTTTTTTGTTTTTTTCTTCACCTTGACTTAAAGCAATAATGTGTATTTAAACTTTAAAAAATCTATTGCTTTTGAATAGAAAAACGAAACAAAAATCTTGAAAAAGTTATTTTTTCATTTTGACTAATTCTCATAACATTTTCATTTAAAAATATGTGGGTATAAAAGAAAATTAATGAGGAAAAATTATTTTCGGAGTGACAATAGTAATCTATAACAATTGTAAGCAAGTTACTCTGCGAATATATCCGAATATAATACAGTTTTCGCAAAAAATGAAAAACTGTACCGTTATCTGGTCTATACGGAGTTGCCCCACTATTTAGTGATGTTCATTTTACTGGTTACTTAACTGTGAGTAAAATTACTGTGACTGTGAGTAAAATTATCATTAGGTTCTATTTCATTCGATTCTAATATTTATATTACGAATCACCACACAATTTATTATAAACAATGACATTTTATTCCAGATCCTATTTATGTGTGATTTGCATCGTTTGCACATTGGTGAATAATAGCACAGCTCAACTTGATGTTTTTCACAATAACGTTTAGTAGCAATTCTAGTAGCATATTATTTCCTGAAGTTGAATATGTTGTCAGAAATTTATTTGTGTTCAAGAGTGAGAAACAATTATTTCGCGCCAGATTCGGGACTTCATATACACACTCGTTAATCTGGTGTAAGTTTTGATAAATGTAACGTAATTTTTGACATTTAATAATTATGTGTTTTCTGAATTTATTCACGTGAATAAAAGGAAAAAAAACTTATTAGCTAAAGAAATCATGACATTTACTGAAAACTAACCGAGATATACAGGTAATTAAAAAAACTTTCTGCAAGAAGTAACATCATTTTGTATGCAGATTGGTATACTAATCCAAAGACAGTGCCGACATGCTTGTTCGCAGCGGAACGGAGACGATCCACCTTAATTAGTCTACGCATTTAAATCGACTTTGCGCTCGCTGACTTCATGCATTCTCATCATTGGTTGCTGCGTGCGCGTCATATATTACATGTTAGTGTTATTATTATATCTTTATAAATATATATTTTGAAAATAGCATTAACTAAATGATATAAACATTTCATTCATACCGAGTATGTTGAACAAGATAATTTTTGCCATTATTAATCATTCCCAAAGACACTACATAACTCTTTCATTGTAAAAGACGCTATAGCCTAAATCACCTTCTTGATAAATATTTTAAGGGGTCAGATATCCTTCTATCCTGTTGGTATGTAACTGCATTTTATCTATATGCTTTCACTAAATATGCAAACAAAATATGAAATTGACTATTTATAAATGTAGAAATTTCTTCCATGTCAAAGATGATCTAAAATATAATTACATAATATCTACAAATAAAAATCTCACCTGCATCTTATTCCTTATTGTCTCACAATCCGTCCTCTGTTTCCAACGTATCACTTAGTTTGGTCATGCATGCATCATTCATGTGCAGTCTCTTTAACACTCATCATGTAGTGGTTGACTGTAAAAGATTACGCTTGTAGCAATAATATCGCACTTGTGCACTTTTTCATTTGGTAATATCATTTCAAAAATAAACAAATAAATACAAAATTTAAATAAAAACTGGTATCCTTTTGAGTCGAAATAAATATTAAGATAACATTTATTTCGACTCAAAAGGATACCAGTTTTTACTAGCCGTTCATACCATTTTAATATTTTTTCAATCCACTGTAATTACACTACAACTATTGTTCTTTTAAGAAATTATTTTCTGTTTCTAAACAACAGCAACGAGATTCCTTCTTACTAGTCCCTTTAAAAGGAGCAAGAATGCTTCTTTTTGAAAGACCGGTTCAATGGTACCGTTTTAACGGAGCAAACCTGTCGTTTCCGTGCTCGAGAGTGTTATAAAAGCGATGATTCGACAATTCACCGCAAGACGTGTTTTTTGTACTTCGTTTATATAATTGAAATGAAGCTCTAAATATTTATGTTATTAAGAAATTGGTGAAGCAATTCAATGACACAGAGCGTGTCCCTGAATCTATCCGTGAAAGCCTTTGTTTTTCAGCATGTAAGTGGTGGAGTGTATTATTTTACAAAGACTTCCTTACAATGTATTTTAATTGATGTTTGCATTTGTATCGCTGCAAGTATATACTAGTCCAAAAATTAAAGCATTCCAATGGTATTCAGAGCTTGAATTTTGCAAATGAATCGTCTGATAAATTTTCAAGCTTTTCAAGGATATATATATTGGATTTCTAGTGAAGATTTCTTGAAAACAGATTTGAAAGCAACAATTCTAGTTCCATTTTGGTGAAGAAAAAATATTCATTAAGAAATTGGTGCAATTTTAGAGACATAATCGTAGATACAATATCTATAACCTTAGAATTCGTTTGGGAAACCAATATAATATAATTTTGTACGCTGATGTATATATGTATATATATATAATTATTCATGAATATTTGCTTATGGAAACATAATTTTATGCCCAAATAAAGGACCTTTTAAGGAGGGTTGTACAGAATATTTTATTACAAGGTAGGCAAATTGAGCTGAGATAATGTTAACAGTTTAGACCAAGAGGGATGGCGTTGGCATGCGTGCACTTAACCCTAATATTAATATTGAAATATTATAAAATCACGGAAAATTAATAATTCGTAAAAAAAATTTGTGAATAAATTTAATTTATTTTGTTTTCAGGAAAATGTGCATCAGATCAAAGAAAATAGATTGAAATCGAAATAGACCTTATGAACTTCAGTTCCACATGGATCACGATTCAAATGTAGCCACAAATAATTTATGCCATGCAATGGGCAATGGTGTCCTAGAAAGCCAACGAGATGTCGGTTTACCAGTATTAGGCCATGTGGTAGCTAAACTGAATATTTCCACTTTTTCCCCAGAGCATGAAATTTATTTTTCTATAGCATTTCTAGAGCATGAGAGTAGCTCTATCAGATGAAGCTAACTTAGCTAGCGAACCTGTTTGAATGTTTCAAAATTATTAAATTTATAAGAGATCAAATTTTTATTTTTGAACTTTTAGAACCAAAGCTTAGTTGTTTCGTAGCTGAATACACTTTCACACATTGTCATATAATGACAACCAACAGCTATTCTCTTTATATATTCCGGAAATCGCTAGAAAAAAGTAGCGCGTTATTAGTTACCAACCTAATATTATACATTTTTACGTATCATCTTCATGAGTAATTTTAATATTAAAGTAAGTAACGTTACTTGCCGGTTTTTAAAATTAAAGTAGTAACGTCACTAGAAAAGTAAAGAACAGAATGACAATTAATGTTTTCTATCCGATAACTCAAATTTCCGAAATTCTTGATCAATTAGGTAACATTAATTATACATTAAGTTTTGATCTCACTTCAGGTTTTCATCTTTTCATTAGATACGCGTGTCTGCTGAAGACGCTCTAAAAATTGGATTTAGTGTTCCACAAGAGCGCTTAGAGTTTATGCACATGCCAGTCAGGTTAAAAATACATCTTTCACTTTTCAGCGCTTAATGAATTCAGCTATCTCCGGCCTTTAAGGCATTCGATGTTTTGCCTATCTAGACGATATATTTATTTACTTTTATGATCTAAAATTACACACAGGTAATTTATATACTCTTTTCGAACAATTACAAAACTTTAATCTAAAATTTCAACCCAATAAATGCGAATTTTTATGCAAAGACGACGTTTATTTAGGCCATATAAAACGACATTAAAACCAAAGCCTGAAAAATCAAATTAGTCAGTGAAATCACTCAAAGAAGTTAATTTTTTCTTGATTTCGTGTCCTACCATCGAAGATTCATTCCTGATATCTCTAAATTAGCAAAACCTTATACCATCCTCCTGAAAAGGATGCGACATTCCTATGGGAAATCGAGCAACACTTGCCTTGGATACTTTAAAATACAAATTAATCTCTGCTCTTTATTCTCTTACCCAAATTTAGCGAAACTTTTCATACCCTGCGACGAATCTAACTACGTCATTAGCGTAATTCTTTGACAAGGTGAAATTGTCAAAGATCGATCCATTTCATATACTTCTCGAACACTTAATAAAGAGTTGCTAGCCTTCACCAATTGTTGTTAAACTTTTAGACCATACCTCTTTGGTCATACACTAGATATTGTTACTAATCATTACCAATTAGGGAATCGTCAATTAGGGAACAAACTTCACATCGGATCGTTTTGAAAGAAGCTATAAAATAATAATATTAAAATAAAACAATTACGGGCATGGCTATATCACTCTCACACCTAAGCAGCTTTAGAACGTAGGCATTCTACCCTCAAAGAATATTTAAAATCATATCAATCATAGTTAATACGACATATATATATATATATATATATATATATATATATATATATATATATATATATATATATATAATTCATATCTTTTATACAAATAATACTTATTAGTATTTTACGCATGATACAGTGATATAGTTTAGACACATGCCAATTTTATACAACCGACAAACAGCAGTTCTGGCATATACGACTTAATTTACAGCATAGTCTAAAGGGTAGGCATAATCATGAATGTCATAAAAATAAACCCGTAATAATAAAAGATTAGTGACTAATAAATATATTATTATTTATTTAATTGATTAACAACATACGGTTATGGTACGTATTCATCATATTAGTATTCTTCATATCCGTCACAATAATTTTGACAGTCAACGAGGTAAATGTTTCGATAACATGCGTCAATGCGAATCGACAGTGAGATTTCAACTACTCGCTATTCCACGTGAAAATATTTTTTTTTAATTCAGTGCATTGGCGGAATACAATAAAATAACAAACAAAAGTTTGCATTAAGCGTGAATTTTCCCCTTTCAACCTATCACTGACTGGATTATCGTTGTCTAGGATTGGTGTAAGATTTTAGGTCATTCAAATACACTACTGTTCTTTGAACACCCGTTAACATTACTTGTTCCAATTTAAGACTATTATTGACACTGAAAAATTCTGTAAGCCAAAAAAATTTCAACTTTGCCTTTAATCACTATGTACACTTGCTGCTGCTTTAAATTATCTGGGTGTTTGAATAATTTGCCGATTCAGCAAAGAGGAAAAAAGGAATAAAACTCGGGCTTAAATCTTAAACGCTAACTTATTCGGTAGAGATCGGGGCTTCTCCACGCAGTTTGCCGAATCGCGGAACGCAGACATCTGGTAACAGCTGCTGCTAATTGTTGAACTGGCTCCCCTCGAAAAATTAATTTCATCTCCAGTTTATCTGTAGTCATGTGCCCGCCAGTGCGCGCGCTTCCAGCTTTACATACGCTTTATTAAATACTGGGTTTTGATGCCTGCTCGTTGCCTAGCGCCATTGCTGAAATATTTTTTTTGTTATTACTCCGTTGACCAATGAAGCGACGTCATTTATTTGTTTCGGTTAGAACAGAACATGAGGCATGATGTAAACATAAACGGCATAATTCGAATAAAAGTATATATGAGATACCTAAAGACAAGTGAATTATTATGAAATAAGTTATTAAAAAAAATCAGCTAAGACAACATAAAGTAAGCTATATGATGATACAAAATCAATTTTTCTTAATTTGAAATAGGTTCCAGAAACATATTAAATATATTATTAACCACAATTCTTGGAAACAGCTATTTCTTGTCGTTTTATTTTTGAAATAAACCTGATATAGTAAGTTTTTACTCGCGAAGTTGTCGATTTACATATTGACCACATTGTAATAGTAAATTTTTGACTTCACACTAAATTTAAAATTCGAATATACAGGTATCCAATTTACAGGGGTCTAATTTTTTTTTTAGATGTAGAATATTGGAACAAGTCAATTCGGCAAACATTGGATACGCGAAAATCAATAGTCAAAATATACAAGAAAAACATGACTTCCAAAGTTATGATTTTTTGTACATTTTCGAAAAATTTCTTCACCAGTGACATAAATAACTTTCGTTCAAAAACTACTCCATTAAATATCGTAAAATTTTATATGTACAACGGGTGATATTTTAAAATTCTTAGCTTCTGTTATCGTTTGAAAATGTATCTTGTTTTTTTCTTATTTCAAAATAGTTTACACATTTAAATAAAATTACTGTGGTAATGTGATATTTATATATATATATATATATATATATATATATATATATATATATATATATATATATATATATATATAAACCAAAATAAAATGTATTATTTAATATACATCTACTTGTACAATATAAAAGTACCAAAATTTTATACGAACTATGCCGGTATTATAATTAATTATTATTGCAAATATGATATTTGTGCAATTTAGAAGCAAAGAAATATTATTTTCAAAGTTTTTGATGGAATTCATGAAATTTTTATTTAATTTTAACTTTAAACTGAGGCTAACATAAGAATATCGCTAAAATTGCGTTTTGCAATCGTATGAGTAATATTTAACTTACATAATTTTAATTCACATAATTACAATGCAGTCTCATCGGTGCAACGCAGTCTACGTTAAGGTAGTCAGAGCCTCAAATGGCTACGTAGAATCTAAACAGGCCCCTCGTACTTCCTTTGTATTAAATAAGTTTAATTTTTGTGGGAAATATCACTTAATATTTGTGGGAAATATGTAGATTTATTTTAAGTGTATACTTAGTATGAACATTCATATTTTTCATGCACTCGTCTTTAAATTTCTATTTTGGATATTCGTAAAAAATAACGAGAACGTGAAAAAATCTGTAGGAAAAGTAAAGAGTTCGATTAAAAAAATTCGCATTATGAACACAAATATAAATTTAAGTGCATATTAGCTACATTGTTTGTTATGGTACAGACGATGGTACAAAGAAATTAATGTTGCAAATTGTGGCATGGTTAAGCAGTTAAATAGATATGTGTTTCCAAAAAAATCTGTTTTGTAACAAATACATGCAATATTTGACTAAATTCTAAAGTTTTTATTTATGTTCCAAATTACGTTTGCAACTTAATACTGGCGCGTTAATGTAGCATGCCTAATATTAACATTTATAAAAAATAATAAATACCATTTTTTAAAACAGATTTTAATTAATTTTTTTCACACATTTAGCAACAACTACGGTATTATAATTCCAATGATTTTTAAACAAAATAGAAATGATCAGAACTACAACTGAATGCCGTAGATATATTTAGAAGAGTAAGCTCAAAGCAATTCGCCTCATATATCCAACGAGATAGAGGCAAATATTATTCATACATTTCACAAGCAGTCGGTTCTCGCTACTTCCATGTAAAAAGGAGCGTCTTACATGAAATAGTGTGATTCATAGCGCGCGTTCCTCATGCACGATCGTGCTGATCGTACATGATGAACGCGCGTTGTCTCCGGCGGTTGATAAGCGACTACCATGCCACAATAGAGATCCACGAATAATGAAAATGCTGCTATCACGTCATCATCCTTTAACATAATTGATCCGTGGCGATTTTTACATTGCATTTATGTTTCCCGTAAGTTTATAACTACATACGGTAATAACACATTCGACACGGCACAGTATTTGTGTGCCGTATCGAATGTGTTATTATCCTTACCAATGTCTTTTTATTATTGCTTTAATCTTATTTAATATTAATAAATTATTGATCATATTTTTTTTATTCCAATACGAGGTAGGGTATTTATCTTCGCTCAAAGAGTTGATGTGAGATTGTGTTTATTGGAATAAAAGGATAACCTTTAAAATATAAGACTTTAAAATTGTTTAAAAACATATTCTATGTTCAATTAAAAAATTATTAAAACATATTCTATGTTCTATATGCAATACTTGTTTATAAACATTTTTCATTTTGTTATCCGGGGTATGTACAAATTTAATTTAAAGAATTTCCAACTGCGTATAGTCGACCATGAGAAAAACAGGATTCTTACGCTTTGTTAATTGCAAAACTGTAAGTTGATTTTATTGGGAATTGCAGTTTTTTTTTAATTTGGAATGGTAGTTTAGTGAGGTCAGTGATATTCTGGAGATAAATACTGTGTATCCTTTTTCCTTTCCAGTTATACGTTTGATGATGTTATTCGATAGCTGTTTAACGATCATCCTTGCTCCATTACATAGTTTTGGTGAGTTTAGATTTCTGAGTAGTACCTCTGATCATATTATCATACAATTTTCAGTCGAAGGCAGCGTCATGGCATTCCTGGTAATTGCGAAGAGTTTAAACATTCTATAGGGAAGTTGACACTTTGTTCAACGTGTCGATCGATTTGTATATTATTTTTTACGTTTTAGTAAATACTTTTTTGAAGTCGGTTTTTTGAAAGATATTTTATTTTAGAATTTTTAATTATTAATAATATTAATTAACACACTATATGTAACATTTAATTATTTTCTTTTTTAGAAAACTGTATTATTATTAAAAGTCATTGGCAAAAGCTAGTATGTAGATAATATACTAGCTTTTGCCAATGACTAGATAATTTATCAAACGTGAACTACCAAGCAATTTCATAATTATTTTAAAATGAAAAGCAATGTTGCATTGATCAACGTAAGTGCGTAAACTGGTATGCATTTAGATGCACTCTACTTTCAGTAATTAGAGTCTGGATCGTAACGATAGTCTACAGGAAAAAATAGTGAGTTCATGAAATATTTGAAACAAGACAAAAAGAACCTTCTTATTAAGAAACGTAGCGAAATAAATATCTAATTAAATTATTACACGCGATAGTCAACGTGCAAAAATCAAGAAAAATACTAAAAAGGTGGTGTCGGTGACTGTGCCTTTCTCGGAGCTCCACATCTAAATAGCTGGTAGTTAACTTAAAAAAATCGTTCAAACTTAAATAACATGACACAATCCGCATCAAACAACACATTTGATGTGAATTTGTCAAAAAGAGACAATTTGTATATTTGCCGTAATAACAGCTTCCCAAGAAAGTATAAATATCGACGAGATATATAACATTAAGCTGATAATAAACACAGACTGCGGAATATTAACCACGCTCCCAATTAGTCGGTACCAAGCTTCATCATAGCTTTCAAGTTTCCTTTTACTTTTTACCACCAAACAATATCAATTAACTCAATGACATCAATTTATGTATCTATATTGGGATAGAAAAAAGTGATTCCGGTTTTTTTATTGTGAAATGAAACGCATTTTTTAATGCAAAAAATTAACTTTTGATACATTTTGAATTATCCCTTTTTGTTCCATCCCATCTTTTTGGCAACTTCATGATTCCGTACTCATAGAACTCCTGGATCTTATTAGCCAAAAAAGTGAACCAGGAACTATTTCATATCATCAAAATTAGTAAAAGTTTTACTAATCACGGAGTTTTGCAAAGCTTGAAAATGGTAATACGATGGTGCAAGATTAGAATTACGTGGAGGATGTGAGCTCACTTCTTAATCAAGCTCTAATCATTTTAAGTTCAGTATACATAACAACTTTGTAATCCCATCAAATTGACAACTTTTGTTATATTTTACTTATATTTTACTTATCTCTCGCAGAGTTTTATAATGATTCTATTCAATTATGGCTTTGATTTAATTATTGTCAACTTAATAAGTGGACCATAATGTTGGTCATATCTGAATAATACAAGTGTGTGTGTGTACGTGCTTGCGTGCATGCGTGCGTGCGTGCATGCGTGTTTTATTAAAATGAATTATGCATGCCAAATTTACCTGCCGTACACGGACAAAAACCGTATAACATTTTTCATACTATTTTTTTTCAAAAATTTCTTTTGTTGTATTTGTCAATAAACTGGATTGCGTTGATTCCGAACTGAACTTAAATTCGAATATGTTTTAATACGGATTTTTAATTTTTCTAAATTGAATATGAGGATTAGCGTGAAGATCAAAATTTACTTCCTTCAGTATTTAAATTCAGTGTTTGGCTCTATTACAGGCGAATACACCTTCATTCATCATTTAATATATATTGCACATTCTTTTGCTCACTTTTACCCTAAACTTAATTCAAGTGCACTCTAAGTTTTCTTTTTGAAATTAATGGCAATAACCTTACCCAATCTCTTTAATCTTCTATGGTGAGAGAAAATAATTTTTAGCTTATAAAGTACTTATTATTCAAATGTTCTCTACTTTTTATGAATTTTCACAGAATTTGACACACGTTCTTCCCTCCTAATATTAAGAAAAATTACGGTAGGTTCGATGAATTACCACCTCCACCCTCCCAAAAAAAATGCTCTTAATAAAAACGAAACATGCAGTTTGTAAACAAGCGTTACACTAATATGCAAGATATCTTTTATTTTTTTTTTATAAACCGTATCATTTCATTTGTGGGCCTCTATAATATTTTTGCTTTCTTATGTTTGTTTTTATTGTCTTTTTATCGCATCTCCAACTGTGCTTGAAATTTTTGTAAACAGATACTTTGCATTTCGTAATAATATAACAGTAATATAAGAGAATGAATGAGTAATGCCGGGTATTTATCTGACATAAAAATGAAATTACTGTGGCTTTCAGAAATAAAATTATTAACGTAAAATATTTTGAAATATCCATTTTAATGATTTTTTAATATTTCTTGCTAATTAGCAGACATCAATCTATTTAACTGGCAACAAGGTAGCCTATGTAACAAAATATGATTATTATATTGTGAAAAAATAGACAGATAACATTTATAAAAATACATGTTAATAAAGAAAAGTATAATAATTCAAGAAATAAGTACGCAGATAAAGACCTGCGTAAGTGTTAGATGCATAGAAATAAGTGGTTTACACATTATACTTTCTACATCTTCTTCTGACAACTTTTCGATGCTAATCGATTTCAATCTGATAAAGTACGGCCCACAGTTCCTCTTGTTTTTTATTACCTATTGACGAGCATAAAGAAAATGAATTTTTATCTAGACTTATTTTTATGTTACAGTGAAATTAGTTTTGGAACGAAAATACCTTGCACACATTTCTCTCACAATTATAGATTAATTGATACATTTAACTCTCGCCAAAGGTTAATGGTATTTGATCCAAAGATTGATAGCCGCATTACTTACATATTACTAAGTTCTTTCAATTTACTTTTTCTCTAAGAAACGTTTTATCATCCACATCTTTGATACGGAACTAATTTCAGATCTCAATCGAACTATTGCCATGCTTCACTCTGTGCTCTGTGCAATCCTGTAACATATTTCCTTCAGTATTTCTTCGGATGTGCGTTTTCAACGAAAGATTTTAAGCTTAGAATTGTCAAAGCACTTTTCAAATATTTTGCTGACGATAGAGTGATGGGATTCCAGTCTTTTTGTTTTTTAGTTGCGGTTTTCGAACAATTACTCCTCGAATTTAATTGACGCTCCATTAACAATACTTTGCAAGAGAGTAATTACAAATATAGATTTTGAGTAGCGTATAAAAGAGAACACGCAGAGTCGTGTATTTTGCTTCTTATGAAATTGATTTGTAAGCTCATCATAATGTTTACTTCTAATTTTAGGCTTCCTCGTGTGCGAAAACTGTAATGTCAATTGGTTTTCTGGAAGCGATCAATATGTCATTGTACACAAGTTTCAAACACCTCAAACACTGCTATTAAAACATTTTTGAATTAGCCGCAAGTATGTAGGGTTATAGTAACTGAACTGGTTTCAATATTAATTTTGCCAAGTTTTTCCCATATTTAGGCGCTTTGAAGACACCAAATTAAAACTGGAATAATTCAAACGCTGCAAAAATGATTAATCTTTCGTTTTAAATAAATAAAAGAGTGTTTTCTATTATATTAAGTAGCAGTATTCTATTTATTTGGTTGCTGATGTGACATAATTGCATGTGTGCCACATTTATTGCTATAAAAATAATACATTGCAATCAATATAGTTAAACAATATCAGATTTTAGTTTTAAAGTTATTTACAAAATCTGTAAATGCTATAACGCTGCCAGTAATTTTGTTAAATAATAATAAAAAATAACGTAAACAGTAACATACCTTCACAAAAGATGGCCGACATTTTTTATTCTGGAAGGGACAAGAAAAATAAGTAGTCGTCGGAACCAAAATAGTGGGAGCAAGATTAGGAAAGATATTACCTTTGATAGCATATATGAATGTATATAAAGATTGGGTCAAACGTAAATAAAATTATTATTATAAAATTAAGATTACACGAAGATGATGCAATAACTTTCAACGTCAAAATAAAATTGTGCTTGCAATATCTTGTAAAGAAATTCCTGTACTTGTGTTCATAGAAAAATAAAATTCTCAAAATGCATTGAAGGAACTCAAATATTTAACCGGCCTCAAATGTTTCACCGAGTCTCAAATGTTTTACTGGCAATTAATTTATATTGGTATATATTTATAACTATCAAATAATTGCCTCAAAATCTGACAGATATATTTTCTTACTGCGAGGGGTACACGAATATAAGAGAAATAAATTCCATCTGTCTCATTGGAGATTCAACTAAAATCCTATTTGTCCACAAAGAGCCTGCCGAGTAAAGCTTCTCGTTTACTTTTAGTCCCTATACAAAGAATACACGAAGAGTTAGAGTTGATTCACTTTTCAATCCGATAGTGCATTGTGTAAAAATACGCTCAGTTCCAAAATTGTTAGCTTAAGAAAAAGTAAAGATTCGTGCGATGAATGAAAATCAATATCATTTTTATTTATTGTTTTATCGTACTACAGACGAATGACAATTATGGGTGTGATAAGTTGAGCTCCATCGGAATTGATTTAAGATGAACAAGACTTGACCGATTGAGTGAATACGGGTAATTGTACGCATCAGGAATTGTATAATTGAATGATTTTTTGTTGAATTAAAACTATTTGAAACTACTGCTGCCATTTTATCCAAACTTTTAGAAATGTGAAAAATTTTAAATTAACTTTTGTTTTTATTTTTCTGACGACAGATGTTAAAATTGAATTCCTTTAATCGCCTGAAATTATTTTCGTTATTATCTGTAAATTGGTATATTCTAGGTGTTGTTTATAACATATAACTTAAGTAAATATGAAACCTTATGAAAGCAGCGCTTGGAAAACTTTTGATATAACTTAACATAGACATAAGATATTCTTTTGATTTTATTAAGCAAATATTGAATTGAAATGCTAGTGAGAGAAAAATATGAAGATAATGTACTCTCTCGTCTCGTGCTAAGCAAATTCTGTATTTGAAATATGAGATATATTACTTGATAGGGCTTAAAAATGTGAGAATATGCTCAGTGTTTCGCAGCCAATAATATTTTACCGACACATTTTTTTTAATATTTGTATCTTCTGTTTCCAAACATGTTTTTCGTAATCTTGCTTTCTTTCACCAATAAAACATTTATTTGTTATATCAATTTATAAATCTTTTATAAAATGTAACATAACTTTCTCTCTTTGTGTTTATTTATATCTCGAGAAGGGCTTATACAATTTTTACGTGTTTTCCCCTATGAGCACAAACCGAACTATATTTTTAGTTATATTAAAAATTATTTAATAATTTAAAAGTTATATTGTGGTAAATTTTTACTGCGAGTAATTGGAATATTTTCTTAACTTTAATACACACTGATTTACTCATTTAACAATGTTAATATACTGAAGGACATATTACTGCAAAAGCATTCTAACCTTTAGTTAAAAAAATAATTAGGAATCTGTGGCCAACTGTTGTAAAATTATTTTTAAAAAAGAATTGTAAAAAGTTAATATTGAAAAAAGATTATTATATTAGAATAGAATTTAAAATTTTATTAAGAAATAAATGGAATAAAAGAGTAGAATGTTTAATTTTTATCGGACTTTTGTTGAGAATAACTTCTCGGTTTCAGAATATACTTATTCAAAAGTTGAGTGACTTGGATACTTTAATAAATTACGTTTCATAGAACGTAGATGTGTATTGGTCTATTCAGAAGTTTTAGAAATCGTTTTTGTGCTTTCATGAGTCACGGCAATTAAAGTTTTCTTTGTTTTTATTAATGAAGCTAACGTTTTGTTATCGTAATACGAAGCTATAAGTAAAAAAGTAAAAAATATATGCTATTCCAATCAGATACGAAGTAACGCAGGCGCAGCCACTGTCTTTGGCTGGTATTAGTTCATGTAATGCATGAGTTTACGTAGATTTGATTGACAAATAAAACACATATAACAGTATTTTCAATGATCAACTCAAGTTTATATTTGTGCTTTCGCAGTCAAATGTTAGATACTCTTTCATCATATCGCCAACAAAATAAATGAAATTAACTCACACATAAATTCATGTTCCTAGTAAATACTCTTTAAGATATTGTAAATGATTTCTTTACTCGAAAAAAAATAAGTAATATCTGAGTACTAATTATAATTAAGTCAATACGTATTTTGTTTCTAGCTGCCAGAAGTTTTTACCTACATCTATCTAACTCTTCACATACTCAACAGAACATTGAAATCTATAGTTAGATTTACCGACATTTGGAATGGTTCAACAATATTCTACGTAATGATATTGACTCGTAAACATTAAAACGTTGCTTGATACTATAATTGAGTATTTGACTAATTTTTTTTTATTTCATTAATCATAATTTCAAGGTACAAGCTGATGAAGAGTGAAACAATTTTTAATAATCTTGAAAATTGACCGAGTTATAAAAGTTTAAATTTAACCTTTACAGAAGGAGGGCAATACTGTGTTGTGAGTCATTTTTAATATTGCACATTATATTCTACGAGATGAAAAGAGACAGCGATATACCCAACTCTATCCCTATCTTCAAATTTAGAAGCCTGCAACTAAATTTTTTTCTGGACTTGTTTTTAACTAATTTATATTTCACAATATTCTACGAAAAATATCAAAATTTGGAATGAGTCAACTACCGTATTGAGATAAGTTCTCAAATATATCTAGTTACAAGTGAGATTTATTCTATAAATACGCTAACATAAAGTTAGTTACTTGAATAAACATGACAAATGGAAAACAATATAAAACAAATATCAAATATTTAGAGAAAAGAATACTTGATTATTGTAAAGGAAATAAGTTTAAATTATCATATTTACAGTAACATACGCAATAGCAAACTAAATAAGTATATATGATAAACCGTCTCGATTTAAAGATTTGACGAACAAACGAAATCTGTACTTTTACCCATACAGATAAGTTTACGTTTCCAGCTTTTAAATTTAAAATGTATCTGCGTTGTATATTACTTACATATATAACACCAACTACTAACAACTTGCTAACACCTATCAAAAAAATTGAAAATATACTAATATTATAACAAGTAATTTAAGCTAATTAGAGTGATTAGTCAGTTAAATGACTAAGTTTCATTAGGAAAACTTTGAACGTAGTACGTTATACCTATATGTTCGAGTAAAAGAATATGTTTAATTAAATATTACCTAACAATGGTTGAACAGAATTATTAACTAAATAGTAACTACAAGTTTGAACACTTTTATTATTTATTTCGCGATATTTATTGAAGATTTTTTTCTTCATGATTCAAGGATAAAGTTTGTTTAGTTCCATTAAAAGATAGACTTTGACAAGAATTCGATTAAATAAAGAGTACGGCTATGTGATAACGAAAATTTCATAAATCTAATAACACAAACTTCTAGTTTCATATTTAAATTGTGATAATAATTTAATAAACTTATTTGTGATGTTCTATGTAAACATGACTTTTTATTACTTAAAGTAAATTATATTCTCAATAAATACTATTAAATTTTAATATGACATATTTATTTTAAGTTTAATCTTTTTGTGCATCAACTCAAAAAAAAATTACTTTTTGTTCAACGTCACCTTGTATATCTAATAACGATACAGTATTGTCCTAACTTTGAGTTCTAAAATATTGAATATCCAGCTCATCACTTTCTTTTTAACGTCGGTTAGTCCCTATCACATCCCTTAGAATCTAGCTTGATATGAAAAAAAAACTAAACATTATAGTTTCTAATATACCCATGGCGTCTCTTGATGCCAACGTACTATCTGGGCAATGAAAGAGTATTCATAAAATATTTTTTCATCAGACAAGAAAGCGCTTTGTGTACATTGCAAGTTATATCTTAAAGATTAACAATTTTATAACTGTATGTAAATATAAGATGGAACATAACGTTTTGTAAAATTTTATCAAGTGTCAGCTCTCAAATTAAATTCAAAAGTTCATCATGTTATTTTTTACTTATTGCTAATCTATCTAAATATATAATAAAATAGTAATTAATAAAAAATTCTATGCATTAAAAACACTGCACCAAACATGACTTCGAGGGACTACTATCTCCCGAACTTGTAATGTATTAAAAATAAGTTTGCTTATCTGTTTAGGCCTCCATTAGACCAAAAGTTATTGTACGAATAACTTTTGATACGAGTAATACATATATTTTATAAATATGACAATATAATGACAGTTGTTTATTGACGAACTTTATTGTTGGATAAGATAAGAATGAAAAATCGCAAGACTACTTTAATGCGGATGTGAATACAAATTAAAAAGTTTACTATTTTACTCCAATATTACGTACATCAACGATTATCTTGTCAATTTCTTTACACATTTGGCAATAAGTCCGTTACCAATGGTACAACTAGATGCCTCTTATCGAGAAAAATGTACATCTAGTTTGATACCTAAAAAGAGAAACGGAAGTCTTTTAAGAAAACTCATGTGTCTGTTTTTCTATCACATTCATTTTTCTCTGAAACCACTTCATATAGAAACTTGACATTTAGAACAATAATAAAGCGTTCATATGCTTTATTATCATAAAATTGTTCTTATGTTAAATTAGGGGGTGGGTGGGGGAAACCTAATATTTTTTAAATTCCTTTTATAATGTGGATTATGGTTTGAAAGGGCTGATAAGTACCGCATAAAATAATTTTCTCGTCAATTTAAGTACATTGTGGGGAAAACTGAGGCGTCGATTTTTAATATATAAGCTTTTTAAATATAAATGTCCTGCACATTTTTACGCGTGCATCACATTACCGTGTCTTTGACTCATTTAAGTGGATGGCTGCGAAAATTAATAAATAATGAATTTATTATCTCCACCCCAGATAATGCAAAGTAAGCTTGCCACATAAGAAAATAACGAACCAGATATCAGTTAGGGCTTTAGTCAGATTAAGCCCTTCTACGATCATTTGTATCCACAGGTACTACACATAGACCAAATTTAAATTTCTATCTCTTCTAGAAATAACCTATAGGTTTTGCTAATCTATCAATGAGTCAGTTTATAATCTACGAAATTGATGATTTTTTTATATGAAATATTTCAGGAACTAGTAGAGTCTTTCCTCTCGCCTCATTTGCCTCTCCTCGGGGTAATATTTAATTTGAATGCAAAAAATAAAACATAAACAATAAAACATCAAATAATTACATAAACAATAAAACATCAGATGAATATTATCAAATATATAAAAAATATGTAATATTTTGCCGCGTAGGGGATATGAATGATAATTATTTCAAATGTCAAAGATTTTGATTTTCCTTAGACAGCTAAAATATCAGCATTTATGGTCCCAATTATATCACGCTAAATATGTATTTATATATATATATATATATATATATATATATATATATATATACACACATGGATATATACTTACACATGAACATACATATATAGGGGTTAGCGCTGGCTGATTACAGTCGCCACTAAAACCAATCTGCATTATATATTCATTTCGTTAATGTATCATCGCCGGTCACATTACCTAAGGATATAATTACTAGCACTGAATACGCAATTTACAGCAGGTCTATGTAATCTTCTTCAGTTGTCTTTTGTGTAATTCGTAAAATATACCGCATAAAGGTTTTGTTAAAGAATTAATAAAAATCTGCTGAAATATCACTTTGAAAAATACTGGGGCAATGAACAATAATGGTAATATTGTTTATTACAATATTAAGTAATGAAATATGTCGTGAAAATACAGTGAGATATTTTTGAATAAATTTTGTATTTGAATAATAATCAAATAATTTATCTTTATCTGTCCTTTCACACTGTCTTTCCTAAAGCAGACTAAACAACAACGATAAAAAAATGTTCACGAAAACTTGTTCAATATCGCCTGTATTAAGTATGGGTGATGATATTGTATTTAGTTGTTCATTTAATATATTAACGTTGGTGTCTTTTTTATGTCTGTTTATTTCTAATGTTTCTAGGATATTAGGTTTATTACCTTTTGTATTTATTTGTAATATATAGGGGGCATTATCAGCATGGGGGTGATGATTATTTTCAATGAGATGTTTAGCAAAGTGAGATGTGTCTGGTTTGTTATTTTGCCAGCTGGCAATGTGTTCTTTATATCTTGTGGTAAATCTCTTCCTGTTTGACCTATGTATACACTATTACAGTCGTTACATTTAAGTTTATAGATATATATCCACTCTTTTTATGTTCATCTATTTTTTCTTTATTATTAATAAGAATTTTACCCAAGTTATTTAAAGTACTATAAGCACGTATTGTATAATTTATATTTTTATTATTAGTTAAGAGTTTCCCTAATTTGAGAGATATATTACCTATGTATGGGATAGATTTATAGTAAATATTATTATTATTTGATACAACCGGGTATATTTCTTGTATTAGTATTTTTATTAATTTATTATGGTACAGTTTTGTGACAAGTGATGGGTTATAATTATTATTTACTGCGATTTGTTTTATAGTTTTTATTTCTTCACATAAATTTCCTTACGCAATTTATATAAAGAAATAAAAATTCCTGTAAATATTTGACCACGTACATCGATTTTTAGCAAAGAAGGGATTAGGTTTTAATATAAAAAATGACGATCTTTAATAGAGTTTTCGATGAGACTGTGTTTACCGCTGGTGACATTTTATACAACAATTGCCCCAAAAAATAATCCTATTCAGTGTCTAAGTAAATCTCTCAATTTAAAATACTTCCGGATGATAATGAACAGAAATATTAATTGATAACTGAGTTGTGTCGAGTTACGTTCAAGATCTGCATTATTAAAATTGAACACATCCATCTGCATCTCTAATATTTGATACAAATTTAGACCTTATTGGATTTATCAATTTTAAACACTAATCCATAATTGTCAAACCTCTGGAACAAAGGGCTATCGTTTTGACTTTTACTAAAGAATATCATGATTTCCAAGAGTCGTAGTTGAATTGCTTTTGTTGGTTAAGCCTTGAAGTAAGTGCTCCTCGTTGCCTTGTGTCAAACATTTCATGAATATAAATATTTCGATTCTAAGGGGATGACAGGCTGGATCGTAATTGCTGAAAACAGAAAATATCCAATTTGACTTGGGGATTATTTCAAGGACTTCGGTAAACTATTTAGTGTCTTAGGCATATTCACATGACCGTATTCACAAAACGTATTTTATGTGATTCCCGAACGTCGTGAAATGTCATTAGTCCTGGATTCGTGTTTACCGATTATATTATTATTTTAAGATTGCTTTGGCTAACAATTTCACTGACGTATTTCACAATACACAAACATACACTATCAATTTCATTGCATTAATTAAGTAGAATTTTTTGTCTAACAGATAAAATGGTATACTTGATGCTAATAGGAATGATAAGCATTAAACATATGTATGTCTGTTTATTAGGTACTCTGTATTTTTCCAGTGTCAGACTTGATATGACACCGGTTAAAAAGGAATGGGATAAAATTTCATAAAAGGTCTTTATATTTACAGCCATAATTACTATGCGAGGTATACTTTTTAAAATTACTTATTATTGCTACGTAATATTTACGATGATTTTAAAGGTTCGTTGGTCTGAATTTTATCGAATAAGGACAGTTTCTTTAATTCCTCGAGACCTGTGAATACTTGTAGCATGAGTATTCTTAGTAAATTAACATTCAAATTGTGGTTGTACCTATTAACTTACAAATAATCGCAATAATTTTATTCAATTTATTATTTTGCCGGTAATTTTTACAATAAGGGAAGCCAAAGGCGTATCTCGTGTTTTAGTATTCATTAAAAATTCACTTTGTTAAATTTACTCTTAGAGATTCACTCGTGCCAATTTGATTGCATTCCCAATACTGTTACATCAACTTATTAATATCGTGTGTTTCACTTGTAAATTTTGGTTTTTATTGGGCAATAAACAACATTTTGATGATGGATAGTAAGTTTACATGATTCCAAAATGACAATTATGCAGTAACTACTATTCGAAATTTACAAGGATATGCATATAATTTTACTTAAATTTAAGTTTTACGCATGTATTTTACACTTTATATTTTAAATTAACATTTTGTGCTTTACGTTTTACACTCTACAGTTTCCACTTTCATCTTAAAATTTTACAAATTATGTTGTGCTTACACATATATATTTCTGATTTTACATGGTTTAGAGTTTACATGTCTAGTATTGATTCACACTTAAATAGATGTACGGTAGCTCTTATTTTATAACTATATGAATGCAGGTGTGAATGTACATTTCTCAATCAATTTTTATTCAAAACTTTGTCCCTTATTTCAAGTTCTACAGAAAAACTGAAACACTCAACCTTATATTAAAACGGAAATAACATTTATGAATAAAATCAAATATACAGTTACGTAGTGAGTATTTTAGTTTAATAACTCCGTTTTGAGAAACAGACAACAAGCCATGACTGGCCGATTTACCCCGTTGGGTGGAAGCGCTGTAATTGTAGATACGGGACACTATTAAGGAATTTCGAAGCTCCCGTCTTTTGTATGAGGTAGGATGTTACGGGTCCCAGGAGGGGCCCTGAGACAACCCGGGTAGAGCTGGAGGAATAGTACTGCCGACCGTACCTGAGCCGACTGAACTCAACTCAGCCTGAACCGACTGTCTACCCAAGCTGACTGAATAACTGAACCGACTAACTTCCTAAGACGGCTGACTTTCTGAGCCGAAGCCTGAGCAGACTGAATAACTGAGCCATTTGACTTCCTAAGCCTGCCGAATAACTGAGTCGACTGACTTCCTAAGACTACTGAATAAATAAGTCGACTGACTTCATGAGTCGACATAATAACTGATCCGACTGACTTTCTGAGAAGACTAAATTACTGAATCGACTAAGTTCCGAAGTCGACTGATTCCTGAACCGACTGAATTCCTAGGCTGACTGAATAACTGAGCTGATTGATTCCTTAGCCAATCGTCTGCACGAAGACATTGAATACCACTGTTTGTTTTTAAACTTGCTGTTTCGAGTAAGTAAACAAAATACGTTTTCGAGCAGACTTCTATGAATGTTAAAATATATCTTGCTTCACCGAGCGATGCTATCTTCATCGGACCCCAAACATCTGAATACAGGAAGTCCAGCATTTTTGTAGTTTTTTAACAGCTATATACGTTGTCCGGGAATATATGTAGGACAAAGAAAGACGCTATTCATTGGCTATAAAGGAATAAATTGTCAGTGAAATAAAACGTAAAACACGCATTTTTTTCTTACTGAGTGCAAAAAAATGTTACACATAACTCTTTTTAACACACCCAATACTTGTCTGGAGTGCGGTGTTTACCCGCAGTGGCGATGTCTTCGCAGCTGTGCGGAAGTATAAGTCTATTAACTAGCCACCGACCTGGTAGTCAATGAATAAATTGGCTTCGTCGACCAAATAGGAAGATAACACTATAAACAAAAGTTCTTCAATTATTATTCCTAAATTAAGTTCTTTTTCAAGGTAATATTTTGTTTATATAAATTAGAGGTTTAAGAGGAATAAAAATATATTCCTTTTTTGACTAAAGTTTAAATCTCATTTCATGTCGCAGTTTTTAAAAATTCCGGTTTTTAACAAACGAGCCAATGGCTATAGTTGAAAACCATTCAACCATGATAATTTTTTGATAACCATGCCCAATCCGCTTTTTGATGCATAGCGTTTTTCACATTTTTCAATCGCCGATTTACAAACAATTCGTAAGACTATAATTTGTTTGCTTTTAAATAGTATTAGTTTTATACACTGAATGATTATTCAAAGTGCAATAGAATTGTTCAATATTCTTTTCAAAAACTGGAAATATATGTATATATCTTAAAATCGAAGAAAACCATTAATGAGAATAAAATAGTCATGCAGTAACATGATAGGATGCGGAAAAAAAGCATAGCGGTAAAACGTGCCTCTTGTCCTTCTATGTTTTAAGGTAAAAAGCGTGAATGATGATTGATTGAAGTGTAATAGTTCTTGAATTGAAATCCAATAAAGAAGAAAAAACCATGATGAAGCAATCCAAAAAAAATTCTGGAAAAACATAAACCTACTCACAGCATATCTAAATAGATTGATTTAAAGAGACTGCTTCTTATTAGCAGTGGATAATTACGCATTATTACAATATACGAACAATCTACTAATCAAATATTCGTATAATTGGTCTAAAGAGTCTGTTCATTTCTTAATAGCAGTGATTACCATAATTGAACACTCTAGTAATGAGATATTTGTATATTGCTCTAAAGAAACTGTTTGCTTCTTAATAGCAGTGGACATTATGCATTATTACCATAATCGAACAATCTACTATTCAGATATTCGTATAATTGCTCTAAAGAGACTAGTAGTGGACAATTACAAAGTATATAGTCAAAGAGAATAGCAGTGGACAATTACACGTGATTACCATAATCGAACACTCTACTGATGAGGGATTTGTATTTTGGTCTAAAGAAACTGTTTGCTTGTTAATAGCAGTGGATATTATGCATTATTACTATAATCGAACAATCTACTAATGAAATATTCGTATATTGGTCTAAAGAGACTGTTTACATTATAATAGCAGTGGATAATTACGCATGATTACCATAATCGAACAATCAATGAATGAGATATTCGTATAGTCAATTACAAACTTAGTTTTTGAATGATCCTTGTCATCCAATAATTTCCGATAGCCCTTTCTAAGTTCACGACAAATAGTATTTTTTTATAAATTCAGAACTTCACTTATGAGTTTAACATTTGATCCAAGACCGCAAAGCGCCATTTAAACGCTTGTTGCGATGACATAACATTCATCCTCATGTCATATATTTCTTCAGGTTCACTCCGTTTAATTCACTTTTTTCGGTAACAGTTATTTTATCGAACATATGCTGTCACTTATTTGTCCGCGTTTGTACATTACTAATTAATAATTAGGAATGATCCGATCGGGATATTTCTATAATCTAATTATTTCGTTAGCGTATTTTTTAATCGGTTACCTACTTTATTAAATATTTTATTTTATAACGTTTATTACTAATTATTACGTAATTGAACGAACAGACATTCTCTTTAAACCATAATCTAGAACAGCAAGTATTCACATGACTTGGAATACAGTTAGATGAAATTTAGTATTTCATATTATTAGAAATAAATGAAAACTCTAATTTGTTTTGTATGACGAAAAATAAGAACAAAACCATAGTAACTTTTAAATTAATTTTTTTCTACTTTGATCCAGAGAAAAATCAATTAGAAGAGAAGCAAATTAATATTGTGTTTTTTTTTAAATAGCAAATTAAAAAAGGAATAGGGACTATATTTCAGAGAACAACGCTACGAGAAAAAATGGAACAAGAAAGATAAATGTACGATTATAAAAGCAAGAAATTTTGTGAAAAATAGGGATATTAAACCAAAATTAGGAAAAAGATGATTCTAAGAATAGTCTTAATGGTATAAGGAGAATTTGTTTTTTATTTGTAGTTTTTGATATTTTCATTCTCTTCCACTCTAGCATGACTATAATGTTTAAGAACACATTATAATGGCAAATATTATAAAGGTGATTTTAAAGGTAACTATATATAGACAGTGTAATACGTTAAAGGAGAAGATATTCCTTAAAAATTTTAGTTTCGATTAATTTTTAATTTTCATTATTAGAAATAGACCGTGGTAATAAGGAAATTATTTTTTTTAACTTTCAGTTTTCCACATTTTTACTTTCATTATAGAATAATTAGTTATAATGGATTACTACTAATAATTAAATATAACTTTTGCAATATAATCTTCGTTTTTTTATACGAAATTGAAAAATGATAAAGAGATTATTTTAAAAATAAGCAGGAGCAGGCGGTATGATAAGTTGCCAAAGTAAAATATATTTGGTTTTTGATATTTTAATTTTTATTTGAGACTAAAATGAATATGGTGTGTTGTAACAATACACAATTTACATAAGTAGACTTTTTTATTCTTTTAAGTTTAAATAATAATTATAAAATATTAAAACCGTTTTTTTATTTTTCTTCTAAAGGTAAGCAGAAACAGATAGTACGTTTACACTCATAAAGAAAAAATATTTTGTAATGTATATTTTTTAATTTTTGTTATTTTAAACTAATATGACTACAGTGTATTGTTAATATAAATATACTTTCACCCAGTAAAAGTTCTATTATTAGTTAATTATTTAAAATAAAGGTAAAAAAATATTCTAACAAAAAATATTACAAAAATATTTATGCACAGAAAATTTTTTTTTATGATTAGCTCCTTCTGGTTTCTGATTTGGCACCAAACACAAATGTAACTTGGAGCTTCGTAATGGTGCTCAAGTTTTTAAAGTCCTTTAATATTCGGACCACAGCTTCAATATGGGCTCTGTGACTCATGGTACATTTGCCTCACATCATCAATTTGCCAAGAAGCCAATTTTTGCGTACGGAACATACATATTATTACTAGAGAGGTACTGATAATGGGAGTTTGAATATGGAATGTGTAATTTTTCCATCGCTCAATTGAGTAGTAGTAATCTCTGAAGAAGCGACTGCTGAGCTATTTTTTCAGATTGCCTGTGCAAGTAATAAATTGATGAGGAATGTCTTCCCCATATATTTTGGCATATCAAAAAAAAACACTTTGATTTGTTATTCGTCCCACTGTAAATTATTGTGTCGTTCGTCTTTAATTAAACTGTGATTAATTTTGACCAATTTTTATTGACAAACTCTATCAACTAACAACAACCCATCGCATCAATTTGTGAATGGATAGTAGAGGATAATCCAAAATCACTTAAACTTTTGTCATTCAATTCCAATAGCTTATTTTCTATTTGTTTCAAACCTTCGTTGTACATATCGTCGTTAAAAGACAAAATAACATTCTGATTTTGTCTTCACAAAACTCTTTTTTGAAATTGTCTCACAATTTTTATGCTTCAGATGGCTGACAAAATAGCAGCATAATATTTATTGTGAAATCGAAGCTTCTTTTAAAGTAAATCCCAATGATCGTCAGTTTCGATCAAATCTCTATCTCGGCATACTGCTTGATACGTTTCTTGGACAACTCCATTTACAGTTTTTATGTCCGCAAATGAGGTTGGACTACGCAAGTGATGCAGTAACAATGTGATATAAAAACACTCAGACTGAGAAGGATATACACTATATATTCTTCTCAAAGAAGTATTTTTCTATATGCCTGGATGCCCATTTAAGTTTTGACCGCATATTCTTTTTGAAAAATGTTTATTAGTTCCCTTATAATAGTATGGTACTTGGTGGTGCAATGAAGTTTTCGCAAATTTGTCCATTTTGCAGAGCTTGGAAAAAGCTAAAAGTGTAATTTTGCGTGGTTTTTGGGCCACTTCTTGCACCTTTTCTGCCGTGAAGTACATCCTTGGACACTTTTCTAAATGTACGGTAAAATGTATGGGAGAAGAAAACCGAGCGTGGACCGGAATTTCTAATATTCAGACGGATTCTGATGTTCTTATGTACCGGCCATTCAAATAGCTTTTCACTTCTTCATGCGAATTTGTGGCACTTATAGTAACTACGTCCGATCCTCTATTAAAAATATAAATTTAAAAAAAAACGAAAAAAAAAAAAATATATATATATATATATACATATATATATATATATATATATATATATATATATATATATATATATATATATATATACATATATATATATATTTTTTTTATCGCCTGAACTGAATGGCACTATTCCACTTTAATGGGGGCGTTAAATGATTGACATAATATTGGGACATAACAGAGAATTCACCTATTGTCTATAGTTACCGTTCTTCTTTTGATGCTCAAGGTAGCATTCCGACCTAAATTTTTTAAAAATATAAAAGGGTATCGCAAAGGATGGTAAGCACAGTGCAATTCAGATACTCTTTAGATGTGACCATCTTTAATTAGGTTCTTTGTTTTCGTCAACTAATAAGACTGCAACTTTGTTTACTGTAGGCGAATTTTATCTTCCTTGATGTTGATGTTGTGGAGTGCAGTCGGTTTGAATTATTAATTTTAAATTTCTGACGGAAAGTAGAACTCTAAATTGTATTTGAAACTGCGAATATTTTTATTATGACGACTCAATGCAGAATGCAGAACTGGACTCCCTAGCACGCGCTCGTGATATGTACTCTCTATGACTCGTAAGACGCTTGGTAGTTGCAGTGGAGGACTCTTCTGCGCAGTGTATTTTAGCTGTTCTTTTCTGAGATATTTGCCGTGAAAGTTGTGGTTCTTTTTAGACTTAGTTGTTATTGGAACGAAGTTCCTTATGTCACGTTAGCTGTGTATCCACGCTTGGTGAACGAGATATAAGCAGAAGAAATAGTAATATTTCGAGCACTACTTTTGCTACAGTATAAAACGACACTTTTGCTCCAGTTTAAGTAGATCATATGTCAATCTTTTTTTTCTGCTGGCTTTCTATTGTAAGCTAATCATCTGCCAAACCATTTACAATTCGGTATATACTAATTTGCTTTATAAATTATAAATTATTACTTTATCATTTATTATATAATTAATAAATTCCAATAAATTTCCAGCAGGTTCATTTAATTATATTTACTAATTTTTTTATTATATTATTATATTATTTCATTTTTTCTTATTTTTTTCTTTTATTATATTATTCCATTTTTTATTTATATATATTATATTATTCCATTTTCTTTCATTATATTATTTCATTTTATTTACTAATTAAACTATACTTATATTGTTTTAGTAAATTTAACAATTCATTGGAATGTTTAAAATAATGAAATTTTGTTTTTAAAATAATTTAAATAAAAATAATTAAACTTGAATTTTAAAAATAATTAAATATAAAATAAAATAACTAAAACAAAAGTAATTTAATTTGAATTTGAAAAAACCTAATTTAATTTTAAATATGATTTAATTAAAAGAAAATTTAAAAAACTTGAATTTAAGGTAAATAAATTTAAAAAAATTTAAACTAAAATAAATAAATTTTAATTTTTTCTGAGCATTATTTTAATTTAAATTGTTAAAATAATTAACTTTCGTTTTTAAATTAACTTGAAGTTATTTAAAAAAAATATATGTTGTTGTTTATAAAAGAAATAAAATATTTTGAATAAGTAAAATAACTTAATTTTTAAAATATTTAAATTTATATCTGAAATTAATATTAAATTTAATTTTTAAATCAAAACTGCTCGTCTAAATAATGTGAAAGGCCATTTTTATCTGCATAAAATTTCCCTCACGATAAGTAAATTTATTTTCATTAGAATTTAATATTAACCACTTAAATTACTACCGTTATAATTAAAATTTATTTTAAACGTATCTTTTAGTCAAATTTTATTAATTTGTGAATTAAACCTAACCTACAAATATATATCGTCGTGTACTTTTTACAGGCCTTTTTAAGCTCTACATATTTTCTATAGAAAGTATTTATTTATCTTATATCGTTAAGGCAGCGTTCGTGAGAAATGGATTATAAAATACATAAATATTGTTGATAGAATATTTGAAATCGGATGAGTGGTTTCGGAGATCACCTCCTATATCCAAACTTACAAACTTTACATGTTTATAATATTAGTGCAGAAATTACTGTATGGTTTAAATTTACAGCATCAACAAAATCGTATGTAGAACATATGGCAAAACCGAATCACCCTGATCAATCTATTTACAGATATTTTATATTTTTATCACCCAAATAGTCAGCATGCAGTAAAACAGACTCTAAATATATCAGGTAAGCGATGTCAGAATATGCAAACGATACTTGGAATATGTACTTTAACTTATATCTAGAGAGTTTTTGGCAATACTGGTATATGATCTGTAATAGAGAGATAATATGCATGACTAGAAAACATTATTATGGGATCCTTAGTATAATTAAGTTTTTCTAAATATAATTTAAAAATGGCAAAAAATCTCTTAAAATTATATATTTATGAACTGTCTCCATGCCTTTCAAAATAATAAATTAATAATCAGCTTGAGGAACACATAACTTATTAAAATAATTAAATAGTCTATCTTCTGTTACTTTCATTATATTTTTGAAGTAAAACTTCTTTACGCACTCTTGACTTGGGGAGTAAGAGTAAGCTGGTGAATGCGTGACGAGAGCGTTACGAAAAGTGTGATCAGACGAGAGTTACGTTTCGTATATTACTGTAGGGACAAGAGAGAGAGGTGCAAGCACACATTTTCTTTCTCTCTTCCGCTCATAGCCAGTGCATGAAATATAATATATATATATATATATATATATATATATATATATATATATATATATATATATATATATATATATTTATATATTTATATATATATATATATATATATATATATATATATATATATGCAAGTTTGCTAGCATTACGCGAACGGTGATTTTTTGATTATTTTGTAATTTCATTTCGTTCTTGAACAATTTTATAAATTATTATTTTGTTCAATACATTAAATATTCTACGTTTAAAGTGAATAAAATTGTAAATTCATTTTAAAGTTCATATTTTGTGAATTTGAAATTTCACTTCAGTCGTGTGGTCTAAAGCACACTTGTTTTTTTTATGGTAGTAATTAATTTTCTGGTTTTTATTATATTAAAAGGTTTTTATTATGTTAATTAATTTTCTTGTTTTTATTATTTTTTAAATCTTTTTTACAGAAGAAATATTAGTTACTCGAAGCAAAAGTATACATATCTTCAACTTTAGGACAGGTTTAGAAATATTATTGAAAATATTTATCCATTCCCATTTCGTAAACTGCGAAAATTAAAATTACAAAAAAAAACAGCGGCAGTGCAAACAGTGATAATAGAAATCTACCAAAGGTTTACTATAAAATGAAAGCAGCGCTTTTAAATCGAGTGAGTAGTTTTGAAAAAAATTACAATATTTTTACGTCTGTGAAAAATGTACTAAAATATTTTCACGGTAAAAAATAAAAATAATAGTTTATGAGGAATACTGTATATCTTAAGTGTCAATATACTATTAATATATAGGGAATACTCGTAGTGGGAATTCTGTTCGTACCTGGCAGGTTTTTATGTGGAGAAATCTTCACTATGAAAAACTTCTTCTGGATTAGGACCATTTATAAATGTATGTTTCCTATTCCCTAACACAGACTATTTAATGTAATAATAATTTGAACTCCCATAAGAGCTAAGCTGAGTTTATAACAATTACTAAATATTAGAGAATACATGATAGTAACAATGAAAATAAGATTGAACTAAATGTTTGTGACAACGTGATATCACGATGTAAATATACGTTATGTACAAGACGTATAAATCAACACAATTAAATGCATTTGTATTCCACTGAAATACGAGAAACTTCACTTAATAGAGATTAGAAATGAACGTATAGACTTTAAACTATGCCACTTCCAAATTATGAGAATGATTAAAATTTACCAATCGTTTTATTAATAACTAGCCTTTGCTAAAGTTACTAATATTTTGAAGAATGTCAATGCAATTATAATAAAACTTTAATCAAATAATGAAACTTTGATCATGCAATTTAACATATAGTATTAATAAGTAAACATAGAAAATATTCGACTGTGAAGTAGGATGGAGACACATATGCATATACATATATATATATATATATATATATATATATATATATATATATATATATATATGTAAATTCATTCCAGTGTTTCATCACGATAGAGTATTTAATATTCATTAAACGTCTAAAACAAGAGAAAGAGAATATTTTTATTCAGAGGTATGAGGAATCAGGACCGTACTAAAACTAAATTATGGTATATAGTAGTGAAGATGTAAAGCGATAATTAAAGGTTGGTATCGGATAACTATGCTTTTCCTGGCATCCTACATTTGATAAGCTATTAGTTAATTTAAAAATGCTTAAACCTAAAAGACAAAACACAAACCACACAGCAAGTGAATTTAATATGGATTTTTCAAAAATAAACTATTCGTGCATCTGCCATAATAATAGCCTCAAAAAAAATGTTAATAACCAACGCAATTAGCCAATACCAACTTTCGTCAACTTTTCCTTTCTTTTTTATCTCCCAACAATATCAATTAACCTAATGACACTGATATATACTTATATTTGTACATCGAGTTGGCCAATCAGAATTTCCGGTTGTACAGTGTGAAATAAGACTCAGTTTGTTTTTATACAAAGAATGAACTTTAATGAATAACAAAAATAAAAAATATACCATTTTCTTCAATGCCATCTTCTACTGCCAACTTCATTGTTCTGCTCTCACAGAGCATTTGGATCATATTAGCAAAATCGATTTCTGATCATTTTCTTTGGTGAAAGTTATAAAATTCAAGGAATTTTGCAAACATCGAAATAAATTGTAATCTGATGGTGTAAATTCAGCATTATATGGGGGATAAGCGTTAAAAGCGTATAATTGTGGCAACAACATAGACTGAAACAATATAATATAGAGGAATTAGTATGGTTACGTGTATTGAAGAATTATTATGGTCGTGTATGATTTTCGTGACAATTATCGTGGTAGCAATCACCAAAAATTATGGAGGTTTTCTTTAAAGTAAGCCGTAACACATAGTTTTTTAATCGTTTTCTCTAATTATTAAACACTTGTTATTTATCAACAATTCACCAAATGGACGTTATTTTTCAAAATTGTTATTGGAGTAATGGATTATTTAAATGTCGATTTATTAACAGTTTTGATAACCAATTAAAATTGGAGAAAGCTAAATAAATAAAGGAAATTGATTTTCACGGTGACTATAAAATTCATCTATTTTCAATTATATGTTTCATTGATAAAAGGGCCGATATTGCAGGTAGTTATGGAGATATGATCTCACTTTCCAACGAAATGTGTGCTCGCACTGTCATGCTGGAATTACCGATTCCTTTGCGATTTGCCAATTCTGGCCGTTTTTATTTAAACACTTTCGCCAGTTTCATTAGTTATTAACAATGAACATTCAAATTGGGTAGTGTAACAAATTGACACTTTCGTTCACCTCTCTATAATCTCTCGCAGATTTAAAAAATTATTCAATTATGGCTTCGATTTGATTATCTTCAACTTCAGTCGGTGGACCATAACATTGGTCATTATTAAGTATAAAATTTTCATAATGGAATTTAAGAATGAATACAAAAAGCTTAGCATATATTTTTGAGCGTTGCAGCGGTTTACTTGAAGAAAGTTCGAAAGTATAGATTTATCTCGAAAAATACCAGAGACACAAATTTTAAAAGAATTTGCCAGATTTGAATTATGGGGCTATCAAAAAAGCTGCAAAACGCTTCGTTTAAAAATTATAGTATCTGGTAGTAACGCTCGAAGTTTAGCAGTAAAGTGCCGTGCAATCAAATATTTCAAAATCGGGCCGTAGGTTTATAGAAATTATAATTTATGGATATGTGTTATTTAAACCAATGTTACCGTTACAATATATATTTGACTGCTTTCTGCCTTCACTAATTTTTTATTTTATTGTCTGTATTATTAAATTATAAAAACTAATAAATGGAAAGAAGAATCACTGTATAAAATCAATTTTATCATATCTTTAACCACAAACTAAATTAATTTTTATGAGCTTAAATTAAAAATATAATATAATTTTTATATTTCTGTAAAACAAATGAAAATATTTTTAAGGCCAAAAATCCCTCAACATCTACTTGCCTGCATTTTCTTCTACCTCATTTGCTTCTCTCCTTGGTATTTAATTTTTAAGAGTCAACAGTCATCTGCAAAATAAAACATATCGTCAGACTATTAGAAAAAAAACATAAGAATATTATCGGAAAAGAAAAAAATTATAGGTAATATTTCATCTCGTTAGATATAAACGTAGGACAAAAAAGGAAGTTAAATGTCAAAAATCTTAGGTTTCCTCCGTCAGTTAAAATATCGGCATATTCTGGAGTAAATTTCAGTCTGTAATAATAAATGAGATATACTCCCAAAATATTTGATATTACATCACCCCAAAATATGTTTTACCATAGTTACTATTATATTTTGTAATATATTCCACTGAAACCTATAATCTGAATGAGGTTTCATTAAACCTTCCATAACGATGGCAATGCTTGCAAAAACTCTTATCAATGAATTATACAATATTAATAATATAATAATAACTACAGTTGAGAAAGCTTATTAAGCTGTTTAAGTTTAAAAATGGATCATGATACAATATAAAATACCTAAGTTAATAAATACAAAATGTAACTTTTGTATTTTCTCCATAACTACCTGCAATATCGGCCCTTTTATCAATGAAACATATAATTGAAAATAGATGAATTTTATAGTCACCGTGAAAATCAATTTCCTTTATTTATTTAGCTTTCTCCAATTTTAATTGGTTATCAAAACTGTTAATAAATCGACATTTAAATAATCCATTACTCCAATAACAATTTTGAAAAATAACGTCCATTTGGTGAATTGTTGATAAATAACAAGTGTTTAATAATTAGAGAAAACGATTAAAAAACTATGTGTTACGGCTTACTTTAAAGAAAACCTCCATAATTTTTGGTGATTGCTACCACGATAATTGTCACGAAAATCATACACGACCATAATAATTCTTCAATACACGTAACCATACTAATTCCTCTATATTATATTGTTTCAATCTATGTTGTTGCCACAATTATACGCTTTTAACACAATGCTACAATAGTTTAGTAATAATACAAAACGCTAAGATTTCGAATCAACATTTTAATTCTTTACGAACTTCCCATAAAGTTTTTACGGGCTTAATTACGAACATCATAATGTGAAAAAGACTAGAAGGAGTTTTGTGTCTTATAATCACCTACGCCCGATGTAATTTTTTTTCATTCTAATGAAAGCATATTTAAAAATATGCATTCATAAATCTCAAGTTTCTCATAAAATTAACGGGTATACATTTTCCCAAAAAAGTGTTTATGAATCTGGTTTTATAGACTATTTATTTGTAGTTTGTCGTCTTATTTTGTCTGACTTACAATGCTTTATATTTGCATTAATTTTGCTCCGTGTGGAATTTTTGTTTAAAATAATTTGTAAATATTATAGTCAAAAATGTAAAAAAGATACCATTAAAGAATATAAGAAAAATACCGTGAAAAAATATGATACAATTTACCGTAAATCAGTGTTAATGCGACTTAGCAATTTATCAAATGTTGATAATGTAAATATCATTACATAATTACAAATTAAAATTATTAACATGAGGTGTAACCTATTAAGCTAAAATTTCCGTAAGGACAGGAGTAATAATTTCCAAATATTTATAATTTCAACAGAAGCTGATTAATTAACTTTAGGAGGGTCTTTTGTGTAATATCTGGTCATGCGTGGTCATGCAAAAGCAGTAAAGCAAGCTTTTCCCCATCGTTTGCAATTATTATCTCTATACAAAAGTTTCAACCATTGTGGCCATTCGTGAAGGTGTATTGAGCTGCCAGAGCTTGCTCTGGCTTATCTTCCGTTTTGGAAAATAATTTGATTCTGTACTTGAACCAAACTACTGCCGCAAATATTTACGATTTTCATATAGGATTCAGTTTTTGTACATGTAGATTAAGTTTTACGAATATTTAAGTTCATGGATATACAAATATTAACATTACGTTTTATGGTAATTTTTAAGTCATGTAAATCAATCATCAATCATCTATTAAATTATTTATAAGCAAGACTTTTAGGTATAACTCCGGTAATATTTATTTGCAAAATTTTGAAGAAAAAATTGGTTGCTTAAGACTGAAATTTTCTTAATTGTTCTGCAATTAAATAAAATATATCATTTAGCATAAGACATTACAAACAAGACAAATAATGCAAAATTAGAAAGAAAATTTGAGAGATAATTATGCCCAATCGTTTTATATTATAATTCCTAAGGATAGTTACTTCAGAGTATGGGGAAAATATATGTTATTCAGAGTGATGATTCTGAAACTATCATACATATAACTAGCAAATTTGGCCGCTTCTCGTTAGGGAAAATTTACGTAATATTGACATATTTCTAGATATGCAAAACCCTATATAGACATATACCCTATTTATAACGATGATACTGTAGTCACTAATATGGAAATATAAAAGCTTTGTTATGTTAAAAGATTTTTTTGCACAAAAAAATAAGTATGGCCATGTTTTGAAAAATCATAACATTATACATTTATAACGAATGCTTATAAAAATAGATGTCCCTCTCAATTAATGAAACAGTAATCTATTACATAATTGAGTAGTCGGTAATGGAGTTGAGTAGTATTTCTGATATTTTTTTGCAAAAATGTTGGCCAAGCGTTAAAGACATAGAACTGTAAAATTTAATTAAGACACATTCGGTAGTATTTCCATGATATGCGCACTCATACTGCTTCTTACTAATTTGTTGTATATGTATTGTAACTGTTGAAATTCATCATAATTTTTTTTAATGCCTTCCATAAATATTTTTTAATATTTGTACTGCATTATCACGTTTTATTATATTATGAAAAGAAAGTTGATTAACTAGTGTACATACAAATGATTACTTTCCACAAAGCTGAGCTGACACGCTTTTTCAATAATTTATGAACGCTATTCCAAACACAATAGTATAATATCGATAACAGTTCAAACTAGCGAATATTTTTATTAAGAAACCGGGCTCAAAGTACAACATATGATTCATATTCGTAGCAGAGAATGAACAGGTTGTAAGCGAAACGAAATTAGGCTTGCGTGTGCGGATTTTATTTCACAAAACAAATGTAACATTTCAATACCACACGTGTTTACAAGTGTAGTACGTGTGAATACTCACAATCACTTATAAAAGTTTCACATTATCCATTTTCGATATTACCTGACACAGTAATCTTATGTTCAAATTACTTCAGCTCTGTTTTTAAAAAACAAGCTGATTCCAGCAACTATTCCTCAAATCTTTCCTTTCATTCCAACTCCATGAGGGATATTCATGTTAATAGAGAATCTATTAAAATAAAAAAAGCGCTGGACCCGAGGGATTCCGCCTATTTTAAAAAAAAATGTAGTAACAATTTGAGTTTTCTACTACGTATTCTATTCAATAAGTCTGTTTAATCAGGTATGTTTTCTAACCGATGGAAAACTGCTTCCATCATTTCGATCTACAAATCAGGTGACAAAAAACAATGTAAAAACTACAGACCTATCAGTATCCTATCTGCTTTCGTAAAATTATTTGGGTCTGTTTTCTACAAAACATTTTATTCTCATTTTCAAATATGTATGTTCACAAGTCAACACGGTTTTGTTTCATAAAGATCAACAATAATTAACTTATTGGTATATAAAAACTATCTTTATAGTGCGTTTGCCAAAAGAAAGCAGATAGACTCCATTTATACAGACTTTTCGAAAGTGTTGGATAAGGTCAATCTTTCGATACTATGTGCAAAGCTTGAAGTTTATGGCATTCATGAGAATTTGTTGAGGTGGATTAGATGTAAATAACAGGAGTCAATTTGTGAGTATTACAGATCTTTTTTCCGCACTTGTAACAATCACATTTGGGGTTCCACAAAGCTTGCATTTGGGATCCTTTCTCTTTGTAGTATTCGTTAACGATTTGATACAATTACTCACGTGTCCCTGTTTACTCTATGCCTTAAGATCTACACAACTGTCAATGACATAAAAACTATATAAATCTAAAACAAAACCTATTTTCAATAGCCGAGTAGTATGCCTCTAATGTTTCAGAATGCTGAAAAGTGCTTTATTATCTCCTTCACGACTTTAATAAATACATTTTTATTTAAGTACGTTTTGGGCGGCTCAACCCTACAAATTAAATCTGTCGTTAGAGATCTCGGAGTTTTCTTTGATGAAAAACTGACATTCCGTTCTCGCCCAACTTCTAGGATTCATCTCTCGTTCCACTAAAGAATTTAAAAACCATCACACTTTTACATATTTATATCGTTCACTAATCAGAAGTATCCTCAAGTATTGGTCAGTTATTTGGTCTCCATACCACAAATCGCACTGTAATAAAATTGAAAAATTATTAGAGGTTCTTGAACATTCTTTGCTACAGACTTCATCTTGGACGAGAGTATAGATCCTGTCTAATCCAACTACAGAGATTTAATTTGTCATCACTAGCATTACGGAGGAAAAGCGCTGATCTATTACATTTATATAAAATCATACATTCGCATGTTGATTGTCCCTATCTCCTCTCTCTACTCAACTTCAACACTCGGCTCAGATTCCGTATACCATTACAGAGATTATTCATACTACAAGTATATAACAATAATACCACTTTTTATAAACCCATAACTCGAATGTGCCGATTGCTTAACGACATTGTTTCTCAACATTCGTACTTAGACATTTTTGATCTAAAATTATTAAATTTAAAAAAGACATACAAAACATATTATTCATAAATTAAAACCAGCTACGATAGAATTAATGTTTTGTTCAGTATATCAAAAATAATATAATTCTAAGTTAATACTAACTTTATTAATTGATTAATACTTTTTGCAACATTAAAAAATAATGCGAATAATCCTTGAAAATGTATTCCTAAATACTCTAATTTTTGCACACATAATTAGAGTTATGGTCTAGTTTTATACTCTGTTCTCTTTATTGTATATTTATGTGACAGTAACTTGTTTTGTGAGCCCTTCAATAAATACAGTAACTGCTACAAAATGATGTTTCATGAGTACATACATCGCCACATGTGGACATGTAAAATTATCACTTCCTATATTTTCCAAATATTTTCTTAATCAATTAGGATAAACTTTATCAGAAGTCATTTAAAGAACGCCGTAAATAAAAAAAAAACATAGATCGAATAAAACTTGATACTTGAACAGGTTAGTATAATTAATAAATATTTCAATGAAAAATAATATGTCAAAAGCGAATTTGCTTCCATTAAGGAAGCAAATGCGATGAGTACAGACCATCGCATTTGCTTCCGTTAATAGAACTGAATTGATAGTTGAGAGTGAGCTGCGTACCGCCCGATTATTCGACCAACGATATTCTAAAATTATGAATCGAACTGCAAAGCAAATCGAAATGAAATACTACCTCCAGAACTAAATTAAGCAAATCTAACATGCAAACTGAATATAACTGATCAAGCTTACGAGTACAGAGGGAAGCATAACCTTTTTTGTACACGGCGCTATATAACAGCACCAAGCATAAAAGGTTATACTCATTTAATACCGAATGATGTCGAAAACATTTGTTCCATAAATTTAAAATATAAAAGTCAAATGAACGATTTCTGAGTTTTAATTAACATAAAAAATATATAGATGATCTTATATGAAATCAAAATATTGAGTTCGGTTTTACTTGCCTGTGAATCAAAATAGTAAACGGTTTAGTATTTTGATACAAATAATATTTCTAAATTGACGGTTTTGCCAAAAAAGTAGTTTTTTACATGCGCTTGCGTAAGAGAAATATGTATAATATTATTGCGAACTTTGGTAATATGCATGTACCTAGACACTTTATTTCACTACTCCTGGAGCACAAGAGATTCAGATATGATATACAAATATGCTGTCACTACGTACTCGCTTAAATTGGAATTAATATTGTTATTCACAATACATTGTATTTATAAACAATTTAATATCGTACTGATTTAAACATCATAATATCATTACAATCAGTGAAGTTCCAGCTGCAGCTCCCAATAAATGTAACCAATTAAAAATTAAAAATTATGATCATTGATATACATAAGTTATTACTTTGTCAAAATACGTATCACGTATTATCAAACGAATTATGCCAAATGAACCATATCTTTGAAAATAGACATAATATAATATGCTAGTATCAGTCATGATAAATCAAATGTCACGAGTAAATTTGATGAACATCAAATCATAGCATTAATGTGACAGAGTAAACAAAAAATTAGTATTTGTTTTCAACAAACCAGTAGTGTAGAATTTCTCACAGTGATGCGTGGTACAGCAAGTAGAGCAGGTTTACACCGTTGAAGTAGAGCAAGTCTGCACTAAGTAGAGAGGGTCTGAACTTAGTTTCTCTACCACGACGTTGAGTAAGATGTCTGGTGGGACCGTTTAGACTGGGTAGCATGACACTGGCACAACACCGCATAACATTACGATACTGATAAAATATACAATATAAGGTTTGTTTTCATTACACACGTAATCATCGTTGGATTTTCGGTACTTATATCTGAATATATATATATATATATATATATATATATATATATATATATATATATATATATATATATATATATATATATATGTATATATATATATATATATATATATGTATATGTATATATATATATATATATATATATATATATATATATATATATGTATATATATATATATATATATATATGTCTGCAATTAGGTAGCTAATATGTCGTAGAGTTGTAATGAAGAAAACTAGATAATTTGCGATTTATGCATCTATCTCTATTTAAATGTGCAAACTTGTACTTTTCAAAAAAACGTCCGCACATATACAAATCGTAGTAATTTATATTATTTAGGATGTAATTATCTATAAAAATATATCCTGCCACAAATATTGTGCCACATACTTTGCAGACATCGGATACAATAGGGAAAAATGTAAATAAAAAACTTGTCAAATAAAAAGTTGTCATCATGCTGTATTGGATTAATTACAACATATACGACTTTTGACGGGCCGGCGTACCGCAGGGATCCGAGCTGGATGCCCGGTCGGTTATCGAGCAGGGATGGACTGGTGTTCTGGTTGCCTGCAAGAGATTGCTCTTGTAGCAATAAGTCGCCATATCTATCAATTATATACATCCAAGTACGTAAATAATTGTATAAATAATAAAATATTATAATCAAAAGAAAAAGACTCCAGAGGTTTTGAAGACAGATGTTTTTATACATATCAAACACGAATTAACTAACAAATGGTTTTCAATGCCACGTGATCTAATTTTAATGAAACCAAGAGATAATTTGTAAGAGTGAAATCAATAAACTAAGGACGACAAAAAGTTAATTTATGGTCATATATGGTATAATATGGTTAACTCCGATTATTATAAAATGTTATTTTTGCGGAAAAGATTAACCTGATTATTGTTTGTTTGAGCATTTGGTTACATTGCAGTATAACTATTTTTTTTATTAAATTTACAGTGAGCAATGTTAGTAGAAAGTAAGAATCCATAACGTTTTAAAACTTAACAGTTTGCAAACAAGTGTTAGAAGTGAGAAATGTAACAAGTCCAATGACACTCAACTTAAAGGGATTAGCGAGGAAATATTGTGTGTTAAGGAATGAATGTATAAAAATTACCTCATAGTAATTAAGACTTTTGTCTGAAACATTTAGGTTTATGACGGTAGAAATACTGAAGCTGTGACCAATTACCCCAAGGACGAAGTTAAATGGATTTCATGCCTAACTAAGGAACATTAAACTTTTTGTTTCTATTTTCCTTTCAATAATAAATTAAAATGAATAGCTAATATTCCGCATGTTTAATATTTCATAAAAACTCCAGTACTTCTAAGATGTAACCGTGTTCCATATTTATTAAAATTTGGTTATAAAGCACCGTTGTTACTAAAGAATATGACGATTTCTAAGAGTCCTAGTTCAATTGCCTCTGTTAATTAAGTCATGAAGAAAGTACTTCTCTTTATCTTGCGTCAAACAGTTTATGAATATTAAATATTTAGATTGTAAGGGGTTAACAATCTGGATTATAATTACTGAAGGCAGAAAAGATCCAAGGTTTTGACTCAATGAATTCAAAGATTTATTTCAAATACTCTAATGTTAGATAAGTCAATGAGTTCAAAGAATTATTCAAATACTCAAGTGTTAGTATCAAAAATGTTAGACGTACTCAGGTGACTAGTCTCAATATTTATATCCTATGCGATATTCGTACCTTGTGACTTATCATTCATCACAGTTTCTTATTTACCATTTATATTTTTATTAGTAAATTATAATAGGTTAAGAATTCAGGATGTATTTCAATTGGATATTATTAGGTACTCCACAACTTGGATTTGTGTTTTTTTTTTCAGTATCTCCGTACTTTTCCTTATTCCAGTTAAAAAGGAAAAGGTTAATATTTCATTATCCATCTTTATATTATAACCAAATTTATTAACAGACTCATGCTCGTTAAAATTAGTTATTATTTATATATATATATATATATATATATATATATATATATATATATATATATATATATATATATATATATATATATATATATATATATTATATGCGATGTAGTTTCAATAATTTTGGTAGGCGTCCTGCAAATTTGTGGAATTTTTCGCTGTTACAAAGAAAAATAAATTTTGAAAATGTATATTATATGTTTATCTGTTTTTAACTCATTAAAAACATATCATTAACTACCTCATACATTACTTTATAATTATACCATACGATAAAGACGTGCGAGACAGTTTTCTTTAGAGCAGATAGAGAGACATTTTGATATCTAAGGCAAATGCGGCATTTAGCCCGAAAATCGGACTGTCCTGTGGAAATCGGAACATCTTGCTACGAAAATAGATATGAATTTTAAAAGAATATACAATTTAATTTTTTTTTACTTTGACACGAAATGAATTATTTGTTAATTTCAGCTTCATGTTATTTTGATTATTTTAAATTAATGTTAGTAAAACACAGCGGATACATATATGTGCATATGCTGTTTTTTAATTCCCTTTATATGCACACATATATATATATATATATATATATATATATATATATATATACACGTTTACATATGTACGTATGCTTATATATTTCAACTTTATTACGATAATGTAAATCAATTAATTGTTCAACATTTTTAAAATGATTTACCACAATTAATAATATACTTCAAAAAGTAAGAGCACTAAACGGCAAGGCCGTTATTATATTTGGACCAGTTTGGCTCATCTTGATGTAGCAAGTAAATAGTTTGTAGATAAATATTACACAGGTACCTTCAAAGCTATGGAGCCACTTTTAAGCGGTTTTATTTAGCTTCGAGTATCGCATATTGTTGTTGATTCAAACATTGCGATCTATTTTTCTACTCTTCTATTTAAACGGTTCCTTTGCACCCGTATGCAGTTACCGTGACGTTCATCCAATGTTATCATAATTTCAAACTTTGATCCAAAAATCCTAATGCTGTAGGTCTAATGATTCCCTTAATCGTGCGACTTGAAGACCTGCTGTTTTTAAATTAGCATTATAGGTCTCAAGCGAAGACTTTGTCTGTATAGTTCGGGTTCCAACTCCTCAGTTCTGATGCTGTAGGGGTACTGCCTGCCTAAACCGCGAAACTTAAAGAGCTGCTGTTATTATATGTAAATTAGTATTTTGAATTTCAAGCACGGACTATTTTGCATTTCATTGAACTTTGTGCTCCAACTTCTTAATCCTAATAATACAGAAGTGTTCCTTGCTTAAACGATGAGACTTGAAGATTTGCTGTTTTAATTAGTATTGTCGGTCGGTTCCACCATAGAACTATATACCTAAATCACGAGGTTCGAAGATCTGCTGTTTAGAAATTAGTATTCTGGATAGGGTCTTTTAATTTTGTCTTTTAATTTCGTGACACTGCAATGGTACTATCGGCTTAAATTATGAGGCATGAGGATCTGCTACTTTTAAGTAAAAATTGTCGATTTTAAGCAAAGATACTGTCCTTGAATTCTAGGTTCCAATTCCTCACTCCTGAGCTTACAGTAGTGCTGATTGTCTAAACGACTAGACTAAAAAAGCAAATAATAAATATTTGCTTTTTTAATTAGCATTGTGGGACTCAGCAGAGACTCCGCCGTAGAACTTCAAATTCCAACTCCTCACTCTTGACGTATGTATAATGCCTTCTTAAATTGTAAGGCTTAAGAATTTGCTATTCTTAAATTATTATTGTCAGTCTTAAACAGGACTCTATCATAGAACTTTGGGTTTCAACTCCTCAGTCCTGATACTTTAGTGGTACTGCCTGCGTAAATGATGATACTTGAGGATCTGTTGTTTTTAAACAGTTGTAATGAGTCTCGAGCATAAATTCTATGACTAAACTTCGACTTTTGACTCCTCATTCAAGACGCTACAGACATATTGCTTATCTAAATCATGAGATGTGAAGATATGTTTTATTTTTAAATTAGTATTCTGTACCTCAAGCAGATACTTTATTTGTTGAAATTGGAGTTCTAACTTCTCAATACTTATGTCGCCATGGTACTGCTTTCCTAATCGTGAGACTTGAAGATCTGTCGATTTTAAATTATTACTTTGGGTCTCAAGCAAGGACTCTGTCATTAAGCATCACCTTGACGCTCTGAGAATACTGCCAGCTTAAATCGTGTCGTTTTAAGTTAGTATTGTGGATCACAAGTAGGGAGTCTGTAATTTAACTCTGTGTTCCAACTCTTCCAGTCTTGATGCTGCGAAAGTGCTACCTGCTTAGAAAATGAGAGTTGGAGATATGCTGTTTTCTAAATTAGTATTTTGGGTATTAAGCAAACGACTTTGTTATTGAACTAGGAATTCCTATTCCCCATCCAGACACTGCAACAGAACGGCCTGCTTTGTAAATATTAACTCACATCTAGTCTACTCTAATAGTGATAATAAAGTCTCAAAAGTTTTAATATCACTAAGGATAGCATAAATCTACGCTCTTACAAAATTAGGGTGCAACGATGGAGCTGAAATGTGGTGATGGGAACTATTCAGTAATGAAGAGTAAACTCATCGAGTTTGAATCCATTTGATCTTGTAGGTAGGTACATAATAAGTTTAGGTATAAATAAATGCATGTTGTAAGCAGAATATCGGTAGACAAATAGGTATTATGTAAAGGAATATAATCATAAAGCACTTATTAGTGTGAACTCAAAAGAGTGAATGTGTTGAAATATCCGTATGTATTTTAGTATGTATTAATTTATGAAAGTTCATAAACTCCACAATCCTCTGTTTTAATTTAAAAAAACAGAACATTTTAACCAAAAAATTAACCAACTCTAAATAAACGTTTGTGGTACTAATTCGTTTCCAAAGATTTAATTTTTTAGAAACGATATTATTCCGCAAAAGTCCCAACTAAGTACTCGTATTTTCATGATTTTGTACTTTTTAGTGCGGTTTTGTTTATCAGTTGTTTATTTTTTTACTTTAATGTATCTAATTGATTGACTTATTGCTACGAGAAACATCTCTTACAGCCAACCAGAACACCAGTCCAGCCCGGTTCGACGAGCGGCTGGGAATCCAACCTGGGTCCCCGTGATGCGCCGCGATTTCAAAAGCTCTATGCCTTGTGATCAACCCAAGACACTACGGCGACGATATCATTCGAAGCGGTTAAATTTTTTCTTAAAAAGTTTTAATATCACTGACTGTTTATCACTGGTATTATTGGATAGTATAAGCAATAGCAATGAAATCGAAACAATAAACGAGCAGGCGCAAAGTAATCTTTGATCCATTTGTTATTTATAATTTATTTACTTATTTCATATTCGTTAATTTTCTACCAAATTTGGTTTGTACTTTTTGGTGCTATGATGAGTTACTTGAAAGCAAATATACATTTTTTCACAAAATATATATAAAATTATACACCAAGCCAATTATACCATACACCAAGATTAGATTTATTCTTAATTGGTTTACATAACAACACTGATCTGAGTCAGTAAACTTATTCGCATTAAAGTAGCCTAGATTATATAGTAGCTGTCACACAATTTATATGTAGTATTAAACCAATAACGGAAGAATTTTCTTTAAATTAAAAACTGTTTTTTTCCAATTTAAAATCTCTTCTTCTATATTTTTCGAGTTACTATGTATTGCGTATTATAGACATAGTTTTGACAAAGAATATTTTGATTTACTTTAATAACCTTTCAAATTGATAATTCCCACTAAGTTTCGCCGCTGCTACACTGTTTTCTCTAGAGTCGTCTTTTAATTTGAGAAGTCAATATAATTAGACTTAAGTATTTACCTCGCAAAACTTACGTTTTTGAACGCAATACTGAATATCCCCTTAATATAATATGTTCTTCTCCGCTGTTCCATTCAAGGAGTTCTCAGGGGCGCGCCGTCACGGTCCCAATCACACTTTGCTCATCTATTGGACGCATAGACAATGGCGCTTTGTGGAGATCGATGGCAATTGTCGTATTACAAAAAAGAAATTTATTATCGTATTACAAAAGAGAAACTGCAGCATATCAATTGCTGAAAATCCTTCTTAGGTTTATCAGCACTATCTCATTATGTAAGCAAATTATTGCAAAATTCGACTTAAGTTCATTTCTTTTTCATAAGCATTCACTATTCCAGTTATGAATCTAAATTTGATTAAGGTAACTATTTGAACTTGTTAAGTTATGGTTTCTTACCTTATTGAAAGTATTCAGATTTATAACGATCAAAAAATCTAAAAATATTTGTAACCCTTTCTTATTTTGTTTTGTTAAAATGTGGAATTTGAAGAATCTGCGAGCACAAATAATGCGGCTTAATCTTTTTTGTGTAGAGAGCTCTTGGTTTTCTCATCATAGTTTTCTCTATCAGAATAAAAATTAAAACAATAAATAAATAATTAACTTTTCATTATCAAATTATCGAACCATAGTTTACAATGCTGGTATCTAAATATATAATACAATTCTGTTTTTTTTTTATTTATAACGTAAATAAAAAAGATTACTTTTCAAAAAACATATTTTTCTGTTTTCATGTAGAATAAAAGAAAATGATTAACATTAAATTAATCGAAAACGAATAATGGTCGCTGTTATTATTGGCTTGTGAAAGAAAAAATAGTTTACGTATATCTGAAACTGTACGTACCTGTAACCTACCTACTATTATTTCAATAGGCACACGCGCATCAAGGCGCATATATTTTTATAGGGCCGTCTTGAAATGCGTTTATTTGTTTCGAATCGCGTTGAATTAGATATTTACACGATTGAATAATTTTGAAATTACTTATGAAGTTGTTATAAAGACTACCATGTGAGAGAAAAAGGATCCAATTGCCTATGAGTTTTGTGAAATAATTCATTGACGCACAGATAAAATACGATCAATATTACTATTCTAATTTTATAATATGTCCAGTTCCACATAAATTCTTAACTGTGTTTCCGGAATGCCATTCGATATCAAAATCACTTTTCCACTTGCTTTCTATTGTTCTTTGTATTGTTAATGTGCACGTCTATTAAAATTTCGTTACTGAGAGGTTTAATACGCGTCACTACAAATGTTTTAAGCTATTCCACTATAACATCAGTGTGCGATGATCTTTCTAGCATTTCAATTATATCTGGAAGCTAGCGTATTTGCACTTGCACCCTTTTACTAGAAGTTTCGACCTTATCAAACCAAACATTCTGTCAAACGCCGTTTAAATGCCTTGACGCCTGTTATAGTCCCTTTTAAGCTTCGTTCATGTTTTATATGCCCTTTATGATTTTATATGACTTCAACCAGTTCCAACTGACTGTCTTCTTTCTTCATTCGTTGTATGGATAAGACTGTTGAATGTGCGGCAATAGTAGTATGCTTTAAAGTTACCAATTGCTCCTTTTTCTTTAAATTACAAAATTGACATAGTATCTAGCGGAGTGAACATTATTTCAATCTTCAAGTTTGATGGCACATTCAGTATTGAAGTATTTCCAGGAATATTGTATATGACCGCTGCACTAAGTTTTGACCTTTGGACAGAAGCCGCTAATGTACCAGCCGTGAAAAAATCTTCTTGGTAGTCTTTCTGATTGGATTGCAACATATCTAGTAGACTACTTTTATCTACATCTATAATAGCAAGTGATATTTTTAGTAATACATGAAGAGAAGTTTAAGTTTTACCTCGCCAGTTACATTTCCATCTAAAAGAAGTAAAAGACTATCTTTTGCAACTATAGCCTGTCGTTCTTTTTTGAAGGTTAGAGATGGCTTTTTTTTTCAGTGAAGATCAGTTTGGTCAACTCTTATACAACTCTGTAACTCTGTAGCAGTTTGCGTATCAGCACTCTATGCTTCACCTAGTATTCAAATATTACATAGATTCTATTGTAGTGTAAATCTGTCAAACCAACCCGTACTGATCTTAAGTGGTAGAATAAAAGTTATTGCGCCTTCTTCTTGGTTTAAAGTTTCAAACAACAAACTTGCATTTGCACGTGCAAGTTTTACTTATTTTATGGACATTAATGTACATAACAAACACATTTGATGAACTTATTTCGACGAGAGTTATCTCTTACAACCAATCAAAACATATGTCCAACCTCGCTCGATAAACGGCCGGGAATCCAGCTCGGGACTCCGCGGTGTGCCACACCATAAAAGGCCGTATGCCTTTGATGGCCCGGCCGTTGATCGGTAGGAAAAAATTACCTTTTATTTCTTAACCAGGTGTGGTAAATTAATTTATGCATGAGTTTAGACCTGACTTTTGCCCAATATGTTTTCGAGGAGTTTATTGGAAAGTATTACTGATTTAATATGTTGAGGCGTTAAATTGGAGGTAAATGTTTTACTTATCCTGTGAAGTGTGGTTCTGATCTGTTTTTTTTCATTTACTGCCCCTGCGATTTTTGGTTATAATTTTTCGTTTTGGTACTAAGAAAAATTTATCTTTTATTTATTATCCAGGTGTCAGTAAAATTTTATGCATGGGTTTTAGCATGTGATTTAGCATGTGAAGCGTTTACCTGGAGGTAATCGAAATGCTTATCCTGTGAAGTATAGTACTGATCTTGTACTTTTCATTTACTGCTCCTGCGGTTTTTGGCTCTAATTTTTCGTCGTTTTGTTGATAATGCCAATTCACTGTACTGAACGAAGGTTGCGAAAATGCTTCTAAAAGAGGAGAAGGAATTACCTAGGCCCAATGAACTTATTGAGATTTCATCGACGTCGTTTTCTCTGTTGCCGGTTTCCTCACAGAAAATTAGTTAGAAGAAATAAGAATGTTCGGTTTTGGAGTTTTCTCCATCCTATTTGTGTATACTCATAAGCGTTGTCTTAATCGAATTCAAGTATGGCGCTTTGGGTAAGAGTATAGGGTGAAAATTGGTGTTAGAAGTTAGGATTTAAATTTTCAGGCGACGAGGGTTTTTGAATACGATGCAATATGTTCTGCTTAAAATCGTAATTATTACTAATAATGATAGGGTTGATTTTAGTTGGCTGTAGTATTTTTTAATAATTTGACGGAGATATACCTCAGGCGAATTATGCTTCAGAATTTATTAAAAAGTATTCCTTTTTTCTTTCATTTTATGACAACTGCGGGTAAGATTTTGGTAATACTACAGCTGAATAACTATTACTTTTTCTATTAATTTTCCTAAAGGTTTTGGCACAAAGATGTATATATTGTATTTAAATTTTATATCCAGACTGCCAGATATTTTTAAATTTTCTCGAGACTTGAATATTTCGGGCAGGTAAGTTTGTTCGAACTTCTGTTATTATAGAGACTCATCGGAAGCTACTTTTGGCATACCTTACGTTTGGCGTAGTTGTATTTTAACTTCGTTTATATTTTATAGATATTAACTCATCTGTTAGATTAAACTCAACAGTTTACCTAAGAATGTCGTTAAGCACGCGACATGCCCTTGGTATATATAGATGTACTCGACTGTAGAATGTTCTCATTCATATGCTAAGTAAAAAAATATTATTGATTCTATTATTGCAAGTAGCAATTTTGGGAAAAAATTAAATTATTTAGTTTTACTAATTTTGTTCAAATACTTATCTTAAAAAATAGTATCCTTATTGAAAAAAAATTAGGGTATATGAATAGATATTCTTTTATGTTGATATTGTGGTAATTAATAGTAGTCTGCAGTCATGGCCTTTTCCCTCATATTTTCTTTTTCATTTTGATGAAATTTATCTTTTTTCAAAGTTGTTTTTTCTTTAACCTTTGATTCCCTAATCCATTAGTTGGCTTTTCATTCGGATACATTTAAATACCGAATTAGATTATTTAATATTTCGTCTTGTGGATGATTTTTTTACCGGGATAGTACCTCGAATAAATCGTATCTTTGTTTGGATTGGAATTAATAATTATATTGCTTAGATTGGAAGAGCATTTTCTTAAAAAAAATGTTTGTAATGGTAATGGAATTTCTAGTTATTGAAATGGCACTGAAATTTCTATATTACTTTGTCGTTGTATTACAACATCTTCAGGTGAGCTATTAGCAAAGATCTTTGCTAATAGCCCACCTGAGAACTTAAAGAAAGTAGAAATAATACTACATCACGTAGTTTCATTTAATTGTGAATAATGAATTTCTACAAAATTAACGCCAAATATATTCAATACTTCATATACTTGCTTATTGCTTAAGCGATTCCTTCTGAAATAATGTTCACTTTCACTGTTGTTTTGTATAATATTTAAACGCTGTTGAGTGTTTCTAATAGTCAAACTTTACAAATAGCCCACCTGAAGAAGTTGTCATACAACGAAACCTAGGTCGTGGTTAAGAATTTAAATGAAATCGAAATAATACTACATCACGTAATTTCATTTAGTTGTGAATAAAAATTAAGTGATAATGAATTACCACAAAATTAACGCCAAATATATTCAATATTTATTTTATTTATATACTGTAATGTGTCTAATGATTATATATGGTGGACTTACGAGAGTAATCTGTTACAGTTAAAAAGAATACTAGTCAAGCCTGGAATTAAATCTCACTGTGAAAGATGAGGTTATATCTAAAAATGTATATTACGTTATTCCTTTAATATACTTCACAATCATTTGTTTATTTTAGTTATGCGACTAAGTTTTTTTCTTTGAATTGTTGCTCCTTCAAATTCTTTTTTACCAATTTCTTTCACGTTGCTGTAAATATAGCCGTTACTTAAGTTGTTTAGGTGAGGGAGTGCATGGTGTTCGTCCCCATTTTATTATACGTATTACGCGTAGTAGTTATACGTGTGAAACGCTTAACTAATTTGTTACTCACAAATAATAACATAATAATTTGCTATCGAACTAGTAAAAGTTCCTAGTTGCATACAAAATTTGTCGTATTATCCAATATGACCAAATATTTTTTACATAAGAATGTCGAAAATTATGGACATAATATTCCATAACTATTATTTAGTATCGCAGGTGTTGCGATGATACTGAGATGGTACTTTATAAATGCTGAGAAACACGGAAAATTAATTTGGGTATTCTACGTAATATAGTTTTATCGACGCGAAATATGTTGGCATTTTCTATTTTATTATATTACGAGTGGTTTGAGTACGAACAGCATTTGAATACGAAACAGAGTACGAACAGCGTTTGAATGCGAAACTGCTTTTGGCATATGTGGATCAAAATACTGTAAATGTTTTCCTAATATACACTCTGAATTGTAACTCAATTTCGTGTAAACCAGCAGTGCGTTACTTGTTTTTGTCATTTATTGAAAGAAGATGCAATAATTATTTTGGGGGTAATTACTTGTTTACATTTAGATCTTCAATAAGCTTTTAGTCTGTTTTTGTATAGCATTCAAGACCTATAGTTAATACTGGTACACCACATTTTCTTAGGGATAAATTTTCAACCAAGGAAATCGATTGCGCACAAACCGTGTGTTGTTTACAAGAATCATTTCAAGTTAATTTTTAACCCTGTACGACAGCACCTAATATTAAAAATTTACTGACGACCTTTGGTAATATTATTTATGTTATTAGAATTTGTCCTAAATTTTGTACATTTTTGATCCTATTTAGTTCAAACTTTTAAAATATATTGCTAAAATCTTCTTTATTGCCCAAAGTTTTATTTAGGTAGTATTATACGTAATCATATACGTGTTAAGAAATTAAAGACCTAAATGTCAGCTTTTCAAAGGCCGGTAAGTAAAGTACCAGACCAGGGGTGGATTTTAGAGAAGCTTTACGATAAAATATTCTTATTGTACCAATACCCCAAGGATAATTGATTGGGAAAAACATAAAATAACCAAAGAGCTACGATGCGGCATGTCAAGAGGTTTCCTTTACACAGGAGTCATAGAAAATAACACAGTTGTATCCAACAACAGTCGACTGTGCTCATTAAATGTAACTTCCATGAATGAAATAATACAGCTAATAAGCCGCATCGGTGTAGTGGATGAAGTCATGGATAGAAAAAAAACACTCCGATATTCAACAGGAACTATCACATAAAACAGACAGTTAATTTATGCCGGGGTCGAAAGCTAGGCGAATGTCGTTAACATTACTGAATTCAGTTACAGGGATCTGGTGAATGTCAAATCATCCAGTCCAGCAACTGTCAAGTACAGGGCTCTGACTACTGCCTGTCAGCCCACACAAATACTTGTTTATAATTTAAGCAGCATATATTCCAAGTTTGAAAACATATGATCACAAAACTTGCGCCGTGCCTCACTAACAGAAAAACCGTTGCAGAAATATGCTTCCACACCGTAAGCGCGGTGTTCGCCAGACAGGGTAACTAAAAATCCACGCCAATGAGCTATCGAACGTCACCCCTTCCCTCCCGCCAGCCCCGTGGCTTGTCGAGATACATGAGTTTTTCGCATTTCTATTTCCCATTTTCCGCATCTATATTCTCCATTCATCATTCTTTGTAATTTTGATTACCTTCTATTACCAAAGAGTCATAATCATTCTGGATTTTAAATTACTAATTTGATACAAAGGAGTGCGAAGGAGAAGAGGCGAGAGGAGGCGAGCTTTGCTATAACAGCACCTGCACACTGCTGTGTTTTTAGATATAATTACAGTTTTCTTTGACACAATCTGACATACACGATTATAATTTTATGTGACGTAACACTAGTAGCGGCATTACAGTGGGAGGGAAGAACAAGTAAATCGAGGAAGAACTATATGTTGATTTAATTACATTGATTCATAATATCAGTATAGTAATTGATCAAAAAAAACCAAAACGACAGTAAAACTTTTAAAATAGAAAAGAAGTATGCCGAAACACAAAATAATAAATTCATTTGCCCCGTCTAAAATTTTGCTGTTTGGGTCAATATGATTTATCACGATGACAAAAAAAGTGAAATATAAGTGATTTTTGTAAATAAATGTCTTTGAAAAGATAAATTTCATGTAAATTGTAACCACAAATTTTAATTACTAGAAATACGTAAAAGTTCATTTGTTGAACATTTTGAAGATCTGAAGGATATTAAAAAATTCATTCCATTTGTTTTTAAAAGAATTTCTAAAACTTTCAGAATTAGAAGTCGTCAGTATTTCGTGACTTCATCTCTCTATCCCAATATTTAAGCGTAATGTATCACCATTTTTGGTACATTTATTTCTCCCAAACAGGTATTTATTTATATTATTTATACTCTGCCAGTAGATAATATAATGACTTCATATGAAAATATTATTGCTTGAAAATTTGACTAAGACTTAGGATGATATAATCTAATGGCAATGAAATAAATTTAAATTAAATATTTTTAATTAGTTTTACTGCGCAAATGTAATTTTTTTTTCTTTGGATGTTTTATCCAACCTTTATATCCAGGCTTCCTTTTCAGTTAATAAATTCCACTTACTACATGGGTGGATAAAAATATTTGTGCAAATATAAACTTCCTACTATTTGCCGCAATGTTTACATGATATTATCGTATTATAATAACTGCCACAGGTAAAACGATTCTGATCAAACATCACACTCATTTATCACCTGATACCTTCAGCTGACACAAATCGACTAAACACAGCAAATGACGTCACGTGTAAAATAAAGCGTAGTAAAGAATGAGTATTTGAATTCGTTTTTATGTGACTTCGTTTATCGTAAAGAACAAATTTATATACACATTTCCGTTGTTATGAGGAAAGTTGATGACTTTGCAAAATTACATTTTAGTTATCGTCTAGTTATAACTCAACTTTTCGGGATAGCAAAAAGGCGAAGAAGAATAACTTCTATTTAGTTTCGGATATAAAAGGTTTGTTAAAATTGTAATGATGCCGACTTTTTTTTAAGTCAAATACAGTTTTTACTAATGCTGATGGTTTCTATTAAGAACTTAAAAAAATTCATTAATATAAAGTTAACCAAGCCAATTTTAATGTGACATATCTAAAGCGAGATAAGAAATTGGTTTTAGACAGCGTCAAAAAATATGTTAAATAGTAACTTAAAAGGAAATGACAATATATTTTTGAAAATACTGCTCGGTTTATGGTAATCTATATCCTAAAATAGATGTTTATCTTAGTATTTAATTTAATAATCTAACGTACGATGATATATGTATCGCCGTTTTCAATTTAATTCCAATTTTCTGTCGGGCATGATAGGTTTATATTAATTGAGATTGAAAAGAGACAACTCTTTCATTCAGTTTCTTTTTTTATTCAGTTCTTAAAAAGAATGATTCTATGTTCTGTGTTATTGAAATGAAACTCTATCTCTGTGACTTCGTGTAAGTCTTCACATTATGGTTATCAGAATTTACAATTAAATTATTCCAAAATTGTCTACTTTCTCATAATTACATTACATACAGATGTTATTAGCGCTTGGAAAGTGGTCAAAAGACAAGTCAATTATTTCGTTTGCAAGACGATTCTCTACTATCCAATATGATTTATTTTATGTATATGGTATCTTTTGGAGATATATACAATATAAGTGGCATGTTTATCGTGCTGAGTATCAGTTGCGAACTTTGGACTCTCTTGGAGACGGGCATCAAAACTAATTGAAAAAATAAAATAAGCATTCGTAAAATAGGCATTCGTAGCGTTTTATTGGTATTAATCTAAAAAATTATAAAATCAATATGAACCATCTTCTAATTATATCTACTTTTATTTGACACAATTATGAAAAAGTAGAAACTCCTTGATATATCAAAACCTTTTCAAACTCGTAATTGTTTCCATACTTTAAGAAACAATAACATAACATTGCTTCTCATACGCACAAAGTTAAAGGAGTAACGACGTTCTTTGTAACTTAATAAGGAAAAAAAATGAAATTCATAAATTAGGATTTATTTACTGTCATTGTTTCAAAGAATATATGATTACCAAAAATACGAACCGGAATGACGTATTTTGGTAACTCCTTGAAATAAAGTGTGTGACGTAACACATGTACCCACCTACACACATTATTTTATGCACATTGAATACACGTGTATCCTTCTACACTGTCCTTTGGAGATATTTATAACATTATGATAAAGATAGATATTTATTTCTTACCTCCGTAATTACTGCAGTTTCTAGTAGCTCGTTTAAAGTTCGTACTTCATAGTAATTTTATACTAATTTCCACATAACAAAGTAGACTAAATTAGAAAACTTGTTAAAGAGATGTAACAAACTAATTCATTTACTGTTTGGGGATTGTACTTAAATATTTGGGACTCGTTTTGTCTCCATCGTTAATGTGTTCATTTAACTCTCATATGGCTATATATTTTCACAGTTATAATAGAGATAAAAATTTCAAGTTTTGTGCGTTACCTTTGTCATATTCAGTTTAATAATTCACATATATAGTCCCAAGTTTCCATTGTTTTAGCTATAAGTTTTATATTCGGGACTCGATATTATAAACTTTGTTAGTGGATTTAACTTAGAATACACTTTTTTACTCCATAGTATTAATATTTCAATTTATCATGAGATTTTTTTATTTATTTCCTACATTTTAAAAATAAAATATTTATTTTATATTCCTGCACATTCATTCCCATATCTCTTAAAATCTTTCAATTTACCATCCATCAATCTCCATATCTCTTAAAATATTTCAATTTACCATGAGATTTTTTTATTTATTTCCTACATTTTAAAAATAAAATATTTATTTTATATTCCTGCACATTCATTCCCATATCTCTTAAAATCTTTCCAAAAGTATTCCTAAATAACCTCTTTTCTACTAGTCCTAAATCTTCTTTAGTATTTATTTCTGTATTGTATTTCTTTTTTAAAGCAAATGAATAATGTGTAAATTTTTTATTCAATATGTGGAGAAAGCGTTATATATTTATACTTTGAACATACTTTCAATAATTTTCTAAGCTATTGGTTAAACAACAGAAAATGTTTTTTTGTTGAAATAATATATTCGCTGAAGATTCCTTAGCTATGTTTCTATTAAACCGAATGAATACGAATACATAGTCCGTAAATGTTCATAATTTTTAATATTCTCTATCTTAGGAAGGAAAACAAATCATTTATAAGTTCTCACTCACAGAAACTTGAACATTTTGATAAAGTTATGGAACCAGTTATATTACGTTTGAAACAAGTATAAATTTTAAATTTTTTTTCAGAAAAGGTAAGAAAAACTAGCATTCTAACAAAAAAAAATTCTCCGATTAGTCTTCAAGATTCTTCCCATTAAAAAATTCTCTGTACACATAATGTTTATTTTCATTCTATGTTAGCAAAAATCTCACTGAAGTCAGAAGTAATAAAAGTACCCAGTAATTATGCATTTTAAATAACCCAACTCCCCACACAACACTACCCAAACACTATAACAACGGTCTCCGCTCGATAACGCTACCTATCGATAAAACTCCTTGGCGACAAATTTCTAAGACATATTTTTACAATGTTATTTTGATTCCGATAAAAAAAATATGCGTCAAAAAACTACATGTTCGCGTCCCTAAATTTTATTAACCGAATTAAAAAAAGACCGAGGTTATCAATTCGACTCGTATATATGTAATATTATTGGAACTACAAAATTTTTATACATTTAATTCTACTAGGCTTTCTAAACAAATGTACATAGGTGTATGAATGTATGTATGTTTGTATGTTTTTCCACGTATTTCTCAGAAACTAATAATCTGATTGCTTTTTTTTATTTGTGTTAGTATCTTTCAATTAAGGTATAGTAAAACTTTCATAATAATCGGTTTAGTAGTTTATAAGATATGAAATATTAAGTGCGTTAACTTGATATATCCATGGTCAATTTATGGCGTAGTCCTCACAATTCTCAATAATTATAATAAATGTAGAGGTATGATATGGCAGTGTAAGAGAATTAAGGTATTAGTTAGAATGTAATTTAGAAAAGCGGAAAATAATAATTGATGTTAATTAATATTATTACATATTGTTATTATTTAACGATTGATACAAACTACAGCTATCAAATTGTTAATAATAAATTATTATCTAATATTATAAATAAAATTAGTATAACTTACTACTTTACTTGTAACTAAAAATAAGGAAATATCAACTGATTTAAAAAACAAATTAAACCTATTTCAAAATGTAGGTAGGCGCTTCCAAAATTTAAAATAATGAATAACGCGAAATAAGACATGTCAAACGTACATATCACAAAAGAAAAAAAAATTGTCTTGGCTGACACAAACCTCAAAAAAAATTTGTTAACTTACCTACTTAGGTTAGTACCTACCTTTGATTTGGATTTTGTGAATATTATAATACTTATTATTTCTTCTTTTTTAGTTAATCTTATTTTATTTATCATTTATTTCGTCATTTTAAGTCATTAATGTAGACACCTACCTAATTTTGAAGTCGGTTTAATTTTTTTTAAATTAATTTTTATTTATTTTAAGGTTTGACGTACGTCTTGAAATAATATTAACTCTGTAAATATTACTTCGTAACTAAATATTGTCGCTGAATTCGGCAAATATAAAATATGTTAACACTGCCAGATGTTGAGAATTCGTAGAAAACTATTATCATTTGTGCATGCTGCTGTTGGAAAATGAAAACCAATTGCTATTTAAAATTTTATTTAAATCGATCTTACATTTTTTGATATTTTCCAATGTAATTGTTTTAGATGAGTAGATAGCGATTATGTTTCTCGTGGTAATTATTTTAGAGCAAAACAACAACCAGAGGAAAAACGTTATTTTTCAATAACTACGTCTCTTACACATAAATACTGTATGATTACATAAAGTAAAATATAAATTATATCTTCGTATGACGATAAGTTTTTAGAAAACCTTGAAAATCTCGAACTTGCAAAATTACTTCGCAATTTTATGTACTTTTTTATTAGGAAAGAAATAATAGCACGAAGGCAAAAGGATCAGAAAGCATGGAATGTTGTTACAAAACTATTTAAAAAATGCATTCTTACAATTTTTTATATTTTAGGAATATTTCCTATTTGTGTTGTTAATCAAAAAGTTTTTAATTAATATTCTAGTGGCATTTTGATGATAAATGTCACGTTGAATCTTTAATAATTTGATCGATATTCTCTTTAAGGGGAAAATACGTAATAGAAGGGCTTTTGAAATAAAGCGAAATAAAAAATTTGAATAAAAATATTTTACTTTAGGTTAATTAATGTAAAATATCTTCTTACAACTTCATTATTTTGACGTATTCGTAAAGACGTAAACAAAGGAGCGCGTCCACAGAAATGTGGCCCGGATGCACGCATATTTTGAATGAAATTTTACCAGACAAAATTTGCTGTGGTAGCCGCCCGCAACTTCTGCAGCCTTTTACAGATGCCATATAAACGTTCCAACAAAAGCTCGGTCTGTATATAGCAAAAGCTCTCGCAGTTTGTTTGAATGATATGGTAAATAACGAAAAAAAGTGATCAATATGAATTAGGCAAAGTTACTTAAAAACTATCTCAATACGCGTTCTTCAATAAATTGTGTTAAATTAATCATATGTCAGAGTTAATTATTTATATTCAACTCGGCAAACTTTCGAACACCTTGATTAACATGGGTAAAAATTTCTTTTTTGTTCAATAATCATGTGATAAATTTAATTTTTTTCATATTTGAAAGGAAAGCAGTTTCTCTTATAAGATCGCTCACGAATTCGCCAGTCTATCTATCACGGTCATTTTTCTGAGAAAGCGTTTTAAATAGAAACTTAAAATTAGACACACTTAAAAAATTTACAGTAGCGAAGTACTCGTAGTGCATGTTCTACTTGAACTTAACAGGTTTTGAAATTATTTTTATCATTGCAAAATGAAGTGATTTCTTTACTCGTCACCAAGTAGTATTTGTTTGTATTATTACTATATTTGCAAAAATAATAAAATTAATTTCCAAAGAATCTAAATGTTTTAAGAAGCTGGGATTCAATATACTTCATTTTAATAATTAATCTTCTTTAATTATATTATCGAAAAACAGGTTACTGGACGTGGAAGACTAAAAAAGGAATCCTTAAAAATTTTCTATATTCCGGTAAAGTTTAAAGACTCCATCCACGACACTGAAAGCATTTTTGTTTTACCAGCCGTTAACGAGATATAATGGCGAATTTCAATCTACGGTACAATTATTCTTAACAACTGCAGTAAAACTTCAACTTTCTTAATCGGTAGATTCAGACTTTTATTAAAATTAGAGTAAAGTAAATAGATTTTTATACAGAAATTCATCTTTGCTGACATTATCGTAGTCATTTTAAGAATATAATGCAATGGAAATATGTTGAGCACTTAGAAGTTTATAATCAAAGATCGATAAAATATGTTGTTAGACAGATGGACTCGTAAAATTTACAATAGATTTATTTTTTAAACATTGTTTCTTTTAAGTAATGGAACAAAGTTTATTAAAATTTTGAAGGATTTTTTATTCTAGGTTCTCATTACGGACAAAAATAATTGTATAAAATAATGTACCCAATATTTTTCACACTATGTTCTTTAAAAAAAAAACAGTAAAGTAGCCGCCAGAAGCTAACAAAAAATCAAAGTAATGCAGGATAAATCTACATTGAATGCCGCTATTGTTATCCTCTTGATTTTTTAAAAGTTGAAAACCAAAATATGGAAAACCAAAATCACATTATTTTTTTTGTTTATTGAAATGTTTCGAAATTTATAGTGTGCTTTTGCTCTTATTGTTACTGTCTCACATTATTAAAGATCACTCTTTGTTTCACCCTTACTATTTTTAATGAACCTTTGTTGAAATTATGGTATATAGAAAGGGTAAAGATTCACAAATGCTTCTCACGTTACTACGAAACTACGTAAAGTAACAAATATAAGTAAATCACTGTAATGTAGATTACTGTGAAACCTATTTTAGGATCGACAATGCGAAATCTTACAATCAGCGATTTGTTCATTACAAATTACATGTTATTAACAAAACGCCATATTACGTAAGTTTAAATCATGTATAATAATTTAAACTCATTAATCTATAATAATGTGCACCGCTTATATATTAATTTACATTTATTACATCGTGTTTTAAATTGTAATATTAGATATTATATTGTGCTGAACATTCAAATATGTGAGTTAAAGATTAATCACTTTTGACGCGAAATTTTACATTCGACTGTATAAACATCGTTCAACACATCTTAACATAGATGAAGCTCACGACGTTTTTATTTTGATAAAATTTAAACAACACAGCGAATTGTACACAGGTAACATGCAGATATTATTCTTGTATTTACTAATAAAACATATTTTAAAAAATCGACTTCAAAAAAGTATATGCTAAAAAATCAAAAATAATTAACTCAAAATAGGTACCTACTTATTCGCAATAAAGAACTAAGTTACTTATTTGTGAAATCAGTGCCATCACTGTCGACTAACTTAAACAAATTTATAATTGGATTTAATTTATAATGTTAATTTAAAACCTTAAGTTTTAATGTACTTTCAATAAGAATTCCCAAAAGGCGTATTTATAATATAAAATTCAACATTTGCTTATGTTTATGGGCGATGCTGGCACCGACTTCAAAAATAAGTAACCTAATTATTTATTGCAAATAAATATGTATCTATTTTGAGTTAATTATTATTTATAGTACCTACTTTTTTAAAGTCGATTTTTTAAAAAATATTTTATTTTTGAATTTTTAATAATTAATAACATTAATCATCACACTATTACTAATATTCAATTATTTTCTGTCTTAGAAAATTGTATAATTATTAAATCACGGCAAAAGCTTGTATGGAAATAATTTCCTTTTGTGTAAAGTTGGTTATCAACAACACAAAGAAACTAGATAGTGCCTACTTAGCCGTTGAGGAGTTACGTTCTGCATATACGAAATCTAATATCAGATCTTGTAAAATAATATAAAGTAATAACTAATAGTAAATATATTGAATCACGATTGATTCACTACCATCGGTTAAGAAATTGAATTATTCATGTTTAGAACTCATCAACAGATGCCGACCTGGTCAATGGTGCAGTTATTCTGCAAAGTTAAACATATTTGTTACTGGTAGTAACAAATATTTTTAATTACGCTTGATTTACTACCATCCAATAAGGAGTTTCATAATACATCATCAGACCCTGACCTGATCGATGGTGTAGTCATTTTGCAAAGTTACAACTATTAGTAGCAAATATCATTAATCACCGTTGATTTAGTAACATTCGTTAATGAGTTCCATTGTACACCTTTCGGACCTCACCATCACGTTATCATCATATTTATATGAGACTACCTCTCAAATACCTTCTTTCAAAGAAAAAAGAATCATCGAAATCGGTTCACGCGGTAAAGAATTATCGCTAAACATACATAAAAAAAGATTCTGACGAAAATCGTCCTTTATTGAAGTCGGTTAACTAAAGATATATTTGTTTTTCAGGTCTTTCTCATCTAAAAGAAGCCGTATTTTCTTAAACATCGTATATAAAATTCAATGAGAGTTCATCATGATCAGTTGCAGAATATCGCTGATAATTCAAATCTAGTAAGATGATTGCATTTAACAGTTTAATTGTATATTTTTATACTCAAACGAAAACTGGATAAATGCGTGACTGGTGAATATGAATCAAATTAGACCACAGTTAAAAATAAGGAGACAATAGACAAACCTATTATAAAATCAACACAAATTCTTTCTGCGAGTATTGTACCTGAATGCTTGAGAGCTTCTTCAATTATGCAGTTTCAGGTTCACATCATAACGTGTTTAGGTTCAATGCATGCCTGCAAAAGAGTTTATTCGGCTCTTTGAGACCGGCGCGGGTTCAGAAGTCACATTTTTTGCTTTATAAGTGTTTATTGTTATAAGCGTATGTACATTTGTTCCTAAATAATTTTAGTATATTTCTTTAGCTTTCACTTAAATAAGGAAGAGACAAGTTACCGAGGCTTTCAGGAGATGGAAGATGTGAATCATGCAAATTTAATTTAACCTTATATAGTTTTGAAGAACTTTACAACGTCCAATTAAATTAAAACTAAATACAATCTTTTGCTCTTTAAACATTCAAGTTTGAAATATTGGGCTATTTAAATAAAGTCTATTTTTGAGATTTTAAAAGTTTAATTTTCGTTTCCGATTATTTTTTTAATTTTTCTTAAGAAAAATCAATCGTTTTCCGAATGTTAATTCTTCTGAATTATTTTCTGTCCAGTTGTTCAATTGTGCAGTGTTAATCAAGATTAATATTCAACTTTAAATTAACATATTCTTTAAATTTAGCGCTTCCGAAATACCTAGAAATTACCCAATATATGTAAATTGAACTAAAACGCAAGTTTTCTCTAAGATTTAAAGGAAGACACTTGCTTGTTCTAAATAAATAAAAATTCAAGTATTCTCAATATAATCATACTTGTAAAGTTTGTAAGCGATGTAGCGACGTCATTTACAGGTTCTTTTATTTTCCTTAATGAGGCAAACGACATTCCCCCAGTTATCAATCAGTGACGTTTATACGCTTTAAGAAAATGATATACTATTTTGAACATAGTAAAAAAAACAAAAAGGTTTATCCAAGACAATATATTTAAGTAATATCTTTAACTGATGGGTCCGGATTATTGAAGAGAGGCTCAAGCAATTCAAAACTGTGAGAATTATGAATGCCAATAAGGGCTCGTTTAAGTCGTTCTCTTTTTCGTCACTATTCTATAAAATTCTCTATTCAAAGTGAAAAATCTAGAGAGAACCGATATCTTAAAAGCTACACAGAGGCTTGAACATACTAACATGCAAACACTCATACTTCTTGCATATATATTTATATACTTATTTAGTGAAGTTAAATAATTTTTTAATTAATTTGTTAAATTAACTTCTAAGTTACCGTGATATAATATACCTAATTCACTCGTCTGCGTCGTGTATAACTTTAAAACAAAATTAAATGATTATAGCGAGCATCATTTGCATCGTTTTAAGGCTTATTTTACGGGCACACCTATTGCCAGGAAGACCTTAAAAATGAAAAAAAAAACCTGGAATATTTCCCACATTTTTATAATAAAATTTAATTATACATTCCTACATTACAACCTGTCGGTACATTATTATATGTATCGAAATTTGCACTCATATTAACGACCTTTAACGAGATAACGACGAGCTTCGACGCCTGTTACGGTTACCCTTAACGACTGTAGTTAAAAATTGACTTACAGATATCAGAGTTGATAGCGATGTAACGCTGAGAGTGCTTTGAAAAAACATTAAAGTAAGTTTTCAAGTAAGAGTCACAATATATAAACGTATAATATTGTAATATATTACTACCTTAACAAAAATGTCCCGAAAACAAACCAGAACATAGAAATGAGATACGCCTCTTCAATTTGTTATGTAGCAAGTTCAGTATTACTAATTTATAATATTATTATTATTATATTATTTTCTTCATTTCAAAACACTAAATAACTTTAGATATCGGAAAGTAGAACTTGTGAATATATTTAGCGAAATGATTTTTTTATAAATTGCGCAAAAGAAAACTGGAAAACATTCAAATTAGAAATAGATTACGTGGAGTTATGTGTTATATGTGTTTTAATAAATTCGGAGCATAATAAAAGCTAAATATCATTTAATACAATTGTTGCACTTATATCGATTTTGATGATATTATCTACGTTACAAGAATTCAAATACTTTTTATTTTTTGTAAGTTGAGAACGAAAATAAGACAATAAAAAAAAGTGGTTCACTTTGCAACTAATAGGCTTATATGTGTGCTTATTCGCGACTAACAGTTCTTACCCGTGCCCTTATTGGGTACGGATAAAAATAGTTAGTAAATCGTACGGATAATTAGATTTAGTTAAAAAAGGGTGTATTTTAAAAAAGTTATTACCTACGTCACTCTATCAAATGAACCAATAAATTATAAGTTTTTTATACTTCACGTATCATTAAACGAATGTTATCGGAGACGGTGCTACTGGTCACCGAACCCTCACTCAATAGAATTTTTCTCGAACCAAAACTCTCCGATGATTGTCTAAAGTAATTAATTTCTACGATGATAACTTATATTTCACCAGTTATTATTTCCAGGCAGAAATTGTAGATTTTTATGGCAAAATACTAATACTATAAAGCATAATTAATGACTGTGTTTACGATTAAAATGAAATATATCGTTTACTTAATATATTTTTCATTTTTTTATTCGTTTTACTATTATACTTTGACTTGTATCTTTCTCAACTTATGTATTATTTTTCTGTTATTTTGATACTGTTATAGTTTGAATTTTAAATTTTAGTAACATTAATGTTAATGTTAAGTAACTTTAATAGTTTGTGAATAATAAAAAAAAACTACCCTCCAAGACAAAGAATGAATGCAATTCATCTACCTGTCTCTTAACGTTCTTTTTTTTGCAAAACAAGGAAAGTTAGCGCTAATAAATTAATGTAAATTGGCTTTATTATCGAAAGCAATTAAAATAAACAATAATTTCGTTTATTGTTTCTCTAATTGTTTAGCATATGCGAAATATTTAAGACCAGAGCGTATAAAAAATAAGAAATGAACATACTGATCGTTAAATTGTACTACAAATTTCTAATTTAAGATGTAATAAAGAAATGTAATTAAGCCTATGTAGGTATTTCAAAATGCATTTACACCACACGATACATATAAATGCACGTTATTTCAACCATAGATCTACAATCGTCTCGCCGGAGCACAGCAAATTTACTGGAAACACCATTAATAATAATTAGTATGGGTACCACAACGGCATCTTAAAGGGGAGGTGAAGTTAGTGGGAATCATCAAAGAAAATTTGCTTCGGTTTTTCTATAAGAATTATAATAATATTAAATTATTATTCCTGATAAAATATTTTTAATAACGTAAACATAAAACAACACAACATGAACAAAAACCGCAACATTTTTAAAAATGAAATAACTAACTAACTTTGAAATATTACAAAACCACAGTATAACATTCGCTGTACTAAGGAACTCAACAAATTATTTTTATTTACTATGAATAAACATGTCTTCAAAATGAATACCGTTTTTAAGGTGGTTTTAAAAGAAGTATTTAAAAGAGTTAATAGGTCATAGTACTGTGCTGCAACTTTCAACGTAGATCTGCGTTGCATTACTTTAAATAATTGTAAACTTATATATTTACGTAGCATATATATATATATATATATATATATATATATATATATATATATATATATACATATATATATACATATGTATATACATATATATATATATATATATATATATATATATACATTACAAAAGTTATTGATCAATTATTCAAGTTAGTATTCACTTAGAATTATATTATTTTCTACATATTGAACAAAACATTAATTTTACCATAGCTGGTTTTAATTTGTAAATAATATATTTAATATTTCCTTTTTAAATCTTAATAATTTCGGTTCAAAAATGTCCAAGGACGGATGTTGAGAAACAATGGCGTTATGCAATCAGCCTATTCGAATAATGAGGATACAAAAAGAGGTATTATTTTTATGAACTTGTAGTATGAATAATCTCTGTAATGATATATAAGATCTGAATCGAGTGTTGAAGTTATGTAGAGAGGGGAGGTAAGGACAATCATCATGCGAATATACGATTTTATATAAATGTAATAGATCAGCGCTTTTCCTCCGTAATGCTAGTGATGACAAATTAAATCTCTGTAGTCGGATTTCATAGGATCTATACTCTCGTTCAAGATGAAGTCTGTAGCAAAGAATGTTCAAGAACCTCTTGTAATTTTTCACTTCTATCACTGTACGAGTGTAGTGTGGAGACCAAATAACTGACCCATATTCGAGGATACTTCTGATTAGTGAACAATATAAATATATAAACGCGTGATGGTTTTTAAATTCTTTAGTGGAACGAGAGATGAATCCCAGAAGTAGGGTACATTTATAAACAATGTGATCGTAGTGAGAACGGAATGTTAATTTTTCATCAAAGAAAACTCCGAGATCCCTAAGAACAGACTTACGATGTAGGGTCGAGCTGCCCAACACATGCTTAAATAAAATTTTATTTTTTAAAGTAGTGAAGGACATAATAAATAACTTGCCATCATCTCATCCCAGTAAAGGCACACCACTCGGCTATTGCAAATAGGCTTTGTTGTAAATTTATACAGTCTTTAACGTTACTGACAGTTTTGTAAATCTTAAGGTCATCTGCATAGTGTAAATATAGACAATTAATTGTATCTGATCGTTAATGAATATTACAAAGACAAGGGATCCCAAATGCAAGCCTTGTGGAACCCCAGCTGATTGTTACAGGTGTAGAAAATGACCTTTGACACTCACTAGTTGACTTCTGTTATATAGGTAAGATCTAATCCACCTTAATAAATTCCCGTGAATGCCATAACCTTCAAGTTTCGCACATACTATAGAATGATTGACCTTATGAAATGATTCCGAAAAGTCCATATAAATGGATTCTACCTGCCTTCTCTTGGCAAAAACGCTACAAAGATAGTTCTTATATACTAATAATTATTTATTGGTGATCTTTTTAAAACAAACCATGTTAACGTGTGGACAGAATATTTAAAAATGAGAATAAAACGTGTTGTCCAAAACGAATTGAAATAATTTTGCGAGAGTATATAAGATACTGATAGGTACATAGTTTTTATATTGGCTTTTGTCGCCTGATTTATGGATTGGAATGTTGTAAGCAGTTACCCATTTGTCAGGAAATATACCTGATTTGATAGATTTATTGAATATAATGCATAGTGGAAAACTAAAACTATTACGACTTTTTTTTTAAATATGCGGATTCCTATCGGGCCTAGCGCCTTTATTGCAGTCCAGATCTTTGATTTTTATTTTAATAGATTCCCTACTCACATGAATATCGCTCAAGGAATTAGAATGAAAGGGACGATTTGAGGGATATTTGCTGGAATCAGGATGTTTTTCATAAAATGAGCAGAAGTAATTTGAAAACATTTCACAAACGTCGTAAACATTTGAAGATGCTGAGCCACCATATTTCATTGTTTCTGAAATTGGGCTATGAGCTTTTTTGTTATTGACATATCTCCAGAATCTTAAACAGATGCCATGTGTGTATATATATATACATATGGGGACATTTTCCTTGATTATTGCATTTAATTTATTATAAAATAATTGACTAGCAATATTAATATCAGGATTATTCAAAAGTTGTTCCCAATCAACAGAACTTAATTCGTTGCGAATAACGTCGAAGTTACATTTATTAAAATTAGGTCTCTTGTGATTGCTAGGTTTAATGAAATTAGGTGATTGGTCTGGCAATTTAATACTTATAAGTAGTGGGGGATGATGTCCGTCTACACTGCTTAACAGAGCAGTACCATATACACTTATACAAGTGTAGATAAATTATGAAGTGTAAGTGTAGATAAATGATGCCTTCTTACCCTAGTTTCGGCAACGGCTGATATCTTTGATGCCTTCTTACCGACCCTTCGAAAACCTATATAAGTCCAGGAACTCAGCGTCAAACACGTTCTCATTAAAATTAGTTTTACGTAAGCAAGTAATATCATGATCACTGTTGAGGATATTTAGATAGAGGTCTTTCAGCTAACTTCTAATTCTATTTACATTTAGATAATAAACTATCATTATATAATAACAAAATAAAATTGATCCAAATATAAGTAAAATCATTGACAGAACAAAAACAAGCAAGTAATACATGTTATATTATTACAATTTCTTTAAACAGTCTACGTTTTTTTAATGTAATTTGATTCATCGTCTTTGCGCACATAAATTTTGCCAAATTTTGAACATAAATATTTGAACTGGTACCTTTTAGCCTCTGTTTATGATCTGTTTTATGATATATGATTTCTGATACTTGCATTCAGGAGAAATGTGTTAGGTGACATAAATTCGCGTCTTATCACCGGTTACTAATAAGTCAGAAATCTGATTATAGTTTGCAACTTCAAGTTTTTTGATTCTTTCACTTTTCTCAGAAATTTGCAATTTAAGAGCATTTTATTCAGCAGTGATAAAGTCGATGGTCGCTGTGAAATTGTTTTCGAAATCTTGAACCAACTGATTTGATTTCAGGCTGAACCATTTTTCTGATATCATTTAAGATTGTTGTATGGATAGTATCCATAAAGGTAGTCAAAGCATTTTGCAGTTTTTTTTTCAAGAATAGTTGATACTGAAGTCAGAATTCTTTGGTCGAATAAACCACTATTTTTTTTCAATAAATCACTAACTTTACTATCATCACTGAAAGAACTTCTCGATACTTCTATTAAATACTGGTTGATATTAGTATGAGGAATACTGTTATCAAGTGACGTGTTCAAGCTGAGCTCTACAGAAGGTATTTGGTGTTGACTTGCGGGTGTACCCTTGTTTAGTCATGATTGCCGCGTGCCAAAGTTTTTACAACTTGAGCAAATCCAGGTTATTAGAAATTCTTGATTGAATGAAGCAAATTGCTCTTTTTTAATACTCAAGCATTGACTCAAGATTGAGCAACGATGACACTACATTGTGTCATCAGAAGACTTAATCTTATTTCAGCATTTTGCACAACTCTCCGTTCAACTCAACATTCAGCTTTTAATAATTTTTAATATTAATAGTAAGCTTTTATTGAGTATGTTATTTCTATTATCGGAATATGTCTCAAAATTATATAAATTCCTTAACCCTTTTACATATATATTAATAATAAAATTATCAGTTTATTAGTAATCCGGAATATATATATATATATATATATATATATATATATATATATATATATACATTTCTTTTTTTTTTTTTATATTATATATATTTTCACGCCTCACCTTTTTGTCAGGCAAATTCAAGAATTTTCTTTAGGGTGGGACATTTTCTTATTTTCCATAATATCTAGGGAAAATTACACATTTAGTCCGAATCTTTTTACATTATCTCCATCACGTTAAATAGATATGAACTTAAAAGAAAACATAATTTTAAATTCTTTTTAATGTTGACAACAAATTACTGGTTTACTAACGTCAATTTGATGTTGTTTTGTTTACTACGAATGGATATTAATACAACATAACAAGAAACTTATTTGTCCACTAATGTTCTATTGTACAAGTTGTATCTTGTTTGTATTAAAATATGTCTGCTCGTCTATGTTCTTTTATTTATATATGGATATATACGTCTAATTGAGGAGTAGCTAGTACGGTATGACAATTAGGTTCATATTCAGTTGGAAAATATTTTTGGTAATGTATATACAGAATGGGAAGTATGTACTTCACCCGTTAATTTCTCTAGCGTGATACAAGTTGGTCAGACTTCAAAAGTAGAAAGACTAAAACATTATAGCAGTAAATCTGGCTCTTTTAGAGTTCTGCAGATCATTTCGAAAATTTAAAAAAAAATTATTAACTGAGGCTATTGCAGTAAAACCAAAATTTATACGTTTTTCAATTCTTTATCTATGAACCTACACATATAAAATGATTCTGACACCCATTCAGACGATTCGTCGAGCTTTCTGTTGTATTCGTAATAACACACACCCCCATGTTATTGTCCGCAATAGCGCAAGTAAAAAACACTATATGAACGCATTTTCGGTATTTCTTGAATATCCATTCAAGATATTTGATATATTAACATTTCAAGATGTTTGATATTTGATACATTACAATACGGATATCAGTAAAGTTTTAACATATCCAATTACCTTCGTTCGCTTACCTTTGCCATTTGGGTGGAGCAATCTGTGAAACAAATAAGTAAATTCCTGTTAAATGTTTGGAAGATATTATTAATCACGGACCATTAACACATAAAAATGTTTCCATACAAGATTGTTTATTTTTTAGGTAAAGCGAGTACTGTAATTCTGTAGAATAAAAATACCATTTTGATGTTCAGAAGTTGGATAATAGGAATGTATTTATTCCGCCAAAGATATGCTCTTTCATACACAAAAATGTGCGAACCAAAATAAAGACACATAAAACAAGACAGAACATAAGATAGAGTTAGACTTACATTGAAGGAGACAAAACATGGTATTAACCGGTGCGAGGACCGCGCGCAACTGCCTCGCGTGTTTATAAATATAATCGCGCTGAACGCGCTTTTTCGCTCTCACCATCCACCGCCGAAAAAAATGGACGTCATGGAAAAAAAGATGAAAAAACCAAGACCAAAATTTGTCTTGCTTACAACGCTTGTTTACATTATATTTCAATAATGTGAAATATGACAAATAATAATCAAGTCGTGAAGTTCCGAAGCTTCGGTGTTTAAACAATCATGATGACCGGCCCGCGCACCGCTCTAAATTGCAAATATTTCCAAGCACCCTAGTTTCGGCAACGGCTGATATCTTTCATGCCTTCTTACTGAGAACGAGGCCCAAATCGAGACTTGATTTTTACCCGCGACTGAAATCGAGATCCGTTCGGACGTCACCGGCGACTACTTCGCTTCGTTGATGTATCACTAGAGCGATGTTATCGAAGAGAAGCGTTGAGGAAATCAATGTTGCGTAGTGCTGTCGCTGCATCGCAACGTACCCACGCGTTTTAGTTATCAAAGCTGCTGTCGAGGAATACGATTTTACAAAATCCGACCATATAGCCTCGCTAATAGCCCACCTCAATCTTTGCTAATATCCCCCCTGAAGATGTTGTAATACAACGAAACCTAGGTCGCGGTAAAGAACTTAAAGAAAGTAGAAATAATACTACATGACGTAGTTTCATTTAATTGTATATAGCCTTGACTTAGAACGGAGTGATTATTATCTGTTCATCATACTGAAATCAGATTTGAGAGGAAAGAAATTTAAGATAGAAGGTCAGTGAAAGTCGAACGATTTTAGCGCATTTTGAGGACAAAAGGTCACACAATTTTTAACACGCTTTTGTCTTCGCTTCTTATCTACCAGTAACTAACTATATAATGCAATTTAGGAAACTAAATTTGATGAATTTCTAATTGTTGTCTCGTCAAAAAACTTAGCAGTTACGTGTAATTCTAATAACAATACAATAAAATAATACCATTGGGCTTATTTAATGAAATGTGTAGAAACGGAAGACAGACACTAAACTCGATTACGGAACGACTTATACTAACCGTTTTTGGGTTTCTAATTGTTGTATAATAATGAAACTTTGCAGTTATATCTAATTCTAATGACAACACTATATAATGGTACCAAGGGACTGATTCAATGAAATGAAGCCGGAAAAGACACACACCACAGATACAGAACCAAGAAGAAACACCTCAGCCTAATCAACTATGCTGTTCTGATAATTTGACGTTTGTAGAGGTTTTTTTTATTAAAGTGTCATTGCAAAAGTAATTCTAATTCGCTATACTGCGTAAAATAAAGTCTCTGTCTGTCTGTCTAAACTCAAAGATATAAAAAAGTACTGTATAGATCCATGCGGTTCTATGCAGTAATTTTTGATATCAATCATATACCAATATAATGTTCACCAATAGATAAAGTAATTCACAAGAAAGATTTTGGTACATAATTTATGAAGCTTTTATTTAATTTTGCCGAACTATGATAAAAATTATCGAGTAAGTCGAAAAAAATCATAACACCCTAAATCTTGACAGATATGGGCTGCATAAATCGTTAGAATATTGGAGGTTGCATATTTGTTTTGTATAACAGTATTATTTGTCTTTTTTTATATCATTTAGAATGGTAATAAATAAAGACCGGTATGGGCTGCATAAATCTGATATGGGCTAGGACTTGACTGATATGATCTATGGGTATGGTATGGGACTTGACTGGTGTGTGCTATGTAAATCGTTAGAATGTTGGAGGTTGCATATTTCTTTTGTATGACAATATTATCTGTCATTATTTTACGGCTAGCATATGGCGTGACAATAAATGCGTCCAATTGTAACTTGCCCTGTCACGAGTGACATCAATACATAATGTTTGTTTTTCACCTAATTCGGTGGAAGTAATAAATGTTTTATATAAAGAAACATTTGAAATTTTTCCAAATTATCTAATTTTATAATAAGATACGTCTTCCGAATGTTAATTCTCTTTCAATAATATTTTTACACTTCACTAAAATTTATAGTAACCATTAAGTAACCATTACGTTGTTTTAAGAACATAAAGAGTCAGCAAAAATCTCCACATCAGTCATTTTTTGATCTAACCTACAAGCTCTACCCAACAGTTCAATAGATATACTCATTACTTCATTACGCCAGACAAACGATCCGAACGTAGACACGTAATGCTACCTCAAAGATATACTCTTGATGTAGGTTTTGTGTAAATTGGCCAATAAATACGGATTAAGTCGAAAAAAATTCATACATCTGAGAATATTCATCATAATTTCCATCATCTACTTGTGCGAAACCGGGCTGGTTTACTAGTATAATATAAAGTAATTTCAAGAAAAGGTTTCCCACTTTAACATAACATTAAAAACATTTAAAATAAATTAATAAAAAAACTTTCACAATTAAATAAAACTACGGCAATAATTTGAAATTCAATAACTTTTTGAGAATTTTACGATATATTGCGGCTGTGAGACTTATACTAGGTTATTGTTTATTATTCTGTAATATTGTATACTGTCCGTCTAATTAGCCCATTTGTAATTAGGTTAATAGAAAAACCATATACACTCAAATCTTTGCAAAGTATGTGGATTAAATAATACAATTTTTTTCATGAGAAAAAAGACAAAAATTATTGGAGCTTTCATTACATCGAAAAAATAAACTATTTTTTAATAGAAATACATTTCGTATTTTCAAACATTCTCTTAATCATAATTTATTTCTATATTTTATTAATATTAGCAAATTTTCATTAAAAAAAACTTGAAGAAGACATTAAATTTACCGGTATATTCAATTTTTCTTTCAGCGAAACAATTCTTGTATCGGTCCATATTTAAAGTAAAACAATATGTTAGCCGCATCACATCGTTTACCTTTGTTTTAATGTTGAAATAGTGCTTTGAGTGCGTACTTTCTTTACGTTCTTTACCACGACCTAGGTTTCGTAGTATTACAATATATTCAGGTGGGCTATTAACAAAGATCTTTATCGTCATCTATCTTCATCTATGGTGGGTGATCTTCATCTAGTTGGGCTATTAGCAAAGATCTTATCTTTGCTAATAGCCCACCTGAAGATGTTGTAATACAACGAAACCTAGGTCGTGGTAAAGAACTTAAAGAAAGTAGAAATAATACTACATCACGTAGTTTCATTTAATTGTGAATAATGAGTTTCTACTAAATTAACGCCAAATATATTCAATATTCAAAAAAACTTTCATAAAAATAAATGATTTTGCTTCTCAAATTAATATTAGGTGAATAAATAAGTTAGATTTTGAGAAAAAGCGCCCCACGCTTTTACAATAAAATGTTATAGTCAATAATAAACATGGCTTACCCTAAAGTCGTTACAGAGTAGATAGAGAAACCAGATTCCATAATTATTTTTTACTTTTTGGTGCAGTTTCATAAAAGTGTATTGTTTTAGATTTATGTTAATGAACTGTTAATGAAGCGCTACAAAAATTTTATTGAAATAAATTAGAACTATATTAAAAAATAATAATAGTTATTATCATTTTCATTCGTTATGAAAATTTTCATTCGTTATGAAGTAATTCTGTTGATAAGGGTTTCAAAATGTTACGTGAAGTACTCAAAACTTTAAATAAAGCTGGCTTTTCATTAAATTTAAAAAAATGCACTCTCTTGTCCACTGAAATTGAATATGTAGGCCGATCAATTAGTCAGTGTCAGGTACGGCCGAGCGCATACAAAGTTAAAGCTCTTGTTGAAGCTCTCGTTCCTAAAAACGTCAAGCAGGTGCGTCAGTTCTTAGGCCTAGCCGGGTATTTTAGAAAGTATATCGCCGGTTTTGCATCAAAGATGCATGTATTGCAAGTCTCACGAAGAAAGGTGTTCGTTTTTATTGGGACACCGAACAGGAAGCTGATAGAACAGACAGAACGAGCCAGTCCTTGCCATTTATGATCCAGTATTTCCTATTGAAATCCATACAGATGCTAGCGCGATTGGTTATGGAGCAGTTTTATTACAAATACATGAGTCGGGTCACAAGCGCGTTGTGGCCTATTTTAGCAGATTGGCCCAAGGCGCTGAACCACACTATCATTCATACGAACTGGAAACTTTGGCAGTGATCAAGGCCCTGCAGAACATTAGACACTACCTGGTTGGTCTGCGTTTTACTATAGTCACTGACTGTAATGCTCTTAAACTCACGCAGAACAAGAAAGACTTAACGCCAAGGGTAGCCAGATGTTGGATGTATCTGCAGGATTTTGACTTTTCACTTGAGTGTCGCAACGGCACTTCCATGTCTCACGCTGATTACTTGAGGTCGCCAACTTTTGTACTTAACTTGTAATATTGTTTCTTGGTATGGAGCTACATGGTTGGCTTTTCAACCTGTGCCAAAAAGTTGATCCTACATTACACCGCTTTTTCTTGTAGTCCTGGAGTGATAAATTCAGTGAATTTTTAAGACAAATTTCATAGTTTATACCAGAGCTAAGAAACTTGTCACTTACATATACGTAAGATGCAAATGAACAGTTTCATATATTTTACATTCGATTTATAAATCATCAAGGAGTGACAATTTTACGTGACATATTCCTTATGAAATTACAGGAGATTCTTAAATGCTGTAAATAGTATTATTGTTTTTAACTCTATTTACGTCCTCTGTGAATATTTTCAATTCTTTGCACACGTGTGTAAAAATACATCTGGCATAATTTATATATAGAATTCAATAGTTTTCTGAAATAAAAAGTAAAGTTATAAATATATTAAAATTACAATCGAATTTTTTTTTCTATATTTACATCTGAAACAAAATTAGAGTGATGTATATTAAAAAAAAAATTGTGCGTGTCACCTCCGACTTACCTCACTAGAGTTTACTTCTTAAGTACGATTGCCTTGGAACGTATAAAATACAACAAAATTAAAAACATTTAATAATTTTGTGGAATAGAAGACACCAAATAATCACACATAATGACATTTAATGATTACGTCTTGATATAAGCAAACTATAGTAAACTTTGTGTGTCACATTCCGTCATCGCGATTACGCCATAAGAAAAATGCCAAATAAACACATTGATATCTCACTCTAAAGATGCGTAAAAATGTTACACGGAGAGGCCAGAGGTTACACTTTTTTAATGCTCTGAATTTCTGATTTTACTCCTTATAAAACTTCATACCGGGTGCTATATATGAAAATAGATCTTTAAGGAGTAAACTCCAAATATTAGTAAAAGCAAGTAGTTGTAAAAATAGATTATTTTGAAAAGAGGTTCATAAGATTTTCATTTTTGGGAAAAAAATTAAATAAAGAAAATTAGTGACTTTTTCTCTTTTCTCTCTATTATCTTTAAAAGATGTTAAATGTGAAGCGAAACTAAATAATCATATTTTTACGTGATTCAACTTACACTAAACCACTTTCTTAAATTTCATACCTCAAATTAATCTTCCCCGTTCTGCAGTAAATTTTCTTTTTATCCCAATGCCTACAATATATATTATATATGCATATTACTAGAACTTATATTTACGTTTCCATTAATGAACTACCATATTACCAATTTGATTATACGTGCACATTTGGAAAATTATGCCTATAATTATCCCAATTCTTGTGCAGAGGACAATTTGCCATATTGAATTTAATATCTATCCCAATTCAAGATTTTACGAGTTTCACAGCAAAAGTGGATTAACGTTTGTAAGTTACACATTAATTAAAGGTGTTCGAAAAAAAAATCGAGTGAAAATTTTATAAAAACGGTAACGAATGCCACTCACTCTCTCACCTAAACAATTTAAGCAACGGCTATGTTCACAACAGCATGAACAAGATCGGTAAAGAATTTGTGGTTCAATAAAACGACTAAAGAACACTGCTGTCTTGTCATGTCGAACAATTGGGCTATATAACTCAAATAAACAAACGGATTGAAAATATTTTAATTACGAATTATGTAATATACACTTTTAGATACAACCTTTTCCTTGACAGTGAAATATTTGTCTTTTAAAAGTACGATAGCTAAAACAAATATTTTTGCTTCGGATATGACAAATAATTATATCAGGAATATTATCATGTAGTAATTCTATTAACAGCAGCTGTTATCACCGTGATTATCATCAGTTTGTAGCTATTCCACTATTGTATATAGGCATTTCCCGAAGCGCATCACACGCGGTCCTCCGTTTCCGCGTCCAACCTCCCCCCGCCATTTTTAGATCATTAGTCCATCTGACCGGAGAACGTAAGCAAATTTATAAATAACAATACAAAAATTTTTAATTTTTTAATATTAATCTAAAGATAAATAAGACTGTATTATTTTATAACTTATTTCTTATATCCTAACGATTCTTTATAAAAAGCTTCAATTTTAAAATCCAACCAACAAATTGTTTCTATTCAATCGCGATAATTGGGCGGAAAAATTTAATTGTACGTTGATGTGTGAGAGACCTCATAAAGATTTGATAATAATATTATTACTTCGGCTAATAAGTTTTTAGCCACAACTTAGCGACTTTTCTAGAAAGATTCTCGAAACTTCTTCAAAGTTTTACTGTAGAGTATAAATAGGTCAAAGTGCTGTCAGTTGACAACAGTCATCACCGAAGCTTTAAATGAATTGCAAAAAATATAATAGATTTAAATCGATATCGAATACGGATTCTATTAATTAACGAATTTCGTCTGGGTCACGATGCAAAGACTGCCACAAATAATATAAGTCATGCAATGGGCGAGTCCACGGTGTCTTACGCCACGGCAAAGATTAGGTTTAGAGACTTCAGAAATGACGACTAGGATCTTGAGGACAAACACCGTACCAGACGTCCTGTTGAATTGGACGTTCAACAATTATGACGCCTAATTCAGGAGGATTCTCGACTAACAACTCGCCAATTGGCAGATGTCATGTCAGTCATGACACCATAGAATCACATTTGTGGGAATTGGGAAAAGTTTCACAATACGGTGTGTGGATATCCCACGAGTTATCATCATATCAGATTCAGTGCAGAGTTGATACTTTTCAACAATTATTGACATTGAAACGTAATTTCGACTGACTGAATGAGTTATTAACTGGCAATGAGAAGTGGGTTACATACATTAATCATACATGCAACCATCAATTACTGGGTGTGAGAGCAACAGGAGTTTCAGTCTCCAAACCGCAAAAAAAGTACCAAAAAAGTGATGTTCAGCTGTTGGTAGAATCTCAAGAGCATTATTTATTGGGAGTTGCTCCCAGAAGGATCTACAATGCATTACATTTAATTAATTACAATTAATTAATTTACATTATTAATTGGACCGATTAGCTAACAAATTGAGTAGTGAACAGGATCGAGTTTGTTTTCTATCTGATAATGCTAGACCACATGTTGCAAAAGATACTCGTGATAAATTAGTGGCGCTCGACTGAGTCCTACTCACTCATCCACCATATTTGCCGGATATTGCGCCCGCTGATTACCATTTATTCAGGATTCCAATTAAGGATTCGAAGAATATCTCCAAAACAACCTCGCACAGTATTTTGAATCAAAGTCAACGGGATCCTACAAGAAAGGCATATTATCACTGCCATCTAGATGGTGAGAAAAAGTAGATAATAATGGGGCATACTTAAATTAAATGTAGTGTAATATATAACTTTTTTTAATAAAAATTGTTGACATCAGCTCGAGGTTATAAACTTATTAACCAACCTAATAAATCACAGTAAAAATGCAATTAATAAAACGCATAATAAAAAATGTAAAATGAAAATAATAAATCAGTTGAGCTAATAAAAATATGTTGGCCAGTTTTATGTAGAAACGCAAATAAAGTAATATTGCATATATTACTTTATTTGCGTTTCTACATAATGCTCTACATAAAACTCTTATGTGTCTTAAAATTGTTGATTCAAGGAAGTCGAAATAATTTGAATTGTAAGTTCCAATCAAATAAAAATATATAAAATAGTTCCCCAGATTTTCATAAAGGGCCTTAGTTGAAAGGTTGGAAAATCTGAAAGAAATTAAAAATCCTTTGTATTTATGGTTGTGAGGAATTCTAAGATTTTCAGAATTAGAAGTCATGAGGGTTAGGTAATTTTCTGCTTTCATTCTTCTAACCTGATACTTACGCGCAGTGTCTTAAAGCTATTTAGTGCACTGTTTGTTCGTAAAAGTTATTTATTTAAATGTTTACTTTATTACTAGATGATATAACGACCTTGTAAAAAAATTTTACTACTTGAACATTTCACATGACTAAGATTTACGTGCATATTTTGTTTTAAATTACTACCTACCGTTCTAACGTTAACTAAAAGGATTGGTATTAGGACTAAACACAACCTCAAATTTAATATTTAACATTAAATTTCTTAAAAAAATTTCCAAAAAATTACCAAGGTTTATTAGATGAAAATAAATACAAACATTAACTTTCGTCCAGAAAAATCTGCTGAAAAATCTATTCTGTTTTGCCAATATTTCTGAATAATCGTGCGAATAATACATCGATATAATTTATGAAGACATAGTTTATACGTAGAGTATATTATCAACTGATAATTTTAAATATACCAACAAATTTTGCAATGATGTAAACTTCGCAAAAAGAGGAAATTGAAATAAACTGTGTAAACCCTGTAATCACGTGTTCATAGACAGCCCCACCACAGGATGATGGGCTTGTTTCCTAACAATCATCTTGTCTCGTTTCGTTCAAGGACTCGCTGCGGGATCACCCCAAAACCACAGTGCGACGCATCTACTCTTCGCGACAAAACGAACACAAGCGCGGATGCCGCCCGACGTAATCTGAATTTGCGCTTCGACATAATTCGACACGTACTAGTTATTGTCGGATATTCTCACCACAGTTAAACGTAGGAAACATCTTCGGAGAAACATGTATCGATATTTAATTGTACGAAAAATATTGCCTTGTTTTTCTATAGCAAATTTATCTCTAAAACCATTTCTTTTCTTGGGGAGAATGAACACAACAACGAATTAATATAAAACTCTATTCCGTTATACATACTTTCTTCGCCCCATCCACAATCATACAGGAATTTATATCTGTTTAAATTTTCCTCTTTTCGCTGCGTGAACTCATGTATGTTATCCGTTTTGCATTTCTCTTTCATATCTGTATTAATATTTCAAGTAACCAATATTTTTCGTAATTTTATTTAATTTTCATAGTTTAAGTATATTTGTAGCAAAGGTTAAATATAAAAAATTAAATAACGAAATATTATGTAAGCACTTTTATAATTTCCATCAAGCTGTTTAGTTTGGCTTGGTAAAAAACTTCATTTCAATGAAATTTCGTAAATGGTAGAAACAATCACCATAAATGACAATTGTATTTGACTTCCAAAAAAGTCGACATTGTTTACACCTAGATGGTAAAAGGAATGTAAATTTGAAAAGTCGTCAATTTTCTATATTAAACGGAAATGAGTATTTGAATTCATTCTTCTTGGCACAAAAAGCCACCAACGTCGAATTCAAATACTCTGTATACACATGGATGGCGTCATTCGCTCTATTTAGTCGATTTGTGTCAGCTGAAGGTATCGGACGATATACGTGTATAGTGATAGGTCAGCGTCGTTTTATAATTGATAGTCTTCATGAGACGTATAAAATTATATATATATATATATATATATATATATATATATATATATATATATATATATATATATATATATATATATATATGTATATATTACGTCTAATCGTAAGAAGTGTCTATTTTTGACATATTTTTTATCCACCTATTAGCGATTTGGATTTATTCACCGAAAAGAAAGCCTAACTGTATGGATTGGGTGTAAAACATAGAAAAACTTCATTTACATTTGCGCCGTAACATTGGGTTTCGAAACATTTATTTATTTATATTAAATTGTTTTAATTGATTAAAAGTAATAAATATAAAATATATTTTGCGACTATCTATCAATCCATGCATCTTGCTAATTTAATTACTTAACATTGAGAATTTGTTGATAAAGGATTTTCAGAATATATATGTATGGGAAAATAACAATAAAGTTTTGTACAACTGATAGGTTTTTACGATTAATTTCGTAATTATATTGTAAAACACAATTTCGTACGTAAAGACATGGGAGTTCAATATTTGCTACAAATCCATACGTTACTCTTAACCTACTAGTAATAGCCTTCATTGAAAATCATAGCTCATCTCTAACCACGGGTGTATTAAAGTAGAACAGTCGCATACAAAAATATTATCAATGGCAATCTCTTTTGACTGCATCGCATTCGTTAACATTCCTTCGTTGAGTGTCAACCAGCAATTAGAAATAAATAAACAGACCATATCAGTACCACAATAGTCCCTGCAGGATCTTTTTATGGATACAAACAATATTTCGTTGTGCCCATTTCGAAAAAACCCCTTTCTCTTTTTCCTATTTCCATTACTAAGTCACCGTCACTTCATTTATATCACAAAATCCTTTTAAAATATTAATAAATTACTTCTTTTTTAGTAATATATCTTGTGAACCCACATATTACGCATTATTTTTTAAAACATTAACATAACAATTAAGGAGGGAGTAAAAAAAGAACACAAATTTGATTTTTTAAATTGCATTTATCGTGTGGAGTATCAGGTGAAAAGGCACGTTACGAATAATACAAAAATGTTTCCCAATTATAATAATAATATGCCATTCGTATTAAATACAAATAAGCATATTTGAAAAGATATGAAAAAATAGAGCATCCCAATCCATATTTCCGAAATTACTGAACTAAAAATCGTAAATTAATCAGGATCGGTAATCGGATTAGAAAAAGTATAGGAAAACCATAAATATTATCCTAGATCTTACACTTTTTTAAAGTAATGTTTTATGCCTTTGAAAGATGTGGCAGGCAATATATTCGTATTTATTAATATTTGTAAATATTATTTACAAATAGTTGAAGATATATATTTGTAAATCGTTTAATAACAATACAACCATAAATGATTTTGAGTACCTAAATGTGAACGGAACCTCTGTCATGAGAACTCTACTCGTACTTGACATGTTTTAGATAATAATGTCAGGCGGGAATCGACAGCTTTGGTTATAGCATGCAAGATTGGCTTATTACCTATAAATCGTGGAAAGCAAATGCCGAATCAATACTTAGTAAATTCAGCAGCGGATCAGGGGTTACTAGTTGGAACTGCATTCGGAAGGAACTGATAGCCTATAAAAACGGTTTATTTTATTAATTTAAATAAGAATTCTCTTTAGAATCTTTCATTCAATATGTAGAAAGGTAAAATATTGAAAATATTGTATGTCTTTTTTGACTCTCAATGTCCCTTAGCTACGGTGCCATAATATTGAATGAATACATCTTAAAAAGGAAAACAAATCATTTGATCCAGCGGTCAAAAACTTGAATATTTGATTAACTTGAAAATTAAGTAAAGAGATTTAAACAAATTCAATCCATAATTAAAACAACATTTTCGAAACAAATATGATTCTTAATTTTTTAAAAGCAATCGTAAATATAACTCACATTCAAAATAAATCAACAATTGTCTAGCGTATAGCACCAATAAAAATGTCATGGCTTCGAGATCCTTCCTATTAAAAGATGACAACCACATATAGTCTTCCTAAACATTTTAATCACTTGAAAAAGATTAGTCATTATTAAAAAAAACGATACGATAAAGAATTTGAAAGAATTGTGAGATATATTCTCAATGTCAGTTATTATTTATATTGTGAGTATATCTCACAATTCTATATATAATTGTGAGATATACTCTCAATGATCAGTTGATTCTCAAATTTTACGGATTCGAACAAAAATATTGTATGAAATATTGATACATTGAAACCATGAAACTGAGAAGGTATTCATAACGTAACCTAAATCAATGAAAAAACATTTCTTCGATTCTGACACTCATATGCATGCATTTGTATCAGTTGCCTCTTATGCATAGATGAACGAAAATAATATTATATAACTCAATAAATTTCGTGGTCATTATAATAATTTGTAAATAATTTACACATATAGTTTTTCACAAAGGGCAGAAAATAATGTTTATATTAATCTGCGCCATATAAATACATTCGATATAATACAAAGTACACTTCTATAAACGAATGCACAACAAATGAAAAAAATCTTAAAAACGTTCCACATTCGCTTTTTTATAATATAATTGTTTACAATTTACGAGTTGCCAAAATCTTTAATATGGGTGTTTCCTCATTTCTATCTATGAGTTGTAATACCACATTTTTATGTCTCAAACTAAAAGAAATAATAAACGTTTTCATTATTTCGAAACTATTTCTAAGCAAGCACGTGGAATTCGAGAGAAACGTAGGGGCCACATTTGTAATAGTTATAGTATAGTTCTGAAGATTTTGATATGCGACAGTGAGTTACATTTGGTTTTAACGTATAATGAGATAGAAAACTATTAACGAAAATAAAAATTAAAAAATAAATTTGATCAGTCAGTTGGCCGAGAGGACCCGGAAATACTAATATGCACAATTAAAATATAATATCAATTTATAATATATTTTCATTAGTAAATAACAGGCACCAGGACATGGAAGTTGAATCCGATAACGTTTAAGGAAGAAATACTCTGGATATTCAGACGTATTTTTAACTTTAACAACCATTGCAACATTTATTACTTCATTCTTACAGACTGCAGTAAAAATTGATTAACAGAGAACAGAGCCAAGAGCGGCATACCGCTGAAAATACCTTAGCAAAGTATTGTTTATAGATATATTTTGGAATATATAATAATTATATAAATAGCCTACTTAATGAAGACCTGCGTCTTTCCCAGTATTGTTTGTGGACACACATAAACTAATAATCAGAGGTCGAAAAAACATATCGTTAGACAGATTTTTCATACAATATATAACAGGTTTCACTTTTTAATTCTTGAATACAGTAATATTTTAGAATGCAGTAAATAACTTTAGCGAAAGTTTCATAATTTTCTATTATAAATTCTCCTAGTAAACAAACAAAAAGGTGAGTAATAACTTACACCATGCATACAATATTATTCGCACTATGTTTTATTATAAAAAAAGGAAAAATAACGTTAAAAATAGTACAAATTCTGAAATAGGTATATTGATGGTAAATCAAAATCACATTAATTTTTAATTTATTTCTTACAATAAATTGACATTAATAATGGGTTCTTATCGTATTTGTTATCCATGCACAATACAGTCCCACCCTTAATACACCTTCGTGGAAATTATGATATGTAGGATAGATATAAACGCGATGTCTTTCATAATTCTAAAGAGTTTCAAATGGATTTGCACGTTACACTAATCCACAAAAGCAATTATAGACCTAATATAAGCAACTATTGATTGGAAAATGATATTAAACAGTCGTATTTTCAAGTAAATTTAGAATCAGCTAACGGAATGTCAACAAGGTTTCCGTCTTTGGCGATTTATTACCACGAACCGTGTATAATTTTTCGACTAATTTCCGTCGAAGTGAATCAACTATGGTGAGTAGACATGGTTTACCATCTTCTTCTTCTTCCGTGCCTCTTCCCTTTATTTGGGGTCTTGGGTTGTCCCTACATCTAAGTTTGCCCGCGCCAGATCTTTGGCAACGGTTGTCCACCAGGAGGCCTGTGGTCTTCCTTTATCTTTTTTTGTATCCGGGATAGTCAGGGCAGTTTTTACGGCGTTACATTCGTCCCGTCTCATCACATGCCCGTACCATCGCAAACGACTTTCCACCATCTTATCTACTATAGGTGCGACCTTGAAGGATCCTCTAATGTACTTGTTCCGTACTTTATAAAGTTTTGTGGCTCCCGCTGCCCATCGTAGCATTTTCATTTCGTTTGTGTGCATTTTTTGTTCATGCTATTTTTTGACGGTCCAACGTTCTGTACCATACATCATAGCTGGTCTTACTGCTCTTTTGTACATTTTACCTTTTTGTTGTATTGGCTATTATATCTTTGGGTCGCAGAGTACACCAGAGAGCATTCCCCATTTTTGCCAGACAGCATTTACTATATGGATAACGTCTGCGTCGACACTGGCATCCGCACTCAGCATTGACCCCAGATATTTAAATTTGTTTACCTTCGGTAATGGTTCTCCGGCAATGTTTATTGAAACGTTAGACAGTGGTTGGTCAGAAAATTTGCAATGTAGATATTCGGTTTTGCTTCTTCTAATGCATAGGCCATTTTCCTCTAGTGCTTGCTTCCAGTCATGAAGGGTGTTTTGAATAGCTTCTGCGTATTTGCCAACTAACACGATGTCGTCGGCATACAGCATACACCAGGGAAGAGCAGCCTGAGCATGTTTGGGAAGATAGTCCATGGATAGATTAAACAAGAGCAGACTTAGTGCCGAGCCTTGATGTACTCCAACTTTGACTTCAAATGGTTCACTAGTTCTAGCTAGACTTCTTACTTGTGTACTGATGCGCTCATATGTGTCTCTTACCAGAAATATGTAGTATTCTGGTATTCCTTGCGCCCACATAGCTTGCCAGACTAACCTGCCCGGTATCCTATCAAATGCCTTCTCAAGGTCTATGAAAACCATGTGAAGATTTTCTTTGCTGGCCCTGTGCTTCTCCATGAGGACTCTTAGAGCTTGTATTGCATCCGTGGTGGCTCTACCTGGTGTGAAACCATATTGATTTTCTAATACGGATATAAGATGACTGAGACGGTTGTTTAAGATGCGCTCCCAAATTTTTAGCGTGTGAGATGTCAATTTGATACCCCTATAATTTTCACAGTTGCTTACTTCTCCCTTGTTCTTATAGAAGGGCACGATAAAGCTACGTCGCCAAGATTCCGGGATTTTGCTGCTGATTAGGATAGCATTGAAAAATTTTGTCAGCCAGTGTATGGCAGCTGATCCTAGCACTTTCCAAAGATCTGCAGGTATCTTATCTGGACCTACCGCTTTATGGTTCTTCATCTTTTTGCCTGCTTTCTCAACTTCGTCAACGCTTATTTTTGGAATGGGACCTTGTATCATTGGGGCATTTTTCAATAGTTTACTCGGAAACTTTTCATTAAACAATTGCTGATAGTATTGACACCACCTCTTATTTATTTTGTTGTTGTCTGTTAGTAGGACTCCATATTCATCTTTAATATACTTATTGATCTTAATATCTAAACTATAGGCTTTTTTGGATTTTAAAGAGCCTTTCACTTCTGGGTCTTTATTATCACTTAGCCTCCCTTTTATATTCCAAGGGCTTCTTAGGCTTCTTTTTTACATAATGTTTCAAAGTTCAACCAGATCAGCTGTGGTGGTGTTATCATTTTCCTATCTTTCATATCTTTTATTAGTTTCTGTTGGAGTTTGTTTGTAAGTTCTTTCCTCTTTCAGTGCGCAATAGCATCCTTTCTGACCGCCGTAATATATCCTTTCTGAGCGCTCCAGAAGTACATCACTACATAGACCAAATGTACATCACTGCATATACCTCGCCTTCACATATTTTGAAAAAGCTCTTTGCAGGGATTTGATAACGAAGTGTTCTTCTCCGACCTGTTTGGTCCGCGGGAGGTATATTATTTCCCTCCTACCCGGCATATCTACCGAGGGTTCCCCTATCCGCCACCTTGGGGACGCGTTCTCTATGGGTACGGCTCCCCCGGGAATAGACATGGTTTACCATGATTAAAAAAAAATAAACGTGGCTTTGTAGAGACACGCCCGCTAATTTGAAGGTGTAAATGCGATGATATGACCATGTAGCGAATAAGAATTGCATCGAGCGCTTATACACTTTCATCTTATAATGCGCTTTCTTTGTGCAATTCCTCATTCCTCGATATTTCTTTCTATTAACGATTTTATGTAATTCTTCTAATGTCTATTACGCATATTTTGGGCATTTTCAAATTTTGCATTCGAATTCGAATGGTGATATCTTAATAAGTGTTAAATATCGAGATTTTATTTATAATGTATTTGAGAAAGCATGAAAATCCAAAGTAAATGAGACAATAATGATTGTAACGTCAATACTTTTTTGAAACTTGCTTTGTTTACCTATTACTTTATTGAATATTCAGTGCACAAAATTTTAGATCAGAGCATTACGTTATTTACTCCGGCGCCGGGTAGTTAGTTAAGTGTCATTCATTTTCCTTAATAATTTAATGGATTACATGCAATTAATAATTAATACTTCAAAACATTATTTATGTTATTCTCCAAGGAAGTGAAAATTGTTTTCGAGAATAAATAAAACTAACGAAGTTTCATATAAAAGAATTTAATTCTGTCATAAAATGAGTCTGCGCCAAGATTTATTTTAATCGAAGCTAGTAAACACGTTTGATAAATATACATATATATATATATATATATATATATATATATATATATATGTATATATGTATGTATATATGTATATATATATATATATATATATATATATATATATATATATATATATATTCGAATTCCTGAGTCTGGTCTGGTCCTGTGCGCATTTCCAAAGTTCGGAACCTCAGTGTGATTATGAACAGCTGCCTCTTATTTCACAATCACATGACTGATATTTATGAGATTGTATTTAGAATACTAAATTTATTCATACCTCATTCCCGAAAAAATCACGGTTCCACATAAATAAGACTCTACCTAACGCTGTTGCCCTGTATCAAATAAGGATGAACTCATTGATTTCCGTGCAGATAACTCAAATCGTTATATTAAAAAAAATGCTGAAATTGTTAATTCAATCTTAGATAGATTTACCTTGAACTACCGATATGTGGTCATAGAGCCCGTTGAAGTGGGACGATTTGCTATTTCACCCCCTTCCTCTCGCAGCACAGGTCTCCGCTGCTAAGTAGCTTCGAATTCAGTCGCGTGAGGGCTGTCAAAGACACATAAGTTTTTTGTACGCAGATATTTTTTTGGTTTAGGTCTTATTTTTCAAATAAAACAAATATTTTTATAAAATGGATGTCCCTGGTCCATCTGATGAAAACGATTTTGAGCTCTAAATCCAAATAAAACTAATTTCGGGAACATGATGGATATATATGGATCTTGAAATAATCTCAGAGATTTTGACTTGATTAATTGTCAAACCAGCGGAATACACATCAAAATATGTGAATGAAACCAGACCAGAATAACAGAAAATGGGTATGATTGAGTCGCAAGCATTCATAGGGTTTTTTTGTAAGTCCAATCATGAAGATGGAAACTACATCTTCGCTACGGATGACACGGAGGAGAAAAGTTGTATTATGTCGAAGAATAGATTCCAATGTTTATTACATTGCCTTTGCTTTGATAATGCACTTGACAGGTCACTGAGACAGCTAAATTAGCAGCAATATCTAAAATTTTCAAGAAATTTGTGGCAAACTATCAAAAAGTTTACAATGTAAGTCGTTATGCCACTATTGATGAAATGTTGGCCCCTTTTAGAGGTCACTTTTTCTGGTAATTTACATGAAAAAACAAGCCAGGCAAGTATGGACTAATGTGTATTTGTGATTCTAAAAACGGATATTTTTATAAAATTTATATGTATTACGGAAAAGGTTCCAATGGCCAAGGCTTGACTGAAGAAAAAAAGAAGTTTTGTAGTTTCAATCCAAGCTGTGAACCGTTTGCGTAAACCATTACACGGCACGGCACGGCAGTAACAACAATATAACATGCGGTAATTAGTTTACTTCTTTAGAACTAATTAGTGCCTTAAAACAAAAGGGATTAACTTATGTGGGTACTGTAAAAAAAACAAAAGGCAAATCCCGTCTGAATTTTAGCCATCTAAGACAAAGCAAGAAGATTAAGCATTTACGGCTTTGCATCAGATATAACGTTAGTATCTCATGTTCCCAAGAAATGTAAGGTGGTAAATACTAGCTTCATCCATGCGCCATACGACAGAAACAGATGTCGATACGGAAAAATCAGAAATTATAAAGTTTTATAATTCAACAAAGGATGGTGCTGATGAAATTTATAAAAAATGTGCCCACTGCTCATGCAGCCCCCGATCCCGATGTTAACCTATGACGTTTTTTTATCCTGTGATTGACATAAGTTCTGTCAATTCCCACTTACGTCTTAGTTACAAGTTCTGTCAATTCCCACTTACGTGTTAGTAACAAGTTTTCATATTAATCAATTCATATCAAAATTTATTAAAATATAATTTTTCATATAAAAATTTTGGGTTCAGATATCCCAGAGAGAGCTCAGGATCCACCAGCTGACGACAAGACCAGAAAAGCATGTGTATATTGTCCAAAGAAATTGAATATGAAGTCCTATCATCGCCATTATTCATGCAAATACATATATGTTTGCAATGTCCAAAACAGGTGTGCCCCGACTGTATTTAATTTTTCGTGAACTTTGAATTCGGCCAGTTTTCAAAGTTTTACTCATAAATTTCTATTTTTTTTCTGTATTTAGTAGCATTTCTATACCACTAGAAAAAATGTTTTATTTTATTTTTGTGTGAAAAAAATATTAAATAAAAAAATATTAATAAAAAAAAATTATTAACTTTTTTTAGTAGAGGAAACATTTTACGTTGCAAAAAATGGTCAAAGATTAAATTATGTCATAAAAAGAAAAGTAGAATTAATATATACTTTTTTATATTCTGCATTTTATTAACATGCCCTGCGCAGTTTAGAGCAAGGTATGTTAATAAAATGTTTGTAATAAGATATAAACTAATACAAAAATTCAAATCTACCTTTTGCAAAAAAAACAAATATCTAGCGGCTTCCCTGACCACACGTCGTTAGTTATGTGACTAAAACATTAAGTCGGTAGTTAAAATTTTAATGTTTAAGGCTTCTTTCGGTTTTCTTCGGGCATAGTTATATGTAGCAATCTGCAAGTAAGACGAAGTTACTTTTTTTGCAACTTACAGCGGGGGTTTTCCATTTTTCTATTACTTTTATTTATATTATAGTATACATATAACAGTATCCATGCAACTATTCAAAAAAATCACTTATGATCAATAGTTTGTATCATTATTACGGTAAAATATTTTTAAAAACTATTCAATTATACAAAAAAAATAACTTTAAAATAAATAAATAAAAATTATTTTTTAAATGTGTGCTGTTTATATGGAAATCAATATTTTTATAATCCCCTATGTGTTTCTATAGATACTGACATGCAGATAGTAACAAAATTGAATTTCATTACTGGTTGAACTTTACAGCATATTTTTGAATTTAAACTTTTTGTCTCACCTTGGCTCTATTTTTTCTATAGGAAAAGGTTTGCGGTTACGCATTACGATAAGATGGTGGCGCGTTCTTGTTATAACTAGTGGTAGGTCAACTTCGATAATAGGGTGGCGTGTTCTTATTATAACTAGCGGTAGACGAACTTCGAGCCGCCAAGTTAGTAAGTGCTCGTATATTTTTATTTCATCCCTTTGCTCAGTGAGTCACTGAAGCAGAGCTAAAACATAGGATTACGGTATTGCACTCAAAAGAAATCTGAGTTCGAATATCGATGCTTCTATATTTGAAGTTATACTTCTTTAGACCGGTTATGAAAGAAAATTATGAGAGTGAAATTTTACAATGTGCGTGCACGATTCAACGAAAATCGATAGGATGAAGTTGCTCACTAAAAATACATTTACATGCGTGTAATGACTGATATTATTTTCGTCATAGTTATTGAGGTATTTGTACGCACACTACATGTGTTTTATATTCATACAAATCTAAGTTATATCTGTGCTTTTGGGTAATTCCATACGCGACTGACTCTGCATTTGACAATTGTATTTTATTTTGTCTTATATTACTAATACTTCTATGGTAACCGTTTAAAATTTAGGACGATTTTATAGTTAATCCTCCAATTAACCTTCTGAAAAAAGTGCCAAACAAACTTGTGAAATATAATTTATGTAATAAAAGGTAAATGTGACTGACAGTACATTCAAAAGGAAGTTGCATTTGAGAGCGTTTTTAAACTTCAGAAATCTTCCTAGATGCAACCATTATTATTTTAAAATGTATCTTTACCCAGAGTACGTGAAACAAATTATTGAAAAATGGTTAAATAAAGACTTTAATTTGTATGGAAAATTAATTATTAGAAAAATAATTCGTGAATGACACTACCGTCACTGTGTACTGCAATGTAGTTGTATTTTTAAATGAAACCTTAGAATTAAATCTCAACTTACAGAAATTCACTGATAAAATGTCTAAAACTAACATTTGAAACCAAAGTAATTCGAATCCAAACATTACTCGAAACATTAATCCTAACATATCAATTTATAAAAGTACCATATGATTTTCAATTTTAGACGTTTTTCCATCTGACTAAATGCGTACTTCCTTAATACCCTTTGGTATTTCTTGTAAAATTCTCTCAATAAAGCTATCACTGGTCTTTATAACGTTGAAGATTATCCGACACTATCGTAGATGCATGCTGTTTTTAATGATACCACAGAGACACAGTGAAAAGTGACAATTGCGGCTGCACCAAATGATATGACTAATGGGAGACACAGGTGTCATTCTCCGCAAAACCTACTTGCAGAAGGGCAAAGTTACATTCAGGGATCATACAATCAATGCGGTCATTATTGTAAGACTGTGCTTCATTACGTTTTACGTAACAATGTTTCTTAAAAGCTGGAGTGATCTTCAAAATATGTGCACAAAGCAACGACAGTGTGTCCTTCACCGAAACCTTCGTTAGACGCCTATTTTCTTCTTTCCATTCATACCAGCAAACTTCCTTATCTTCATTGGAATATGTTGCTTTTTCTAATTGAGATTGTAAAATTGTTTTACAGCTTGTACATTTTTCACACCGACAGGATGTAGTTGGTGCTTCACAAAGAGCAAATTTTGTCAGAAAGTCTTTGTCGTAACTGGAGATGTCACTGCAATTTTTAAAACTCATTTACCGCTAATATGCAATTTTTATGGTACACAAACATTTTTAGGTGTTTGCCAACTCAAAAGAACATGTTTTTTTCTGTAATTCTGCAAAGTAACGTTTGTCTATGATTTTATCGAATTCCTCACAAAACAGAGAATATTTTTCAAGCACATTGCTGAATAAATGACCATTTTGTTCTGCGTTTGCATTGCATTTTAACTTTCTTTCCATCTTCGAGGTGAACTATTATGTCTGTCTTTAATGCCAGGATTTTAGCGACTAAAATCATCTCTAACATAAAATTCTCTAAGTTTATTAAGTGTAACGGTACTGACTCTTGTTTTTATTTTTTAAGTTTTAGTTGTATTATTTCAGGACTTATTTATCTTGCTAATGTATGCACTACTGCTGCACACTTCGTAGGACTAAACAGATTCTAACATTAGTTTTTTTCTTTAATCTTTTTTTTGTATCTTTTCATATTTTCTGCTTTCTTTTCACGTAAAGCTTTAAGTATATCTACAGATGCAGTCTTTTTTATCAAATGTCGTTATCGCTGTCTGTATTCGGATATTCCTTTTTTCTAAATTCATCAAATAATCCATTGGTTTTAGATTCTCTCACTGCTTTCGCTTCCTTTCTGCTGCTGTTTTGGCTATTCCATCTACAGGTATAAAGAACGAACAAACTACTATTTTTAAATATAATACAAACTAACAACAAAACAAAAAAACGACCAAACTCCCATATCTAACTGTGACTGTCATTACGTATTGCGTGACTGACTCTGGAGTATGACTGACACAATTAAAATCTTTCAAGCAGTTAAGTATAATTATTAAAAATTAAATTTTTTTGGCGACATAATGTAAGTGATGGTTTCCAAGTAGCATAATAATTTTTTTGTTAATAATGAAGATGAATGATTATTAAAGTTAGAGAGAAAAATCTGATGATCCTGTGACTGACACCATAACTAGAAATTGCAGTGTTATCAACGTAATGTTTCATAAACACCTTGTGTTCACGTAAATGAAACGCTATTAATCGATAAATTGATACTAAACTTATCAGAATGTAGCACACGATTACAATAATTCCAAATACTTCGTCAAAGTGTAACTAAAACTCCATTACAATATACACAATCAGCTGACACTCACGACGCCATCTCTAAAATGACAGTGTTGCCTAAAAATAAAACAAAATGGTGCTGCCATTACGAAAACTTGAAGTACTATAGTGTTGCCACCATACTGAAGTATTTTCGCTAACAATAGCAAATTATTATTTCTTTAATAATTTGGAGCCTTTTCCGTGGAATTGCCGTTTTAAATAATATTTTTAGTAATTGAAATTTCATAGTGGTCCATATAATAGGAAACATTAATTTACTGTGAATATTCGTGACAGAAATAGTGCTTGTAAGCTTTTTAAAATATATTTTAAATGTATTTTTCGAAGAGAGTTTACGTATTTATTTGCATTATAAATTATAAATTATAACTTTATCATTGTTAAATGCTTAAAATTATTAAGTCCCAATAAATTTTCAGCATAATAATTTATTTTCATTATTAATAAAACTTTATTTGGTTTGTTTCGGTAAATTTAACAACGCACACATGTTTATATAAAATTGAATGCCGAGTATTCATTTAAATTTTTAGGATAATTAAATTTAATTTTTAATTAAATATAAGAAATTTTGTAAAAGAATTAAATATAATAAAAAATATTAAGTAATAATAATATTACACGATCACTGATGCCGTATTTACGCGATATCTTAATGTGTCATTACAAAAGTATTCATATCGTATTTTAGTTGCCATAAGCCACTGGCAACAAATATACCAGTTCAGTCAACTCTGGAAGAAGCCATGTTAATGGATATAATTTAGAAATTATATTTATTTATTTTGTTTTTAATTATGTTTACTGTTTTATAATATACCTTAAAATATACATAAGTATCTCAGTACGACTCAACTTTTTTGAGACTGAATAAGACGCAAATAAAGCGCGGTAGAAGGGAGGAGCGGGCATAGCTCGCGAGCTTTTTTTGTTCGCCATAGGGGCAGAGCGGTTACTTCTGAGCACTATATCGCCAAAATACGCATTTCTTTGCTCCGCAACTACAGGAATGTAAAAATTACAATTTATTTCAACATGACGGAGTTACGTCACATACCACTAACGACTTTTAGCGACATTGCACGAGTTGTTCCCCGAGAAGGTTACCTCGAAAAGAGAAGATTTTGAGTGGCCTCCTCGGAGCCCTAATTTTGGCTTGTGGGGTTATGTTAAGAGTATAGTCTAAAATAACAATCCTCGAAATTTGACAGATTTAAAAAGGAATATGGAAAAGAAAATGAAATTGATTCACACGAAAATTACTCAGAAAAATATTCGATAATATTCGCGAAAGGTTCGAAGAGTGCCATTAACGAAGTAGCGGTCATTTAAACAATATTATTTTCAAAAAGTAAAATTTCTTTTATTATTGTTGCTTGGTGCTAATAGAAAATAACCATAATAAGTTTCACTTTTTCTTTATTTTCTACTAAAATAGTTGGATTGTTTTGAGACACAATGTCTTTTATAACAATATTTTTAGGAATATTTATTTCGTGTTTATATGTATAATTTTATTAATTATTACGTGATAATGATTGTAATTCTAGAGATAAAAGAATCAATTTTTTTACAAACCTGTATGAGAAAATAAATTACATTTTTATAATTTAATTGACTTTAGATTTTATCAACCGTATTTATAATCATTCTCCAGTCCTTTTATCATTTTATTTCCAATAATTATTTGCGTGCTAAGTAAAGTTATTTTTATCTTATCCCCAAGAAGCACAACTTCTAACGCGTGAACATAAGTATATGCACAATATTTTTTCTTCTTTCGTGTAATTTTAGGATATATTTATTTAGTTAATTAAAATCAAAACACCGTTTAACCATACATTCGTCAAAAATCTACTTAATTGAATGTAATTAGATATGTGTTTCAAGTGCATACACATTCAGATTTGTTTCGAATCTATGTTCGGATACGATTTGCTTTTTTAAGTTATTTTTATAAATATATTATTTATTAATAGAATTTAAATAAAACGTCCTTTCCTCCAAATCAAGATGTTTATTTTTTCGTTAGACAAATACATTTATTTATTATGTGGTGTATCTTGTATGTACTTGCAAAACTTTTATAAATTAATTGATCGTATTTGTACACATATTTATAATGATATTATTTGATGTCAAAGTGGATAAAATATGATCAATTAAATGTTTTGATTTTGCTCCATGTCTTCGTGTTTTTATAGGTAGTATAGATCTATTATTAATTGTAATTAGGTACTTTTGTTTTTTTAATATTAATGTTAAAAATTTTCAACATACACAGTACGATTATATCGGTTGCCGAAATTTTCACATTTACATATACTATATAGTCTTGTCATTTTCTTTATTATAAAGGATACCAAAAATTTATTTCGTTTTTAAACAATGGAGTGGTGTTGTGCTTTGAATCGTAAAAGCAAGCAGAATGAAGTACTAATATCGCGAATGAATACGCGCTCATTTTATTTTATATCCTGTTTTCAAAAATATCTTCAACTAATGTTGATATATCCTATACAGATGCGTCCGTATGTAATATCTTAAATTTATAAAAATAACATAAGTCTACTAGTCGATAGACTTAAATACAGCAACGCTTTCAAATGCATCTTCTTTAACATAATAAAAATATCGACAAGAAGATTTTTAAAACGTTCAATTTCATTTGTAAATCCGTAACATTCCTGTAACTCCATTATAAAAATACATTCGTACGTGTATACTAGACATTTGCTACAGCCGTTATGTCGGCTGTAGCAAATGTCTAGTATACATGTACGAATGTATTTTTATAATGGAGTTACAGAAATTATGATAAATGAAAATTATATATGGTCCATAATTATGGGGCTACGGTTTCCTAGGAGTTAGCGTTCTTATACCCTGTTGAAATAAGTAACGAAGTATGCAGAAAGATACAAAAAGGAATGTCGACCAAAAGCGCGTACCTGCTTTGACAGCTTTACGGCACCGATATTCCACCGGACGCTCATTGCGACCTTAAACGTCGCCCCCACGAAAAATTGTTTTGTATGTTAAGTTCCTCTTTAAAAAGTTAGACATAAAAGGTGGTAAGATATAATCAGCCAAATTCTTGCAGAACTTTGTAATTGAAATTCAGACGACTAAGTTAAAGCTTTGTATCTGCAATTATTGAAAATTACATCCACAATAACGATGAGCTTGACCGCCATAAATTTGTTTTTCTATATGAAATATGTACAAAATCGCTAGTATTGTCTATTTACATTAATTTAAATCTGTCGTTGAAGCAAAAAATCTAAAAGCTGTTCACGGCCACCGAGTATTAATTACTTTACATTGTCAATAGATTGTGGGTATGTTAGTATGTATTTCATATTACGTTGATTATTTAAAATGAACTTTATTGAAAACTCATTCACCTCTCAAGTTTTTATTTGAAAGAAATAGAAATAGTACCATATTTGTAAATAAAAACGCATAGTACGTTGTGTGTATAATTTTAATAATTAAGTTCATAAATAAGAGCAAACACAGGTATTATGTGTTACGTTTATCAATATTGTAAATCATTTTAAATGTGATTTTGTATAGACTTAGTTTAGGAACAGACGTAGTTTAGGAACCATACAATTATATACAGCAGACTATAGAACTGTATGTCAATATTTCGTATATATTTGTAAATGGAAACCACCGAAATATATCATCATCAAATCACAGACGGAAACAAAATTTGTCTTTATGCAATGTTAGGATGAAATTTATTGAGCGTGCAAAATTAGCATGAATCTTCAAATGTTTTTATCCACCATTTCTAACTCTCTTCTCTTTAATTGACATGATTTATAATATTGACGATATTTGGTATAAAAGAGCTACACATTTTTAAAACGATCAAACAATTTGTTTAAACGGTAAAACAAATTCTTTCATTTGGTGTATTGAAAAACGATTAGCATCAATTATGTCCAACCTGCATTTTACTGTGATTACTCTATTTCCTGCGATACATTGCCTATTTATATAAGTAGACAACGTGGCCTACTTCCACTTCTACCGTCACATTTGACACGCATTGTTGGAGACGGCAGTGATCTCGACTATGTGTAATCGGACTGCTTCTGAACTAATTACCTCAAATATTTGTTCCAAATGACTAATTACTACACAAATGCGTAATATAAATTGGCAACTGTCTCCGTATATCCGATCACCTTGCATGAATATTCACTTACACGTGCTATATCAGCAAGACGTGTTAGCTTGTATAGTACCTGTCAAGTTTTATAGTTATGATCAACAAACGTTTGGGAAAAAATACCTAATTAATCGCTACAGTGACTTACATTTACCTTTTGAATCAGAATAACATTTCCTAATGAAGCAAATAAGTAATCCTTCTAACAACACGAGAATAATCAAAAGCATCGAAGCTGCCAACTTTTGTTCAACTTCTTTCCAACATTCTGTTTTAGATCATAAAATTTATATTAATTACACAAACAATAAATGTAACAATCGCATTACCCTTCTTTTTAGATTATGAAACTGTCACATTTACAATACTTTGACTGTTAGTAATCTTTTCTATGGTAAAACGCCATTATTTTGCACGAAAATAAAAATAATGCAGCTTAAGCTTATAATGTACGTACTTCGAAAGCGTACTCCCATCATTAAAAAATTTTAATGATGTAATTGCTAATACTAGGTAACGATCAGGAACGGGCCAACCCCTCAAAGTCGACGGATTTAAATCACTGTGACTATTATAGCCGGAGTGCCAACTGCAAAATCGTCGTGTTTATTTCTGACATCATGCAACGTTAAGAAGAAGCAATATATATATATATATATATATATATATATATATATATATATATATATGTATATATATACACATATATATATGTTCAAACAAACAAGTACGTAGTTTTCCCGCTATACCAAATTCTACTCGAAGAGCATTTTGATACCCGCATTACACGTTTCCACTACTAACGTAGTATATATACGGATCGTACCTCATAAAATGGAGCGAATGCTCTGATAACATTTAAATTGCAGACCGGATGTTGGTGTAAAGTAATTACTCTCGTTCAGATTCGACAATAAACCTTTACTTCCCTCTGCATCCTTTTGCCGCGCCCCCTCCTTTATTTCGTCTAGAACGTGAAGAGAACTGAAGGTATCCTGTTTTCTCACCAAATTTACGCACATACAGTTCATTTGCAACTCGTGAATAGCCAGATGCCTCGAACAAAATTAAACTTTCCGAATAAGTTCCTTACATTATTCTGTCACATAGCTACAACTATCAAACAGTATTTGTTATTAATAGGTATTTTCTTTAATAATATAATAGAAAAAAATTAAACACGGTATCTAAAAAGAGTTTGTATATTTTAATGAAATATTTCTTCTTATTTTACTCAGTAATCCGGCAAACATTTTGTTCACTTTATTATCTATAGACAGAAAGAACTCGGCTTTTTCTGAATATTGTTCGCAATCCAAGGTCAATTATATTTTATTATATCTTTGTTACATGTCTCCTTAGTTTATATGCTCTGTATTTATTTGTTGTTATCCTAAAATGTCTTATAAAATATTTTTAATGCTAGTTTCCATATTTCGCATTCATTTAATCACTGATGTGTAGCTCGCTATATTTTGACAATGACTTAAAGCGTTGTTTTACAGCATACATAATCCAATAATAAAAACAAAATATGTAGTTGAGGACTAATATAATAGAGCCATTGATCTTACCCCATTACATTTTTGGGCACTTTTATAACTTCAATTACTTGTGGCTATTATATTTGTAATTTATCGTGCAGAATTTGCAAAAGGACGTTTTAAATAAACACGGTATCATACGTGTTTTTTTTCATAAAATATAAGGCTTTTTTTCGACTTCCCTTATATGGATGGAAAAAAATTACGTATATAATCAATTAAGTGTCATGTGGATACGGATACATTAAAAAATATTTTGCACGCTTTACGTGGTTAACACAAACTTAATAATATAACGATTTAATTTGATAATGTTATACTTGCAATATTTTTATTATTTGATAGTTTGTATTAAACCTGAATAAAAGAATTTAATATTGTTTGACAAGGAGCCATGTTATATAAGTCTAAGTTATTTAAAATGTAAACTCGTCAATTTGTGCCCTGGTTACCTGTTAATGTAAATAATGTATTAACGTGTTATATCAACTAAAATATTGTAACGAAAATCCAAGTATATGATTTAAACTGTAACCACTTCGTTTGTCGTATTCTTTTAAATTAATTTTTCTCGTATTCTTTATTTGTCATATTCGTAGCGAGAGTTCTTCATATTTAGTTATAGCATATTTTTAGTATGTCGACTCCATGGAGACAATCGCTTTGACTATATTGAATATACAATTTTATACTCATACTTAACCTGAATAAATGCAAAACAGGTTAATATGCACTAAACTTGACTACAGTTAAAATTAAGGAGTAGATAAAAATGAAAAAGCAATAATAAAATCATGCAAAAATTCATTCTACGATTATTGTACCTGATTGTTTTAATTATACAGTTCTCAGGTTCACATCATCACGTGCTCATAAACAAATGTGCTTACAAAATAGCATATTTGGCTCTTTGAGACCGGCGCGAATTTCAATTATATTTGTTCCGCTACGAGTCTATTATGGTTATATGCGTATATATGTATGTCTCCATATAATTTTAGTATCTTTCTTTAGATTTTACGTATGTGAAGCATGCAAATTTAATTTGACGTTATACAGTTTTGAAGAATTTTGTAACGTCAAATTAAACTAAAATTAATACCAATTGCAAATATAAAATGTCTCTTTTTGAGTTTTTCAGTTTAATTTCCGATTCCGATTAATTTCTTGTTTTTCTTTAAGAAAAATCAATCATTTTGAGAATGATAAATCATACCAGTTATTTTCTATTAACTTGGAATATGACAGATTCTGTTATTAATCAGAATAATATATATAATTATTTTAACCACAAATTAATATTTTTCTTGAATTTGCCGCTTCTGGAATATCAAACAATTCCCCAATATATATAAATTGATCCAAAACGTAAGGCATTTTTAAGATTTAAAATAAAATATCCTAAAAATATTGAAAAAAATAAGAATGAATGAAAATCAGTTACTAAGCTTTTAACTTTCTTTATTTTGGAAATTATTTAAATACGTTAAATCGTTAATGTAAGCTTATTATTAAAAGGATTTAAAACACAATAATCAAAATAAACAATTATTTTGTTATAATCAATGGTTTAGAAAAAACGAAATGTACATACTTTGTGGGCATAAAAAAACAAATGAACTCTTTGATCGTTTAATTGTATTGCAAAATATTTTCATTAAGCAGAAAACAATTTCTACATTTGTAATCTATGTTGCTATAAAGTGTACTTAAGTATGTAAGTATTTGTAAATGTACTACATGGTACTTGTCAATGTAAATTGTTTCACCCATAATTGTAGGACTGTCTCTCCGGCGCACGACGAGCTTACTGAAGACGCTATCGATAATTTATATGGGTTCCACGATGGCAGTTTAGATGAGGGTTGAAGTTAGCGGGGAGCGGAAATGAAAATTGTGTGTTTACCTCGATATTGTTTTATTTGTACTTGCGCGAATAAAAGAAAACTGAAAAAAGAATTATTTGAATTTCGAATTGTTTTTGTTTCATATAAACAGATATAGACAGAAAATATTATTTTCGTTTTCCACTGTAAAAGTCAAATTGTTTCTCCATTAGAATGATATTCATAGCTTTGGTAAATAATAAATAATAATCAATATATATTATAAAAATAAGTGTACAATAGGCGTGCCGATAAAACTAAGAAACGAGTCCCTATACGACCAAGGGAGATATATGGTGTGGTAGCCCTCTATCCCCCATCCATGAAGAAGGTTCCCGTTTTTACCTGATGGGCGTGCTGAAGGGCTGGAAGTTTCGCCTTCAATAAATTTCTAGAATAGTCCAGAACATTTGACAGTATTTGAGAGCATTCCACAACATTCTAAAATACGGGAATGTTGTGAAATGTTTGGACATAGTCTGGAACATTCGAGAACATCCCGGAACATCCCAGATCATTGTGGAACGTTCCAGAATACTATCAAATGTTTTGAAATATTCTGGAATATTGTGGACCATTCGAAGTTTTTTTTTGTATGAGGATTGGTAGGCTCATTGGTAGGGGTACATAAAGTAAGATCCGTCGTGGGTTCAAACGTCAGCTTCTTATCAGTGAAGTGCGGTGAGCGAATAAAAACAAACAGTGAAGTGTGAGTAATCAAAGTGATAGAGTAACTGAACACATCGAAAATTAAATGTGAAAAGTGTTTAAAGTGTACTTAGTGTATTTGTTAATAAAAAGTTGATTTAATTTATATTTTATACCATGCCCAAACATAAAAGAAGAGAAGATCTTGTCAGTTTGGAAGCAAAACGGCGAAAACAAAAAGAACAGCGAAAAAAGGAAACAGTCGAAAAGGGCGAACCAAGTTTTTGTTTCCAACGAACGAGCAGAGAATCAGAAAAACCAAAGAACAACGAAATGAACGAATTGAAGAATCGAGAATTGCGACACAATTTTATGAAAATCCCTAATCATCTCCACCCTACGAGAAGCGCGGATGAGGACAAGTAAACAGTAATATCTAACAAATAAAGCATTCCACTACGACCCAATGAAATAATATAACAAACACAAACACGTCATAATCGGAAAAATGGATAACATCTCCCAATTTTGCAACGCGAAAAAATTCATTAGAAAAACACCAGGAATCTGTTGCATGAATGAAAAAATTCGATTACCTCCACTGGAAGCATCTACGCAAAAATGTCTACGTTACATGACCGAGGAAACTCCAAAATCAAAATATTTTCTCCAAAATATGAAAGCATACCACGCCTGCTTCCAAAAGACTTCTTTCGGTGCCATTTCAATCAACACTAACAAAGAAGAAATCGATTATGTTTTTTCCATCCAAGGACAAATCTATCACAAAATGAGATTATTACTACCACTACCCAACGAAAACAATAAATTTCTGCAAGTATATTAAATCGGAAATTGGGGAAATAGAAATTGATCAATGATGCATGCAGATATCATCACAGATATCATTTTAATGTGAAACAAATTTAACCTGAAACAGGCGTAGAAACAAAAAAAGTCACACACACAAGGAGTGGTATGGTTACCGTATAATGATCTGAGAATGAAACATACAACCATATTCTCAACCCTCGCCGTTTATTCCAACAATTCCTATGCAAAAACAGAAGTAGAACAGATGCTCTAGGTGAGACTAAATCAGAAGAAACTATGCACGGCAGAATAAATCAGTTTCAAAACGCGATCATAAATGAAAGCATTGACGACCCTAGAACAATAGTAGTCTTACTCTCGTTGTGCATAGGAAGTCCAAGACACATGCACGAATACAGTCAAGATGTCATGACACTAATATAGAAAATATAGACGACCTAACCTCTTCATAACATTCACATGCAACTCATCATGGCCAGAAATCAAAGAACAACTAAAATACGGGCAAGTCCCCCTCGATAGACACGGCATAATAACACGAGTTTTATGACAAAAAGAAATGAGATTTATTGAAGTCATCACAAAATACCACATCTATGGAACCGTTAAATGCTAGATCTACACAATCAAATGGAAAAATGACATGACAGAATTCATCCAACGGATGTCAACAAAATCATCAAAGCTAAATTACCTAATCTACAACAAGATCCGGAGCTGTACGACATAGTTGTGAAAAACATAATTCATGGACCATGTGGGTCATTAAACCCCAATTCGCCATGGATGAGTGATGGAAAATGTTCAAAAACTAACCCAAAACCATACTTGGACGACACACAAACCAGAGTTAATGGCTATCCCAAATACAGAAAACGATCACCCAAAAAAGGTGCTTTACGGCAAATATACCAATACGAGGCAAAGACGAACTAGAAATAGATAATCAATGGACTGCATGGATGTGATGGAGTGCATTTCCTAGTTACACTTAATAAAAAAATTTAAGTGTAACTAGGAAATGCACTACATAAATAACTAGGTGTATATAATATTTCTTTGAGATAATTTTCTTGACAGCTTAGATTTTTTCAGTATTAGTTGCAGCCGTTATTGATGACAGCATTTATAAATTGAATAAAAGTTGAACTGTTTCTTGACACCCACATATAATTTATTAATTTACTTAATATTCGATGAAGTGCTGCATTATCCTATAGCAAGGAAAATGATTATAAAATTATTTGTTAAATACGGAATTTGAATACTACTTCTTTTAAATTATTGTTCAGAATATAAACATATTCTGCAACATGGTTCTTGTTAGATCTCATTAAAAACTCCTGTCTAATTAATTAATTTGTCTACTGACGTTTTATTTTACAAATTGTGTCATGTTCGTATTAAAGAAAGTTTAAATTATCTACATACTCCCGCTGACTAAGTTCATAGCAACATGGAGGTACATGTCTAATAAAGTAAAAACTAGTGGCCGCTAAACTTACGGAAGGGTAGTGAATTTAATATTCAATTGAAAAAACACTGTTTGATATGATTTACAGACCGTGGGAAGTATGAATTTTAACTGTTAGTTCTTCCGATGAGATACAGATATGACAGGGATTAAAAATACGTAAGCTAAAATTGATATATGTTTTGAATATATTTGGCGTTAATTTTGTAGAAATTCATTATTCACAATTAAATGAAACTACGTGATGTAGTATTATTTCTACTATCTTCAATTTCTTTACCACGACCTAGGTTTCGTTGTATTACAACATCTTCAGGTGGGATATTAGCAAAGATTAACTCTTAGGAACAACCAACAGCATTTATATGTTTCAAACACAATAGCGGAAGACTACTTTGTGCGGATTTTTCCATTGTTTATGTTAGTGAGTTTATTGCAGGGGCGCAGACTAGGTTTTATTATATTACAGAGCGTTATACAATATACCAGTATTCTAGTTGGGGTAATAAATTCAATTGTTGTTATTATGTGAAGTTATACAATGCAAACTTTAGGGTGTATGTAATAAAATTAAATGGAAGTTATTGTCGGTAATATATTGCAAAGGCAAGGGTATTTGAAAGTAAGGCCAAGGTAATATACTAATTCTACATATCTTATTATCGGTAATATATTTATACAAAAGCAAGGGTATTTGAAAGTAAGGACAAGGTAATACACTAATTCTACATATCTCCGGTTTTGTGTATTCATATATTTATTTACTGATAAAATTTAAAGAACAGAGCGAATGGTAACTATTCTCGTGCAGACTAACAAATATATCTTCACTTCTTTCTTGGCCTTATTCTTACTGGTTTCAATTGTCTAACTTTTTTTTAAAAGGAACTGTGTCATTTTAAACATTTTACATAAAACTAAACGGTAAGTTTTCTGCAGTCGCTTATGAAATATCGTTGGTAACTCCAGTAAATTAAATATTTGATTTTGGTGTTTTAGCTAATTATAGATATTTTTTCTTTTTTTAGGATTTTTATTATTCATAGGAAAATTGAATAAATGTAAAACTACTGAATATGCATCAAACTAGACCACAGTTAAAAAAAGAAGGTAAACAAAACAGATAATAAAATCATGCATTAATTTCTTCTATGAACATCGTGTACGCTGAATTCTGGCAGCTTCTTTACATAATTTGCAAACCTGAGGTTAACATCGTCATGTGCTCATCTGCAACGTATTCTGAAAAAGCTCCTTTCCTGAAAGATACTGAAAAAGTGTATTGAGTTCTTTGAGGTCAGCATAGGTTTATAAATGACATTTACTGCTTTATAAGTTTCATATTGATTTATATGTACATTGGTGTTTTTTTTAAATTTTATTTCATTTACCTCATCTAACATTTTGCGTAAACAAGTAATGGGTAGTTTAACGAACCTTTAAGATATTTAAGATATGAATCATACAAAATTAATTTTACGTTTTATAGTTCTTCAAAAAGGGAAACCAAAGCTAAATTCAATTTGTTTTGTTAATTGAATGAGCAAATATCAAATGCATTTTTTAAGTATTTTGCGATTTTGTGACGGACTTCACTAATTTCTTACTTTATCTTAAGAAAAAACCGTTATTTCATGAATATCAAACTTTGGAATTATTTTCTGTTCACTTGCAAGATCGCTGATTCTGTTCACTTCAACGTTGTTAATCAATGACAATAATCAACCATAAATTACCAAAAAATATCCAATATTTATAAATTACATCAATAGGTAAGTTATCCCTAGCATTATTAATAAAACACGTTAAATTGTGTTAATTATATTCAAATACCAAAAATATGATAATATTTTTAAATGTAGGTCGCTACATTTATTTTTTTTTTTTTTCGTATTTTTAATTTACCTTAATGTAGTAAACGGTGCAAAGTCTAGATTAACTACATCAGCTATCAGTGACGTTACTTTTTAACGTTTATAAGGTTTAAAATTAATGTATGGTTTTTGAATATATTGATATATTGAAATATATTATAAGGTTTGTAAATCAAAAATATTAATTTGTAGTTCCAAATCAATTAGCTGCAGCTAAAATAATTTAAAACAGTCAAAACTATTGTTGGCAATGAGGGCCCTTCTAAGTCTCTCTCCTCTGCGTTATGTATAGTTTTCTTTTAGAGGAACATTTCGTTTAGAAAGAATATTTTTCGTTTAGAAGAAATGTTTTCATTTAGAAAGACCGTTTGAATTTACGTATATACTTTGACCTAGATGGCCATATTGAAATATAATCAATCACACTTCTTGCATGGCTCATCCAATTGACTGTAAATAATTGAATAAACTTTATAATTTAACGTGACATAATACTATTATTTAAACATTCCGTCGTGAGTAAATAAAAAAAAGACTATGTAAACAGCATTAGAGCGAGAAATATTTGCGTAATTTTAATGCTTGTAATAATAGATACAGGTAAAAACCCTAAGCTGGACACACGTATAAGAAAGAAAAAAACTCTCTTAAATTCTTGTGTCATTCCGATAATGCAACTTAATCTATACACACCTCCATTACAAAAACACGCCCGTGCATACTTGTCTGTACAGACATTTGCCGGTATATCAACGAATATTAACGAGATAGCGACGAGCTACGGTGCCTATTACGGCAGCTCTTAACGACTGCAGTTAGCAATTTATTAACGGAAGGCAGAGTTCACAACGACGTAACGAGAGCGCGACTTGGGAAAATTTTCTCTATCGATTGATTAAAACTTCTAGGGCATATTTTAACATTAAATTAAGTCGTGAGCAAGTAAGAGAGGCTCATAATATTTTTGTGAGCAAAGCAAGTGAAGCCCATAATATTTTAATGAATTTTATGTAAATATTTCACATATATATATATATATATATATATATATATATATATATATATATATATAAATACTTCAAATAACCTTATCTGTGCCGTACAATGACAAATATTTTTTTATTTTTGTGAATCAAAAACGACAATAAGAATTTAAACTGAATAACAGCTCCCTTTACATTGATTTTACGTATATAAGTGCTTTTTTGCGACTAATATTCTATACCCATTATTGCAAGGTAAATAGGTTCCATTAAAAGAGTAAAGATACCACTGTCCGCCGAACCCGCACTCAATCGAATTTTTTCGAACCAAAATCCTCTAATATCCGTCTGAAGTAATCAATTACTACAATAATGATTTACATATTACACCAATTAATAATTTTCTCCAGGCATTTGGCGGCCTTACATTAACGCTGCATTACACGATAACAAGCCAAAAATTGTAGTTTTTTAATCCGTACTATTTGTTAATTGTCCATTTAAATATCTAGTTTTTTTTCATCCCTATAGGTGGAACACGGTTGACTTATTGAAGACGCCATTGATAACAATTTTTATGAGTACCTATGACACGAGTGGAAGAAAAATTTATTGAAAAGAAAGTCATCTGTTTCGCTCTCCAACAATCTATTTGTACATGCGAGAATAAAATAAAAACTATGGAAAGAACCATTCAGATTTTGAATAACTTGCATTTCATAAAAGAAGTGATAAAAAGTATCACTTTTGGCGCCCATCCTTGAAAGTAGCTTTACATTCTTCTTTAGAAAGTATTCGTAGCTCTATGATTCCACCACTCTTTGATAAAGTTACAAATAACAATGTAATATACAAAATAATTGTGAAAAAAGTAGCAGATGTCTATCTTTTATTTAATTATACATATCTTTGACGCATTATTCTTAATATTCTAACGTAAACATGGCACAACTCGATAGCAGTAGGTACTTATATAAAATTAATTATTTTTAACTTACATCGAGGTTTTACCAAAACTTTATATATAGCTCTTGTTTTTTTCATTTAAAATTAAGTATTACGAAACGTATACCGTCATGCATAAATTCACGTAAATAATAACTAATTTCAGTGGAAATCTAAACTACGAGGAAATGTCCGATTTCGGCTTGACACGTCATGACGTTATGAAAAACGTCAACGTCTTTCCCTCCTTCTGTCCACGTGTAGTTGTTTGAAGATAATTGTTGAAACTTGTGTTTATCTTTATTGGATTATTTTAATAAAAACTTTTATATTGCTATTCAAAAAAACTTATTATTTACAACAAAAAATCATACAAAGATAATTCCGTGTAAACATTATTATTAACCTACAATATTTACAAGAAATTATACTACTTTTCACCATGTAAGAATATTGCCAAATATATGTTTCAAAATTTTTAAAAATTAAATTGTTTTGGAAAATCATAACTTCCTTTTCCAAGTGATACCCCAGACAACACTCTATAAATAATTTTGATTGATAACTGCTTACGTATATAAGCGTCAAAGTTTTAAGAAATAAATTATTTCACACGTTTTACCAATTTTTTATATATTTTATTCAAATACTTAATTGAAAATAACCTTCGAATTTGTAAAATTTAGAAACACTGTAATTTATATTTCACAGTAAAATATAATATTGAAGAGAATTTTCTAAATATAGTATCACAAATAGCAGTAATACGATTGCGAAATGAGAGGTAACTATTCATAACCATTCCGAGGTTCCCACTAATGTGCAAGATAAGAACTTGCTAATGAATATGCATACTTGTAGGAATTGTAGACGGAGAATACATCAACATTATTTACTAACTTAGATTAAAATTAAGTTTTTTCCCATTTTCAGGCAGAATAGACTTTTTTTAAAGCAACTCACAATGGTTAATGTTACTTATACTCTGAAACGACTTCAATTTTTTGATGAATGGCAGGCGTTTACAGTATTGACAGGCCATTGAAGGTCATTTATTAGAATGGATAGAAGTAAATCTAAATTACTGCCTTGCTTCATATCCGAAATGGTAATGCTATATTCTGTTTCCGTATTCTTAATATACACAGCATTGAAATTCAATAAATGGTGTCACTCCAATCCGTAATAGTACTTCATGTGTAGATTGCAATACACCTATTTTTTTTTAAATCACACCACTTTTTTCTGAAATTTAAAAATTGTCATAACAATAATTAATATAACATGTAAATGCATCAAGCTCTATCTTTTATTTCTGTACACGTAAGAAATGTGGCAATATTGCTTTATTACCCTTCTTAGAAATCGATGGTAAATTTGACATTTCTAATTATCGCTTTCATTTGCACCGTTTTACAAAAAAAGGTTAAAAAAAGAAATTCAATTCAGTATCAGGCTTGTTTATAATTCGTATATTAAAATGATTGCCATTTCAGATCTTTAACACCCGTCCATAATTCGTCCAAATATATAAAATATTTAGTAAAAAATAGATAATTTATTCCGAAAAATTAATTTTAACTAGATATTTTGAAATAATTGTTAAAAGAAAATAAATATATATATATATATATATATATATATATATATATATATATATATATATATATATATATATATATATATATAAACTTAAAATCTCTCTGTGTTGTTCGAATTTCGGTTTTTGTTTTCGAAATAGTATTTTGTTTTTAATCAAAGTTTCTCTTGACTTTATATTGCAAAATCATAACAGCTTGCGTGTGACACGGTGGTCACAGAAAAGGAATTATTAGTTATTTTTATCATTAACTCCTGAATCTAGTAAAAGTTGAAGAATTTCATTTGAGACATTGCTTAGTACTAGTGGCTGAGGATATATTTGTTGCGAGATAATCAAATGTATATAACGCCTCGTACGTTTCAATTAATATAAACCAAAAAATTCAAAAATTTCAATTTTAATCTAATTTAAAAATTATTATAACTATGTACAATTATCATAATTATATATGAAACAAACAATTAAACAATTTAAGGTCAGTCTGCAGTTTTCTCTTTCATGAAACGAAATAAAATAGAACCTAATAAAGTAAATGTTTTGTATCATTGGACATCCATAAATTTCGCCTATATCGGCGAAACCACAGGTGACAATAATCTACTATAACAAGTGAAGGATTTATAATTTTCAAAAACAATAAGAAAAAAGTGATTTAATAATTGGTTTAATAGTGCTCGCACTGTTCGCAAAAAGCAGCACAGAATTCTGTTTTTTTTAGAAAATGTATTTCGCTCTTATCTCGTAAACATAATTTACAGGTTTAAATATTCTTTCTTTTCGAAATCTTTTCGTTCTCTGATGAGTTAACAAGTTTTGAATATAACTCAATTATGAATTTCATAAATATCTGACATCTTCGTATTGATTGCACATTTTTATGTCTAAACATCATTCGACTCAACAAGTCATAATGTTCACATATTCAGATATCCAGAAATACTCAAACTCAAGCTTCGTTACATGAGAATGACTGTGCAATCATAAGCACACCATTTTATCCTCGTAGATTTTTGACCATGATAAAAATAGGAAAGTACGGCGGGTGCGTTATTACGGTAGGTGCATTCTATTCCATAAATACAGATTTGCAAGAATAAACGAGATGTCGCTAAAACTAACGATAGTAAAACAGTGATGTTGTGAACCATATCAATGTCAATTTCTTGAAGTGTCCATGCCTCTAAGGCATACAAAAATACGGGGAATACAAGAACGTAGCTATAATAAAGAGAATCTTATTATTTATGACTCCAATTTGGACATGCATTACAATACAAAATATGCTACATTTAGCATGTTAACTTTAATGTAATGCCCAAATATAAGTTCATTGAGTAAAATTTTTAAAAATTATGGAAAAATTATTCTATCATCTCTTTGAATTAAACAATTACCCATTTTAAATACATGTACAGTAAGCTAATGATAGTAAGACAGCTATAAATTATTAATTTCAATGGTATACACAAAATGGAAAACTGTAAATAGAAAACACTTATTGACACTCGTAGACAGGATTCTAAACTACGTTCTATTAACTACCAATTCAAGTCGCGTTCTCAAATCGTATTTGAAGTATCGTTAGGCCAACGAATTTTGAGAAAACAATTCAGAAACATCTCTTTCTTCTTCTTCGTCAATATGTATAATCAAAAATATTAATTGATTTACGACACTAGATCATGTCTAGCAAGAAATAAGACAAAAATGGTTAGGTACATTTATGCAGATCTGGAAACACGCGATATAAAATAAAATGGACAAATGCGTGCATAGAATAGGATTACACAGTCGCCTGTACCTCTTAAAAGGATTGATGCAATTATTGGTTAAAAATTATCGCGTTTCTGATGATATCGAGTGTATGTTACTCAAATCAACTCTTTAGTCCATGGTGTTCTTGAACTTCTCTCTTATAACTTCATGTTGGAGAAAGTATTAAGAAAAAGTTCAATAGGTTTTAGATTTATTGAACTTATGTTACCTTCATTTGCTAACGTATTTAAAACTGTCCTGCATCGCCGTATCTATTTGTAAATCCAATCCTAACTGCATACCGTCAGCCTGATTTCCGTCCAAAGCGTTTCATCTTAACTAATCTTACTAATTTTATGGATTATGTAGCTAAAGAATTGGATTGAGGTTATCAGGTATACGAAACCTATTTTGATTTTAAAAACGAATATGACCGAGTCGAAAATAATATTCTACCAGTCAAATTGTTAGGAGCAGGGATGTCTTTGTTTCTTATTAACTTTGTCGCCTATTTCTTCCAGGCTCAGAAATAACACGTCCGGTTTAGAAATTTTGAATCTTGCATCTTATATAATCTAGTAGCAGCTAAGACAATAATTTAAGTCTACTTCTCTTTCTTATTATGATAACTCGCCTTCAGTTCCAGGCACTGTTCGTTGTCTTCTCTTGCCCATGATTTAAAACTTTTCTAAATTATCAATAGCCGATGTAACAGTGAACGTGATATCAACTTGGTATTCCAATGAAGTTTGAGCAATGAGCTAAATTTTAATATAACACAATGTGAAATGACGGCATACTCCCACTTATTTGTCCTCCTTGTTTATGGTTATGAACTAAGTAGAACTCGATGTAATTACAATGGATAGTAATTTCATATTTCACAGTCATAACATCGAAACCTATCAGAAAGCCTACAAAGTGATGTAGGATTTGTAATACAGCATTTTCATGGTTATCACGATATTGAATGTACCACATCCTTATTCAGCTCTTTGATCAGTAATAATGATGAAACAAATGCAGTGACCCCGTCTCGATATGAAGCTATTTATATCCTTATGGTGGAGAATATATTAAAAAACTTCAATCGGTTTTTCTGTTACAAAATATATGGATATTACCCTTATTGATTTATTTATTTTAATGTATACTATTGATATATATATATATATATATATATATATATATATATATATGGCGGACTTATTGCTACGAGGGCAATTTCTTAAAATAACAAGAACAGCAATCCAGCCCCGCCCGAGCGGCCGGGAATCGAACTAGAATCCCCGCGGTGCGTCAAAAGCCGTATGCCTTGTTATCAGTCTAACACACCACAGTGAAGACTTGTTTATATTCGTCCGCATTTATAATAGACGCGGTCGTGTGTAATTTCCTTCAACTGCGATGAGAATTATTTTTGATCATGCTATCTTTTGAAGTTACTAAATCATAAATCATAAGGTTACGCACGCAGGCAGCCCGCCTACACGTTCTACAGCGTTCGCCTGTTTTTCGTGCACTCACATTGTTTAATGCAGTATCTCGAGGTGCACCCGATCTAGGTATTTTTTCAATTACGCAGTTGTTTGGTTGTTTACGGCAAATCGCTAGTTAGAATTATAATCATTCGAATTATTATGTGTCTTGTCTTATTTATTATTGTTACTGATTTTCTATCCTTCTAGTTGTCTTTTTTATGTGCTCGTATTGAATTATTTATTTTTATCTTCTTCCAAAAACCCAACACTTCCGGTAAATCTATAAGTTGGGCGTGGAGTTTTCAAAAAATAAATACATAAATCAATAAATTTGACTTCTTCGTCACCGATGTTGGTTGCAACAACTTTATTGGTCCCGAATTAGTAAGGCAATTTTGGAGAGCAGCAAAGCCCTATTCAAAATTTCGCCCTATTCAAAATTTGTAGCACTTTAGTACGCCAAAAATGTTTGGACCAGGGTTAAGTAATCCGTCGTTAATCGTGTTGTCGTGGCGGCGATCCGGGATCATTACCTTGCACAAAAAGGCACTATTCAACATTTCGGATTCAAGTCAGGAGAGTGAAAAATATGTATTTGTTTACTTAATGAGATTAGACGAAAGAGTGCATAGGTTTAACAATTTCATTCGTTAGTCTTCCTTCGAACTATAATAAATTTTATTCAGGTTAATTCAAATATACAATTATTATTAATAAACGTATATGAGGAAAAGTTACAGATTTTAATCTTAACCACGCTGCTATTTTAATTTTATAGTAACAGGGGTTTCGTTAGTTTGAGAAAGATTACAACAGATTTAAGGTTTTATTATTGATGTCCAAATTATAATGATATTTTATTATCAAAAAACGGTACCGCAAAATTTCATTCATCATCGGAAGCAGTATAATACCATGAACTCCATGAATTTTGAGTATGCAATCTTAAAAATATAAGCCAATAAAACAAGTAAGAGGACGTCAAGAAAGAGAAAGCACGGGAGAATGAAGATTTATTGTAGAGTGTAAACACAAGAGATAACTTCAGATTACTGTCCGCTTTGTTTTTTAAAAGTTACTAAAGTACTTGCTCTGTTTTACGGAGTATATATTAGATTAAATATGCCGCACGAGCGTCAAGCTATTTGAAGCAAATGATAGCTAACAAGTTAAAAAATGAGCATTTCGAAGAAGTAGCGGATATTTTAAATAATATTTGTAAAGTTATTTTGAGTATGTTCTACTTTCTGTGCTATATATATATATATATATATATTTAGCAAGAGCATTTTCTATTTCTCTTACTTTTCGCTTACATCAAAATATTTGTTTCAAAGAGTTCATTTAAATTCACCTTTTTGACAACGCCATAAAACGATATGACTGAAGTTCGTCTGGAAGACGTTTAGTCTACGTCAACTCTGAATATTTCACAATCGTGCCCTTATTGATCACCATTATGCTAATACATATGTACCTAAATAAATGAGGCACGAAATAAAAATGATCAAAGTTTATCCATTTCATTTATATCTCAACTTAAAATGAGCATATAACTATCGCGGATGTCATATTTAAACGCTCATTCTTTCGTACTATCCAGTAACTTCTATGACTTTAATCTTCAATTCACATACCATACACAGTTTTAGATGAAGCAAGTCAGAAGTCAAATTAATTATTGAGAATTCACATGAAACCAAGCAAAGCCTGTGGATGAAATGGTTCATAAAGACGTCCGTTCGGTATCTGTGCATCAGAAGATATTATCATTTTCCTTTTATAGAAGATATTATCATTTTCCTTTCGATTTTCCTGTGAACTTGTTAAAAATTAAATTTTGTACCCAGTTCTGTTGTTTGTGCTTTTCTGTACCCGCCTTATCACAATATAGTACAATAAATTGAACAAATAAATAAATATATAACATAATGAATTCATATATGATTGATTGATCTTAACTTTCAAACTAATTCATAACAACAGAAATTAGAGCATCTATCATCTTTACTTGAACAGACGTGCTGACCCTTTTATAAAATGTCTGAATCGGATCCACAAATTGGACAGTCTTATTTGCACTTTCTTTCCTGTCACACAATAATTAATACATTAAAATAACAAGATTTTGTTATCATTAATTTCATAATTTCATGAAAGTTTATTATGAGTGAAGCATCAAATAAGAAACATCACTTCACATTCTACAAAATTTCCTCAAGTTTCCGACCAACGTCTCGAAAATTCTAACCCAATGGAAAACAATAATTAAACGAAGAAAAATTTATTTTAGAAGCGTCAAGTAATTATTTGGTTTTTAAAGCAAAAAATTCCGTGAACTAAATATATGCACAACCATATACTCGTATACGTCACTGAATACTTTAAAACATTATCGTCTACAATTGACGTAAAAAATTCCACGAAGAGATGCATTACAAATATTCCATATATACAAATATACTATGAGCCACTGTAGAATTTGTAGCACTTTAGTACGCCAAAAATGTTTGGACCAGGGTTAAGTAATCCGTCGTTAATCGTGTTGTCGTGGCGGCGATCCGGGACCACTACCTTGGACAAGAAGGCACGCGGCCGAATAAACGTCCGTTATCTATTCAATTGGGAGTCGTGAACCACTGGGAATGGTACTCACTAACACTAGTAATTCACTTGCCTTTTTGACAGGTATTTGTGTTTAAAAAACAGTTAAACAAAAAAAATGGAAGAATAAATTTGTCTTGAAAAAAGTTTCAAATTGTATCAAATAAGTTTTAGGAAACATCACGTTTAATAATTTAATGTATTCTTCTAAACTCTTGAATTTTTTGTTAGATTTGATGGTCCCTACGGTTTAAACAACTAAAGAAAATTGTAATAAAATTGATACGTTATAATAATTTAGAGTATAAATCAAGATAACAAATTGCCTTTTTAATATAAGAAGTATTTAATTTGATTAGAAAAAAGGAGGAGAAATATGGACATGGGGTATTCCTGAATTCAGTCGTTAACCAGGTTACAAATAAATGGCAAACGTAACCTCCGGCCCTCTTAACTAATGCTGGACTGCAATAGAGCAATGCAGACGTGTACTTCGTTTTGGGAATAACAGTTGAAAAATATTGTCCTCGTCAATCTCAATTTATGACTTACAAATCTCAGCGTAGCTTTTATTTCACAAGTAGTTAAAAGCTAACTCTGACGATAATTATACTTATTAGTCAAGGTGTTCTCTGAGAATAGAATAAATTTTATTTGAATTCAACAACTAAAATTATTTTCTTTATGCTTTTGATACAGGTGGCAACGGCGAATCAATGAATCGGTCAATCTCGAACGTTTCGCATACTCTGATTAGAAAGTGCAGATCTGAAAATCACATAATTATTTTTCATTGTTTTACTGCCTCAAAATCATGAAAAAAGAACATAATTATAACTTAGACAATTTTTAAAGGCCATTGACAACATCAAAAGTTAAAAATTTAACGTACAGGAGCAATATTTATTGCGGTTTCATACTCAATAATATTTGATTATATAAAACAAGTCATTATAAAATAATCAAGATACAATCCCTAGATTTAACCTTCTTTGGTCTTGGAAATATGCACATGTCCAAAACTACAAGCGCTATATACCAGAGCATCCAGGAGGAATTACTCAATACGAGCTTGTGGAATTGTTTACTGAAGCATTTTAATCGGATGGAAAACTTTGATATGGCAATTAATGGTTTTAGAACTCCGTGTATATTATATCCTTTAAGACCAATTAAATTGTATTGATATAAGTTTGTTTGAAATGTACTGTAAAATGCTAATATGTAAGCATAAAAAAGTAACCATCGCCTGAAATTAAAAAAGCTACCCCAAACTATCTACCACCATCCGATCCACCACCTATCTCCGTCCACGATCACATACTACCATCCAACCTTTATCCATCCTTACTTTATACCTGCAAAATTTATACTCCACAAAAAATTGCTGCGCAAAACATTAAATTAAATTAAAATTGAACATCAGAGACCGATTCAAACATAATCCTTCTGTTAGACAGCATAAGGAAATTAAATCAAGAAGAAACAGTCAAAAAATTTAGAAATATTCAATATTTTAACTGAAATTTGAAAATATAGGTACCATGAACTATGAGTCAGAGAGTTAGAAATTATAAGTTAATTAATTAGTAGTTCCATAATTGTACTTGAATCTCGTCACATAAAAATATACCATGGAATATAAAATTCGGGAAAATATATATTATTAAAAAAAGCAACTGATAAACAAATAATTGGATAATTTTATCTGTTTTTCGTTTATAGGAAAAGAAAAGTAATGTTGAAATCACAAGTTTTCGCTGAAAATTTATTGATAATGTGAGTACAGAGCAAAATTTGGAGATTATTATACTTCATGTTCTATACATATAATAAACCAATAACATTTGTATATGAAAATATTTAAAAAAAACGAGTGTGTTTTAGACCACACGACTGAAGTAAAACTTCAAATTCACAAAATATGAACTTTAAAATGAATTTACAATTTTATTTACTTTAAACGTAGAATATTTAGTGTATTGAAAAATAATAATTAATAAAATTGTTCAAGAACGAAATGAAATTACAAAATAATCAAAAAATCACCGTTCGCGTAACGCTAGCAAACTCGCATATGTGTATATTTCATGCACTGGCTATGAGAGGAAGAGAGAAAGAAAATGTGCGCGCGCACTGCTCTCTCTTGCTCCTACAGTGTGATACAGACAATAGGCTTGCACTGTGTCTTAGATATACGAAACATAACTGGCTATGAGAGAAAGAAAATGTGTGCTCGCAGCTCTCTCTCTTGTCCCTACAGTAATATACGATACGTAACTCTCTCTCTTTCTGTCTTCACTAACTTATATCTCCCTCTCAACTTACGTTCGCCTCGCCCGATCACACTTTTCGTAACGCTCTCGTTACGGATTCACCAGCTTACTCCCCAAGTCAAGCGTGCATAACAAATTTTACTTCAAAAACATGACCTAAAGAGATTTTAAAAAGTTATAAAGAAGAAATGGATAAATGTTTAGACTGTAAGTTTCACTTTGTTTGTTAAAACATTTCGGAGGAAATATTAAGGCTTTCATCTTAATAGGAACTTGATTTTGAAGTTTTACTTCATTCGTATGGTCTAAAGCACACTCGTTTTTTTTTAAATAAAAGTAAATTTTTAATTCGTTGCTAGTAAAAGAACGTTTAATAAGCAATCAATATATTGCAATGTTAAAAAGTACTAAAATCGATAGACTCTATAACATTTTGGATGAAACTAATATATATTCTAAACTTATAACTTTCAATTGAAATATATTCGATTAAAGCTTTGATTATTTTATTAATCGTGGTTTTCCCTATGCTATTCGGTTGTAATCAACTTTTATTTACAATAAAAAAAAGTAACCTGCCAAACTTAGGCTTTCTATATATTTCTGATTTCTACGTTCAAAATTTTCAACGGAAAGAGTTTAATATTTATAATTACAAAAATGCAATCAGGTCTGCAGAATTTAAGTAATTGAAAAATTCTTACACAGATGTAATTACTTATAATGAGCTTTTATGACAAATTTACAAATACCCAATGACTTTTTTCTATGACGTTCTTTAGAAATTCTGGTGTTATAACTTCGTCTGAAAATAGAAAAAGAGATCGAGACTATATTAAATTTTTTCAAAACATTTAAAACTTTTGTTTTATCTCTTTAATTATAACTTATAACTTTTTTTCTAAAATTTTCTATGATTTAAAATTAAGTAGTGCCAATTTTCCCAAAAGTAGAAAAACAATTTGAAATCACACAGGTTTCAAAAATAATATTCTGACAAATTACTTCACATAAAAATTTAAATATTAAAAGGAAATAGCTTGGCACATAATATCCACAAATAAAAATGGCCCATTATAGTAAATACAGTAAGGTATTATGGAAATGTGGAACCCATTTAAACTGAATTTACGGCAGGTTTGAAAGTTTTTTTAGTAACAAATGAATTCTTATTCACTTCCAAAACTGAAGAAAAATTAATAACTTTTTTGTGCCCCCTTAAACAGATAAATGTTTTAATGACTATATCCATAACATGTGCATTTAGAATATTTTTATTATTTTTTTATTTATGTTTGTAAAATTCCGTAAATATTCTTGCCATAATTATGACTGCACCCATATAGAATAACAGAATTGCTAATTTTATCGCCTCTTAAAGCCATTATTAATTCATGTACGTTTCACGTACTACAAAACAAACGTATAACTATCACGCTCTAAGCGAAAACGTTCAGACTCTACTTCTATCACATACCGTTTATTAAGTAGTACTGACAAATAGATCATCACGCTATTGACTTTTCTTACATGTGTACTAAAATTTGTGTATAATAGGTCACAAAAGTACGGATATATTTGTGTGTATTATAGGTCACACAGACATCCAAATAATAGCATAGTTCGATGCTTAAAAATGACAACCTTGTTACAAGTTCGCATTTGTTTGCATGCTATTTGAAAGCATGTTCACTATAAAAACATTGTAGTATTTAGTATGTCTCAGTTTACGCAGGCTTATCTTTCGAAATAGATGAATTTGTGTCATTCAAACTTAAAATTAGAATTTTTTTTCACAATTAAATGAAACTACGTGATGTAGTATTATTTCTACTATCTTTAATTTCTTTACCACGACCTAGGTTTCGTTGTATTACAACATCTTCAGGTGGGATATAAGCAAAGATTTACTATCTTTGCTTATATCCCACCTACATCACGTAGTTTCATTTAATTGTGAATAATGAATTTCTACAAAATTAACGCCAAATATATTCAACAATTCAAGAATTTTTTTTGTAAACCAGCAAATCATCGACTTAACTAATGAATTTCTTAATGAAAAGAACTCGACAATATCGTCCCATTGCCCGTAACTTTAAGATATTTAGCTGTCAGCAATTCCATATCGCCCCTAAAAACGTTTTACAGAGTTGGAGTATAGGATTATAGGATTGAAAGAAATACAATCCTTCTTCTAAGAATTTTTCTTGTGAACGTTGACGACACCAAAATAAAATATTGTTCTATGAACGTGCCACATGTGACAAAGTATTTGTTCAGGTTGGTCGATAGCAGGAATTGAAACAGAAAGCTTTTTTTATAACTGGAAGTGTAGAAAAACGATATATTTGTTGATTTTGTAATCTTGATGTAGCTGGAAGTATTGAAATTGTATTAGAAAATTGACTGCTGATCGTAAGTAACATATTTGAAAAGGTCTGTTGATATTTAACTGATGCTGATTCTGACTGTATATTTATGGTTGATGATTTATTTTCCAGATCTTGTGGAGAATAAGCAACCATCACGACTTATTCCTCTACAATCTTATCATTCGCTCTGTAAAACTTTTATTAAAAGGACACAATCACCATTCTCCTGCCCAGCGTGTTCTTTATGAGTATTGTCTTAAAAGCAAGGGCATTGGGAGTGATTTATATCATATATTGTACTAAGATAAGCTACTGATATAGGATATGTGATAACGATTCGAAATTTTGACACATAAATAATGAAATTTAATTTGGAATAAATAAAAAAGAATTTCTACTAATAGCTTTTCCATACCAACTTATTATTCTTCATGTTTTATTTCAATCGAAGTTTTACAGCGTAGTTTTACGTTTAAAGTTACATTAAAATATTTGGACGTTTTTATACATGTTGATTGTTTATGCCGTAAGATTTTATATTGCATAGTTAGCGAAATCTGCGTAAAAGAATATGAATTCACTTCATTTTTTCCATAATTTCTTTGTGTACTCTTATACTTGATTAAAATTTTTAGTATATCTTTCCCTTGTTGTTATTAAAAGTTGCGACTGTGTTCTATTCTAACAATGAGATATAATAAATCTGTAATAAATAGAGAACTTAAGCTAGTATTCTTCGTCGTGAATTTGGATTTTATTGAAATGAGAACAGCTTACATTTTCATTGTAAATACTTTGATATGTAAGATTAAAATATTCCTGCATAGTGTTGAAGAAGAATAGCTTTTAGTTTAGGGCTTAGTTGAAATAAAATGTAAAACAAACTTATTTCTTTCAATATGTGCTAATCATTAAAGCTCAAAACGTCACCTGAATTGTGTGATTTAATCAACTGGACTAATCAGACGCGATGGTGCTATCAAGTCTAGTATATTCAAATTAGTATAGTACATATATAGTATAGTTCAAATTTACGACATTTTTTTCTTACGTTTTTCAGAGCAACTAATATTAAGTTGAATGTATATGGAAGTAATGTTATAAATTAAATTGCCTTTTAATAATAGTCAACTGTATCCTTGTAGGTAAAATATGAAAAACAACAATAGTTTGTAATTAAAATTCAACTAAACCATTTTGAGCTGATTGACAAAATTGCTTGTATTGATAATAACATAACGATTTCTTTGTATTATTGTTTGAATTTAACTACCATACTCGTAATATACGTGTGTGTATAATAGTGTAATGACGTAATAAATATATACCAACTTTGTTCCGAAATTAAAGTATTATTGAAAAAATTAACAATGCCGTATTTTGAAATATTATACTTTGGGACAGTACTTCTTTTACCGGTTCTGTTTTACATACACCTTTATTTTAAGTGACTTTATTTGAAGATAAGCTATTATTAGCTTTTATTAGCTATTAAACATCTGACGAAAATATGCCTAATTTACGTTGCAGAACTTTTATATAGCACAAATGCTTTATATAAAACGTTTATATAGCACAAATGCTTGATAATGACTCGGTATATTTATTTTACAATTCATTTAATTCTAGTTGGCATTTTCACGCAATAACTCAAGAATAGATTTATTGTACAATCAGTTCAGTAATTTCCTTTTTTTTATTCACGCTAAAAGACTTCGATAAAATGCTACTCCGCATATTCATACATAAAGAGTTAATTTTATCTAAAACTTTAGTGGATTTAAAGCAGATGTTTACTTTTAAAGGTTTATTGGTAAAGCGTCTTCTCAAATTGAAAAGATTCCAAAACCGGTATATTCACTTCTGAATATCAAGTTACAACAATTCAAGAGGATATAATAGATTCTTTCTTCCAATTATTTATAAATAAAATTTTTAAAAACTATACGCACGTGTAGATGGATTAATTATCTTTATCAAAATATTATAACTTCCCCCATGAAGCAAAATATCAACTATTTGAAAATGATTGTTTATATATTCGCACTTAGAAAACAAAAGGGCTTGACATAAGTACTTAGCTCCTCAAGCTTAACTTATGAGAACTCTCACTATGGTCCTCGGTTTGGTGAGAAAATGTTATTCCAAATTTCATTCCAATAATTTAACAGTTTATTAAATTATCTCAGCTATAATAGGCCCTATTAAGTTTTTCTACTCATTTGCTAAAATCCTCGTCTATTACCTCGTCCAAAAGTGGCAGACGGCAAACCATTGAAAGTGAAGGGCTCAAGTGGATCTAGAAGTCTACAACGATAAATGTCAGTACAATAAAATCTTAATCAAAAAAATATTATATGTACCAGATCTAGCAACGAATCTACTACCAATTACGTAATTAAATTTATATACACCAAAGATAAATTTGAAAATTCCGACACTGAAATCAAGGAATACTGAAATCAAGGAACAAACTAATATTTTTTTAAAACAATTGGAGAAAAGGGCTCCCGAAATCAAAATGAAAGTTTGTTCAAATTTACATTGTTAAGTATCAAAAACTCATACTGAAAAGTGGAAAACGTCAATAGGAAAAGAACAAATATCTCATCATCTAAATAAAAACAATGTGGTATATGTAAAGATGGAACAAAAAAAGACAAAGATTGTTAACTGAATAGTAAAGGAATTTCAAAAAAGAAAATTTAGTGAAAAATGGTAGTTTTCGTGTATTAGCGACTTTATAAAAGAGTAAACTGGAAAAATAATACTTTTGAGTATGAATAAAGTTCAACAACACAACGCAAGTGAAACATTACATGTAAAAAAAACTCTGAAAGAAATAATGTAAGCGACTTTGTCGAATATAAATTTACTTTATCATTAAATTAATGCATGTATCGATACTTGATATGGTATGTAAACACGTAAGTGACTTAGGAGAGAATATTTACGTTAAAGCGTCTGAAATACTGGAATGCGAATCAAATATGGTTATGTAAATTGGAAAAAAAATCATTTTGTAGATTAAAGTAAACAACTTAAACGCTGGAATGTAAAGTTTGACTCGATTTTAAACAAGTTTGACTTTTTTAGAAGTTAAGCTGATGGCTGAAATGAATGGAAACCAATAAAGTGACGTCCGCCTGAGAACGAGTTTTCATACAGAGAAACAGTGGGATCATTAATCTATGCTGCAGCTGTAAGTAGATCCGATATCATGTCCTCTGTAAGCGGAAGAAACACTTATTCACTCGGATACAACGTAAGATACGTTTTTGGAATAAAATATTAAAAGGGTTTTAAATACTTTAAAATATTTATCTGAAATAAACCAAGGGACAAGTATTGTGATGTTTGTGTAAGTTATTGTGCTTTTACATTGGCAATACTGCCTCGTTTTGTTATCTATTACGCGAGTCTATGGCCATAGAAAAGGTGTGGCGGAACGTTCTGTCCAAAAGAGTGTAATTGATTTTGTTATATATATTTTTTTCTCAATAGACTATGCATGTAAAATATTAATAATGTTTTAACTTATTCTCTTAATGTTGGTAGTACATGGTTTGAAAAGCAAGAAAGGAAAAAAGTTAGTCTAGTTCGAGAATAGCAAAAAAGCCTAATAAGTAAAAAAACGTGATAACAATGGCGAAGAATTGTGATATAAACATTTAGATATTCGACGGAGTAGATTATAGTAATTGGAAATTACGTATATTCAAATTTTTTACGGTATGAAAAGTGTACAAAATATAGTAATGAAAGCAAAAAATAGCACCGACAATGACGGCTGGGACAAATGGGACATCCAGGTGACTAATTATACAATATAAATATTTAGATATTCGACGGAGTAGATTATAGTAATTGAAAATTACGTATGTTCAAATTTTTACGGTATGAAAAGTGTTAAAAATGTAGTAATGAAAGCAAAAAATAGCACCTATAATGAGGGCTGGGGCAAACGGGATATCCAGGTGACTAACTATACAGTATGTACCATCACTATGTAAAGTATCTTCAATTACTTGTGTAATTAATAATATGTAATCCCGCAAAATATTATTTTTAATCAGTCGCCTAGCTTATAAAATAATTAAAGTGTAAATTTTATATGAAAACTTAATTATGTATAAATTAGCATCTTGAGTAAAAAACATATACGTAGTGCAACATATAACGTAGTGTAAATTTTCAACTGTCAAAATTAGTTATCATTTATCTGTTTGGAAAAACTAAAAAACAAAGTAAAATAGGTTTCGTTCTTAATGAGCTAAGCGTATTTCACTTAAATATTATAAGAGTAATAACTAGTAAATTAACGAAGTAATGTGCTTAATTCATTACATTTGCTTCCTTTTATTATTCATTCATTTACGAAGCACCTAATTCTGTTATTTTGTGACATTCATTGGAAATTAGTTAGTCCACGCGTACGCAATAAAGAAAGCTCAAATTATTTTCTTTTACTATGTATTGTACTTACCTCAATTTTAAGTTTGTTTTGGGCACCATACACCATAAATGCTTCATCAGTATTATAAATACATTCGGTATACAATAATATAATAATTAAAATATTCACTCGCACTAAAAACCGACATATTCACTAATAGAACGTATTACAAATTTAACAGAAACCACTGTATGCACCACGCTGTACAATAATACAAATCAACTGTCATTTAGCAACAATAACTATCACTTCAATAAAATTCAACCATTCTGATTGGTTGTAGATATTTGTGAGTGTTGCTATATTCAAAAAATAAATAGACCGTGCACGTTTATTGTGTAATCATAATTAAATTTAGAATGATATAGTCATTAAGAATCAAATAATAATTTATCTAAATAACAAATGAAAAATATCATATTAATAGTTATTTCGATAAGTTTTATTTTAAATTGTTTTTATTTGTTGCGTTGCAATACAAGAGTAAGGACGAATTTTGGTTATTGTACTTAAATATTCTGATTTGTGAGTCTGTTACTACAGAAAAAGTGTGGTGGAATATCTTCTGTGTGTAAATGATTTTGTCATATATTTTTATCAATAAACTATATGCGTTAAAGACTAACAATGTTTTATCTCATTATTTTAACAATTTGCAGACGCAGAATATACAAACGATATTGAAACCAGACACTCAATAACTGGATACACATTCCTCAAGACCGGAGCCGGTGTCACCTGATCTAGTCAGCGTCAACAAAATGTAATCCTGTTTACCACCAAAGCAGAATTCATGGAAGCCTGTTCGATAACGAAGAAGGAACTATCTTTGGTGATATAAATGAATTTAAATGAAAAGCTCTGTGTTTGAATATTGATAACCAAACTGCTTAGAAGTGTAATAAGAAAACTCTAAGTTTCGCAAATATGTAAACACACAGACAGAAAAATTTCATGACAATATCATAGATATGAATCATGAAAATACTGATATTCAATATGCTAATATATCTAAAAAGGCCTTTTACAAAACCATACCATGCTAAAGTTAAATACAGTTGCTTTAACTCGAGCAACTTTGTTAAATGTGTTAATTGTTATCTGTCTTAACCCTATATTTACAATGCCCTTTTTAAGATAATCTGACCTTAATAATCTATTAATACGGGGCAATCCATTAGTCTGTTAATTGTTCAAATGTATTCAACATTAAAATGATATGGTATAATATATTATCAATTATTGATTCATCAATGTTATATTAATACTTTTAGCCGTAATTAACACCGTTTATTCTGCCTATATTTATTAATATTAAAAAAAAACTATTAGTATTTTCAGTTACACCCCTGTCAATACTGTATTAATAATACATGTTCATTTACTATTGAATAGTGTCTGATGTATTACGTTTATATTTTTAATGTTAAAAAAATTGTTTAGTAATATTAAGCTGTAAATAGGTATAAAATGTAAATTCGTGCAAAATAGTAAGTTGGAAATCATATTGAGTCGAATTGGAATTTTTTGAAATAGTGAATGAGTTCCATCCAAATATTAATTCAAATAATTTAAATATTTAAAAAAACATTAGGAAACATTATCAAAGCTCTTCATTTAATGTAAAGAAAAACATAATATGTCGCTCAATGATCTAGGCATGAAATTCTTCGACAATAAATTAAGGATTAAATCTGCAAACCAAGGTGGCATTAAAAGTAACGATTTTCAGAAGTCACAGAAAACTGGAAAGTGGAAGCTATTTGCATCGCTTTGTAAACTGTTTAGTATTAAATTTAGTACAGGTTATGAATTTATCTTATTTTTTTTTAATTTTTGTTAGTATTTAATCGAGACTCGATTCTATGCAATGAGTTCGATTCTATGCAGAGGGTTGTTTTGATAGATATGTTGATTGTATCGTTCAGAATGCCGATTTCCATTGTGTACTTATGTAAAAATAAATGATTTTAGGAGGAAAAAGTTGTTATTTATATTTTATTAATGGCTAATATAAATATTTATATGTTTTTTTCACAATCATGTACTAGAGAAAAAATATTATCAACGTTCCTTCTTACAGTTACCGCTTACTCGACCAAACATGACTTACAATTATCATTTCTACTTTTAATGAGATGTTTTGTTACCATACAATTTTAAAATTATATGGTATAGTGATTACAAGTTTTGAAACAAAAACAAATAATAATGAACATTTTTCAGTTAATACACTCAATTATTTGATTAGTGGGTCTTTCCAATTTGTTGTGTCTCCCGTCTAATTTTCTCTTAATTATTAATTAGAATAATAGTCACAACACATAGTACAGTACCATTCTCATCCATTCTAGTCACAATCTCTTAATGTCATTCTTGCAAAATTGTCCTTGCCTTTTGTTCTCTTCTTCTTTCTTAGTTCATTTTTCACCGCCCTTTGATACTATTGCCCTTTCTTCTACTCTTTAATTTGATGATATTTCCTCCCTTTTTTTATTTTTTGCCCCTTTTCCATTAAGTCTACTTTTAATGGGGGTATCACTGGTATTTGGTGCATCGTTTATTTACTACTAACAATCGAGTGGATAGCAAGGAAATGTAGGCTTTTCAGAAATTTTAGGATTCATTTCTTAAACAATTTCCTCACTCGTAATTTGTTAAGATTTGTATATTGTTTAGGGTTCCTGGAAAAAAAGTACCTGTACTAAATGACCGATGGATCATTACTAATATGCATTAACTGAGGTTAACCTTCTAGTTATGGCTGACCAATGACGAAAGATGATGCAGTCTTCAGTAGTAAACACTTTTTGATCATAGGGCTAAATTGCATTTATTTTTCAACACGTCCAGGATGTTAATGAATGCTAATAGCAATGGTCAAACATATTTGACCATCACTTGAACTTTCCACACCATTAAAGTTTTCCCGGGATTATTCCGAAGTCAGTTGTCTTAAGCTTTTGCACAGTATGTCATGAAGGAACCGTTAATACCTACCTCAAGTGACTAAAATCGGTGAGTGCAATGCAGAGGCAACGGCAGCATAACAACTGAATTTTCTTCAACTACCTTGATTCGGTGTAGGATGCGTGATTATCTAAGAAAAAAAATATTGGTTCTGAAGCCATGAGCCTTAGTGTATTATGGTGTAAATTTCGAATATAAATGGATTATCCATTTATATTCGAAATTTCATATTTATGGAAGTTGTCGTGAATTAAAAGTACTTTAAATTTCAGTGATGAAAACATAACGGTTATTGAAATTCTAAATTCCGGTGACACGGCTGCTACTTACCTTTTACTGCAATAATTTTCTTCGACTTTAGCATGATTTAAACTCTTGTTTCTTCTGAATTTCCTATATATGCGGAAGGTAACTTTACTCCATGGGCATATTGCCAGGTTTTGCAAAAATTTGTTTAGGTTTGTCTGTCAATCAGCTCGCGTTTTTCGCCTCCATTTTTCTTATCAAAAATGGCTTATCAATGATTAATTATAGGATGTGAAATCTTAACACACATTGATATGCAAGACCTTTCATTTCTCCTGGTAGAAGGTCAAAATCAATAGGTGCACAGCTTAAGAGATATATTTTGTTTTTGATAACTGTTAACCACGTTTATATACTATCCAGCCGTAAGTACTCTTCTTGTTTTTGTGTAACATATGTCTGTATATTCTCTTCTTATTAAATAAAGAAATCAGGTTATAATTTGATTAGATTGACTTTGGTTGTATTGCAATACAAGAGGAACACTCAAGAGGAGAGAACTGTCTACCTAATTCTAAAATACAGCGTTAATTGTAATGAACTGTTTAATATCTAAAAGAATTCTCATCGTTTAAGAAAGACCACTTGTATTGATAGATTTATAAATGAATAAAAAGTAAACAAAAAATGTAAGTACGAAAATATTAATCTTTTAATATGCATAATATTATCTATCATAATGAGAAATCTGGAAGAATATTTTTTTTTTATTTTTATAACAGAAATCTAAAAATATAGTGGTTATTAACACTATTAACTAACAATATATAACCCCATAAGGGACACAACACGAAATTTGAGAATTTGAACAAAAATGTATTTTCCGTGCTTGTGACGCATACTATAACGCTATTTAGTCGTTCAATTTCATAAATTTTTGTGTAGTAATACAGCATATTAAACGATATAATAATACAAATACGGTGAAACAATAACTTCTATAATAATTTACCAGGAGCAGGAAGACACACTTATGTTTTCAGGAATTTGGAGCTCGAATGACTTAATCAATACATAAATGATGTATTAAAAGACACTTTCGGAAGGGGAAGCCACATTTTGTTCATGTGTATCCGATTTAATGAATTAAATTTTCATCATTAAAATTACTGTAAAGAAACGATATAGAAATAATCACTCTAGTTTTACAGCGTATCGATAAGAAAGCATATTAATTACCCTTGCATGATTTATAGCTGTTTACCCTTCCATGACATATCGTCGGAACCTATTGATGTCAATCTGCAACTCACCTATTTTTTCAACATTATACAGGTTAATAAAAACAATTTTTTTGTACAAGGTTGGTGTTGAGAATATCTTCGAAAATTAAGAATTACTTATCTTACAAAATTTCTTTTAATATGTCTATCCCTTTTGCAAAGTTTTATTTAGCGGTCAATCGGAACTTTTTTGTATCATTCTAGCAAATTTTTGATAAATATTTTCCGGGCCAAGGTAGAATATATCTAAGGCAGTGATTGATGACAACTTGAAGTCTATATATCTCAATAATTGCGTCAATTTGAAGGTAGAATTAAAATCTTACTTTAATTAACTCTTAATTTAAGAACTAACTATATTTTTACTCCACTCACAGTGATAAGTTAGTTCTGGCTAGTAAATATCCAAAAAGTGATGAAACTATAAATGAAAAAAATATATCACGTCTTTGTCGGGGATAATTGTAATAAGTTATTATTCCGTATATTGTAATTTTTGGAAATACTTTTTTGCTTTTAGGCGATAAATCACAACACCGCTATCTTATTAACTAATAGAATATAACTAAAAACTCTTTTGCCGTATATCCACTCTGTCTATTTGGAGCTCACGTGCTTACCAAAGTCAATACTCTCTTAACAATGATTGTAAATTGTAAAAAGAGGACATTTAAATAATTATTTAGGTTTGTATGTTTAATCTGTACTGATTCTCAAGACTCATGAGAAAACACAAATTTGTCAAAAATTGTTCAAACCTTATTTATTTCAATTAATTAATTGGCTAGACTGATCCCAAAAAACATTTTGCAATATTTTTATCGGAGACAACGGAGACAAAAAACTGAAGTAGTAACAAAAAAATACTGCTTCCATCGACATTCTTCCACTTTGTACTCTTTTTTGTGTTACATCTTTGAAGTGGTTTTCGTCTCGTCGAGCTGTTCCAAATCTTCAAAATTATTGTCTTCAACCATCGAATCAGTTTTGTTTTGCCAAGTTTTAAAAATTTATTTTTCTCCCATAATATATGAGACCTAAGAATACATCTCCATCCATCATCCTAAGAATCTCTAAATAGTAACTTATAATGACACAAGTAATATTGTTAACCCTAACTATTATTAAATTTCTTGGTCAAGAACAAAATATTAGGTCACATAGAACTTATTCGTGGAATATGTTCAATTGTTGTTTCAAAATGTTTATGGAAAATCTTTTGGTGATCCCTTCCATCTTTGGGATTAAAATTCAGCAGCATTTTTAGTCCAGCTGGATTTAATATAATTTCAGCTAGATCTAGCAATGTTATCGCTTTTTTAAAGAAATGGTTTTAATTAAAAAATAAATATATTTTCCCTGTTAGTTTCAAAACGTTTATTATTTCGATTGGTCACTTTCAATACAAATCAGTAGATTTTGTTACACATTTAGATAGTAAATTTAATTTCGGTTAAGTTTTGCACTTGAGATAATGAACTTTAAAGATTTATTTAGCATCATAATTATATAAAGGTAATGTAATCTATAAACTATATAATATCAAACGTAATTATATTAATTCACTTGTATAGATATAATTTATATTATAATAATACAGGAAAGGATAATCAGTGGCAATCAGCCTTACTAGTTTTTTAGTCTTTGGTTCTACATTTTAATTTTCAGTATTGGTAAAGTAATAAGTAATTAGTAGCATAGTTTTTTTATCACAATCATGAATAATTCATCTTATAAATATTAAACAATTATTATTTTATAAATATTAATTTAACTGACTAGGTAGACTAAGAAGGCTCAGTTTCTCATCTCACTAATTTTCCCAACGAATTGTTTAGCCTAGCCTACTAACCATTTATAATGTAAGTCATAAACTCTTGTTTATTAAAAGTAGAGAAGAGGAGAAGTTTAAAAATATTAGTCTTATCTTGAAATAAAATATAATATTTTGAATCCTCTGGAAGTAGGATCTTGTGCAACAAATGGTACTTATGGTGTTATCTCCCAACCTACTTATCAATGAACTGCTTATATACCCAGCGGTAGAGAAGACTCTTTCTGCCTCTACGCTGGTTGGTTTCAGAGTCATCAAATAATCATGGATTAAAATTAGGGTTTCCCCTCGAATTCCCTCACTTTAATAAACAGTAATTTCCTTTTTAATATCTTATAATAATCCTCCTCCGTTTTTATTTCCTTCCGTTTCACGAAATTTTCTTTCTCGCGCTTAATAGAATCTCCAGTTCCTGTTCCAGTGTGAAATTCTGGGAATCAGAGTTATCCGGACCATCATTTTCTACTTCCATTTCTATTTCCACTGCTGCCGGTTTCACTGCATGCGTATCTACACGATTCAGCATATTTTTCGAGTTCTGGTGCATTTCATGTTTTTTCGGCATTGTGAAAGTATAATCATACTTTTAACTTTTTATTCACATTTCTTCGGGTTATGTAGGTAAATCAACGTCCCTGTAACCTCGGTACGACGCCGTTCTCCGATTTTTTTGCAGATTGCCGTAGAAAGCTCAGCACTCAAGAATGTGTCCTGGCTTTTTAGCTAAGACAAATTTTACGATAGTGTCAGCAGTAATCCAACTCGACTCTCTTCTACATAGAGCTTCTACGGCCAGTTTGAGCGGTAAAAACTGGTCAACAACTTATTATTTAACGACAATTCATTAGGGAGAATTTAGTGTCGAAATCAGTGTCTATTAAGGCTTTATCGATGCAAACTTTTAGACTGTAGAAACGTTCCAATGTGCTGAGAAACTGGTCAATTCTTGCCCTTTGCTTCCTTCACATGTTTTTGTAAAAACATATTTTAATAGGTGATTTTTTTAAAAGTTTTCGCATTTTAAGCAGTTCGCTGTAACGCGGAATCACTTCAGGTTCAGCAGCCGGTGTTTGTTCTATTACTACTTCTAAGCCTTCGTTGGCGTCGGTGTCTTCGTCACAATGTTCGACACTTTCGTCTATTTATGTCAGTTCTACATCCCTCTGAGCTTTCTTTTTATAAAGAATGGCTACCAAAGCTAACTGTATACCATGTACAAAACAGTGTTGCTCCATCAGCAGTGATACCAATGATACCAAATACAAATGTTTTTCACAGCTTATACACTAATTCTTTTAATCAATGCAATGTTCGGCAGTAGGGGATCCATAAATTCTGATCAGGCTAAGATTAAAATGAGTCTCTTTGCGATTTTTAATATCTGTGGTTTTTTATGTCCTCTTATCAAAGCTTAACGAAAATCTTAGTCCCTTTTTTTTAAATTTGCAAATTCCTTTATTATATGAGCTCGATATGATTCGCATAATTGGTAATCATAAACCTTATGGTGCTTAAAACGGGAAATTTACAAAATAAACTCGGTGTAAACCCATTGTTGCACACCATCCTGGTAACCATGGCTTCCATTGAATTTTCTTTTGCAAAATAGGCAAAATAATCTTCTTAGCTATTTTGTTCGGTATATCGACTACTTCCTGATCACCGTCATTTTTAATGTGGTTACTATGACGGCGAGAACTATCATATCTATATTATGAAATAGTAATAGGCTGTTTTCAGGAGTAAGATTGACGCAGTATATCTTTAGTAGACGTCCCTTTAAGCCTGCTGTTGAACGATTACTGATCAGCCTTTTTGAACATAATAAATATTTGCACTTCGATCTTTATCCAATATTTTAAAATAGCCCCACAAGATTTTTTTATCATCAACCTTACCACATTTCTTTCCCAGAAATAGCTTTGAAAGAGATATTATTCATTATTTTGTACGAATACAAATTGCGAAGTTATAAGCTTATTATAGTATATATATATATATATTGGGAACAACTATATTAACTGAACTGGTTTAAAATCTGAAAAATAGAAACTAGAAATATTTTATTCATAAATATCATTTTTATACTATAAAACAAAGCCGCTATTTCTGCCTGTCCCTCTGTTACAAAATATATAATCGTTCATCTAAACTAACCATGCAATAGATTTTAATTCGGTTTTTACCTTAAGTTGAAATATTTCTTTTGAAAGATTTATATGTATAACTAGTGTATAATTATATCGATATCATTAAAAAACCAAGACAGTATAGAAAATATGAAGATTTTGTAATTGTAATCAAGTCGTAAAAAAGAAAGTTCTATGGCACTTAAGCAGACTTAAATACTTTACATCGAATCAATGTACTATATACAAAATTGTAGATCATCATAACATAGAAAGTCAGCTATAGCATGTGTTTATCTTCCAAGGATGAATCATAATAGTAACCTTTTTTTTCTCAAAATTGAATAAATAAATGATGAGTTATTTGTGAAGCTATTTTAGACGACATAGTATTAGTCCTTACCTAATTACAAATGCCAGTTTACTTAAGCAACAAATGTAGAAAGAAATTTTCCTATCGTAGTCGCATATTTATTATGTTTTATAATAAATATGCGACGATTAAATTATTTATTTATAATATAACATATATAAATAAATAAAAAATCAGTCATGTTACTTACAATTTTCCCAACAAATAACACGGGTCACAACGGAGGGAAGCAGATACTAATTTAGTGCGAAATCACTTTATCTAGCGAGAGTGTTAATTAAACTGGCGATCAAATAAACAGCAGAGGTCAATGGACGGGGATGAATGCGGTATAGAGTGTGGGTATTGCGTGAGCCGCAAGTACGACAGAATGACATTGTCGCTCCCGCCGAGCAGTATGTGCAACTAGCAACGCGGCAATGTTTGTGACATAGACTTTTTATTATTTGGAGAATTAATTACTTGCAAATTCGTAGCGCTGGATTCAGCAGGTCAAATAAAGCACTGGATCCAGCTGAATTGCTGGATAACGAATCCAGCAATTGCGATCCCGAGTGACTATGTCTCCATCCCCAAAGAACAATACGACAGGTCGAATGACTAGTGAATGTGAAAATATTTATGGGCATTTTTCTAGATACACTCAAATTTTCTCATAAATATTTTTTCAAAAGAAATATGAAGAAGCCTTTTTATACTTGTGCAAATTTCGTTATCAAAATCCGTTAGAGAATTTAATTTTGTGAAGTTTTTATTTTTGCTTTTATTTGACACTTCTTTTTTACAACGAAGAAAAATCTCAGATATCAAATTACGTAATCACCTTATGAACTATTATAAAACTATAGGCGTAATTAACTTATAAAAATGCATGATGTATCCTATCATATGATGTCAAAGCTAATATTCGGTTTTCCACTGGTAGGTTTATAATTAACTGTTTTCACAACTTTTCAAAAAGCTCTGTCTTTTTCTGATATCTTTACTTATTTTAGAGTATATTACATTACTTCTTAATAATAAAATGCTTCAATATATTTGTAAATGCCCTCAGAAAATGGAACGGAATAATATCGAAATCCATAATTTTGAACCGCCCCACTCCCTGAAAACATTTCATTTGTCTCGTTATTTGTCTACGTAAACCCTCTCCACGCCAACGGCACAACTAATCTATAGGAGTAAGAGGACCGTAAACGATAAGAAACGTTTTTACGAGCAGTTGGAATCGTTTAACTGTCTTGATAAATCGAGGTTTACTCTTCCGGGTGCGCATAAAGGGAATTTCGTCACGTTGTTTACAAAGAAGCGGAAGGGGAAGCGATTTTCCGTCTTGAAAATATTTCAGGTTGACTTCCGGTGCGACATTTTCCGAATACCTGTCGTTTTGTTTTATTATGTTTTAAGCGACTTCAAAAGGGGACAGATTTTCAATGCGCCTAGTAAATAACAATTTTATATTTATTCGAATACAAATTACAGGCAATTTTATCTTCAATTGCATTGCTTTTGGTAAAGGTTATCTTCATACCAACTTTATGAGATGTATGTGTATCAAAGAATCGACAGAAATTAATATTAAACCCTCTATATATAAGATGTGTGAAGTACCGCAATGTCACAATTAAATGTCTACCTAAATTAATTATTATAAATTTGTATGTATAAAATTCAAAACGTATCAATGAATATTTCAAATTCTAATATTCTGCGGGAACTAAAAGTATTTATCTAACAGAATATTTTCTTATTAAAAGTGACTCTAAATGCAAAAGAAAAAGCATTGTCGTATGCTTATCCGTTACGTATTAAAAATATAGAAGACAGGGACAAACAGAAAAACCAGTTCCTAATCAAGTAATGGCATAATTGTTATTCATTTTTTAATTTTATATGTCCGATTAGGTAAGTCCAAACACTATTCTTTTTTTAATAAGTAATAAAATAAAGATCCAAATAGGATCAAATATTTATCGTCGAAATGAAAAAATAATATTAGTATTACTTAAAATGATTACTATCGGTAATAACAATTCATGCAACTTAAGCATTTTTTTAAACTAGATACAACAAAATTATAAAAAAAAGAAAGGTAATAATAGAGGAGGGAAATTAAAGAAGTATAATTTCGAAAAAAAAACAATTAGGAGACCTAATTAAAGAGAAATTATTTAGAGAGGTGAAATCATATATCTAGATTTTAGCCCATTCTACATTCTCGTAGCTATTACAGTGAATGTACAATAGTAAAATGTTATATGTTGCAGTGAAAGATACTCTAACTTCTGCGTTTTTAATTGTATGATAGATTTACTCTTTTTATTCCGGATACACTTTGACTTTCCGAAAATTACATTACGCCTTCTTTTAAACTTCTACTTTTTTGCCAACACCGTATTCTGTACAGAATTTCTTTGGTTATCATTTTAATAACTTCTTTACCAAAAATCACGATATCCAATTGCCCTTGTTCATTGCAAATCGTGGTTGAAATGGGTCGTACGTTGGTAATATACTTTTTGAGTGGTAAATGTGTTGTCGAATTTAAGTAACGTAACTTCCGGTTTCGTTATCATCGCAGGACAGTATTAGTTCATTCAGTTCCCGGAGCGTTTGCCACTTTCAGTGATATTGACTGTTTGTATATGAAAGAAACTTTTTTCTTACTCATTTCTTCAAATACATTTCGGTTATTGTGAAAACATTTGTACATATGAACGAACAGGTGTCATCAAAGTTATGAAGTTTTGCAAATATGCCCCCTTAAATATGAATCATTAAAATCATCCCTATATTTCAAATAGAAACTTATTTACATTTTGGCATTCCAGTTCCCTACCCCAATTATTTTCAGGTGACTGTCAAGCGTATAGTTTAAATCAATATATTATAATACAGTCATATACAGTTACAAGTTTTAACATCAATCTGGACAATAACTTTTTCGACTCCGAGGTGGAAAACCTGTCAAAAGGTTCTCTTGCCTTTGACATTTGAACTTCTAGTCACGGTTACTTGACACTTGCATATATTCGTAACCTCTTTGTTATTTCATAAGATATTATTTATTTCCCGCTATTTTATTAAGTTACTATTAAAGAACACAGCGAGAAACTTAAGCAAAATTGCACACACATCAATGCACATTCTAGCAAACAATCAGACGTGCAAGAACAAACAGGCAATAAACTCTCAAATGAATATATAACGTGCGTCGCATTTACTCGGCACCATGCTTCATACCATCGTAAAAATATCGGCTCACCTCGCTACTTATCTCAACGCACTTCAGGTTAAACCATCGTTAATATAATGGTGCCCAAAAAAAACATAATTTAACGGTGACGAACAAAAAATCATTTAACGGTGCCAGAATCTCCTCGATTTATTTATGCATAATCAAATAAATTTTAATTTTTCAATATATTCAAAGATATATTTTACCTTTATCCTTATAAATATGTATAAAATCTTATTTGTAAGCCAGCATTACATAATTTTTTTATATCATAATCACATTCCATGAAAAAAAAAACATTCTAAGTGTGAAATAGGGTTCCGTAAACATTCTAAGTGTGAAATAGGGTTCCGTAAACATTCTAAGTGTGAAATAGGGTTCCGTAAACATTCTAAGTGTGAAATAGGGTTCCGTAAACATTCTAAGTGTGAAATAGGGTTCCGTAAACATTCTAAGTGTGAAATAGGGTTCCGTAAACATTCTAAGTGTGAAGTAATTGTAATTGTAAGTTCTAATTAAATAAAAGCAGGCTTAATGCTTTAAAAAATGGTTAAAGAACATGCACTGGCCACCCCATACATGTGTGTACAATAGTTTTTTTATATTTTGCAAAATATTAATTGAGATCACCAGATGCATCTACTAGCAAGCGTGAAACTTCATACCCACAGGTCTAAAATCATTGCTCGGACTGACGGGCGGTCGGAAAACAACGAAATCACAAAGATTTATAGTTTTGCTTTAAAATTCTAGAAATTATATAATTACTTTGATGGAAAAATTAAAGATATCATAAGAAAAAATTAAAATAATTAATTATTCTTAAAGGTGCGTATGATTAAACCTTTTTTTGAATCACTTTTTTAAATCATTTTGTCCTCCGCTCCGTAGAAAATCATTTATCGAATCCATGCACAATCGTTCAGTCCTAGATATATGCGTGCTTGCTCTCTATGAGTCTTTGAGCAGACACTCTCAGAAAATATATTTAAATTTACGACAACAACGATTTACGAGAAACAAGGAAGAGTTTATACAATTTATTAATAAATCACGTTGGGCAATTTACTTGGATATTTTAAGTTTTCATTTTTTACTCATAATGTACATTTACTTAAAAAAGAATAATAGAATTTTAATTATAACAAAACTTACATTGCTAAAAATTTCTTATCTGCTAAAATCATCTTAGTAACCCATAACGCAGTAGATACGACTCTAGCCCCCGTCTGGAAGGCTACGTATTCGATTCCTGGCCAGATGTTTAAAGATTCATAAATTATTTTTCTAAATGTTAATTATAGTCAAGAAACCGTGAGGTGGCCGGGAGCCGAAATGCGGCTGTGTATATTATATATATATATATATATATATATATATATATATATATATATATATATATATATTTATATACACACACACACACGGTAATAAGTGTCGAGAAAAATAGTACTTTTTTCACAAAATTTTAAATAATATTTATAACTATTTCTCATCTTTTTCGTACACACGATACTTATGCATATTGTTCAATGCCACTCGAGGGAATAACCCGCGAACAGAACGAACAAAGACAACGCAACTGCCGATAAACACCGCACTCTGGGTAAGCACGGACACCGCGTACACACAAACACACACACGCGCACACGCGCACGCGCTCGCACGCACGCGCATATGCTCGCACGCACGCACGCACGCACGCACACCCACACATATATATTATGTATGTACGTATATATTCACAGTATATGAGGCATTTTAATGTTGTCAAAAAAACGCGGTATGTGCAGCATAGTATAGTAAGCGGGAAATAATACAAGCGTTATTCTAAAAAAACATACATCTACGTGTGTAGCTTCGTCAAATAATTTAACATGTCATATATTAATGTCAATGACTGGAAAATATTATGTTTATCTCATCTCAAAATCTTATTAATTTTTACACCACTTGTATAACCTGTTTTTAAAGCTTATAAAAATGACAAGTCTGAGTTCATACTCGGACCGAGTAGAGTGCTTACGTTTTTAATGAAAAAACGCCCTCAACAGAAAAAACAACATTAATAAGTATATATAAATACATACAACAGATACCCAAGGAAAAATATATTAATGAAAAATAGGAGCCGGAACATACTGATGAAATCACCGGGGTTGTTCTTTGCACATTATACAGACACGATAAAGATCAGTTCGAACTACAGAAAAGGGGTACAATTTTTGTAAATTAAGGAAGCAAAGCGAACGATTTATTATTCAAATAAGACTTTAGTCAGTGGAAATCGCATGAAAAGTACTATACGGTACGACACCTTCACACATTCGTCACGGTAGGATTTTTATGGAAAGGTTATCAATTGATTTAAAGGCTCCTTCAGGAAAAGGAAAATATCTGACCATAAAAAAAATGCCCGTGTACAGCACTTTAAACGGGTATTTGACCTTCAGATCTGTCGATTTAACCCAGTCTGGGAAAAATCAACCCCTTCATGTCGTCAGCCAGCGAAGAGGCGGCAAAAACCCAGACCCTCGCTTGGCCCAACGGGCGGCATCGAGTCCGCCCGCCCAACCACAGCCTAGTTAGGCCGGCCTAAGGCCCACTCGGAATATTCATTCATTGTGATGTGATTCTTGCACTTTGGTGTTTTTTTTTCTGTGAAATGTTAATGTCTCTTGAGTTTTTTTATATAATAATATGTATTTTATGCTTGAGAATCATTGGGATGTGATTGTTGCAGTGTAGTATGTTTTTTTCTGTGAAGTATTAATCTATTTTGTGTATTTTTATATATTAGTATTTTATGACGTTTTGTGTATTTTGTGTTATTTTCTTATAAAATAATATTCTAAGAAAATTATTCCAATAATTACTCAAAAATCATTACCAATATATTTCGAAAGTAACATATTTCTTGTTAATATGCTAGATAAAGGTTGATTATAGTTGATGAAAGTTATACAAACATATCTTAGTAGTAAAGAATGGCTCAGTAACAACTTTTTAAACCTGCCAGCATTTTAAGACTGCCAATCTCAAGCCTGGAAAAAGCCTGAACGGTCGAATTGGTTTCTTTATAAACATTATCTTTTGAAATGGAATGTAGTATGGTTTAGGTAAAGTCGATAACATATTAGTGATTACAATGCCAGTTTGCCAGGGTAATATTGCATCCAAACGTCATGCGTGAATTTAATGGCTTTTTTAAAACAATTCATAGATTAATCAGTCAAATGGTGGCAGTCTTTGTTAAACACAAGGAGAAAATGATAACAAGACAAACCCATTTCTTTGTACAAAATTGGACTATCCAAATGAACATTGAAAGAATAAATGACTAATATTATCAACTGTTTCTATTGGGTACGTTTACGTGTTTTCTCAAAAATTTCACTATAAAATCTTCATTTCAAGCCGCGGTAATACGAGTTCCGTGCTCAGCTGATATCAGCGTTCCAACTTGCCATAACTCGTATTTTAATGTCACCAGATCAGATTTTTGACCACGACTCGTTTTATGTGCAAATATACATGTTGAAATATGCAAAATGATGATTATTCATGCATATTTGTATGGTATCGTAGAACGTACTTACAATTGTAAAATTAGAAGGCAGTTCCGTAAATATAACAGTTCAACATATTTAAAAACTCAAATACGCAAAAATGTTCATGCTCAAGTATTGGTCTATCGATGTAATTTTACGAATATTCCTGATGTACCCATCAATTTAACAAAAACAATATCGGTGACTGGCAGATGACAGAGGATGAGTTTGTGTATATAACTACGTAGTAGTTACCAGTATACTGTTATTTCTGCTTGTGTAATACAAATCTTATTACTAACTGTATGGTATTGTGTAATACAAAATCTTATTACTAACTGTATGATATTGCATGTTATTGTGTAATAAAAAATCTTATTACTAACAGTATGATATTGCATGTTATTATGTAATACAAAATCGTATTACTAACTGTATGATATTGCATGTTATTGTGTAATACAAAATCTTATTACTAACTGTATGATATTGCATGTTATTGGGTAATAAAAAATCTTATTACTAATTGTATGATATTGCATGTTATTGTGTAATACAAAATCTTATTACTAACTGTATGATATTGCATGTTATTGTGTAATAAAAAATCTTATTACTAACAGTATGATATTGCATGTTATTGTGTAATACAAAATCGTATTACTAACTGTATGATATTGCATGTTATTCTGTAATACAAAATCTTATTACTAACTGTATGATATTGCATGTTATTGTGTAATAAAAAATCTTATTACTAACAGTATGATATTGCATGTTATTGTGTAATACAAAATCGTATTACTAACTGTATGATATTGCATGTTATTCTGTAATACAAAATCTTATTACTAACTGTATGATATTGCATGTTATTGTGTAATAAAAAATCTTATTACTAACAGTATGATATTGCATGTTATTGTGTAATACAAAATCGTATTACTAACTGTATGATATTGCATGTTATTGTGTAATACAAAATCTTACTACTAACTGTATGATATTGCATGTTATTGGGTAATAAAAAATCTTATTACTAATTGTATGATATTGCATGTTATTGTGTAATACAAAATCTTATTAATAACTGTATGATATTGCATGTTATTGTGTAATGCAAAATCTTATTACTAACTGTATGATATTGCATGTTATTGTGTAATACAAAATCTTATTACTAACTGTATGATATTGCATGTTATTGTGTAATACAAAATCTTATTACTAATTGTATGATATTGCATGTTATTGTGTAATACAAAATCTTATTAATAACTGTATGATATTGCATGTTATTGTGTAATACAAAATCTTATTACTAACTGTATGATATTGCATGTTATTGTGTAATACAAAATCTTATTACTAACTGTATGATATTGCATGTTATTGTGTAATAAAAAATCTTATTACTAACAGTATGATATTGCATGTTATTGTGTAATACAAAATCGTATTACTAACTGTATGATATTGCATGTTATTGTGTAATACAAAATCTTACTACTAACTGTATGATATTGCATGTTATTGGGTAATAAAAAATCTTATTACTAATTGTATGATATTGCATGTTATTGTGTAATACAAAATCTTATTAATAACTGTATGATATTGCATGTTATTGTGTAATGCAAAATCTTATTACTAACTGTATGATATTGCATGTTATTGTGTAATACAAAATCTTATTACTAACTGTATGATATTGCATGTTATTGTGTAATACAAAATCTTATTACTAATTGTATGATATTGCATGTTATTGTGTAATACAAAATCTTATTAATAACTGTATGATATTGCATGTTATTGTGTAATACAAAATCTTATTACTAACTGTATGATATTGCATGTTATTGTGTAATACAAAATCTTATTACTAACTGTATGATATTGCATGTTATTGTGTAATAAAAAATCTTATTACTAACAGTATGATATTGCATGTTATTGTGTAATACAAAATCGTATAACTAACTGTATGTTATTGCACGTTATTGTGTAATAACAAATCTTATTACTAACAGTATGATATTGCATGTTATTGTGTAATACAAAATCTTATTACTAACTGCATGATATTGCATGTTATTGTGTTATACAAAATCTTATTACTAACTGTATGATATTGCATGTTATTGTGTAATACAAAATCTTATTACTAACTGTATGACATTGCATGTTATTGTGTAATACAAAATCTTATTACTAACTGTATGATATTGCATGTTATTGTGTAATACAAAATCTTATTACTAACTGTATGATATTAAATAATCATCGTAAAAGTTTTCAGTCTAGGCAGTTCCTATAAATGTCGGCTTGGAAAATACTTAAATCACTTTACTCACACTATTTCGTTTTCTATCCACGAGTTTCATTTTTTTTAAATTGCATTTTGTAATAATATTTTTTTATTTCTTTAGGAGATAGTTCAAAGTAAATGTCAACACATCGCACGATGTAATTAATTAAAGTGTACTTTATCCATCAATTAAGACCTTCTTAGGTGCTAAATAACGTTCTTAGATGCCAAAAGCCTTTATCATCATCAGTTTCTCGTTTCCTTTCATAATATGAAACTAGATTTAAGCTGTAGTTTTTAGTTGCATTTCTTTAAGAAATCATTTTTTTAATTTCTATTGATGTTTTTCTATTAACTATTGATATTTTTCAAATTTAAAAATTTAAATGTAATCGGATAATCATCTCAAAATGTTATCCATACAATAACAATGTTTCGATAGATTGTAATGTTTCAATCAACTTCTATTTTAATAATTATACAAAAATATATGTTATTAAAGGTAAAACCGTTTAACACTAACAAACCAAAAAACACATAAAATTGTTAATTTTTCATTTTCCAAAACCCATAAAGACTTGACAAAATTTGGAAGAAGGTGGAATGATAACATGCTTGCATGTTATCATGAAATTCGAAACGATATTCGCTACCTATCTCTTTCGGAATCTCGTTGTTCTTACTTCTTGTTTTAAAATCATTACCTGTGTTTAATCCTGTTACAAACTTCCTATGCAGTTCTTGAGAAAAACTTTTGATCAAAGTATATACCTAAACGTCACACGAAATCCTCAGAAGTTAACATAAACTTCGAAATACATTGAAAATTCAAAAATAAGAAAATCATACTGGCAAAATTATATTTTTTGTTTTCCAATATGCGTAGAAGAAATATTTGATATTATTCAGTTTTTTTAAAGCTTAGGAAAGAAAAGAAAGTTTAAAAAATAACAGGGTCAACAAAAAAACGTATAATATGTTTTTTTTAATGATAGATATTCAGAAATAACGAAGCAAAATACGAAAAAAATATTAAAAACTAGAGCGTCAATGTAGAAAAAGGATATTAAAAACAGCGTGTATGTTTTTATGTTAAGAACATACATAGGTTTCGTTGCATTACAACATCTTCAGGCGGGCTATTTGCAAGATATTCTTTGCTAATAGCCCACCTGAAGATGTTACAATACAACGAAACCTTGGTCGTGGTAAAGAACTTAAAGAAAGTAGAAATAATATTACATCACGTAGTTTCATTTAATTGTGAATAATGAATTTTTACAAAATTAACGCCAAATATATTCAATATTTAGAACCTACGTTAAAGATCAATGAAAAGCATAATTTTAGAAAAATTATAACATGTCAATTTATTGTAATGTGTTTAAACCAAGAGATTAAAGAAATATGGATAATATAAACCAAAGAATGGTGAAGTGTTAATGAATAATAAAAGTTAACCAATTTTGATTTTAACGTCCTTTTTGTGAAGTTCGTTGGAAATTAAGGCTCTTTCTTAATAAATAAACTATGTTACATATACATAATATGCTAATGGCTTAGTTGCAGTAAACTATCACAGGGTCTAATTAATTTTTTTACTATCCTTTTTTTTTTGCTATCTTTTGCCAACTCAAGACAGGGGCTAATGTTTAAAGTGAGTGGAATTCTGTTATAAAAAGAGGACATTATTATCTTTAAATTATGACAAACCATGTGTGTAAATTATATTATTAAACGATTAAAATATTAGTTTCGTCAGTAACTTTAAAAAAAGTTCCTACATTGAACTTAAAACTCAGAGTGTTAATACAGACAAGAATTCCATAAAAATATAAAATTTACATCGTAACGTAAATCATTCCATGGTTTAAAGTAATCACAGAGAAATAAGAGCAGTGCATAACGGGAGATAATTTATATATTTTTACAATTATTATTCATGCAAAATATTACATCGGCATTGAACATGAGTACTTTTCAGCAACCTAATTAATACCATTAACAGAATATATTTAGTACGTTGAATAAATTACATTACGAAAATTTTCAAGTAATATATGATTGTATACAGCAATAAAATTATCTGGAAATTAATGTAATAAATAATTTGTATTAAATTAGTATTCAATACAGAGTTCCAAATTATATTTAAACATTTTTAATTTAAACTTATCATTACAGGATAGGTTTAGTACATTGGAGTAATTTCGAATAACCGTTAATTATAAAAATATGCAAACAAGAGTAGACGAGAAGTAACATTGCTTCTAAGTTGATTCATCTTTTCGCCACATTTTTTTACCTTTTGTTGGTACACGCAACCATTTTCCGACAAAAATAAATATATTTCATAAATGGGAAGCGTTTTGTCTCGGCTTGACCGACATTAAAATTCAATTAGATGTGACGTGCGTTCGTTTACAAAAATTGACAAACTCTACACACGAAGTATGGGCGTATATCTTCTCTTCAGATTTTTAATTTCATCTTCTAGCCACATTTTATGAAATTACTTGACATAAAAGTTTTGTCTTCCGTGTAGGAAAAAGTAAAAGGTTATTTAAAAAAGTGTTTTTCAGCTATTTATTATTGCATCTCTTTATATATTAAGAAAACCTTTATTTCTTAATTTGTTATATTCATTGACCAAAGCCATTTATTACCTTTCCACTGTGTACTTTTCCAGTTTAAAATAAGAATTTTCCAGAATAAGAAGTGTTCTATTTCATTTCGCTGTCCCAGATTTCTTTGTTCAAATAGTTATAAAACACAAAATATTGTCACTTAACTTTTCTTCAAAACTAAATAAAATTACGTGATGTAGTATTATATCTATACTTTATTTAAATTATTAACTACAACCTAGGTTTCGTTGTATGACCACATCTTCAGGTGGGCAATTTCAAGAAATTTCGTACAACGTCGTGGTTAATAATTTAAGTAAAGTAGATATAATATTACATCACGTAGTTTCCTTTACTTGTAAATAAAAATGTGATAATGAATATTTACAAAATTAACGCCAAATATATTCAATATTACAAAATATTTTACTTGGAACGTTTACCTATTTATGTATATGTTTCTCTGAATTGAGTCTGTAATTTTAATACATAAGTATTAAAATTCCAGACTCAATTCAGATGGAGTTTTTTGAATGACCTAGAAATTGACTTGACACGATTTAAATTTTATAGAAATCTGTTTACTCGATATGCAAATTTAATATAAATTGATCACATAAATACATATTGATGTACATAAATACAAAGCGCTATGTGTATTTTATATGGTGCAATGAAGTTTTCCACCCGGACAAATATTGATGAAAAGGGCGAGGCTAGAGGTGAAGTATGGAGTGGTGCGAGAGTGTAGGTACTTGAGTAAGCAACCCGAATGCTTGCATAAAATCTAACTTGCATAAAATTTTTCACTGTTATCTTTAGTCTTTATAAGCCTACTTTGTCTCATCACTTGTTTAAAAATATGAATCTGACGTAAATATAATTTTGATAGATTTCGTACCGAGCCGTATAAATTTCATTATTACGTACTATCTTACCTGTAAATAAAATAAAACTGCAGAATTGTGGGTCTATAAATTGAAAGCGTTTATGGAAAAAAAAATATTTAGTGTAATGTAATAGAAGTAATAGAACAAAAAATATTTTTATTGAAATGTGTACCTGTAAACTTGGTTTATTTAGTGACGCATCACGCAAGAATATGTGAAAGGCTTTCGATGAAATGTTTACTAGTAAGTTCCATTTGGGATGAGGTAACAAATAAGCTATATTTATCGCAATAGACTAACTAAAAAAATATATAGCAATTTAAAGTATCAATACAAAGTACAGTTATTTAAAAAAAGTTAATTTAATGATTATAGTCGGCGTTACATGCATTAATCTTACAGTTAATATTTTGTAAAAAGCGTAAACCTACACAAAAAATAAATCATCAGTCACTTTCTTTCACTCGCAGATCCTTAAGTTCAAAGGTTCATGACTGTTTCAATTTCACGTCTAAATAAGGAATGGAGGATATTCGAATAGTAAAAGTATATAAATACTTTATGGTTCATTTTATTATTTGATACTAATTAATAAAATAAAATATTTTTTCCAACATTCGATATATGATACCGAATTATTATATAGACGGTTGACAGGTGGCTTTATGGCATTATCCATGAATGAAAGTATCAGATATTGCATTTTTTGCCTCTACAAGGTCGGTTTGTTGAGATAATTTCTCACGACTCGTTAAAAAAATATAATTGTATTCCATGACGTATTAATTTACTGGTCCTAAAATTATTGGATCAATAATTCACTGTCCCTAAAATTATTGAATCATTAATTGTCATACTTGTCGCAGGTACTCAATTCATTTATTAACGAAACGGAGAAAGTAAGCACGTCAGCAGCTTTAGAAAGCATTAGAAAAGTTACTTCTTGTATTTTGTTTGATTAGATTATCCACATTTTAGGGGTTATGTTTTGAAAACATGTTCTTAATTTAAAAGCCGAAACAAACAACCAAAGTACATGTCAAAAGACAAAAGTTAGTAGACATTAATTAGTAGTTAATTGTTACCTCAATAAGGCTGCATGTGGAAGTAAAATGATTGTGCGTAGCCATTCTAGTTACCAAGCCTAGTCATTGGATAAAATTCAAATTGAAACTGAAATAATATTAAAATTTGTTATTTTTATAAAGATGTAATTTTAATAACAGAAATGAATAAAACTGGTTGGTAATAGGAAAAATGTACAAAGCACATATTTTAATTACAGTTACACAATGTAAACAATCTACATAAGTCTACATAATGTAAACAATTAAGGTAAGGTGCATGGATTTTAAAATCGCGTAAAGTAACAATCAACGTCATTACGTACGGATTATTAAGTTTACGACTAGTAAATATCCGTTCTTGTGCTGCGACATTTTGTACATACGTCCTTAAACAGTACACAATTACATTCATATGTCACAATACACATATTTGTCGCTTATTTTATTGTTAAATAGATATATAAAACTAGAAAAAGTTAACCGATTAAGGATTACGCCTATTTTAATATGTTTCCTAGCTCATTTAAACCGCTCAGAAGTATTCCGGTTCATATATTTAAAAGGATTACAGTTTTTTTTACAAATATTTGACTCACTGATATCGCATTAACGGATGTTTTGTATTTAATTCCTTGTAGCCATAACTATATTTTTTTAGAAATATTATTCTATTGGTTTATTTTTAAATTTACAAACAAGAAAACAAAAAAAAACACTTTGTAAACTTTCATATGCGCTATTATGCACTCTTTGGAAAAAATATCAATTATATTTTCCTAATTTATTGAAAATCCTCTATCAGAAAATAGCTTGCTGCGTGATAATATCGTAATCATAACCATTATTATATAAAATTGCAGGTCTTAACGTCCAGACGTCTGTGAAAGCATGTACGGCCATTAAGTTATTGAGACGATGACTTTCCGCTAAGAATTTTTTTTCAATTTTCTCTTCAAATAGTTTACTAACATATAAATAATGGTTAAGAAATATGTTTCCAGAAAATATCTGACGCTTTTACCAATTACCAGCCGTAGTCCGGAATTTGCGGCTACTAGGAGTTGAAAAAAGAAACTATTTTCGTCAAGGTGACAGTGGGGATATCTCGGTTATCAAAACACAATATTCTATAAAACGTTTAAACCAATTTTGGCCAACGCGCAAAAAGTCGAAATCTTTTCTTTCTCCCGTCTGTTGCATAGTGTATTTCTTACCGCGAATCCCACTTCAATCTCTTCTGGATTAAAGAATTTGGAGTCACTTTTTAAATAAATATTGGGTTAGCAACTCATAAACCCGCGATCTTTGTATACAAACTTTTCAACTTTTTATATGTAGACAATAAAATCAATCGTTAATTATATGAGCACCTTTGATATCTAACACTTGTTGCCAACATGTAAGCAGAGCTAAAGTTCCGTCTTTAGAGAAATATTTCGGCCTTTGACTGAAAAACTAGTGAAGTTCAATTTCTTTGTGACTTTCATCTTTAAATTAATATTAGATACAGATCGAAACAGATTATAAGAAGATGGCGAAAGATCTAGAGAGGACGATGAGTGAAGTAGCACACTCCATCCAATTGCAAGTAGTTTTTCACGCATTACTTTTGCTACGTGGAGTAAAATATTGTCATATAAAAATAAACTTTGTCTTAATTTTAAGAAAGTTTGATGGTAACTTTGCTTATTTCTTCATAATAAGTCTTAACTGTAATTGTACTCTTAGCCTGAAAGAGTTCCCAATGAATAATTTAATGAATAACTTCATTTATACCCCAACATGCACTTAAAAGTATCTTTTGTACAATATTGTATTTTGGTCTAGATACACCTTTCTCTCCCGTTCCTAGCCAATGGCGTTTACGCTAAACATTAACGTAAGCCACCCACTTTTCATCTCCTGTAACTAGATTCTTTACCCTCTCCTTAGTACGATGGCTCATGTGGTAGCCAAACTGAATATATCCACTTATTTCTCAAAACATGAAATTGCTATTCCATTGCAGTATTAGAGCACGAAAGGAGCTCTGCAAAATAGCGCGAACTTAATCTGGGATTTATTTCAATAAGGCTTTTAAATTTGTCTAAATCAACTGTAGGAGGTCGCTTTGGATGAGGTTTATCGGACAGATCAAAATTCCCTTCATTGAAAACTAGTGCTTGTATGTAGCGTAAGGAAGTATGCTTTCACCCATCATTGTGTATATATTGCATGATGCTTTGGTGGTTTTTCGCCCTAAACACCATTAATTAAGAAAAATTCCTTTAAGGTCGTTTCGAAATACTTCTATTTATAATTTATTCTTTATTCACCGATTACTCAATTGCAAACTCAACAGAAGTTTAAATGCTGCACTCCTTATATACTCTGCAAGAAATATTCTAGAAGCTTCTATAACCTTCCAGCAATCGGTCGAAAAAAATGATGGGTTTATAAGTTGTCAACCTAATATTATTTATTTAGTTGTGTTCAAAATTGTAGGCTTCGCGACGCATTTTTTTAAATTTTTCGTAAAGTAGCCAAAATGCTTCAAATAGCAGAGAGGTGATCAGACAGTTAGGTGAAAGGACTAAAAAATGACTTCTGAAGCAATGAGCAGGAAAAAATCTATTTTAACCTTAAACGTTTTTCATGTTTCATTGCTCTCACTACTTCAAAAATATAACTTTCGGTTACTTCCCGGGATATATTTTGTCACTGTAGGAATGATTTTACCACCACGTTTAGCACTAAATTTTGCAAACCAGCATATTACATAAAACTTTGGAAGAACATATTAGAAATGTTTTTGCAGTAATTAACTTCAGAGACCAATTTTTGATAACCATAAATTTAAAAATGAGTGTGACACTTTAAGAATAATATAAGGAATATTTTAGACTATCACTCCGATTACAGAAAGTTTTCTATAATCGGAGTAACATGCTGAACTGTAACCAAAAGTATTATGTAATGATGTAAAAAATTGTATTATGGCCGAACCGGATTCTTTCATTGCTGTTTAAATATATTATGCTATTTATGTAAGCTGCATTCACACAGACCAAGAAGGATTGGTCCATAAGCATCACAGTTTAGTCGTTTAATCGCTAATTCGTGCAGTGAATGATGTTAATTCGTGCAGTGAAATTTTGAGTAATTTCCCAATATCGTGTCCTCTAATTGCGTAAAGAAGTGACAGAGAAACCCTGAACCATGAGTATTTGACGAACACCTGATCCTTTACATCATTCCAGAAATTAAAAATACTCAAATAGTTCCTTGTGACCCACTTAGTTAAATATATCATCAAACCCATTTACAATATAATTAAATACCGAATACATACTTTGAAGATAAAAAATAAAAAGCCAAACAAAAAACGATTAATCTTACAATTGTTGTTTTCTAAAGTCTCATTTTTGGCGCAATTTCTGAAAGAGAAAACATTAAAGGATAAAGACATTAATTCTACTGCTTACCCACTACTTGGCTATGAGCCATGGCTCGTAATAACATGCAAATAATAAAATAATTCTACTTTATTTTATTGGTTTTCAATGGAAGCAGCTATAAAATTGATAATGTTTCAAGAGGAATAGAAACATCAATTATTTTAGCCAAATTTATGTTAATATAATCCAGAAAAGATGGCTAGGATATTTTGAGCAATTTTGCCACAAGCATTACGGCCACAACGGGTCTACAGTAAGCACCCAACAATACATTGACATCTACATTTAAAATATACTCACACCACACATACGAACAAGCACTCGCACAAGTATTCTAACCGCCCGCGTGCATACGCACAAATGAGCACGTAAAAATGAGAGTTTATCTTGATATTTTTAAATTTGTTCTAATGTTCTGCAAACGACGATATTTTTCAACTTCTGAGATCATCGGAATTTTTCTAATAAGAATTTCTCATCATATACGGCTAGATTATCAGCAAAATATGAATGCAATGATAAAAAAGACATACTGAATTGATTTGAAAGTACTAACGAGACAGGGAAAAATAAAAATAAAATGATGGAAATTCATTACACATTTAGGTGTAGTTTAAATATTTAAGGTTATGTAGTATTTCCACTAAACTATTTTTAAATATTAATATTTTACGCCAGGGTGTGCACATATTGCCTTGTGTCTTTAATAGGCGTAAAAATTATTGTTAATTTCTGAAAAACGGTGAGATGCAGATTCGCGGCTATAATTTGTAGGTGAACTTTAAATAAATTTCTGGTGAGCATGTTTTTCCCACTTTAATTTATCAATTCGGACACTATAAAATTACATGTAATATATTTAAATAACATCGTCAAAAATATTTTCGGAATTATTACATTTGTTCGTTTCGACTGAAAGCATTTTTCGTACCACACTTGACCCACCTAAATACTTTTAAGTCTTAACTGTTGCGATGGACGGACGTACTAACAGATAGAAATGTTTCGTTTTATGCTTTTGGGTTTAAGAATGGTTCAATGGCTTACGTATTTTTTTGTACTTATTCCTTATAGTTTAGAAGTATTTCATGGTGATGTCGGTGTACATGGCTAAAGACAAAAATGTATAAGGGGACAAATGAATGGAACAATTAAATGAGGGAAGTCAAGAGATACATAGACCGCCATAACTAAAAAACATCTCGAAGTTTTTATTATATTGGAAAAATGGTTGTTGTGGCATAAATAATACAACATAATTTTAATACGAATGAAAATTGCTTGAGAAAAGAAAATGTTTCATTATTTATTATTCCGCTACTTCAAGCCTAAAGTGACAAGGCTTATATGTAAGCCTTGTCAAAGCTTGACATAAAAACTAGCTTTTTAGATTCATGAATTACATATTAAAACTTAGTCTTGCATTAGCACATTTGATTAGAATTAAATCAATAAATATCATTTAATAGTGATGTGACCTATTTATTTTAAGTGTTCAATTGTTCATAAAAATTATATTGACTATAACCGAGTTAATCGCTCCGAGTTTTTCCTGATGTAAATAAATTTGTCTGTGAATTATTTATTTCTTTGAAATGATAAATTTTGCATGTAATACTCTTTGCTGCTCATTTAAAATATTTAGCCACGTAAACCACCATCATCATGAAATACTTCTAAACTATAAAAAATAAATACGGAAAAAAAACACGAATAATTGAATGATGTTTATTTACACATAAGGCAATCACGTTTAGCTGAAAAGTAAATGCCATTTCACTGATAGACGTTGTCCTATATTTATTATGAAATAAAACATATTTTAGTATCGCTGGATTCCAGGCGCCGCATTGGCGACGTCTTAGGAAAGAATTTTATTTGCTAACCCTGTTGGAATAATTGAAATAAAATTTAGCGTAGCCATCTTCTTCCTGCTTTAAAAAATAAATGACCCGAACTTGACGCGAACCTTATTCATGAATACGTAAAAGTGAATATTGATAAATTCTAATGATTTGTCATTCAAACTTCACTTAAATTTATAATACTGTTAAAGTAGTACTTTTTATAGAATGGTACAATTCCCTGGTATTGTAGGTGCTATCGATTGCACACATATACCTGTACAAAATCCTGATGGACCTCATGCTGAAGTTTTCAGAAATAGGAAGAAATTATTCTCTATCGATACTCAATTGCTATGAGGAAAAAATTTGAAAATATACGACGTTGTTGCTGATAAACCAGGGTCTGTCCACGATAATAGAATATTTCAGTCATGTATTTTCAGTCAAATTGGAACAAGGTGATATAGATGGGATAATTTTAGATTTCGGGTATGGGTGTCAGGTATATTTACTGACTATAGTATCACAACTAGAGTCCATTTCTGAAGAAAATTATAACAAAGCACATATTTAAACGAGAAATACAGTGTAGAGAGCAATAGTTTTCTGGAAAATTATAAGTATGTAAATAATCTTTCCATGGCTGTTAAAAAAGTTGGCAACAAGTCTTACGACAACATGCCATATTATTGTCGCACAGCCATTTTTTATAATATCTATTGGTCACGTGATGAAATGTATATAAGACAACACCAACAAATTACAAGAAACGTCCAATCATCTAACAGTACATATTGTAATATGTGTAAATTTGACCATCTAACATCAAATATGTAATTTTGTAATTAAGTTTTTTTAAACAAAAATTTACTTCCTAATCATATACATAAATTACATATATTCAATGTAAATAGTAATATCTTGTATTCAAATTAATTGTAAAATATTTTATTAATACTAATAATTTCATTACCTGACTAACATGCCTTATATTGTAACTTAGTGAAAAATAATACAAACAAAAAGAACCTTTATGAAATGAAAGTCGGTTAAGCATACATGTGAATGATTTCTATTCAGTGTAAAAATAAATGTTTTTTTTTAAATTAATTCTAAATATTTGACTAAAACTTATTAAAATTTCGTTACCTCACTAACATGCCAAACAAACAACTAAGTAAAAAATAATGCGAGCAAGAAGAGCCTCTTTGAAATGAAAGTCGACTAAGTATACACAAGTATACACATATAATATACACAATAATAATATAAATAACACAATAATATATAAATAACACAATAATAACAATAATATACACAATAATATAAGTATACACAGTATAAGTGTATACTTACGTAACGTAAACATAAACATTATTTTTTACTATGTGTATACATAGTAAAAAATAATGTTTATGTTTACGTTAATAATATTTTATCAAAACTTGGCAAAATTTCATTTCCGGACTAACATGCCTTATATTGTAACTAAATGAAAAATAATGCGAGCAAGAAAAGCCTTTATAAGGAAAGTCGGTACAACAAAAATTTTGATAGAAAATGAAAAAACTGTATTAAGATGCCATTTAATTCTTTTTTTTGGAAATAATTGAACCATAACACAGCAATTTAAATTATAATAGACAACAACATAGAAACTTCTACTAGAAGTATTATTGATGTATTTTAACAACTGCTTGAATGTTATTCATTAAATAATTATTATCAAATACCATGTTTCATGTTTTTGCAAACAAAAATTAAAATGCTTTATTAATTTGTAAATAAAATAGTAACACTTCAATCTGTTAGTTTTTTTTGTAGCAATGCAATTTACATTTTCATTTTTTCTACTTGCAAATGTTGGTAAAGTTCTTTAAATTGCATTATTTTCTTTTCCCTGTACAATCTTAAATAGTGTAACTTTTGGTCTTGTTCAATATTCAACATATACCTTTTTATTTTGAACTCTGTCTCACTTTGGCATCTTGATTTAGCTGAAAATTTATGTCATATATATTATAATTTACTATGAAAATTCAAAATAAATTTTAATCTTCAAAACGTATATATATGTAGTGAAAGATAAGTATAATATAAACAAATAATTTGAAGTGATATTATGGTATGATAATAGTAACATACAAAGTTCAAAAATGTATTTACCTACACTATTAAAAACATTTCAGTCATTAGCAAAACGGTATTGGTGAGAATCGCATTCTCACCATTGTTGTTAAAATCGCATGTAAACAACATTGGTGAGAATCGCAATTGTGGTCAAATAAGTATAAATATAACAAGTTTCATGTTTTTGAAATCATACCGTTATTCCTTTTAAACGGATATAACATTCAATTAATCTTGAAATAATTTTAATACTCTTATATGTTTATAAAGTTTCATTTTACCATTGCAATTTTAGTTTCCTCATTTTAGTCCAGTAACATTCATATAGCTGAGAAACATTATCTGATATATTTTTATCAATTGTTATTTTGACAACTTACATACATAGACGTAAGGTGACGTATATGTGAAAATACTAACGTGTTAAAAGAGCATTGGAAAGTGCTTTTTCTAATTTCCTTCTTTTTATATTCTTTAATGGGGTCTCCTCCTGTAGCTTTGGTATATCACTGGATTCAGTTCGGTTTACATCTACGACTGTAAAATAATATAAAAATGGGTTTTATAATATGGATTATTATTAGGTAAAATGTATCACTATGTTAGAATATTACCATGTTAAGGGGGCATTGGAGGTTGTTTTTTTTAATTTCGTCTGTTTATACAGTGTAACGGAATCTCCTTATTTACTTCTCGGGAACTAGTAGGTTCAATTCCTTTTAAATCTATGACTGAAAAATAATACAAAAAATGTATTTATTCTTATATAGTATTATTAGACATAATGCTTTGATATGATAAACAATATTATCTATCTCAGCTTTATCTTCACCATTTTCTTTTACATCGTTTGAAACTGAAAGAAAGAATGGTTATGTTAATAATTAAATCAACATCAATTTATTTTACATTATTTTACCAGTAACATATAAGGTACTTACTTTCTATGGAGTTCGAGTCAACCACATTTGGAATTTTCAAGTTAATGTAGAGGCATATTGAAACGACCACATTATCCACAGTACTTCCTTCTGGAGGACTGTCGCCCTTACGTCTCATACTGAATGCTTCAAGAGAAAGTTCCTTTTTTTGCGTTTTTAAGTTTTCCCAACATCTTTTCAGCTAGTAACTGTTGCTTTGAGTTACATAGGATCGAGCGTTAAAAGCGACCGATAGATCGTTCCAAGCCTTCTTTTTCAAATCAATATTTTTAGAATTGGTGTGTTTGTCTTCGATGATCGGCCGCTCTCTAACTAAAGCAACGACCAGTTCTCTCTCCAACGTTTAAAATGAAACTTGTTTACGGTATTCATTTCCATTTTAAATCAATTCACAAAGCAAGAATAAAAATTTTGCGTTTAATTATTAACTGCAAACCTGGGAATATGCAGGTAACTCTCAAACGCAACTAGCCTGAATGTAGCGATATAATGCAACCAATTAGAGCGCTGTAAAATGAAAACTATGCGTAAGAAGACACACCTAACGATGTGGCGGTTGAGTATTGTTTACGAAATGGAAAGCTTCATTTAGCGACTCAGTGAGAAATTCTATTACTTTGTACAGTGTCTTTGGTTCACTATGACAAGGGATGTTCATGAATACGTGTGTGAGTGAAATTGCTCGCGTGTAAGTTTATACACAGCCGTATATGTATATAAGTACGAATAATAAATATGCTAGTATCACAATATCACATATATTTATAATGAAGTCGGTGTCATTGCAGATTACCTTATGCGAAGCAATTTTTTTGGATTGTGTTGGATGTTTAAACGCAAGACAATTCTTGAATTGAATTACGTTCTATTGAAATTTTGTAAATTAATAGGTTTTTCAAATGTCTTACTGATATATTACAGTTATTTCATACTTATATTAAAAATTATTAATTCATTGCAGATAGAATTATGATAATAAAAATTAATTAAATAATTAATTAATACTTCTTACATTTCACAACGTAACAATTATTTTCTATTAGATTGTGAAATGTAAGAAAATATTTTAAGCCGTTACGCAGACCTTTGCCCCAATTGTGAAAACCGTTATTGTGAAATACATTTAAGGCTTTAATTTCATCGGATCCTTTGTTTTAGGATTATGAAACTTAATCAAATCGCAAAAATTAAAATGTAGATAATAAAAAATGAACATCTAATATTTGAAATAAAGGGGAAAATATGATAGTATGTAAAATATTATAAACACAAATAAATTTCGATAATTTGACTTTGACGTTCAAAATTCGATATAAAAATTAAATAAAAAACTTGTTTCAGTGTTTATAAATCGTAAGTTCTAGGAAACTAACTTTGATATTCAAATGAAAAAAATGAGGCAAAACCTGGTATTGTCCTTTATATTAATAGAGTAATTATCATGGAATAATGAATTAATTTTAACATTCATAAAAATTCTTAAATTTTTGTTTAAACTCGAAATTAATTTAAGGATTTACAGTATAGTATAGAGTGAAGTTGACGAGGCAATGCGTCCGTCACAGTATAAATATAGTAGGGTAGAAGGAAATGCAATAAATATTAGAAACTATGTAATGAATAGAAAAATTAAGTCGTGTAAATTTCATTAAAAAGTATATTACATTTTACATAAATCACAAATCAGTGCTTCCCCAAATTACCGAGCAATTACCGAGCCAATGATAAGAGACGCGGCGAACATCGATAATATATTTTCTAAACGAGACAGTTTAGAAGTTGATGCGACTGAAACTTTTTCAGTCAAAATAAGCTGTCAGGGGCAAGTGTCAGGCGTAAATATTAAACCTATAGCAATTCATTACGTCTTGTGTAGTAGTGAGTACGGAATTCTCGACGGCCATTTGGCGATACTTTTATATCTACATTAAATATGTATAAACGCTTACATACAATTGAGTGTGAATGTTGAATGGGCATACATGTCTATATTTCATGTATGGAACATACTGGTACTACATATAAAAAAACATGTCTTGAAATGTTAAGGAATATAAAAACTCATCATTAAATATAGAAACTCATCATAGGAATATAAAAACTCATCATACAAAAAAACATGTCTCGAAATGTTAAGGAATATAAAAACTCATCATTAAATATAAAAACTCATCATAGGAATATAAAAACTCATCGTACAAACTGGTAACTACATATAAAAAAATATGTCTTGAAATGTTAAGGAATATAAAAACTGATTATTAAATATAAAAACTCATCATAGGAATATAAAAACTCATCATACATACTGGTAACTACATATAAAAAAACATGTCTTGAAATGTTAAGGAATATAAAAACTCATCATTAAAAATAATAAATTTTATTCTCAACAATTAAATAAAACACTAGAATATTGAGCAATAAAATTAAAGATTGGTAATCATAACAAAAAAAACCAAGGAAACTGATTAAAAAAAACGAAGAACGACAATAAATTAATCTCTTATTTATCTCTTTTTGGCCTAAAAAAAGAAAACAAGTAGTAAAATTCCAACTTTCTTCAAAATATTTTTCAAAGATTTTCTTTGCATTTATTGTAAAAGTATTAGAGAAAAAACAATATAGTAATAATTATAAACAATTATTTATTTGATAATATCTATTTAAATAAATAGATTAAATAAAATAATAGATAAATTTTGGTAAAATTATCTCTTACAAACGTTATAAAGTTTAATTTTTATATTAGTTGGCAATACTTAAAATTTTTAATACATTATACACCCATTCGGCATTGTTAAATAATAGATATAATTTAAAACGTATCGCTATTTAAGTAACGGAAAAAATTGTTTTGAAACTATGCGTGCAAGAGATGAGTAGTACAAGCATAATTAATTCGTGACATCAGTATTCCCAAATAAACAATTACTCATTATTATGACAATATATTTACGAGCACTGCAAATATTTTTTTAACCTCGGTCTAAAGGTTCGAATGAAACCCTACTGTTGTAGCAACATTGATTATTTGTCCTTCAGTCTGTATAGACATACAGACTTCAGTCTGTATAGACATACAGACGTCAGGAGAACTTCAAAACCAAATATGATAGAAAGTTTAACAAAAATTGAATTTTTTAAAAATTGTCATAGTCACAAAAGTTTCAGTTTGACGCAGGTAAGGTCAGTAAATTTGAATTGTGACTTAATATTTAATTATGTCATTATAGTAATTAGGTTATTATAGTCTACGTGAGAGAATAAGATAAGGAGATATCTTTATTCTGTTTATATCATTACATTTAATAAACCGTAACTCGGTTAATTTTAACAATTTCTTGATAATTTCTAAATACTAATGTTTTTACCAATATAAGATCTTGAGCACAATACGGATATTTCAATTAGTATGAAATTGAAATATGTACTTCGATCGAATAATTACTGTTTCCTCGATAAACTTATTTTTACAAAAAAAATAAGTTCATTCTTTTATGAATATATGTACAATTTCCAGTCTGCCATTACCGTTAATGGAACTATGAAAATAATATATTAGTAAAACTCATAACTAGATACAATACCACCATACCACGTAACACCGAAGCGGAATACGCAGTCGAAACCTTGTGCCAAGTCGAATGGTCCTGATATTCTTCATGCAACGTTGTGGTTGTTAAGCCTTCGAATATAAAATTTTCCGAAAGAAAGAAGCATTGGAAAGAAGTTGTCTATGACTAAATTATCGATCCGATCTAAATTTACTTTATGCTTCCGTATGTTATTCTATGTGTCATACAATATTTTATAAAATATTTAGGTACTTTCAGTCCCCTAGTAAACACGCCAATAAATATATCCTCCAGAAGATGATGGGTTTTCTACTATTGAAAAAAGGCTCTGCCAGAAAAGCAGATGGTTTAACATCAGAAGTTGCAAGTTCAAAAAATTGTCTCTATCGCGTGTTGCTCTCTATGCTTCATTTATAAAACCAAATCGGTAGTCTTTAAGATTTTCGATACTCTTTAAAATTGCTATGGCTTTACCACCTATGTAAAATTTTACGTCTATCTCAAAATGACAAAAAAATGGGAGTCTGCTGTAGTCTAAATTACTAATTAGCTCTTTCTATTCTAAAATTATAATTTAAAAATCGCTATCCCAAGGTAGCTGAAAATTCATAACTAATATTTTCAGTCAGAGAAATAAATTTCCAATGTTGTGTTTCGGGTAATAATTTAGTTACACATTTATATTTTGTTGAATATATATATATATATATATATATATATATATATACACATACACACACATATATATATATATATATATATATATTATCACGACAAATTATATACTCATATAAATATTTTTTTGCAGGATTTCGGGAACAAAAGCAGCAGCGGTCGTTCCATATTTGAAATGCTGACATAGGAATGAGAACAGAAATGTTTGTACGATTTGCTAAAATATCATGGTTTTCTGTAAATAATTGTGTTTTATTTTGTCAAAAAGGTGTCAAAAATGTTACATAAAATTTAATTCTCATTACCGTATACGGTTCATTTCATTTAGTGAGGTAACTCGTAGGCGGAATATTTTTATCGACTTACTTTATTAAATGGCTCATCTTCCTATTTTTGCAAATATTATGAATGTGGGCTGCTTAATATAATCCGATGAGCATATTATTTCGTCGAGAAAATATTCTTTCATTCATCCTAATTGCTGAAATAATGAACTGATTTAAATATTGTAATTAACGAGTTTAAAATATTACAAATAATATATATCATATTTTTGGATAGTCTAAATATCTTGAAAAGAGATTAAAATTTATTTTTATTTAAAAGAGATTAAAACTTATTTTCTTTATTAAAATGTTTTTGTAAAAAAAACAGGCATTTTACATGTATTATTTTAAATAGATTCACAAAATATCTCAATACTGGATAGAATTAGTTTATAATTAAATGAAACTACGCGATTTAATATTATTTCTACTTTATTTAAGTTCTTTACCACGACCTAAGTTTCGTTGTATTGTTGTATTGCTGCAGGTGGGCTATTAGCAAAGGTCTTTGGTAATAGAAATGATGTAGAACTAAGTAGAAATAATACTTCATCACGTAGTTTCATTTAATTGTGAATAACATTTTCTACAAAATTAACGCCAAATATATTCAATATCAGGAATTAGTCTATTTAAATTTTGCTGTAATAAAAATAATTAAATTTAAGCAACAGTCGTTGACCTAAATATGTAGATATCTCCCATCCACCTATTCTTCTACGATGTTTAACTTCACCATATTTCATACCATCATACCAAATGTAAACGTAAACATAGTTAGCTTTAAGAAAAATTTCATTGCGTCCTTCCTATCAATGTTGATACTATCAATATTTTTAATCAAACCTTCTCTTTTTGCTAATGTATCGAAGTTCTTTAAGTAAATATGATTTTAAGTCGGTTTCAAAGATACTATTCAGTATATTTAAAATATTCGGAGTCATTACTTTTATTAAAGTTCCTCTACAGCTTTTAAAATAATCGAATAGCAGAATCGATTTAAGCACGAAACTTTTTTATATTGTATGGATCCCTAATTATTACATGAATAAAGTATTAAAATAACATATAAAAAATATATATATATATGTATATATATATAAATATATATATATATATATATATATATATATAAATATATATATATATATATATATATAAATATATATATATATATATATATATATATATATATATATATATATATATACGTTTGTGTGAGTGTTAGCTTGGCAACTTATAACCCGCCATATCTGTATACAAACTTTTGAACTTTTTATATGTTGCCAATAAAGTCAATTATGTAAGAACCGTCGGTATCCAACGCTTGCCGCCAGCATGTAGGATATGCCGATAAAGTTCGAGTTTGATATCACTTTCGTCTACCAGGTTAATTATTGGACAGAGAGCGAAACAGATGGTAATTATATGGCGAAAGATCTGGAGAGTACGGTGAGTGAAGTAACATACTCCATTTAAGTGAAAGTAGTTTTTCACATGGAGTCGAGCAATGTCATGTAAAAAAACACTTTGCTTTGATTTAAAGGAAGTTTAGTGGTGACTGCTTAATTTTTCACAATAAATCATAAATATAATTGTACTGTTAACTTGAAAGCTTTCCCAATGAATAACTCCACATATACCCCACCATGCACTCAAAAGTATGTTTTGTCCAATATTATATTTTGGTCTAGGTACACCTTTTTCTCTAGCTCCGAGCCACTGGAGTTTACAATAAAAATTAACTTAAGCCACCTAATTATCATCTCCTGTAACCAGATACTTTAGCCTCTCATTGGTAGGATGGGAACTCAGTAGCTCCAAACGCACATTTGGTCTCCTCGGAAGTTGAAAGGCTCATGTGGTAGCCAAACGGAATATTTCCACTTACCTCTCAAAACATAAAGTTATTTTTCCATTGCAGTATAAGAGCATGAAAATAGCTCTGCCAAACAACGATATCTTAATCAGAGATTTTTTCAATAAGGCTTTTAAATTTTTCTAAATTCATTATAAGAGGTCGCTTTAGATGAAATTCATCGGACTAGTCAAAATTCCCTTCTTTGAATATTTGGAACCAGCGCTCGGCCACGTCGTTAGATGGCATATCTTCACCTTTTGTTTTGTATATATCGCGTGATTCTTCGCTGATTCACCCTAAACAACATTTATTAAGAAAGAGTCCTCTAAGTTTACTTCGAATTACTTCCATTTTTTATTTATCCTTTGCTCGCCGATTACTCAGTTGCAAACCAAACAGAAGTTCAATTGCCAACCTAATATATATGTACATATATATATATATATATATATATATATATATATATATATATATATATATATATATACACATACATATATATATATATATATATATATATATATATATATATATATATATATATATTATGTTTATATACTAGTATTACTTTTCAAAATATTTATCCATTTTTAAAATGCTAATAAACATAAGGATTATACGAGCAACGATCATACAAATAAAAGTGTTATTAAAGAAAATGTCATATTAGAAAGTGACTTCAAGAACGTCCAAATATCAACCTCAACTATGAAAATACAGAAGCATCGGTAGCTGGTATTACAATAGATATTTTGTACATTTTCAAATGAATATCTGGCTTATTTTAAATTACTCAATCTTTATGGTAAATTACTCAATTAAATACCAAAATGTCGACCACGAAATTTAATTCGGGGACAATATTTTTATACCACATCTGATATCTCCATTGAACTTTAATTCACTGAACTAAGCTGCTTTCCAATCCAATTAATATCATTAACAACAAATGTTTAGTACGTTGAATAACCTACGACGTCAGTATTTGTAGTCGCGATGATTGTAGGTACATAACGATAAAATTATTATTTGGGAATTTATATAATAAATAATTTTGGCACGTCACTTAACATTTTTTTAATTTCAAATGGCAGTGAGTTATTTATAAAAGTACACACACACACACACACACACACACACACACACATATATATAACGGAAGAATGTATCTAGAAGCGCACTTAAATTAAAAAATCTGTCTTGCTTGATGATTATGGCACATTTTCCAATAAAGTATCTGAACAAAAGTTATATCCATTACCCGGTCTAACTACTGAACCGATAAATAGGCTGACCGATTTCAGTGACATTTGGTCGAAATTAAAGCAAATTACAAACATTCGTATAGCGAGGACAGATCATGGCGGCGGAGCAAAGGTAAGTGATTATCCTTTATGAACCTTACAATACAAATACTTTACTAGTCCAGCAATACAAGTTCAATATCAGTATTATGCGTTGTTTTCCTTACACGCTATAAGATTAATACGAACAATACGATTAGTAATTTAAATAATTATTTTGAAAGGGGAATAATTATGGGGAAACAATATTTAAATTTCTTTTGTCATAATTTCCATATCCTCGTAGGAAACCTTTTGCTTAAACTTGAATAAAAAACTTTGGAATTTTAAATGAGAAGCACACTATTATAGTATCCAATGTTATCTACATTGGATACTATAATAAGATGTAATAAAAAAACATTTTGTTAACTAAGCTGGAAACTTATAAATCGACTTACTCGATATTTTTCATACAAATTGACCATGTTGCATATAAGCCTTTAGAAAACATAGGTCACTTAATAATAAATAATGAAAGCAATCAAGTATGCGAAAAATTATAAAACATATCGGACATGATGCGACTCCTAGCAATGTTCTCAATATCTAAAAAAGTTAAAGAAAAGTGTACGTACTCTTTTAGGTTTCTAATAAAATATATAATTATGCAAGAAAATAAATTTAAGTTATCTCATACAAGAAATGACTGAAATTTACTTTTGTGCCTTTTTTCGAAATCAGAAGTACCAAATACACAACGATACTGCACTATTTTATTAAATTTCAGAAAAGATAAATCAGAGTTTCCGCCAATAATGAAAGTGACTCGTGGTATTTTCATGGCGTAACCGAATCAAGACACACTTTGGCTGATGAAATAAAATTATTGAATTTCAATATTAGTAAACTCCATTTTCATCAACCTCTTCACAGAAGCATACATAGGCAAAATATAGTTATTAAATTTTATAAATAATAAATAGTTTTTACACGACTGTGGGTCTATCACTCTCATGTTCACTTTGTGTTGACAGCTCAGTCGATGTTTGTTATTATAATTAATTTACAGAATAGGTAAAAATATCATTTACTGTATTTGTGTATTCGTAATATACTGTATACAATATATGGCGGAAAATAATAAACAAAATAGATTAGTCAAGATTTTATTTTTCAATGTGACTGAAAGCCTGTTTATATTAAAATATACAAAGTATTACTAGAACTTACAAACACAAGGAACGGGAAAGCGAAAAAAGGCGTATAAGGATAGTTTTTTCTACATAAAAAAAAATTTAAAAAATATGATCAATTATCTAAAACACCATAAAAATTCCATTCTTAATATAAAAAATATTTGTGATTTTTAATATGAAGTATAAATGTTTATTAAAAATTGATTGAAATGGGTTTCCATAGATAAGTAGCTCTGGTTCTTTTCGAACACACATCTTCTACAAATACACCTTTCAAAGAGTAAAGAAAAACAAGCGGCATGAAACTGGGAATGCACCAAGCTCAACTAATGGAACTAACTGGAATTGGCTCATAATTTTGACCTGTAAATTAAATTTCTTTTATCAAGTTACATATTTTATGTTTCTCTTATCAGGAGGAGGTAAATTAGGATGATTTACTTAAGGTATGCAAAATACATTAAATGAACAATCAAAACCGGAAAGAATTTTGTGTTAATATTTAGGGAAAAAATACTATTCTGAAAAATATGAGTAAATTAATCCTTAGCGAACCTATGTGAACACCCACAACCCAATGAGTACTCAGACGGGGTAGAATTTTATTATGGCTATTTAACCTGTTTCCAGATAGTGATAATGAAGCATCATGAATGGTAGCACGGTCCAAACAGATCATGACTAGATCAGTTCTATGAGGACCATTTCTGTAAGCTGAGCAGTTCAATAAATACCACTTTATAATAGGCAATTAACATTTCCAAATATATTACCTTAAAAAACACTATTAAGTGATTAGTATAAGTATCTTCATTCGGTTTTCCATCACAGACGTAATATTTTTGAAATTCAAATTGTGATCTAAGAAAGAAATGCAATGAAAGTTTTTATACCGGCGATGACTTTATTCGAAAAAAATTAGGTTTGTAACGAGATAACTTTTAAATTCGTCGTATATTTTGTTAGTATACTTTCATATACCTTTAAAGCCCGTACTCTAATAATTTCGAAACACAATTTTGAAAGGTTAAAAACTTCTTTTAAACACGAAAACAAGAATGAGTATTTATTTAAATATGGTCATTATCTAAATATGTTTCATGAAACGCAATATTTCTTACTAGAAATCATCTAAAAGAAGATTTACTACATAAAAAATCTATCAAACTAATGCATTCATTAAAATCCATAGCACACATTCTACCTTAAAGCTATCCAACATGATCCCTAGCCATCATTCTTATAACCGCTTTAACCAAACATAAAGGCACGACGGTCCTTTAACCCGGATATCCCCATGAATCGCCTAAGCGGTATCTTCCGTCTCCACCCATTGACATACGTTCCCGATTAAAACTGCGGCTTATGTGAGCAAAGTATCCATTGAACCAGGACTCTCTTATACTGAAGGGAAATCCACTACATTTCTGTTGTGTGTGCTATTACTGCTTAATTCTTAGGTGAAGTGCGTTTAACGGGAGAATAGTCTTAAAGAAAATTATGCGCATAGTGTTAACGGATGTGTGTCTTATTTTAGGGACATTATAATCACCCTTATATAAAATAGTAATAGTATTATTTTGGAAATAAACTGCAGAATTAAAAAGTAATAATGGCTTGCAGTTGAATATAAAATTTTTGTCACTTCTGGAAGTTGTATAATCGTATTTTTTTACTTTCCTCATCAAATTTTTAACGGCGTGATAACTGCAATGAAGCATTGTTAAATAAATACATAATACAACTATAGTAAATAAATATTTACTTAAGCCTTCACAAAGGAATACCATCATAAATTAAAATTTTAACCGATGCCATGAAAATGTAAAAATTAAAGGCACGAGACCTTTTATGACATATTAATAAACAGAAATGGCGTCAACAATAATTAAATTTGTTGCAATATATGCCTGTGTACATATATATATATATATATATATATATATATATATATATATATATTATATATATATATATATATATACATACATACATACATATTATATATATATATATATATATATATATATATACATATATACTACACTCAGGACAGTGATTTATTAATTCAGACAAAAAACTGGGCTTAAAAATGATTAATACGATTATCAGACCGGCACGACCAGTTAACTGACAGATTATCCGGTTATCGATTAATAGATACGATTATACGACCGGCTAACTAAGCCTACTGTTCAGATAGTCGATCGCGCTCAAGTCCAAAGGAAAATGGAGCAACTTGCTTGCGAGGTGAAATGGGAATGTACGGAAACGAGTAACTAACCGGAATGGACACACAAGTGAGGGCACACATCGTTGCGGCGAACCTCTATAAACGATATTTTCATTCCAGAATATTGGATGAAAACCTTAATTCTAGGTAACTATAATAACTTAGGCTTTACATTAAAAGAATTCACGTCTTGCCTTTATGATTTTAATAGTTGATTGCTTAAAATTGTTATTGATTCAGAGTTGGGAACAACGTTGTGCTTTTGTGAATTTGCACAGTTCATCGTGTAGGTTTCTATGATAAAAAGTAAACAAGGGTCTATCAAAGAAAACTGATAGCCCAACGATAAAAAATAACTTGAGAATTGAACTGCTTAAAAAAGATAAAATAGATTTCATAGATTTTAGCCTTAAAAAATCTTACCAATTATAATTATAAAGATATAACTTAAAAACATAAAAAACTTATCAATTATAGGTCGTCTATAAAAATATTTAAAAACACTACTGTGTGAAAAATTGCACTTAAAAGTAATAAATGAAGATTTACGGTAGATTTATGATCAATTAATCGTAATATTAAAGTACTTTCTACTTTTAACCATAACACATCATACTCTAAACAGGTATTTTTATTAATTTTTAGAGCAGATATGAACTTGCGGGAGTAAATCGTCGACTTATATATATCTTTTCTGACTCCCTTAAAATGTGAACCATAAACAAATATTTGCTTTAAATACGAGAATAAAGAATACAAGGTATTCATAACACAGGCAATAAGTGAAACTAAAAAAATAGCCTACGCCGGGGGCCATCTCTATCGTTTTTAGGCACAAATAAAACTCTTCTCAGGTTTTAGTGCCCTACACATACTGGTAACTTCAGTGAACTGTAATAAAAAATATTAGCCGCAAGGTCAGTCTTGAGAAAACTGCTCCCTAAATAGTAGCAAAACCTTGGGATTGGACTTGATAAAAATATATATGCTAAAAGCTAATTCATCTTACGAGATTGTTGAGATACTGAGCATTTCTGAAATTTTAATCTGATAGAAAATAAGTTTTGTTTGTTTGCTTGTATTCGCATCATCGTTAGGCGCAACTCAATTTTTTCTCGTCAATTGTTGATTTTTCTCGTTACTTGCTGATAATCATATCGGCGATGTAAATGAAAAGGTGATGAAGGTGAGAATGAGAGCTGGATAAATTGTTCTTAAGCCAAAGTAAAAAAAAATAATCCAAATGTAATAGTTTATTTCAGTGTGTCTGTCAATTAAAATTTTTCATAATCTTACCTCCATTAAAATTAATTTATGAGTAATCTTCCTTTTTCATTGAAATCAGATAGAATACTGTTGTCCATATTGACGTTATTGTTTCATCGAGATATGTCGTATTTGATATTAATCTCTTAATATATGCATATGCAATCTGCATATGCATATAAGAGCTTGGCTTGAAAGTGGTCAATGACAACGTTATTGTCATCAGTTTCGCGCCATATAGAACTCAGTATATTTTAACCTAATTTGGATGTTAGTTCTACACTGATAATTTGACCACCAGATCAATGATTATATGGTAGTTTGACCTTCAGATTAATTATAAGATGTTTATCACCCTAGTAAAATAAGCCACTATAAGAAATTTTTCTTAACCATCAAACTCTTCTATTATAATTTCTCTGGCTGCAGCATCAGGTTAAGTTCAAAGGTCTAATTATATTTTACTTTCGTCAAAACTGTGTAAACATACAAAAAATCAAGTTAGTCAAACATAATGTATACAGTCAAACATAATGTAGAAGTGGTTAAAAATTAAGTTGCAATATTTGACCACGGATACTGGCACACTAAGTAACGATTTTTTCCGTTGCTCGTTTAATAAATATTTCTGAAAATAATGTTAATCCTAAAATAAAATTGCCACTGAAAGTGATTAGCGGTCATTGAACATATTGATAGGGAGAGTTCAGGGTACAAAAATGAAATATTTTAAAATTTTAACAACTCTCGATAGATGCGACAAAATGGAAGAATCTAAATACACATAGGTAAAATGTTACTTCTTAATTTTGTTTTACACGTAAATTCACGAATTGATATCTGTTGTTATTAATCTAAAACGTTTAATTAATAAAACATAATTATATCATAAAAATAGCATAGATTTACACAGTAATTTTTTTTTAAATTTTTGTTAGCCGTGTTTTTGGAAATATAGCGGAAATACACAAAAATACTTTTGGTCAAAATTCGCATCTGCTTCTATCCAATTATATTACAACTTAAAGCGAAATATAATTTTAATAACCAATTCAATTCGTATGCATTTTACCGAAGGATGATTTATTTTGCTTAATTTTTTTCTTTGCGTTGAACGCTGGCATCACGTGATCATAGGTTTGAATTTTATCTAGACAACATATTTTTAATATTTTTTAACATATGTATAATTCAAAATTGAAATATATATATATATATATGTGTGTGTGTGTGTGTGTGTGTGTGTATTAGGTTAGGTTGTATTATGTTGAGTTAAATTTGAGATCTGATGGGAAGTGGAAAAATATTTTGAAAATGGATGAGAGGCGTATTCTTTCTCTATGACTTCTCTGTGACTTGTGATTCTTTTACTGTTAATATTAGGTTTGGTTAAATTGGACTAGGTTGGGTTAGGTGTGGTCAAGTTTTCATCTTTACCCAACTTACCCTTTTGCAATGAATTGGTTTATATTAGTTAAGCTTTTATTGAATAATATTGCTTTAGGTCATATCAGATTGGATTAGGTCGGGTTAATTTTATTTAGGTTAGAATGAGTCAGGTTGAATTAGTTTGGGATCTCTGTTATGTTAAATTATGTTTATATCTGATGAGAAGTGAAAATATTTACATTTGCTGAGAAGCACATCATTTCGATTTTTCTATTCAGAAAATGGTAACTGTGCTAAGTTTGGCTAGACAAGTTTAAGTTGAATTAGGTCGGGTGATGTAATGTTAAATTGGGTTAAGTTGCGTTAGGGAAGGTAAGCATGGACTATAATATGTCAGGCTAAGAGAATTACGTTGTGTTATGTGAGATTAGATTATGATGGGTTATATTAAGTTAAGTTTGGTTGGAATAGCTCAGAAAATGTAACACACCCATTCCTTTTTCGATTCCTATGTTAAAAGGAAGTGTACGAAAAACATATCTTACATTTAATATTTAAACTTCGATTGACCGAAAGTAGGCAGATTTTTATCCCCGTGTTTGTAAAATGTAATCGTTATTTTTTGCAATACAGCAATTCAGAACAAAATCACTTCGATATTACTCATGACACTCATCTGTTTATGACGACTGACAACACTTTCTTCTAAATATGTTCGAATTATATATCACAGAATTCATAAATGTCGCGTGTGTTACAAAATTAGCCCTCTTATTGCAAGAAAATCTACAAGTTCACAACTGCAGTGTTTCTGTAAACGTACGTAATTAAATAAATGAATAACAAAAAAAATATATCAATGCATTGTTATGAATCCCATTCTAGTCAAACAATAAAGGTTATACCTATACTGTTGCATATATGGATATACAGCAGAATGAAATAATATAAGTATAACCGTAAACACGACTTATGCATTCATTATACTTTATTTTAATAAAAATGTTTGTTACTGGGTCGGTAGATGGATTTAAGGTGTAGTTTTTTCTTTCTCTGTCTTCGACCTCTTTTCTATCTCTGACCTCCCTTTAAATTCTTTTGCTCTCCAGTTGCAAATCTTCTACCAATTTATTATATTGATACGAGAATGACATAAATCTAACCTAGATATAAATCTCTACCGGACCTTAGCCCAATTAGTGTTATGTTTAATATATAGAAAAATCTTGAAAAAGCTTCGAAGTAATCTTTTCAAATGGAAAGTCGGTTGTGAAGACAGTTTTGTTTTATTAAAATAAAACAATTCCTCAAACGAAAAGTGACAAGACCAGCGTATAAAAATTTATAATTAATGTGGTTAATATTACAGTAAATAAATGAAGAAAAAACCAACAAACGCAACATATTCTCGTAGTTTTCAGGCACGGTGAACTTGAAAAATTACACGTATTGATTTAAAAATGTATATTGAGATTCGCACGCCCAAATATTCTGAAGTATCCGTTTTATTTTGACATTATTATTTTAGCTTTTAAATTTGTATTCTTATATCACGTCTTTTTATATTTAAAAATTTATATTTCAACAACGATGGTATATTTTTTATCAAATCCTTATTAATCATGCAAATTGAACAAATTTCAACTTCAGTTGAAACAATTAATTTTCAGTCTGGTTCAAATACCTATTTCCTTGATAATAATCCTAGGCCTATAAACGCTGTAACACATTTATTTTATTTAGTTTTACTATTGCTTCATAAATTGTGTATTACTATTAAATTTTTTATTATTATTAACGAAACACCTATTAAATTAAAAAAAAGAGTGTGCTTTAGACCACACGATTGAAGTAAAACTTCAAATTCACAAAATATGAACTTTAAAATGAATTTACAATTTTATTCACTTTAAATGTAGAATATTTAATGTATTGAACAAAATAATAATTTATAAAATTGTTAAAGAACGAAATGAAATTACAAAATAACCAAAAAATCACCGTTCGCGTAACGCTAGTAAACTTGCATATATATATATATATATATATATATATATATATATATATATATGTATATATATACATATATATGTATATATATATATGTATATATATATATATATATATATATATATATGTATATATATATATATATATATATATATTTCATGTACTGCCTATGAGAGGAAGAGAGAAAGAAAATGTGTGCTCACACCTCTCTCTTGTCCCTACAGTAATATACGAAACGTAACTCTCTCTCTCTTTCTGTCTTCACTAACTTATATCTCCCTCTCAACTTCCGTTCGCCTCGCCCGATCACACTTTTTGTAACGCTCTCATCACGCATTCACCAGCTTACTCCCCAAGTCAAGCGTGCGTAAAGAAGTTTTACTTCAAAATTAGTTTATTTGCTCTGATGAATAGTCTACACAAGAGCTAAAGTAAGGATATGCGAAAAACCTACATAGCTCAGCATATACATCACCGCCATTGATAAGCCAAGAAAATATCCATTAAGATACTAATATTTAATATTATTATTATTTCGAATAATAAAGACCGCAGAACAATAAAGAAACCGGTCAAGCGGAGCTCTTATACGTGTGCTGCGTAAGAGTCAAACTTGACCTATCTCCACATTAGTATGAGTATATTGCTGTAAGATTATAACAATAAAGTATAATTAATCAGTTATAAATCATTTTTCTTTTTATGTTACATCTGTTGAACTAAATAGCTATTATTTTTCAACTTTTTCTCTTGCTCTAACTACTGAAACCATAACGTACATATGTCGTACAATAAAAGAACTTGAGTATAATGCTATTAATTTAATTTTCTTTTGGTGAAACGTTATACTGACTTTAGTTCTTGCACATATTTGGATCCTAGCTTCTTTGCCGTAATTATCGAATTTAAATGACTTCTAGTGAATACCTTATTTTACGAGCAATAATTTTTTTAAAGTCACGTTTATTTTTAACATAGAAGAATTTGACTGTTAAGCAGTAATAGATTATGAAAAATACAGTGGAGTATAATACCTGCCTGCTGCATCGGTTGGCATGGAATTGTGTATTTATGGTTTTAAAATTCTTGCCAAACTAATAATAAAAATAAAAATTGATTGATAAAAATTGAAAATGACTTTAGACAAAAAGGAAATTATCTGTATACTAGCTCTTGTCTGTGACTTTTAATAATTACCCAATATTTTAAGTAAGAAATTAATTGTCATGATTAATATTAATATATTAATCATTAAAAATTCTAAAATAAAATATCTTTTAAAAAACTGACTTCAAAAAAGGTAGGTACTAAAAAGTAAAAAATAATTAACTCAAAATAGTACTTATCTGCAATAAATAACTAAGTTACTTATTTTTGAAATAGGTGCCAGCACCCCTGACCAACTTCAAGAAATGTAAACGTTTATTTTATAAATACGCCCTTTATGAATATATTTAGTTTTGCAAGTGAACTAGAGGTAAAAGTTTTAAATTTACATTATAAATTAAATTAAATTATAAATTTGTTTAAGTTGGTCGACAGTGCTAGCCACTTCAAATATAAATAACTTTTTTATTGCAAATAATAGGTATCTATTTTGAGTTAATTATTTTTTTTTTTTAGTCTAATCTTTTTTGAAATCGGTTTTTTGAAAGATATTTTATTTTCAAATCAAACATACATGCGTGCAAAAACATTTTGTAGTTCAAGTTAATTACTGAAAGTTTAATTAGGCATTTATTTCGCTGTTGTTTTAAATATTTTAAGTCCAAAAAATTACAGAAAACAGAGCACTGTTCATTTTGATCACAGTTATGTTTAATTGTTTTAATACGTTTTAAAACATATTATGTAAAACGTATATGTTTATAGAAAGTTAATATGTTTTAAAATATATTAACTTTTTATAATACACCGTATCAAAAACTTGAGAAAATAAGCAAACGATACCAGCCAGAGTAGTAAAATTACTAAAAAACATTATTATAAATACAAAATTATAAATTTAATTAAACACTGAAAATTGTGTGCTATATCAGAAGTGAAAAATTATAATTTTCAGCAATGCTCTTCCCTTTATTTTTTAAGCAATTACGATGAATCAAAAAGAAATATAATGCCTTAACATCTATGTATAATCAATATAGCCGAAGATAAATATATTTTTGGTTTCGTGTATGAAATGTGGTTTCGATACCATCAAATATTACTAAAAACTATCAATTAAAAAGTCTGAAATAAATGTTTTAGAAACTAAAATCCCACTGTAAAAAAATTCGAAAGAAGTTTGAAGACCTTTTGGGTTCAATAAACTGTTAAATTAAAAACAATCAAAAAGAAAATATACCTTTCAATTTTGATGCTTCTTTTTGAAGTAACTGCCGTGTACGTTCAATAAAAGTAGTCAGTCGCCGAAAACAGTATTGTTGTGAGAAATATTTTCCACTTTATTGCTTTTAATTTTGAGATGTCTAAATATTTATTACGTGGAAATATTCTGGAAGCTTGTGGTATAATTTTCCGTAGTCGTATTTTATTTTCAAACTTTTATTTTTAAGTTATTAATTCATTACCTTAGTAATCCCCCGCTTTTTTTACCATGCAAGTCTATTTCACCTGCCTAGAGCGCACACCTATATCTTGCACCATTCGTTTGTATTTTCGAAGTTTTTTTGATTAGGAACGTGAGCGCTGATGATGCGAAAAGAGCCCAGTGTGCAATTTTTTGCTTCATTAATCGCTTCAGGGCTATAGAGTCACGGAGTTACTTGGTAGTTCACATTTAGATATTAGTTAGTCTAATATTAATTTAAAGTACTATATTTTTTTCTCTCTTCTATTTTTTTTTAATTTTTGTTATACTTTGATCTTTAAACATTATTTTTATAATACATTCACGTGTCGAATGCTTTGGGAAAATTTGTGAGTTGTATATGGGGTTTGTAAGAAATAAGTAAACGAATGTTGAGACATTTGAATAATCTATAAATATAAGATATTCTCTGGGTATACCAGAATTGTTAGGTATTAAAAGATATTGAATAGTTACGATTGGTTAGTAACATTAAAATGAATCGGTGAAATAAATTAAAAGTAATTCGCATTGGCATCACAATTGATTTATTACGAAAAATTTAAAATAACTATAACATCCCCTTCACAAAGTCGGAAAATAGATTTTTGCAATCTGAAAAATGGGCATTATAATTTTATCTCTTAAAGAAAATTGCAGTTGGATTATTGATCACCTCTTTTTTTAAATTATATAGAGCTTAGTGCTTATTATGGAACGTAGTATTAATTTATAGGAATACCTCTCTTAATTCTCCAAAAAGACTCAGTATTCTGTCACTTTTTTACACACAATGTAAAAGCTAAAGGTACATTTTATATATATATTTATATATATATATATATATATATATATATATATATGTATATATATATATATATACACAAACAAAACGATAAATGTTACCCATAAGTCTGAACCGATCCGAAACCCTAAGTATGCTATTAATGCAGGCATGCGCTGAGCATAAGTAAATGATGGTGTGAACTTACGAACTACATATTTAAAGAATATTCGAAGTAAATACAGTGTCTACCATTCTGGGATCTTAATGCGTCAGTTTAGCAAGGTTGATAATTATTACGGTTGCCTTCTTTTCTGGCTCTTTCTTGGCATATCCAGCATTATATAGCATATTCAGCATTATATATTCGGCATATATAGCTATAAAATTTAACTTTTGATATAAAAGCGATCTCCTCTTTGAAACCGAATCATGAACTAAATTGATCATAAAAAACTACAACTGAATTTTATATAATATATTTAAGAAAACACAGGTCATATAAAAAAAGGTTATGTGTTCTAATCACGTGGAGCAATAGATGAAGAGGGAAGTAAAATTAATTTAATTAGTCTGCACGGGAATAGTAAGTTCGCATTACTATTCGCTCTGTCGTTTTTTTTACATTTTATCAAAGTAAAGAAAACGTCTGATCTATTCATGTTAAAATGGTTGTATGTAAAATAGATTAATAACACAATTTATAATAACACAATTTTCAAAAAATATAGATGCGAGATAGCGCGCAGAAGAGTGTTCGACATCTGTACGCGTACCGTGTGATTACAGAAGAAACATTATTACAATTTTTGACATCTCTTTGAATCAAGACCAACTTAATGTACCAAGTTAAAAGTAGAACTTATGTTCACAAGAAGGTAATAAATACTACACTGCATTTAATAATTTAGGATTACAGCTTTAAATTACCCATATGCGAGATACAAGTTGTAGATATAGATTACGCATATGCTTATTTGTATTTTGCAAGATACAAAATCGAAATTAATAAATGCCCATCTTCCTTGTGTGCAAATATCCGACCATTGCTTCGAAAGAAACATATTACCGATAGTAACTGTTTTTTAAGAACATATCACTAGAAATCATTTCAAGTCACCATTACCCTGGTACAATAAATGGCATTACTTGTATTTAATGCCGCGGTAACTTTACTTATACGGATGTACCTAATTACTGTATAGTAAGAATATCATCGTGCGTTATTCTGTGGATTTTTGACATTTTGATATTGAATGCATATGTGAAGAATAATTTTGACGACAATGGCGTATCGTGTTACAAGGGTTGTTGATCATGCTTAGCATTTTGAATTTTTTAAGGCATTTCGATATATTAGAACATATTAAATTTTCATATTCTATGCTTTACCAATTCTTAACGAAAATTTGTGAAATCTCATCAAAAACATAAATTTTAGAAAAGAGTTGAAATGAAGGTAACCACCAAGTGACAATTAGTTTCTTCACGTGAATAACTTATAAAAACGCAAAGATACGATAAAAAAGATACGCAGATACGCAAATAAGTATTAAACATGATTTTTACATTTGAATAACTTTGAATAACATCCCTCTCAAGTGATCATTTATTTTTACTTAGTCCCTTTATATTAGATAAAATACATTTTTATTTGAATAATTGTACTATGGAAATAAGTTTAGGGCTGTTCAAGATAATTATAAAACTTATTCAATGCAAACATTAAAGAAAACAAATAATTCATTTATTTTAAAAAAACCGGCCTCTTCCATATCAACCTTTACAATATTCTATAATAGGAAAAAGATAATTATAAATTAGGTACATCAATAGCATTCCGCAGAATAAAATCCTCGAGTCGATAATTCTCGGCGCCCGGAAGCAAAAAGTACACGAGGATAACCTAAAATAATATGATAGGATAAATCAGCCAAGGTGACCGTCATTAGAGGAAAGATCGCAAGCACAAAATCGCAGGCGCAAAGTGTGTGTCACTGGGCACTTTGTGTCACTGGGTATTGGTCTGTGTCTGTGTGTTTATATATGAATACAATGAGCTTCAAACTGTTTTTAAAATTTCTGATAATTATTAACCTTCAAGTTGATTAAAAAGAACAATATCACTTACGGTAATTTTTATAGGCAATATTAAGACGAATTGAATATATTTTCGAATGCCTGATATAAATTAAATGAGTTAGGGTTTGTGGCTGATGCCATTAACACATACGTAGTTACTCTTCTCTGTATGATCTATACAACTCATGTAATGTAACTTACGTCAGAAATTGATGCAGAATGTTGTCTGCTCAAATTTTAGTATAGAATTTAACCTTTATACTTTTTTCTAGTAAAAATACGATTGCGTTTTATCTTTGCCCAAGTCATATCGGTGTAAACAGATTGTGACAATGAAGTTTGTTTCATTATAATTTGTTGATTGCTTTCAAAATTAATTTACCGTAAATATTATATAAACTATTGACTGTAAAAGAATTGCTTTTGTAACAATACTGTTATTTGTATGCTCTTATAAGACACTTGTAAAGAGTATACCAATTAACTTAATGTAATACTTTCATTTTCTTCTTCAACGGTTGATATTCTTTTGTAATCAATTATTGGAATATATTTTAAATCGATATGTGACGGTATTCCAGTATTGAATTAAGTATATTTTAAATTTAGCGAACGAGTTATCTAGGTTTACAATCAAATGTTGGAATGTGCGTGCAGTCTTTAAAATAATGAGTACATTCGTGCTCACGCGTGATAATTTGGGACAAAAACTATGTCCATCTCAACACCTTCAGATGTCAGTGTAAACAATTAACATTTTGATTCGGTCTAGAACTACGTGTAACATTCTTTAAACTTACATATTATTATTATCTGACCGTTTCGAAAATTAGAAACCAGCAATATACGTGTGGAGGTCCGCAGTTTTTATTGAAGAGAAATTGTGTGGATCTTTCCTTTTTTCTTTCATTTTTTTTCTAAAATAAGGATTTTACCTTATATAATAACCAAATAGCTGAATTCTTTACCAATTTACTACGAACGGGAGCATTAAATAGAACTTTAATATAGTCGACATCACGAGAATACCCCACGACAAATCCGATTATCCTGAACGTAGTCGTAGCAGCTTCAACAATATGATTGTGAAATGAGCGGCATTTATCGATAACTAAACGGAGGTCTTCAACGTTGGAATCTTACGTAAGACTAGAATAGGCTCTACCGTGATGGAGACTTGAAGATGAAAATAAGTGATTAATGTGAACTTGCTTATGTTAAAATAAAGCTTGCTTCTCATAATTCCTTGTAAAATGGACATGGAATAAATAATTTCTTTCTAAGGTAATTTATAAAAATGATTGTTACTTTTTCAAGGACAACTTTAAATAACATTTTCTCATTAATTAGTAATTTATTATTAAAAAAACTAAAAGAAAACTAAATTACTATCACACACCTATATTAAAACCGTAAGGTAATACTCTGATCTAAAATTTCCGTTTTGGACAAACTGATTTCGAAATTAATAGTAGTTGTTGAAAACTGAACGAAATTAGATATCTTTAGAGAACGTGGGTGTAAAAAGCGGTGTTTCTTTTAAAATTGACATGTGATACGTTAATCTGCTGTTTTTCGTTTATTTTGGTAGACCCGTAGTCGATAACATACACACGTAGTCCTAATAATAGAATACCTAGGTCGGATACCGTGTTGACATTATTTGAGCTAAGTCTGAATTCCCGTGAAAACGTAAAATGATTTCAAAATTCCTAACAAAACCGACTGCATTTAAAATAACCTATAATTGCTTCTTTCCGTTTCAAAGCCTATTTTATAAATCGGTATAACACCAACACTTGCATGAATAAGGTGTGTACCAGCATCCAAATTGAGGTTCATTAAGTATACTACAGAGAACGACAAGCATCACTAAATAAAGTGGAGGCTCAAATTATTCGGTTATGCTATCCGAGCGATCGTTCAATATCGTCAACGATCGTTCAATATGTGAACTTATATATGAAATGAGCTAGCAGAACCTATGCAGGCCATGCACTTATTAGAATGGGGTGACCTGTTGGAAAAATTGAAAATCGTTTACTAATGTACTGTTCAAAAGCAGAAGATTCATTTTTCCATATGACACAGAAAAATAATTATAGGAACGCTTGGACGAACGTACAACCAGAAGGTCTTTTAATAATTTTTACGGTGGGCCTAAACGATTCACATATACATTTGTTATGATATGTTATCTTTAAACATTAAGCTATAACGAAAATAAATTCAGCTCGGTCACGAATACAAACATCACTTAAAAATATGAACAAATCTGGTAAGTATAAGTGAACTCGCATTTTGAGGGTCACATATATTTTTTAAGCAAATGTAAACATTTAAGTGTACAAAGCATCTCAGACAAATTTCTATTATTTTTCACCATGAGTATGATGATGTAAATTTAAAAACATTGATATAGGTTTACGGAAAATTTTAGGTTACACTTCTGGTTATCTCGTCTTTTGATTATTTTGAATTTGATCCTTTCCGAGAAAGGATAGAGCGGAGGAAACATAATTTTTGACGTTTTTAGCAAAATATGATATTTCGAAAAAATTAATCATAGAAACACTTGTTTCTATTGACACTCCACACGACATATGAAATTGTTAAAAAATTAAGTAATTCATTTGTCTGCTCTAATATTTCCGCATAAATATTTTTAAGTAGAATATATGTACTATTGAAATATATGAGGATTAATTGGCTTTACTCTATGCCAAATTTGAAGTTTCTATGTCAAACCGTTTCTAAAAAGAACGACTGTAACTGAGACACAGAGGTATGAACACGTAAGTTATCTTGTAAGCCTTAGGTTTTTGTTTGAATTACGGAACCTTAAAAAAATAAATTTGGAAAGACATCATTCATCATTGTTGGAAAAAAGCCAATTTCTTCACGATCGGAGTAATATCGAACAGGGTAATAGAAATTCTGAAATATCCAATTGCGTGAACTTTCATTTTAAGGAAACACGGGAGAACGAGCTTTTGTTCAAACATTTACATGGTATTTGTAAAAGACCGCAAAGGACGCGAGTGGCTAATACCGCAGCAAACTCCGCCTGGTGGAATTTCACCCCCGTAATACGTCGAATAAATGGACCCGTGCGCCCGGCGGACATCCCTTCATTTGCGCTCCTACGTCTGTGTCCTTCCGCATACTTCAGTCGTAGCGAAGTTATAAGAAGAGATGGGTCTACATTAATCAGCTTAAGGTAATACGTTATTTTACAAACATCATTTCACTTTATTTCAAAGACGAACAGTATTTTAGGTGGAATAAGCAAGAAGTTTATTGACTGCCATTTAGCACCAATTCGCGGCCCTTTTTTATTCTTTACGGTTACAGCTGTTAGATAAACGTTAAGTAGTTACTTATCGATAGATTTACACCTATTAATGTAAACATTACCCAAATATTAATTGTGACTCTCAGTAATAATGTGACTTCGACCTTGCTATTATAGTGAATATTCGTATTTTTTTGCTGTTATGGAACTTTTGGTTTCGATAGTACTCTCTACAGATAGTTTCAATAGACAAACTCGAAAATTTTACTTGATAACATAAAAATCCGTAGGTGTATCGAACTCGTGGTACATTTCGAGGAGTCTCGAATGCTTTAGCTTATGACCAAAACCCACCTACTCATATAGAGTTTCCCAGTGCAGGTATGTTTCTGTATCGAATTAATTAAAATTAATCATACTTCCTCCAAATTGAAAGTAAAGGAATTATTTGTTTGATTTTTCAACGGGCAATATTTTCTTTGTCTGTATTTTAAGAGTTCAGTCAAAGAGTCCTTACCGTTTTCTCATCCCTTTTGCCACAACAGTATCTACCGAAACTGACTCCTCCAGCAAAACTGAAATTTTAACTGATCAATCAGTTTGAGCTACAACATTATTAGATTTATTTAGACTCGACGAAGATTTTTCAATCAAGCTAAAAAAATCTATATTTCGATTAAATAACACGATACTTCATTATATTTGCAGTTAATAAACATTTTACTTGGTTAAATACGTAAATACGTAAAAAAGAAAAACAAAAACATATCTTAAATTTTTTAAGGAAAAAAATATTTCAAAGAGCAATAAAGTTAAATAGATAAAAATAAAATATACACTCGCAGTTTAATTTCATACATTTTAGTAATAATTATAGAGAGTAATACTTTTTGGTTGAAAAAAGTGAGAGTACTTTAGGGGTAAGTATTTTGAAAAATGTTATAATGATGTTTCCTATTATTTAAACGAGCTTACAAAGCAAATAATTGTTTATAACATAAATCGACAGTCGAGAGTAACTTTTATGGGAATTAATTACAACTGAAGTTGATTTTGCTTCATGAGCTAGAAAACAAAGTAAAGATAAAGCAAAGACTTGTAACGTTGGAAAACTTTGCAACCTAAATTTTAAATACTTTGTCGTCAACATCTATATCTTAACTCATGTATTTGTCACTCTATGTATATATGTATATATATATATATATATATATATATATATATATATATATATATGTATACGTTATTTATTTTAATAAGAAAATTCTTTTTTATATATTCAAACGCATTCTATTTTGTTTAGTTATTAATGCCTGCTACAGCTAAATTATTTAAAGAGAATGTAAAAGATTATTCGAAGGGAAATTAAAAAAACAAAAACAATATTTCAGGATTCAATGGCGTATAAATAGTTCAATCAAAAAATTATATTTTGTCAGTATAAAATGGCATGACTGATTTCTGGTATTTTATGGGAACGCATATCATCAATTTCGAACTCTGACCTTTTGAAGTGCTAATAACACTGCTATGCATAATTCCACCTCCATTCAAAATCTTTACAGTAATTTTCCATAGTCCATAAATTTATCGATCGCTCACCAAGGTATTGATAAATTGAAATAATTGATATACCGAAGATGAAGGAACAAAGTTTAAAAAAATATTATTTAATTAAATATAACACCAAAAGATTCTAAGTTTCCAAGAGGAACCAGATTCTCAAAACAAGTTATGTTTCGCACCTTTAGTTTTAAATGCCAAAAATTTGTCCCGTGGATAGGAAAATTCAGGAATTCCAGGGCAGTGACGCTACTGAAGACTTTGTAAGTTTAATTATTAACTGGTTCGATGCCTTAAATTCAAGGAATAGGCAGGTGCTTTCATTTTTAAGACGCCGTTGATAGATAATAGGACAAAATATTTTCTTTATTCCAAAAACGGATGCCCACATTTAAAATGTTTAAAATTCCTATATTGCCCTTTATTCATTAATGTACCTGCAAATTAGCATTTGTCACTTTGTCTGGTAAACAAATTTAGGAAATATTTATCGTAGTGTCCGGAAAATAATACATATTTTTTAAATAATAATTTTGATGAAAAACTGGGATGACACTTTGGTATTAAAATATTATTATTTGTTAAATAATACAAACGAACACAAGTGTACTTCTTAATCCCGGCTTTCTTTAAATCGGTTACAATATTGCTTGTAGGAAAATATACACATTTCATTACGGAAAGCAACGCAATCAAATCTATTTGTGGATATAAGATTATTTAATGCTAATGTAATTATATTTTTTCTTTCTTTCTTCTATATATATATATATATATATATATATATATATATATATATATATATATATATATATATATATATAGCCTATCTTATTCAAACAACGTGTATTTAGATTTTATAATTAATAATTTTCTGTATTTTTTTAATCTATCTTATGAAATTAGTGGAAAACCTATGGGGCGTTTATTTCCATATCATTATTTTTCTGCAGAATTATTATGTAAATCACACTGCTTTAAAGCTTGAAACTTTTATCTCATTAAGATGGCAGTGTCCGATATTCTCAATACTTATGCGATAATAAGTATCCTGCGCTAACGTCGTATACCGGCGCAACGACTTTGCCACTATTAGTTACTCAATTCTGTTATTAGTTACTTTCTTTTGCAGGCCCGTTTATGGCACAATGGATCACTCTCACTTATCACATTCAGTCTAATACTAAAGTATACGTCATTACGCAGAGAATAACTTGTGATATAAGCATCATACTTATCACCTCTAGTTATATTATATGCAAAGTGAAATATCCCGTTTCGTCTTTATTATAACAAAATTACTATATACCAACAAAATACTACGATTTAAAATAAATAATTATTTAGTTACTTAAATAAAAAATATATCAATAAATACATTATATTAGCATGAAAGTTTGGCACCATTGGGCAATCCTGAATAGACCGTTTTGCACAATATTAGATACAAATACACGAAGTCCATAACACTGGTGCCAATTCTAACACGGTACGCACACGACATGGGCCAGTTTATGCTAACCTAACGACTTTGATAGCAACATGATAGCCTGCTGAAACCGTGGCTTCAGAACGTAGTATTTTCCTTTTAAAAACTAACCACCGGACCAATAACAAAGCAAATAAGCGACCGTTTCACATCGATGATTTGACATATTACTTAATTTTTATATTGCCCCAATAAATTATAACTTGATATTATAATTTAAGTTTCTAATTAAAAATAGGTCAAAAAAAATAAAACTGTATTTTTTAATTATAATCAATTACTTTAAAAATATTAATTATAATCAATTACTTTAAAAATAACATTGAAATATGCATGTTCTCATAAATTATGTTTTTCCGATCGATTTGATGATTTAATAGTTAGTATTTGACGTTTTTTCGCGCATGGACAAATGAAATCCATTAAGAAATGTTTATCTTACCTTAATTTCAAAGAAGTTCTCTATGAAAATAATTGTACTGAAAACAAATTTTAATAAAAAGATATGAAACTGAGTCGTCCGCGGTGGGGTCAAATATAGATTCCCCTTTTATTTTTATTTTACCAGGGAAGTTACATACAAGAAATATTATTCAACACACATTTCTTTTTATTTTAAACAGACAAATGAATGTTATAAATTTTAAATAAATTTTTATTATAATCATCAAATTTATTTCGGAAAATAATTTATTTATATTTTTAGATTGCACTTTTTAATGCGGAAATGTATTGCAATAATATTTACATACGCGTCATGTGTCTTATAAATATTCATTTTAATGGCCAAATTTATTAAAGAATTCAGAATACGTCTATAAAGCAGATTTTGTAATGGAATATTAGTGTTGACTGTATATTTTTCATAAATAATACCGACATTTTTAAAAGTAGTCTTAAAATAAATAGTACCTCCATACTACATTGGAGATACTCGAGTGAATGTAGATGTGAGCGAATTTTTGAAAAAATGGACGTTTCTATTAAATTGTATTATTATAATTTAGAAAATTTTTGAGATTTTTTAATTTTTAAAAAGAGCTTGTGAATTTGTTGTCACTGTACTTTGCATTTTATTTAATACATTTTAATAGTGCAGATCCATTTACACATTTTTTCTACCCTCTATAAAAATATAATAGTAATAAATTTCACATATAGTTAATATAAAGATTATCATCATAGATAATAATTACATATTTACGTTTGCCAATGTATAAGAGGTAACTGACACAATCGAATATTCGACAACAATAGGATTCAAAGCATAATAATGACAACAATAGGATTCAAAGCATTGTACATTCATTGGTTTTTGTTCCATTATAAAAACAAACTCAGTCTCTTGATGTGGGAAGATTTTATAACAATTATTTTAACGAAAATTACAAATGATTTCTTAGATGAGATTATTCAATTATTGATATTTTTTTATAATTGAAATTAATCTAATTATGGGATTATTTAAATCGTGGTGTTTTTCTTTTTCTATATTTGAAGTAAATCTATTATATCCATGAATTAATCTAATATAGACGTTCACGACTGTTATACAATTTATTTAACAAAATTATCAACTTACAGGACGACATACAATCCTTGAGCATTTGGACCAGTTTATCATCAAAGAGACCTTCCATCTGTGATACATATTACAGTCAATCAATATAAATTTTCTATGGTGAGAGTATACATTATGGCTGAAAATTTAGAACAGTCTACAATCGTGTTTTTAATATGCGTTATTATTTATTTTTTGTTTGCATTCTTTTACTAACGACTTGTAATTTTTAAGACTGAATATCTTTATGGATTCCTCCGTAATGGACATATAGTTATTATGATAAAGATTGTCCCTTTAATGGCATTGGAAGCAAAATTTTTTCTTAACCAGTTCTTATTAAAGCCATGTCTACCTTTCATAGTAAGTCATACAAATTACTACCGAAATTTACAAAAGCGAAGCGAGAATTACATTAACGTAAGGTCAAACTCATTCCTAAAATTTAAATTTTGAAGCAAATTTAAATCTGAACTGAAAAAAAACGCTTAGATACGCTCACTCCCAACTTGTGTACTCTGTAAGCTCATGCGTAACGGTCCGATTAAACTGTGGATATTTACTGGCAAACGCTTTTTTATTACTATCGTCAATAAAATGTTTTTTGAAACCTATTTATCGAAAGATTATTAACTATTAATTTATTAAAATATTAGAATATCTTTTAGCCACTCTCCCTTATCATAATTCAAACCTACATACCATCGAACAAAAGCTAATCAGGATTAACTGTAACATACCCCACCTAGTAATTTTTATAGGGAATACGCCACTCAGAACTGGATGTTATGGTAAAAAAATTTGACGGTAGGACCTACAGGGTATAAGACCCACCAAAACCTGCAAGATATCCACTGAAAAGGTTCTCTAAGCTTTGGTCAGTGCCAACAGCGACGCACGCTGCGATCTTAGCACGACCCATCTAACTTGCTTTACCCCAACACACCATGAACACCAAACCGCTAGAACATAGGCTAATATACCGAGGTATATTGCCCCATATATTAGTTCGAGCCTTTAGTAAAAAAGCGCCGTCGTGTATCAAGGACTGTGCCCAGGTATATTACCTGACCCGCACACCAATCTTGGTTCCAGCCATCACACAGACGGCTCCATCAGTAGCCTGCCCTTAAAGAGCCTTGGACTTTTATGGGCCAAAGCAGAGCTTGTTCTTAATTCCCCATCTAGGTCATATGGCGAGCGACTCCGTGACCGAATCTCTAATTTTCTATCGCTCAGTATCATCAGCAAACACGATGATACCTCATCCCTGAAGGGCTATCGCAAGTATACCATCGATCACGACATTCCCCAGCATTGGTCTAAGGTGTCTAAATTTGAAGACGGGCTTAAATGCGAGTTGTGGTTCCTTACGCACCGAAGGAATTTTTTCTCTCGTCGAGGTTAATGCTGATGAGCGGCCCACTGACAAAGCAGCCTTGTAAGAAAGCGGTGAAACCTTTTGTGTAGCCTCTTTCTTTGCGGCATCCCTCCTTTTCCCTATCTTGTATGTTAGATCATCTTCCAAGCGAGCCACTTGTGTGAGCGTCGAGTTCACGGTGACGCACCGTCTGACATAGTAAGTTTAATTTACTCCTTGTTCCTTAATTCTGCATTGCGCCGCTCAAGATACTTCGCCACTATGTGGAAGAACTTGCCAGCAATGTTGCTCGAGGAAGTTCTCAGCTTCTCCTCCTTTTTCCTTGTTTTACACAGGGCTTCCAGGGTCACCTTGGAAAGGAAGGCCTCATTCACTAGCACTTTTCTAGAAGTGGTCGGATTCTGGAACTACGTCTCTTACCCTTTTTATTGGGGAAGTCAACACTCTCACTCGTAGTTTGATTAGATACTAGTTTTATCGGTTCGGTAATACAACACTTATCACCTCTCCAAAGGTAACCATCAGAACGACGAAGCTGCAAAAATCAAAGTCGTCATGAAACGATGGTTCATACCGCTCGACGGCTGTACATAATTTTGGCTATAACAGCCTTAACTCTATAATGTGTATCTATTTTAATTACAAATTTATATTTAATGTCTACATGTTTGCATCTTTTGTGAAATTCACCGTTTTTGTTACACTTATAACACTTTTATTATTGATATTTTAACACACAGTCTTTTGCTTAAAGTTACTTATATAACACGATAATTACTTTAACCATGTGGCTCCTTTTGTGTTGTAATTAAGCCGACTCAATAACTGAGGCGAATGACTTCCTATGCTAATTGAATAACTGAAATAACTAAAGCAACTAACTTCCTCAGCTGACTGGTTCCTTAGCCGACAAATTTCTGAACCCGTTGCTATCTAATTGATTTTCAACTTCGTTTTTAAATTCATTGAATCTCTCTAGTGCTTCAGACTTCCATCATAGGAAGTAAATAAAATTATTTTTCGAGTAAGCATCTATGAATTTTCAAAGGTATCTCGCTCGACCGGGAGATGTGACTTCTATCGGACAACAAACATCTGAGTCCAACAAGTTCAAAAATTTTGTGGTTTTGAACCTTAATATTTAAGAGGTAATTACGCTAGTTTGCCTTCAAAACCCGTTACGCATATAAATCCGTTATATTTTTTGAATAATTGCTGGCAAAACTTTGCTCATCAACGTCGGATATGTATACATGACAAGTGCATATAATCAGCTGGTATACACTGCTAACTAAACCTTGCTTATCAACGTTGGATATTTTAATGATGTAAAAAACTTGAATATTTTTCAGTTCAAGGTTTCCAAAAAATAATTTGAAAAGTAAATAAACGTGTATGAGAACCCAAAAACTTTTAAGTTAGAAATAAGTTTTAAAAAGTTTTCAAATAATAATTAATTGAGACAATTTAAAATTACAATCGAAACCTTGGAATGAAACGAGGAAAGTTGAAAATTTGCATATATCTTGGTTTTGAAGTTATAAAGATAGGCTGATGCCTTCCAGTAATCCTATTATTTTTATAATTTATGGGATCAGTAACAAGGTCACAATTTTCGTCGTTGCAATTCTACGACACCTTAACTCCCAAATTATAGACGTAACTATTGAAAATCCAAAGATGATCAATTGCGTAACCACTTGATAAAAATATTAACCTGTTTAAGACCACTTAAACAACAATAGAAAATATATTAAAATTAACAAACAGATTATACATCGATCCGTCTTCATAACTTTGATACACTTCGTTTACATATTCCGTTATAATTCTTAAATTACAATCTAAAACGTTGTATTGTACATTTCGAAAACCTATCTTATTATGTTCAAACTTTTTAATAAGTATATTTTAGTCCCAGGTTACGATACAGTCTTAAGAGGCATCAGTTATACAAACACATCGAATTAAATACCAGTACTCTTTGGAAAAATCCCCAGATGATGACTCGAGCAACGACCACACTATGTAACTGACATCTAGAGAAGAAGTTCAATTGAAAATTCTGATTGAATCTTTTCATCGATTCACTTGACTCGCCGCCTCATTGGAAGTAAATTCAATAGGAACACTCGCGCCCTCCACCCACGAAAGCCATGCGGCGAACATTGCTCCGACTTGGAGTTTGCCTCTATTATTTCTGATTAAGTTATCGTTAATATTTATTGTTATTGACGATCTTAAATTGAAATTAAAATAAATTTGGCTTTTGCTAATATTGGACAATACATTTACTAGAACTAATTCGACAATTTAAGTGATAACTTTTTCTATTATAATACATCAATCCATGTAATTGAAAACTTGATTGACTTTTTATATATTCATGTATATTAATTTGCTGCTTTCATGAGTTTTACAATCGAGAATTTCGATATTGCTATCTGGGCGATATCATCCTAAAAATGGATCAAAAGTATAAAATTCTAATTGTTGTGAGTAATTAAATAAGTGCAAATTTAGGAATAAATGATCAAGTTTGAGCCATATTCACTGTACATAGTCACAACATGACGTAAAGTTACCATTACGCAATTTGTGACGGCCGAAGTAGCCCAAAAATGTAAGATAGACATTAAACCAAAGATTATACAAGTTTCAAACAGAGACAGGGATTGCTCAGCAAATATAAAGATGCAACAAAAATTAAATGAAACGGGGATTTTTTTACAGGTGGTTTATTACCAGGCTATTTGTTTTTTTATCAGTTCTTTGCATGTTTTTATTATTTTTGTGTCAACATTATGTTGACAAAAAAGTGACAGAACAAGTATATATATATATATATATATATATATATATATATATATATATATATATATACATATATATATATATATATATATTCGCGGTTGACTGCGTCTTAAATAAAATAAATACAATAGATAATAATTTATCACTCGATAATTCATGCACGGTCTGATTGGTTGCGCACAATTACTGTAACAAAATCAACTTTTATATTGGCTTCTTGGGTTTTTTAACACGAGTAGCACCGATAAGGGCATGGTAGCGTGTGTTGTCAGCACTGTGACGCTTTCTGCGCTGTGCCCTTTTCATGTTGTCCAATGTAAAATGCCCTGTCAAATAATCTTACTCAAAATCGTGATACTATTCCAACCCACTTGCATCTACATTTGCAGCTGGGTAACTACAGTGTTAACCTGCTCTACTTTAGTGTATATGGTGTAGACCTGCTCTAATCACTGTTTGCTGGCCATTGCGGCCAGGAATAAATCACTGTGAGAAATTTTATTTACTTATTTCTTTATTTTTATACTATTACTGCACACTATTAATACATATGGCGGTTTCATTGCTATGAGAGCAATCTCTTACAGCTAACCAGAACACTAGTGTAGCCCCTCGCGACGAGCGGCCAGAAATCGGACCGGGTCGTCAAAGGCCGTATGGCCTGTAACCAGTCCAACACATCATGGCGACGAAATTTCTACACGGCAGGTTTGTTAAAAACAAATACAATTTTTTAGTTTACTCTGTCACATTCACTCGTGGTAATACTACGATTTGACTTCCATCAAATTTTGCGCGTAACGTTTAGTCAAACTTTAGATATTTTCTGGAATATTTTGCATGATTCGTCTGATGACATGTTATAAGTCTCTTGACTAAGTTATTATTTATGTGTATCGATGAACGTCATTTACATTTTTCAATTCAATGTATTAATAGTTTAACACAGAATAAGGATCACTGTTAGTACACTACTGTTATTATATTTGTTATTGGGGGACAAAGTTGCTCGCGTCCGTGATCTTCACACGTGTCCCCTGGGTAACGCTAAATGAGCAACAGCGATTCGCCACTTTGCGCGCCGACCAAGCGAAGAAAACAATTATCAAACGGCACTTCTAAGCGCCAGAACGCAGGCCTCAAAGTCATTTTTTGGAATGCCGGAGGTCTAAGCAACAACCAGTTCTTAGAACTAAAACGAAACGTCCTGAAAACGGATGCGGATTTATATGTCATTGTTGAGGCAGGTGCATCCACCGAGAGTTCCCAGTTCTACACAACTACAGGATACACGAACCACATTCTGAAAAGAAGCAGGCAAGTGGCCTCAGGCATAATTATGGGAATAAAGACAACTCTTATTTGCAAAACTGAAGTAATCCATAAAATGGAAGATCAAGACAAACTGGAGGCTTTTCAGGTTGAAGCCTGGAAGGAGTCCCAGCACTCCACACTTTTCTTTCTCTACAACTCACCTGAAATCATCCCGGGCTTAGAAATTCTGGAACGACGAATCCAGCCAAATTGTATCATTATCGGCGACTTCAACAGCCCGTCAACTAGATGGGATTATAATAGAACATCAGGCACGGGTAAACACCTTGAAGATTTTATCGACGACAACCTTCTGGATGTACTGGACACACCGCCGACATTCCTGTCCTTTTCGGGAAGTCTCACAAGGCCAGACCTCGTCATCTCCCACCCCCACATAAGGGAAAAAATTCGTGTCAGCCTACTTGATGACGCTGGACGCTGTGGACACAGAGCTATGCTTATCAATTGCAAGTTGAAAGGGAAAGAAAGAATGCCAAACAGGGCGCCAAGGTGGAACTTTCGTAAGGCAAAGTGGGATGAATACCGGCGACGTACAGACGAGGTGCTTTCAGATGTGCCAATAACAGACCCAGAGAAAACCACAAGAGACATCACGAATTGCATCCTCGAGTGCGCAAGAAAATGTATACCACGTGGACAAGTCAAGCGATATAAACCCTTTTGGAATGCAACCCTTGAACATCTTAAAAATGCCCGAAATAGGGCCAGGCGTAAAGCAGAAGGATCTAAATCACATCGAGACTGTGAGGAGCTTCGTGGAAGACAGGCTGCTCTTATGCGGGCTATAAAAACAGGGAAAAGAGAAGTTTTTAGAACCTTTGTGGGTGGGCTAGATTTCAGAAAAGATGGTCCCAGAGCCCACAAATTCCTGTCCACTTTAAATAACTACGAAAATAAACAGCAACAACATCCTATTCTACACAACAACAAAGAGCTCACTTCTCATGCTGAAATCGCAGAAGCACTCTGCAGACATTTTACAAGTGTCAGCAATGTAAAGATCAACAAAAAAGTAAAGCCGTGCCTCCTTCGGACTCCTCCCCAGACATGCCTGGATCAGACACTGAGTGGAATCTGTACAGAGGACTTCCTTATGACTGACCTTGAAACAGCCCTCTCCCAGTGTAAAAAGAAAAAAGCAGCTGGTCTAGACCAAATCTTTCCTGAGATGCTGATTCATCTTCGAAAAACAGCAAAGGAGGTGCTACTGAGACTCGTGAATCTCACCTGGAACAGTGGAGTACCCGGCAAATGGAGAAAAGGTGAAGTTATACCAATCTTGAAAAAGGGAAAAGATCCGTGTAGAATCGACAGCTATCGTCCCATCACTCTAACTAGGTCCCTGTGCAAGGTGGCTGAGAGGATGGTCCTAAACAGGTTACAGCTCGCCACAAGCTATCTGGATCTCATCGACGATGCGCAGGCTGGCTTTCGTAAGCATAGGAACACCATGGATCAAGTTGTGGCTTTCTCTCAGTGCGTTAAAGACGGTTTTCACCGGAAGATGTCCACGGTAGCAGTCCTCGTGGACCTCAAAGCAGCTTATGACTATATTAAGGCCGGATTGTCGGGAAAGCTTTTCCACTGGACAAAGTCCTTTCTTGGAGAGCGCTACCAAAGAGTGAAATTCCAAGGCCAGTGCTCCAAATTCCGTATCCAAAGACAAGGGCTCCCTCAAGGAGCCGTTATCAGCTGCCAACTCTTCAACCTCATGATTAATGACGTGCTTGATGCTATCAAAACCAACCCGGGTGTGGAGGCACTACTGTATGCTGACGATCTGCTCATTTGGGCCAGCAGTAGCTCTCTTCTTTCCATCGAGTCAGCGCTGAATAAGACCCTCGAAGATCTCGAAAGATGGGCGGATGAAAATTGCCTCACAGTCAGCACGGAAAAAACCGTATTCCAAGTCCTCAGCCTATCGACAAAAGAGCCAGATATAAATCTGACTTACAAGGGTGTGAATCTTGAAAAACAAGATATTAGTAAATACCTAGGCGTGTACATCGACAACAAAATGATATGGAAAGCCCATGTTAGCAGCTCTGCCGAAAAGGCCATCAAAAGATGTCGTCTGCTCAAACGCCTAACAGCAACGAAATTTAAAAGATTAATTTGCTTATGTTTTGTCCTGGGGAGCGATGCCTGCCTGCTCTGTGGACGTCCAGGAATGTCTTTTGACCATCTCCACGTTTGCCCGAAGATGAAGCCCTACCTTGATGATTGGGAGAGGAGGGCGCCCCCTGATGATCACCCTGCCTACAAAACAGCTTTTCTCTACTGGTCGGCGCGCCACCTAATGGCAGACATGCCAAGGGTGGGCGTTGGCTAGTAGTAGTAGTAGTAGTATTTGTTAACAGCCGCAGCTGGGACCTCCTTAGTGATCGTAATGACACAGATAGATAATACAATATTTTAATGTAGAAAGCGGCAGCCAAAACAAACTGTTGACACAAACAATTATAGCCCTTGTAACCAAGAAGTATACAGTCATTACGATGGTCAATTAAATCAGTAAGACATTAAATTTTGTTTCAGTATAATGTAATGAGACTAACAAGATTCGTTCTAATTTAAGCGAGTCCGCTGTGATAGCATGCCGGAATGCCTTGAGCCCCAAAGCAACGCAATAAAATGTCTGCTTTCCTGCATAGTACTGTAGTGAACTTATCACAATATTGTTACTGACATTTGCAAGCTTACGTATAAGAAACTACTTTGTTTGATACTCTAATGAATTTTGAAATATTATTTGTATAAAACACTGAACTGTTTACTGTTCTCATTCGCGGTAAAATGAACTGAACTCGGTAGTTGGATTTAATATAAGGTTATCTATATTTTTCTTCCCATGTTAATGAAAATGCAGAAAAATTTCTTTTGATTTTTCTGTTTAAATTTATGGGTATTATCCATAAATATTTTCTACATCTTTCGTATTGATTGATTTGGTGCTATTATGCTTATAGTGCCATGTATAAAATTTTGTCTAGCTCTGTGTCTGTAGTTCTGCTTTGTTATATTCAGTTTGCATGCTAATTGTGTCTAATTCGGTTGTTCAAATAGTGCTATATTTAGAGTTGTTTTGCTATTCAATTCATAACTTTAAAATTTCCTTTGTCGAATAATCACGCACTAAAAACAAATGCACGATCCTCTCACAACTTTTACTTTAGTTATGTTCTCTACTCATTGCATTTACTTCGATTATTTCGCTCATGACATATTATTTTCAATTTAAAAGTGTGCTAATTTATATAAACTTGTTCAAGCACCGAGTGTTATTTCATCCATATTTGTTTTACTTTTCGAAATTTTATAAATAACAAATGACAAAGTTTATTCTGATTGATCAAAAAATCTACGTGGAGAAAAAAATTGTGATAATTTTAGATATACACATGTGATATATATTCATATCATTTTCAAAAAAAATTATATAATTTTAAAAATATTTTAAATTAAAATTAAAAATCACGGACATCAATATACATAAATTTTAACTTAATCTGAATACTTATGACCTCTTAATGTTGTCAGATGAATCAGACAAAATGTCCATGAAAATATACACGATGTAATATGCTAGTATCAGTCAAGGCAGACTAAATGTTATACGCAAATTTGATGAAAAGCATTACCAGAGGTGTTAATGTCCATTCTAATAATTAATGAAAATATTTCAGCTTTTTCATGTAATAATCATGCTGAAATATACTTAAACTTCGTGGTAAAATTTGTCCCAGACAAAATATAATAAGATTTAGATACAATCGTCTACGGCTTATTTTTATTCAAATAAGAAATGAAAATATAAATTTAAAGTAGATATTTTATTTAATAACATTAAATAATTAAAAATGGAAGATATAAATGTCTAAAATGAAAACATCACATAAACACACAAACATAAGCAAATTAATCTTGAAGACGTGTGTGTAACTGGCCAGTTCTAAATATCCATTTTTCGTAAAATATCATCTAAGACCGTAACTGTCATCAAAAGATTTTGTTCTGTCCTTTTAAATTTAGTCCAAGTATATTTTATAATTAATAAAAAACACTTTATTCTATTCTATATAGCGTAAAAAATTTAAGGTGAAATAAATTTTACAGAAAATCATTTCTTGAAAAAAAATGACAATGGTTGTTTGGAATTATTCCGCGTCGGAGTAAGTAAAACGAAATAACATTGCCACTCGAGAGTAGTGCTGGCAGACTGCAGTCGCCGCTGAAATATGCACACTGTGATCATTTTCCGTTCAGTTCAGTGTTGTATGCCTCGTCGCCGGACGGATTCACTGCTGTTATTGGCAGATAAGCGTTCAGGGAAATGACGCAATGTTTATTGACGCAGTGCGCTACCCTGGATGTAGAGTACGTAATTTGCAGCAGCTGTAGATTACATTCCCAATTGAATAAATGTAATGTTTTAAAGGCCATTTGACCAGTTGCCTTTAGTGTCACGCGTGAAACGAGCTGCATAAAGGTTTTGTGGCGAAATTAACATTAAGTTAAAATACATTTTTATTAATATATCACATTTAACAGTATTGTTTATTACAATATTATGCGGAATATATCGTGGTAATACAGATAGATATTTTTGAATCAATTTTGTTAAAAAAATCAAACGATTTATCTTTATCTGCCTTTTCATAACATCGCCCGAGGGCAGGCTAAAGAGCAACAGTAGAATGACAATACTTGTTACTAACATATATTAACTTTGATCCGCTACTTCATTCATACGGAAACGGGGAAAATGTTACTGAAATTTTATTTATATTGGTTTCACATCGACTGCTGTTATTACGATACCTGTTTACATCGAACTTAACCTGAATTGTTTAGAAGTTGATTAATCGTCCTTTAACAGCGTCATCTGTCTGCTCATTCGTCGACAATAAATGTATTATTAGTACAAATTTATTTCTTTTAACCACAATTATTCTCTTCTCATAATTATTATACGGTAGGTCTTTCTCTTAACACAATTGTAACTGATTAAATGTAGAAGTTATCTGCTTGAAAAAAAGATTTCATTTGATTACCTACGACTAGAGTACTTGCATAAATTTAATTTGATTTTTGAAAATTCTAGTAATTTAATTAAGAATTCAAACTCAGAGTCAGCGTTAAAACAGTTTCTTGATTCCTTTAGTTTATTATAAAAAGAGATACAAAGAAACGTCACTGAACTGAATTAAACGAGAGAAAAAAATGTATGTCTAATGGCGTGATTTCGTTACGACTTTCAGTTGAACTTATTCCCAAAATGTCGGCCATGGTGAAGAGCCATAGCAGAAATAATTATTTTAGGTTTTAGATTTAGTAAAAATGTTACTGCTACTAAACTTGCATGTCTGTGTAAATATTAATAGTGTACAGCATATAACTAACCGAAACCGTAAAAGTGTGTTTGACGATCGCGTCACGTTTGTAATTTGACAGAAATTTAAAAAATAGTGCAAGAAACATTTAAATTGCATTACATTAAATCGTAGTTACAAATGTTATATTGGTTTCAAATAAATTATAAATATTATGCGATTAGATGCCAAGTTTTTCTTGTCACACTGAGTAAAAATTTGAAATTCACTTAGTAAGAACTATTTGTCTACTTCGAAATATTTCATGAATTCTTAATACTCCGTCCACGTGGGCTACTGTTACAGTGTAAATAGTAATTACTGAGAGCGAAACAGGCCCGACATTTTTTCGGTTTAGTTGGAGTGTATAAAATGTTATTTGAGGACTTCATTGATATTGTAGACGTAGTCCTATGAGACAATAGTTGGAACAGGCTTCCTTGATATTTTAAATGAAATATTTAATAAGTTTACCTTTAGAAACTTTTTAAAACACTTATAAACTTTCAAACGTAAAAAATGTTAGACGTAAAAAACGTAAAAAATCTAGTCAACTGGTAAAAATTTAATCCTTATAATATCGTAATATAACTATGTCCGTTTTACACGTCTGTATGTTACAGCATCGAATTTTTTTCAGTTTAAGAGCAATTATGATGACTTCCTTAAGGGAAGAATTAGTTGAATTACGTAAACATGTAGGAATACAAAAGCATTCTGGGACGACAATTTCTTTTCTAACAGGTTCAATAATGGAATGTCGTAAAAGGAGTGTTTCAAAACATCTTGTTGTATTGACGTCTTTTTCGCGAGTTATGAGTCTATAAAGCGTTTTCCAGTTTCATCTTTGCACATTTTTCCACATTTAAGAAAAATGAATAAAAAAATTAAGGCAATGGATTTACAGTAAAAAGTATTTCGTTCCACTTTGATAAAATACTTTGATAAGATATTAAACAAAATTATTTATTTTACATGAAATATACACTAGTCAATATAACAACGTTGTGAAATATAATGTCAATAAAAGAGTTTGCTAAAAATACTTATACATTCTTAAATATTTAAATTTTTGAAGCCACAGTAAGGAAATTTCCTAGTGAGAGTACTACTCGAACTCAATCAATTTACTTTATCAAAATGTTGCTAAATCATTATATGTTTTAAGTGGTTTGAAATATGTAGATAAATTATATCACTTCCGGTTACTTTTAAGCATGCTAGAATATACAGTTTAATGTTAAGGTATTTCTTGTAAGTCTGGTGATAGAAAGAATACATTATCATAGTATATTACCATAAAATTACCAAAGAAATAAATGTATGAAAATTACTTTATAACGAAAAATGTAAAGTTTTTAGGTTGTTGCGACTTTGAACTGTAATTTTCTTAAGTAACTTATATATTATTAGTGATAATTTGCATCATGTAAGTCTAATATTTTGTTGATTGTGTATTATATCATATTGTAAATAACGTCAAAATATTTGCTTAATGTTTTATTAATACATGTGTATATACTACATGCATATTAATTAACTTGTCTTTATCATTCGTGACACAACTTGTGGATTATATCATTATTTCGTTGTCATTACCCATGATTAATTCACGTGTTATTGACGATTATAGGTAATATCTACATATCCTATCACTGTTCAGGTAACATAGAAAATGGATAATATGAAACTTTGGCAAATCTTATTTGATTACAAATGTTCCCACGTGTTGCTTACTAGTAAACACGTGTGGTATCTAATGTTATATTTATTTCATGACATCAAGACTGTGAATCCAGTACACGAAGGCCTAAACTAACCTCATTTCGCTTACAAACATCACATAATATAGGCGAATATTAATCACATGTTGTACATTGAAACCAGTTTCTTAATGAAAATCTTTTCTGGTTCAAATTATCATCAATTTTCTCCTATTGAATACACAATCTCAATCATAAATCATTAAAATAACATATAAATTCAACATTGTGTAAAGCAATCACGTGTATGTATACTAGTTTGTCGACTTTCTTTCCATGATACAAAAAAATGATGTGTTATATAACGGTTTGTGTATCACAAATAAATACTAACAAATATTAATGAAACGTATTTGAAAAAAATGAAACAAAATGCGGCAAGTGCAAGACATAATTTCCACATCCAGCAATTTGGAAGCGAGGCTGTATCTGTGTGCACACAGATACTACTGGACGCATTTTATTGAAATATATCTATATAGTTCTATATCTTTGAAGATTGACCAATATTTTAGTTGGAAATCATCAAAATTACTACTCGACTCTATTACCGACTTCATCACTACTTAACAGATTACTGTTTCATTATTTGACAGCAACGTCTATTTTTTTTTAAAAAATTCTCCGAAAGATGGCGGTATTTACTTTATTGTTCAATAAATACTTTTAATTTAACAAAGCTTTTATAGTCTCATATTAGTAATTACAATGTCGTCGTTAACTGTTTGACTCTATGTTACCTTCGTGGGTGCAATTCTGAGAAGAGAGTTTGAGTATCTGGAAATGTGTAAATAAATACAGCGTAATTTTCTGTCTCCCGAGAAGTGGGCCAATTTCCTAGTTGTTGTAAAGAAATGTAGAGGATCATCACTCAGAATAACACATATTTACTCCAAACACATAAATCATGAAACAAATATCGTTTATTGAAAGCCACTGGGCATAACATCTTTATGTTTCTTTCTAATTGTGTATTATTTTCTGATGAGAAACTAAACATTTTTATAATAAAATTATAGCTATTATTACATTATAGACAATATCAGGTTTCGTCTTAAGTGGGTATCTATTGTTCTTTGAAAAAAGATTAGTAAGAATGATATAAACCTGGTGGTAAAAATTAATCCTATATAAACTATGACTAGACAAAATATTTTTTAAGAAAAATGTCAAAATAAAGTTGAGACAATTGTACCAAATATCACTGAGATGCGCGAGGCATAAACGTTAGGTCGATATTAAAATGAATAAATTTCAAATCAAATTGTTATCTGTAGCAAAAAGTCTGTATAACTACTACGGTAATCCTGTATAACTACTGTATATATTTGTCGCCGCAGTTTGGTTCAAGTTCAAATACGTTCCCAAAATGGAAGATAAGCCCGAACAAGTTCAGACAGCTTAATACACAACGGTTAAAGCTAATGTGTAGAGTTAGTGATAACGAAGGACAGTGAAAAAATTACTCTTCTACTTTTCCATAACAATGCATGACCAGATGCCAAACAAAAAACGCTCCAAAATTGGATTGAACAAAAGTGTAAACCATCCAAAATTATAAAAACTTTTTAATACAGTATTTACAAATTCTTGTAAACTACGATTCTACATCGAGTAGACACTTGCAATCAAACAAACATGTTTTTGTCACATAATGTTCAGTCATTTTAAGACATTCTTTTTTAAGAAATGTTTTCTTTAATTCGGTATTCTTGATCTTATCGTTCTACCGTTAGTTATTACAAATTTATTTATTTTATTTTTTTTCATAATAGGCTTTGAGGAGTTAAATATGTTTCAAGGTTTTTAAATAAAAAATGTGAATAGGTGTACCTTACAAAATTTTGAAAGACTGGCTGATTTCGCCTCCTATTCGGATTAGTTTTTTTTATTAAAATTCATGAACTGGTGTTGAAGCTGGTTGTATATTGGCAGTAATAACGTTGTCAGAAATATTGGTCTTATTTCTATTTCCCTTTTTCATCAAATTGAATAAATTGTAGATAATGATTATTAATTTTATAGAAGAATATTGTATAAAATACGCTACTTTATTTTCAAGTCAAAACTCTGCAGCCTAGCATTACGCCAATGACTACGTTGCAAACTTTACCATTTCATTTAAAACCTATGTCGTTAAATTGGCTTTATTTTTATAACTTCGAAAATTTAATAAATCTCGACTTCAACTTGGAAAATTCAATAAATCCTTAATGTAATTAAAATGCAATAATATTCTTAGTATTAATTAAAAATTAGTAAATAACGATAAAAGTCATTTGTTTAGCTTGGAAAAACGATTTTACAAATAATTTATTTAAGAGTTTACCAAGAATCAAAGGAATAATAAAATAGCTGTCAATTATCAGCCAAAACGAATTAACTATTGTTAGAATTTCGATCAACAGCCATGAGTCCATACTCTAAATCAGCACAAAGTGGATGTTGAGTTCGCAGAGTATTTGCTTGGAAAACGTCGAGAATGCTTTGGAAAGTCCTTTTATTTTAGGAAAGGATTTTGTGAGGCATAGAGTCAAGCAATGAGTTTTCAATTTAAGTTTTTGTCGTGATGGAGACTAATTGTTTATATATAGGTTTTTACAAGAATTACAGGCAAAATTTATTTCACTACTGTTACATTAGGGCAATGTACATATATTATGGGTATTTGTTAAGAATATTACGCATGCCACAGTGCAGGAAGTATGAAAAGTTTTCAATAGCTATATTACAGTTTAAATTTGATGTTTATATAATAACAAAGGAGAATATAAAAATATATTTGGCAACTAACGAAAAGATGCAACAGTTATAGTCTCGATCCTTGATAAGTGTTAAATTTCGTCGTTCATACTCCTTTCGTATTATGCAAGCATAAGCTAATATGTAGTAATGCCAAAAAGGTCATGATTGTTACCTGAGAGTGTAGTTTTGTATCACAGATTTGTAATTAGTGAAGTTATAGGCAATTATAGAAGAATCAATATCTCAATGGTTTTCTTCACGAACGATCTTAATTAGATGTTCAGCAACACACAAGAATGTATAGAATTTGAACGTAAAAAGGAGACCGAAAAACTATAACAGTAATAAGTCTGGTTCACAAATTTGCATCAACCGATTATGATAGGAGATGGCAGACAGAGTTCTAACGTTAAAATAGAAAATTCTTAGAGATGGGTTTAACGAATACACATTAACCGTCAATCATTGTTTGTAGATGATAAATATACCAATGATAATTCACAGCAGGTTGCAAACCGGAAGAAATGTATAACAAGGGTTGGAAATATTTAACAATGGGAGTTTATGTACGCTTTTGGTAATATAAAATCCAAATATTAAACCTGACTTAACATGAAAGTTAGAATTGGAGTAATAGACTCTATACCGAAGAAAAAAGAACGTGCACTACATGGATCAAAACTCATGGAACATAAAGATTTTAGAAATTCAAAGTGAAGAATTTTTTTCAAAAACATTTTAGCCAATGGGAATTATTACACAACCCAGCGTTGAAGATATTTTTATATATAATATACTTCCGCTATTTGTGACCATATTCATAAGACTATTTTCTTATAATAATGGGCATGACTACATGAAGGTACAGTAAAAATATATAAAAAGTTTCTTGTTAATTAATACACTTGTATTTTTTTCTTTCTTGAGTTGCAAAACATATAGAAAAACAGAAATTGAGGGAGATATGTTATGTTTTATTATGTGCTTTTGAATAAACTTAACAAAAAATATTTCATTTGCAATAGAAAGAAAGATAAACAAATTCGTGTTTGAAAATACAAAATTACGATAAATTTAAAAAAAAAGTTATTCGGCGAGAAACGATCGAACACTTCGTCCCTTTTTTTTAAGTATCGGTCAAATAATATACCTTGTATTTTATATTCAGAAATTGCTTAGCACGAAACAACTGGGCGCATTATTCTCACATTTTTACTCGTATTTCCAATTCAATACTTGCTTCTGAGAAAGAACCTTAAATGAAAATTTAATTTTGAAATAATTATTATTCTTTGTAACGACAAATACTACCAAGCATGTCGGAATTCGTTTTAAGTACTGACGTCATGAAACTAAAATAGAAGATAATTTTAATATGTTACAAACTTCTTCGAGTTTGGATGTAATGGTGGCAATTTACAATGCATAGTTAATAGTGGAGTAATTATAATTATTCTTTTGTTTAGACAAATAACGATTATCTTAGACAATATAGAACATAAAACAAGAAAGAAGCAATAGACTCATGGAACAGTATGAAAACACACGTCGCCAATTTGAAACAAATTAATTTTACACGCGCTATTCATATTACGGCGCGCGCTCACAGCTCGGTTTAAAATAATTACGGAGGTGTTAAAAGCTTGAAATGAATGTTCTAACAAAACTAAAATTTGCTTTGTTTACATATTTATCGACCGCTCATCCCAACATCGAATTAAATATTAACTAATATTTTTCAACTTAATTTTTATTAAGTGACAATAAAGTTTAAATTCTAATATTTATGGGTTATGAAATATGTATTTTCTGCATTTAAAACAAAAAAGTGACAATATTTACATATGCTCGTAAGTTCTAAAAGAGAAATAAATAATACAAGAAGGAAGAATAGAATTTATATAAAACATTATTTAATTAAATATAAAAAAACCGTCAGTTCCCAAGACCTACATCATCCTATATTGTAAATTATTATGTAAATTCAACTGGTTTAAACTGTGAAATGGTTATCCCATTAAGATGACAGTATCCAAACATATTCATGTTATCGGTACTTATGCGATAATGAAATCACGTGGCCTGCACTACTGACGTGTACCGATGCAACAAAGTCGCCAATAACATTTTTATTTAGAATCCAACAAAATGCATTCAAATTCAATTCAATTCGATTATAGAAAATTCCACAATCGGTTCCTTCAGTGGCTTTTATTTTTGCATGTAATTATGGCATCAAAGTCCATTTTTGGCCCTTAAGCTAACTATCTTGGTACTACACATCTTTTTTTTTAACATACCATCGTATCGTATGGAAAAGTAGACGAAATGTAAACTCATTGAGTTCTCTTGGTAAAAAGACTGATAGTAAGAGAGAAGCTTTACTAGGCATGCTCCTTGCAGACAAAGATGATGTTAACTTGAACCTCGATAAGATGGTTGGCATTTTAAGTCTCTTACACTCTTATAATTGCCCTCCACAGTAAGAAAAATATATGTTATTCATTTAGTGACACGTACTATGCGTTTAGTTGGTAGTTAGAAATGTGTATGTGAATACGCAGCCGGTTAAAAATTTGAGGTTATTAGTCCATTCAATGCATTTTTAGAAATTATAATTATTTTAAAAATTTGTTTACAATGATGTATTGATCGAAGTTATTACGATATTCCGTGCTCAAAAGCGCCTAACATCAGAAGTAAAAATCAAAAGTGAGCAATATACACAATTTGCAGTGTCAAAAATCTATGCGAAGTTATACTACATCCGCTTAAAATCCATTTACCTAATTGCTCTATTCCAAAGTATTGTCAAGGGAGCGCCAAGTTAATTGAAGAAGTTATTGTTCAAAAACCACTTTTTCAACTAAAAAAATAAATAAAAATGACTCAAGTGAAGTTCCATCATGGTTGAAGTTTTCTTAGAAAAAAGGCAATTGACGTGATTTGAAAAAAAATTAATGTGATCACCACAATCGCATTAACAAGTACAGAAAATCTAAATTATTTATATTATTTAAAATTAGACAAATTTTCACTCGCCTTATGGAAGTTATGGGGGTAAAGGGGTATCGCCTCCTTAATATTTATTCCTAGATAAAGTAAACTTGGAAACATTGGAGGAAATCGATTGAAAATTATAGAGTAAACGACAGCCTATATATATATATATATATATATATATATATATATATATATATATATATGGATGTATATATATATACATATATATATGTATGTATATATATATATATACATATATATATATATATATATATATATATATATATACATTTTTTGTGCGTTTATATATATATGTATATATAATACAGCCAAGAAGTGGACTTAAAAATTCAAGAAATTCAATTACTCTCTTTCCCGTAACCACAATTCAAGGTTAATTTCTACCCTAAATTTAGAAAAATTTAAAAAAAAAACCTTATTGAGACAGGTTCCAAGCTAAATTCACATTATCCGACAGAGCCCCTCCTTTACTTGCTACTGCCAGAGAAAAACAACTTCATTACCTACCAAACTTTATAGATCTTATTCTCCGGTCATCATCTGTTTCGCTTGCCACCTAATTATTTTCGCAATGAAAAAATTAAACATGCAGACCAAATAAAACACTAATAAGAGAATCGATGAAATGGAACGTATTAAGTAAGCAGACGTCCCATATCATAAGAATGGGTATTTTTTTAATAGAGTGGGAATGCTCTTATACAATGCGTTGACTTTACTTCCTGAAGGAAATTCTCTACGTGATGTGGCAAAATTTCGTTAAGTTACTTGACCTCAAACTGGCACTGTGATGTTATTAAAGCACATTTGCTAATTATGTTTGACTCTGGAAACAAATATTTTAAAAAGTAAGATAACAAAACGAACGTTTTAATTTATGTTTATTAAAGTAATATAAAGAGAAATTATTCAATGTAAGACTTCCTAATTTTTTTTATTAAAAGTAAAGAAATACGCAAAGAAATAGAAAGAATAAAGGCGCCAAAATTGAAGACAATAATATTCAATATTATTAAACCTATGACTTCTCCTTATGCATAGTTTTTTGCAATAATTTACAAAATTTAGTAAGTAATAAATTTCTGGTAAAGTATTATGAGGATTATTTGGCTTTAGTATGATTTATATAAAGCGTTATCTGAATCAGTTGGTTAACATGCTAGATGCAGTTCTGCATACTGATTTGCGGCTTGATTATAATTTCCATTTAAATTCACAGCCGCCTAGATCGATTTAATACTAAACGTTAAATAGTATTATCGACGTTTCATTGTTTGATATAAGTTCAGTGACATTCATCAAAATATTAGTAATTCGATTCGGCATTAAATTTAGTAACACCAATTTTTTGATAAAATTATTAGTCGTTTTGAATCATGGTTATAATTTGGAAGTGGTGTAGTTCACAGGGTATAATAGAATAATTTTAAATTTAGGTTTTGTGAAACTACTCGTGTTCCAGTTGACTTGAAATGTTTACATGTGTTACTTTATACGTATTATCTTTAACGAATATTTACAGTGTCAAATCAAGTTGTGAAGAAAAGGTTTATTTAATCTTATTTTCATTATAACAGTCACGTATTCTTTGTTGCTAATATTTAGCGATTTTTATACGCCAAGCATTGCTTATTTGCGAGAATTTATATTGTTACTAATGTATACATACTGAATGTACACAATATATTACGTAATGTAATAATTAGGGAGTTGGGAACTTAATATTTTAAATGGTCCTTATCATGAAAAACTTTTTTAATCTGAAGGTTTCCCCATAAAAAAACCTGTTAAGTACAAGGTATGTAGTATTTTCCTTAAACTATTAATAATATTTTTCACCATTCAAATATTTTTTAGTATATTTTTTCAGAGACATTAAGACATCGTGATTTTTTTTTAAAAACAAAAACATTTAAGATCGCTTCTATAGTTTTTCAGTAACCCCTAAGTAAACTTCTATTAACGCTGTTTTTTTTTATAAGTTCGATTTTCTCAGTTTCGAAGATGGGGAGCGGCACATATCTTTTTATTGACCTTTTCAAAAATATTTCTAAACCTAGCTACTTCACTTTTGAGTAATCAATTTTTTTGTACGTGTGATTTGAGAAAATTGCTTGTTACATTTTCAATGGATAGACTATGATTATTACCTCGTGTAAGACAATAAAAACAAGAATATTAATTTTTACCACTTTGATTTTATTTTTAAAAAAAATCTAAAAGGGTCTTCGTCTTCCAGCAGGTTTTTGTTCTGATTATTTATTAAGTTTGTTAAAAGCATGAAAATCTTAAAAAAGATGTAATTTGTAAAGCTTTTTCTTGCAAGTCTTTCACAAATATATATATACCAGTGAAACAAGTACTAAGGTAAATATTTTTCAGACGTGGAATACGATGAAATTTAACAGAAGTTCAAATAGCGAGAACTGAAGGCTTTCGGTTCTGCGACATGCACTTTTATACAATACCAAGACGACATCAAGAAAGAGAGGGCGACACTCGAAAGCCGAGGCAGAGCGCTACGCCAAAATGTACGATCGTCGAGCGAGACAACGCATACCCGGGAAGCCCCGCACCCCGTACCGCGAAATCAATAAAATGGCCCCACGTTTAGCATATATCATAGTTCGCCGTCGAACGCCGTAGGATGCGCAAAAGTAGTTCTCCGCGCGCCGCGCAGTGTGATCGTTCGGTCGCTAGATCCGAGGCTTTACGATGCGCAGGCTGCAGGCTTCCCGCTTCGCTGCCGAAGGTGTTACGCAAGGTTCCACTGTTTGATGCGAAGAGTTACGATGCGGGGCTACAGATATTGTCCACCGTGAACCAGTCATTATTTGCGTTACACGAACACGTTCGGCACAATGGACACTTTTTAAATTATATCGAGTATTAAAGTAAATACGAACATGATTTCTCTTTATAAATCTCTTGATACGGGATACGATTCAACCTTGGATATAGTTTAGATTGTTTTTGACTGAATTTGGGGAATTACAAAATGAAAAAATGTTGCACATACCTTGTATAACTACTTTTATGTATAATCTTTTTGTAAATTAGTATGGCAAGCTTAGACTAATATAAGAATAAAATCCATGAAAAAGGGACAAATAGCCCAAATTCTTTATTATTAAATATATAATTTTTATTGGTTTATTAAAAATATAATTATAATAAAATAACTGCAATATAACACATATTGTTAAAAAATAATTAAAATTCTTTTTTTCTTTGCAAATGATAATATTTAGGCATTAAATATGAAAAAAAACAAAATTAATTCATTTTTTCGTATAGGTACTTATTGATTAACTTTTAATAAAATCCGTAATATTATACTCAGTAATCAATAATACTTAGTAAAAGCAAAATATCGATTTACTACTTTTAAAATACGAGCATATTTAATAATTCTATATTACGCCTATTATAAAATTTCTGGAAACCTTTTGTTTAGGGCACCCAATAATTTTTTTTCCATTTTTGCTTCCAATACCGAACGCCTACAAGAAATCTTAAGTTGTCCCATTATTATTTGAAAATATACAAAATATCAACAAATTTACAAAGCGGTACAAAATATTACGCATTTCATATGTATGATGTAAATATTATGTTACAATCATTTAAACGTAATTTACATTTTATCGCGTTACATACGACATAAAACTTACACTATGTACAAGCCGTGTACGCGTTATAAATCTATGGCACAAGCTGACGAAGAGCGACCAAATCACAAGTCGTTGCTGTTTGTAAGCGCAAACGGCACTGAATTCAACTATACGTTGACCTAATATCAAAGGGTTCATATTTATGTCATAGTTAAATCCATGTACAAGAATGTAGTGACATTAATTAAGAATAGACACAGTTTATTGAAAATCGATATATTGACGTTAGATTTTATAATTACATACAGACGAATAATCCGTAGATAAATGTTAAAAAAAACTTAACGGAGGTATAGTCAATGATGGAAAAGTTGCAATTTAATATAATTCTAGCGTAACTGGCATTTTCTTAAGGCATTAGTCGTATCATTTGTGAAATTGATGTTGCTTTTCTAACGCGACTGAAATCCAAATATCGAACGAGAGGGATAACTATAAAAATCTTCATTGTCAGGAAAACTGCAAGCTTAGTAATGGGGTAAATTTACTTATTATGATAAATATATTACTCACTGCAATATGTTACACTACAATTACAAAATACGAAAAATAATATACGACATAAATACTGTTTAGCAAAAGCGAATTTTTCACAATTTACTGAGCTGAAAGAAAACCTGGACTAAATATGGTTTTATATGTAAACATTTTCTCCTAAGAACACAAATTAATAAAGCAAATAAATAGTAAATAGTGAAACAAGCAAGTAAAAGATGCCCAAAGGATAGTTTTAGCATTTTTAATTGTCTATTTGGTTGGTATTTTTTAATTGCTTTTTTGGTTATATTTTACAGCCGTTTGCCGATAGTAGTAATACTCTTTATTAAATTAATTCTAAAACGAAATTGTTTTTATGAAATAAGTTAATTTTTTATGTATATTCTCATAAAAAAAACGATATGCACAGTCTGCATAAAACGGTAACTTAAGTCTCTTCATGGCCAAGACGAAACAAACTAATTAAATGTTTTTTTCTGTGTAAACGTTTTTTTTCTGGTAGATAAAAAAATGTCAGCCACAGGATTTCGTTGCAAAATTATTAGCAACTTTAAGTGTCAGTTAACGCTGTCAGAGATCTGTGAAATATAAATTGGTGCACTCTCTCTCAAATAAGTGCCATAGGTCAAAGCCGAAACAGACTATGCTCGCATTTTTTCTTTAATAAGATATTAAAGAAAAAATGCATTAGTTATACTACTCTCTTCTTTCACATTAGCATGACGAGCAAAAATATTATGATCGATTTTATTTTCATGATTCGTATTTCAAGGAAACTTTAAAATTAGTTTCTTATTTTGAAATTGATTAGATAATGCTTTGAGTGTTTAATAAAATTATTGTTTAGTATATGACAAAAGCAAATTTATAAACATTGCCCTTTGTAGTTTCTGTTACACAATGCACAGTGATCTCCTGCTATTCGCGGAGATTAGGTTCCTTAAAAAATGAGAATAACCAAACCCGAATATATTCACTTCCCGACTAATAGGAAAAATAGTGTAGGCAAAGCTTTCCAAATAATATGGAAGGACATATTGCACTATTTAAATAATTTATTTTTAGAGTGTTTTCGATACGAAATTAAGAACAAACTTTTCTGAAAACAGAATTAGTAGGGGAAATACGTACAAAATGACATATATGTACAAAATGACATATGCGGGTGAAATGACATATTTTGAATTTGGCGGACTTTAACACGAAACTGACAGTAACACCACGCGGCCATAACGGCACTCTATAATCGGTCAAATTTTGAAAGCATCCATTTCATTCGTCTTGGTGTCATGGCTGATAATGGGTGTTCACACGTTACGAGTTTTTTTTTATACTGTCAAAGTTTTTGTTCAAATGGTAAGTTTTTTGCTATTGTATCTATTTATGTTGCATTTGTTTCATTCCTCAAACACTTATCTTCAAATTAAATAACTTAATTTTAGAAAAAGAGTTCTTTGTATATTTATTTACAAATTTTATTGTTTCAAAACGCTCTACGGACAAAACGACATACATATGTAACAGACAAAATGGCATAGGTATGTCATTTTGTCCATAGCTTTTGTGTTATATGTATGTATTTATTTCAGATAGCAAAATGCCACGTAATTATAAACGAACGACTGATCGGCAATCTCGGAGTACGGAGTCAATGAAGAAAGCAATCGAGGCAGTTCGAGATAAGAAAACGGGCTATTGACCCCAAAAACATTTGATGTTCGCAAGTCCAAAAGTTTTATCAATTGTACGGAAGCTTGCTAGAATCTGTTGGCTATAGACCGCACCGTATTTATAATGCTTATGATTCTGGGCTATCTACAGATCAAAACCTGAAAATAATTTAGCTACCACTGGAAGGAAACAAGTCGGAGTTATAACTAGTGAGGAGCGTGGAGCAAACATCACTGTTATTTGTTGTGTTAATGCTGTTGGAACTTATAGATGAAGCTCCTCCTGGCACTTTAGGTGTAGCTCAACAATCAGGCTGGATGATCACCGAAATATTTATGAAATATTAATAAAAATTTTGTAAAAGCAAGCAATGACGATAAAGTAATTCTAATTGTCGATGAACATGCAAGTCATAAAGGCATTAAAACTTTGGAATATGCAAAAGAAAACGGGATTAATGTTATCTTTCTACCTCCACATTGCACTCATCGCATGCAACCTCTTGATGTCTCCTTTATTGGGCCTTTGAAGACCTTCTATAACATCCTAGACGTGTTGTTACGCATCTTCAGATCGCCGGCTTGTTCAACAAAGCATATAGCAAGGCAGCTACGATGCAAAATGCATGTCACGGATTTAAAAGCACTAGCATCTGGACCCTGAATCCTGATATATTTCCAGATTATATGTACGAGCCCGCTGAAACCACAAACATACCGCTGGAAGACAACTCTAATGAACAGCCTCCTCATCTTGCAACAGTAGTGAGCTCGGTCGAGTCTTGACAGGTTTTGACACAACCTTCACTACAAGCAGATGATTCAGTTCCTGCGACAAATACGTCTCAAGTCGCTGTGGCTGCTGCCTTACCTCTCGTTCAGCCATGGTCTCATGATACGATATCTGAAGAAAATAATGCAGCCGAAATAACAGCATTTACCGACCCACAAGCTGAAAATTCATCTCAGGTTCCAACAACAAACTCCAGTTTAGAAATTGTTTTAACTGCTGCTACCAATGAACGTCCATCGTCTTCTGCTCTTGCTGTTCCTATTGAGGTACTTTCTCAGGTACCAAAAGGTTGTTTTTTTAGTGGCCAAGGGAAAAGTAAACTAAAAATTCGACAGAGCTCGTTGGTGTTGACTTGTGCTCCTAATATGTTGGAAATAAAATCTAAAAATGAGCCCAAAGCTCCCCATACAAAGAAAAAACGCAAAGCCACCAAAAAATTATGTGTAGAAAATGATGAAGAAGAACATTTTCCTAATATTTCTCACGACGATGAAGAGGACTGTGCTTGTATTTACTGTAATTAATAGATTACGTGTAATTAATAGATTACTTAATATATTTTATATTACACACTCCATACGACACACATATATTGATAATAATTTCAACTCTCCCATATAAGCAAAGCCCGGTGTATAAAAACCGCTAAACACTAGCAGCAGCGAATACGTGATTGTTATAATGAAAACAAGATTAAACTAAGCTTTTCTCACAACTAGATTTGGCACTGTAAATATCCGTTAAAGACAACACGTGTAGAGTAACACATGTAGTCAACGAGAATACGAGTAGTTTCACAAAATCTAAATTTAAAATTAATGTAGCATACACATTGAACTACACCACTTCCAAATCATAAAAATAATTCAAATAGACTAAATTTTGTCAATAAATTGGTGTGACTAATTTTAATACCAAATTAAATTACAAATATTTTGATGAAGTTTAAAGAAATAATGAAACTTAAATCAAATAATGAAACTTCCATCACACTGTTCAACCTGTACTTTTAATAAGTATTAAAACAATGTAGGTAGCTATTAAATTTAATGAAAATTATAACTAAGTCGCAAATCAGTGTGCAGAACTGCATCTAGCACATTAATTGTTTCAAGTAAGGCTTTATATGAATCATGCAGATAATACGAAAATTCGTTCGGCACCCTAAATCTGATAAGCTAATAGTTAATTTCAAAACGTTAAAACCTAAATAACAAGACACAAATCGCACATCAAATAAATCACACTTGATGTGAATTTGTCAAAAATAAACGTATCGTGTATCTGCCATAACAAAAGCCAAGAAAGTATTAACAACGACAGCAATTAGCGGGTACCAAGCTTCATTATAGAGTTAAAGTTTTACTTTTCTTTTTACCGCCTAGCGGTATCAATTCACCTAATGACATCGATATATGTGTGTATATTGGGTTGGGAAAAAGGTGATTCTAGTTTCAAAGTGTGAAATAAAACTCAATTTGTTTTTCCTACAGAGAATGAACCATAAAAATTTACATAATTTTTGTTTTTTGACATCATCTTACTGGCAACTTTGTGCTTTTGCTCTTACAGAACTTTTGGTTCTTATCAGCAAAATCTAAACCAAGTTCGATTTCAGATCATCTCGTTTAGTGATAGTTACGTTTAGTATACCGAGGAATTTTACAAGCTCCGAAATAAATTGTAATCTAATGGTGCGGTTTACCAATTTTGGCCATTTTCTTTAATCGTTTCCACCAATTTCATTAATTATTGATAGTGAATATCAAATTCAGCATCGCACCAAATTGAAAACTTTTGTTCACTACTCTGCAATCTCTTGCAGATCCGAGATATAATCGTCGGATAAGAGATATAATGATCCGACTCAGTTTGGACTTCGATTTGGTCATTGTACACTTTAGTTGATGTACCAGAACATTAGTCATCATAGAGTAAACGATATCCATAACGAAATTATAAGTCAATACCATAAACTTAACGTATATTTTTAAGAGTTTTAGCAGATTTCCAGCTTTTAGGGAAATAAAAATAATAAATGTCGAAATCGTTTCTAATTGGACTTTATGTTAAAATTCACATTAAACTGACAATTGTAAATTAAATTATACGTATTTTTTTGCTATTGTAATAATTCACTAGTAGTCCCTTGAATCAATCATGCTTTCAGGGTTTTCAATCCAAAGGAACCTCTTTTCAAATAGATAATCAAATTTAGCTTAGGGTTTTATAATTTAAGCCCTCATAATATTAATTTCTACTTTATCAGGAATTTATTTCATACTAAGTTATACAAATTATTGGCAAAAAGTTATAGATTTTGAAATCTCATAGGTTTACAAATATTTGACAGTTGTTTTTAATTTTGACGTCTTCTAAATTAATTTTCATTAAAATAATGAAATAATATTACTTCTGATATTATTTCATTATTTTAATGAAAAAAATTAGATAGTCTTACTTTACCAGTAATGCTAATTTACCTTAACATTATTTTTCTACAGTAGCGTTTATTTTGATATCTTTTGATATCTTTTGAACACTTTTTTAAACATTTATTTTTAATGAGAATCAAACACAATCACCATATAAATTTTATAAAGTATTCGTGTTGCCAGCTTGACGCCAAGTTAATAAAGTTTTGCTACATCACGTAGAGAATTCCTTTCAGCAAGTAAGCTTAGTATTTTGCATATCATTTCCACTCTATTACGTAAATAAAAATAAAATTAAAAAATATATATATTTATATATATATACCAATTTTCATACCACTTTTTTCGCAACAGTTTTTATTTACTTGATTGTACTTAAAATATTGCATTGCAATATTTCCCTTATATTTAGCTACTATGCATTAATTTTGAAGCAAATAAACTCGCCTCATTTCGTATCAGTTGTATAATTATGTAAAATAATAAAATGAATTGATGAAAAATCGAAACAGGCTTTGAAATTAAACATTTTTTCTCTTAGTTCCTTCCCCCCTTTTTTTTAGAATAATCTGTAATTAATAAAATTAATCTCCAAATGTATAAGAACTATCAATAACTGCCACTTATTGCCAGCGTGTATGCAGAGATAATTTTTTTTCTCGTGAAATTCTTTGGGCTTTTGACTGAAAATTGAGATTAAAATCGTTTGTCTGTTTAATTTTTCATTGCAAAAATAATTAGACAAGTGAAACAGATGATAACCAAAGGTTGTAATGTCTGGAGAGTACGGTAGGTGTAGAAAAGTTGTTTTTCTATTACAGTAGAAAACCCAAATAATAGCTCTGCCATATAATGTGATTGAGATCTATTTCAATACTATTTTTCTAATTTTTCTAAACGTCTGAAGAATCAAAAGTTAAAGATTCAAAGAAATGAAAGTGCGTGAGTGCGTGCGTGCGTCCGTCCGTCCGTCTGTGTGTCTATGTGTGTGTGTGGATGTGTGTGTGTATATATGTATATGTGTGTATGTGTGTGTGTACATATACACACACTTCTATACGGCGAGTCAAAATTCATCTTATTTTATAAAACATAAATAATTCAGATTTTCTGTTTTTTGGGGAATATAGTTGTTTCTATTAACTTGTTTATTTATAGTAATTGGTTTTGAACAATAAATCCTGCAATGAACGTGGCGTCGCGACAGTAAAATCTTCCAAAACCTATTAATCCTTCTTAGAACAACGACAAAACAAAAGCCTATTGTAATATCTATATATTTTTTCTTATTGCTGGAGGCCAATTGTAAGAGTGTAAGAGAACTAAAATACCAACTGTCTTATTCGAGGTCCAATTTAATATCCTCTCTGTCGACAATGAGCATGTCTAGTAAAGCTTCTCTCTTACTTTCAGTCTTTGTACAAAGAGTACACACTGAGTTTACATTTCATTTACTTTTCAATCCGATGGTTCGTTAAGGAAAAAGATGTTCAGCGCCAAGATTATTACCTTAAGAAAAAGTTATGTTTCCTATCGTGGGGAAAACAATGGAACATTGTTTTCACTCGTCGTAACATAGACGAATGACAATCATAGGCATAGTAAGTTGAGCTCCACGAGAATCGGTTTCATATGAATAAAAATTTATCGAATGGTAATGTAAATATGTTTGGAGACTGTCATATTAATGACACAAACGTTTCACAGTTTAAATCAGTGAATTTACAATATAAACTCATGTAGGCTTTGTGAACTGATGTTTTTTTATTAAATAACGTCTTTATTTAAATTATCTTTTTTTCATCTATTATTTATTTCTCTTTCAGGACTTACAAGCATGTGTATGTATTGTTAATTTTTTATTTTAAATGCAGAGTATATATTTCATAACCCGTAAATATTAAATTTAAAATTTCTTTTTTCTTAATAAAAATTAAGTTGAAATAAATTAACTAACGTATAAGTCCGATGTCCGGGTTAGCGTTCCATTAATGTGTAAACGACACTAAAATTTTATAACATTTGTTGCAAGCATTTACAACCTCCGAGATGATTTTATGCAAACGTGGGAGCGTGCGTCGTAATATAATTAGCGCGTTCAAAATTAATTTGTTTCAAATTGGCGACATGTGTTTAGATACTATACCCCAAACATATTGCATCTTTCTTGTCCTATGTCCTGTATTATCTAAGTCGATCGCTATTTGTCTAAACAGACGAGTAATTTTAACTTTTTTTATTGAATTAACTGTGCATGTAAATTTCTACCATTACATCCAAACTTTTAGAAGATAAAAGCACATTAAAGTTATCTTCTATTTTAGCTTTATGATGTTAGTACTAAAAACGAATTCGTTCTTTCTTCTTCAGTATAGAATCCATTTCTCTAATTCTAACTTTCATGTTAAGTCAGGTTTGATATTTGGATTTTATATTACCAAAAGCGTACAAAAACTCCCATTGTTATATATTTGCCTGTTTCGGTTTGCAACCTGCTATAAATTATCGCTAGTATATTTATCATGTACAAACCATAGATCATGTAAAGCTACTACTTATCTACATAAACATTTAGAAGTGATTATTTATCTGATTGTCCTTCAACACAATTTTTCAGAAGTACTTGCAATTGAAAGTCCAAATTAAATCTGATATTCGACGTAGCGCATTACAGATATATCATGAGAACTTCACCAGCCCGCCGTCAAAAACTTCCAATAATAAGTGGAACAAACTGAATACGAGCATCATACTACGTACTTCATCAACTAACCGAAATTAATATGAAATCATCAATTGCATATTAAGCGATAATGATACAATTTCGATTAATAATGTTGAAAAGACGTGATGAAAGATATTTGTTAAGTATTGGCTAAAATATTTTCTGAAGCAGCTTCCATACGAATTGACGTAAAGAAAATTTAATCACAATACTTGCGCTCTTAAATATACGCTAACGCTGAATTGTAGAGCAGCGCAAGCACTTACCTGTGACTGCAATCAGCAGGTTTCAAGCTTCATCAATGCATCATCGGATGACGCTCTCTTCAGTTGAACTCGACGACTACGATCGCGGCTGTGTTGAATCTCGTCTTGCTGTTTACTGAAAAGATTTATTGAATATATTTGGCGTTAATTTTGTAGAAATTCATTATTCACAATTAAATGAAACTACGTGATGTAGTATTATTTATACTTTCTTTAAGTTCTTAACCCAATGAAACTACGTGATGTAGTGTTATTTCTACTTTCTTTAAGTTCTTTACAATTTAGTAATACGAAACGAAACCTAGGCCGTGGTAAAGAACTTAAAGTTCATATGTTCGATAGACTAGACCTTAACATCTAAAATTACAGTTTGTAATGTAACTAGGAAATAATGGCATTGCACGTTTGTTACACGCATATTGATACATATTTAAATAAACACGTTTTTTTAAGAAGCCTATTTCTACATATAGTATGAGATATAAAGTAATAGCCAATATTACGTCATTATCATATGGGGAACGAGATTTGTATTAATGTGTGTGTGAGATATGATTGCCTTGATTTCACGAAATAATCACTGTTAATAATGATACGAATTTATTAGAACAATAATTTCATCTTTATATTATGTTAACATAATTTGTGATAACAAAATGAAAAACCCAACCAAATGTGTTCCGACTAGATGCATCATTTAGAATTCATTTGTTTAATGTGTACTCGTTAAATCCATCGTCTATAGTCACGTTATTTTAATATAGAAACCCTATCTGCCGACTCCTGAAAATCATCGGCTGATGCATATTACGTAACAATCATGACCCTTTTGACATTACTACATACTCGCTTATGTTTGCATAATGTGAAAGGAGTATGAACGATGAAATTTAACACTTATCAAGGATCAAGATTATGACTGTAACATTATGACTGTAACATCTTTCGCACGTCTCTCTAATCCTACGTATAATGATTATATATGCAAATAGCTCTGCCTACGTTCGCAAGTAAATGAGAAAAAAAATATTCTCTTATATGTTGCTCCTATATACTGTTGCCATACCAAACTTCATCAAAATTCGTCCGGTAGATTTTGCGTGATAACATACAGAGACAAAAATTGTAAAAAAAATTTTTGAATCATAATCATACGCTAAATCAACAACAATCAACACAGATTTTAAAATATTTTCAATGTCCGTAATACACTCTATTACAATTTTGTTATATGTGTAGGTAGGTAAAATATTCTAAAATTTAATATGACAACGGAAATTTCAAAATTAAAATTCTCCAACGATACCTCCCAAATCCTCATTTTTAACTGATTAAATTTTACATTTTTCATTACCAAGCCTTTAAGACGTTTTGATTTGGGTAAACAATTTTTAATAGCTAATTAAATTAGGTTATGTTATTTACGTAGAAAATTAAATTGGGTTATGTTATTTACGTATGAAATTAATCCGTATTTGTTTCTTTTGCAGTCCAGTGATATTTTTGCAGGTGGGAATAGCACACGCCGGCATTTTAAGCTATATTGTTACGTAGAAAGCACACGACCTTTCAGAGCCGTCTGTTAAATCGCACTAACAGCCGCGTTTTGATACTACGCATTTTTTTGGACACACTATCGCGCGTGCTCTCGCCTTCTGGAGTACTCATTATTCTAAGTTATATACCCTACTGAGATATATTTGAGAAACACCATAACCGAGTATAATAAACTCATTTGTCATGTCTTTATAAATACTTTAGCCACAGATGATGGTCAGGATTTAGTAATTGAGCTGAAAGTTTGTGAGAGAATTCCCCTAGTAACAGAGTAAATTTATCGAGTTTTGGCTCATTAAACTTGTCTTAATGAGTACATTGGTTACAGATAGGGATAAGGGTCTGACGATAGAGCTGGAAAGTGGTAACAAGAATTATCAAGGGGTAGATTCTGTATGCTTGCACTCGTTTAATTTCTTCGTAACCAGTTTTTTGGTCACTAGTAATAGCCAGGGTCTAATGATGGAGCCGAAAGGTGATGACAGTAATCCTCAATGATAAGGAGTAGTTTCATGGAGATTTTTTCTTTTGAAATATAAGTTCTGATGATGAACTCGGATGGTGACAACAGGGTGAGCGTACTCCTCATCGTGAAGAGCACGATGAGGAGTACGTTTATTGTGTCTGGGCTCGTCTGACTCATCTTGATGAGTCTTTTGGTCATGAGTAGTGGCCAGGGTCTGATAATGGAGCCGAAAATAGTAACGGCACTACACAATGGTGAGGAGTAGTTTCATCAATTTCGAGCTCTTTTCATTTTACTGACGATTTCTTTGATCACAAATGGTGATCAGGATCTATTGATAGAACCGGCAGGGTATAACAGAAACTCCTTAATTCTGAAGGATAGGCTCATCAACTTTGAACTCGTTTGACTTGTCTTAAGCTCTTTGGGCATAAATGGCTAAAGCTAATAGCTAAGGTCTAATGATAGAGCCGGAAAGTAGGGACAGAAACTCCTCAATGGCATATTCCTTGTGTTTGGATTCATACAAATTTCGTTACAAATCTTTTAATCACAAGTCGTAGCCCTGACCTGTAGTTAGAGTACGCGGCTGATGACATGAACTCCTTAACGGTGAAAGGCAGATTCCTCAATTTCGGGATCGTTTGATTTATTTGACGAGTTATTTGGTTAAAAGGGATGGTCAGGGTGAGATGATCGTTAGATGGTGCTGCAGCTCTTCGAGGACTACCTCAGTGATGAGGAGTAAACTCATGGCGCTTTAATCATTTAACGTAGATGAGAAAGCGAACATATATGTGCAATGGGATGAAACAATTAAGAAAATAGAAGGTAGATAGGTGAAAATATATGTACTGAGATGAAGCTATTAGGATATTAAGTAAGTAAATAATTAAAAATAATATTAATGAGTAGATAAGTATACACATATAAGTGTAAACACATGCCGTAATTAGATTCCGTTTATAAGTAATGAGGAAAAATGTAATGTAAATCCAAAACAGAGTTAGGCTATTGATCTATCCATATTTAGGTGTTTAGGTACGTATATAAGCAACCATGTATGTATATAGTCATGTATGAATGTATTTATATTCACTAAACGCCACTAGTAACTGTTTCGATTGCAGTAAATGAGTTGTTATTAAATTCTTCATGACTTCTGACAATCTGTATGACACAAGGATTTTGCATGCACTAAAAATCAAAAAATAAAATTTTTCAACAAAAATTGAGCTGAATTCATGAAATACTGATGCTATTACAGATTTTTGGTTAATAAAAAGTATGTTGTTAGAACTTTTATGGAAAAATATAATTTCCAAACACGAATAAATTTGTAAAGTATTAATACTAAAATACTAAACGTAAGGTAAGTGATCTTAAAAAAGTAATTAATTCCATAAAAAAAGTAAAGTTCGATTTCGTAGGCAAAGTTAAAGTTTCTTGTTTTTAATCCTTTTTTAAGATTAAATGAAACTACGTGATGTATATAGTATTATTTCCACGACCTAGGTTTCGTTGTATTACATCTTCAGATGGATTAGGTCGTGGTAAAGGACTTAAAGAAAGTAGAAATAATACTACATCACGTAGTTTCATGTAACTGTGAATAATGAATTTGTACAAAATTAAAGCCAAATATATTCAAACTTTCGTAAAAAGAAAACTCATTAAGAATTTTTTTGGGTTTCTTTTCTTTATTCTCTCGGAACTCTATGACCGTACGTTTTACTAAAAACGCTATTAGATACACATACCGCTGGTTCTGATATTAGTGTACACAATGCGCATAATGTAAAGATTGACGTATATATTTTAGTTGTGAACGGATAGAATGAAAACCTAAATTTCAATATAGGTTTTCATTCTATCCCTTCTATTCTATATATATATATATAAGATAATATTTTAAAAATCATTATCTTTGCTAATAGCCCACCTGAAGATGTTGTAATACAACGAAACCTAGGTCGTGGTAAAGAAATCAAAGAAAGTATAAATAATACTACATCACGTAGTTTCATTTAATTGTTGAAAATAAACCTTAACAGTTCTCTTTTCTGCTACAAAAGAAACCATACTTTCTTAAAGAAAGTTGGTAAACGATCAAACGAAAAACAATTGATGTTTTTATGTCGCGAAAAAAAATTTGAAGAAACTGTCAATTTTTAAAAATCATTATCTTCTGCTAGTTTATTTCACATTACTTGCCAAAACCACCCACTTGCTCAACTGCCACGCCTTTTCTAGTTAATGTAAGTGTAAACGAAATATTTTATCATCAATTTTTACCATTTTGGCAAGTTGACAAGTTAATTTTAACAGAGACATCTAACTCTTCATTATACATAACAGAAGTTCTCCTTGAATAGTGTTTCACTTTGAGTGATGCATCTCCAGAAAAAAAAATTATAAACCGCTCCCGTGTTGTTGGTATTCCCAAATGCAACCCATATCGTAACATTCGGAGAGAATTTAAGAAAAAATTAGTATATATATATATATATATATTTATATATATACATATATATATATATATATATATATATATATATATATATATATATATATATATATATATATAATAATCTTTAGACATCACTAAAAACCCCTTCCAAATCTATTTAGCCGTTGCTGAGATTAGTGTGTATAACGCATGTACCACAAATAAAGCGACAAACAGACAAATGGACAAAAATTGTTCTTTTAGACTTAGCAACGTGTCTTTAGTAGATAGAACTTAAAAGTATTCAATGTAGAGGCCCAGACTTTTTACGATTTTATTATATGTACAGAAGAGTGAAATGAACTCATTCATAGCGCTGGTATTTTTAAAATATGATAAATTTAAAACTATGTCACATAATTTTAGTGACTTCACTATACTTGAGCTAAATAGTTGCAAACTTCACTTTTAGTTTTTGAAGTATTATGTATCTTCATGTAAGTTTTTTTTTTTTTTAATAGTTTTATTTTCCGATAACTTATTTATAAATATTTTCGAAAATGATGATAATAATTTTTAAACAAAATTGTATAAAAAAACCAAAGAATATATTTTTCATTGAAATTTCCAAAATTTTTAATTTTCTTGACGAAGTTAATGGTTTTGCAAAATAGCGAATCCTTTTAATGGGTAATTTTTTACTTCTTGATGTAAGAAACCCGTTAAAACAAATTGAAAATCCATTCAGGTAAACGGGTTTCTTCGTTTTTAAATTTTTATGCCTAAATTCACTGAACTAAGAAGAAATTCGTGTCATACATGGAATTGTAATCAAAAATCCAAATGTAATTATTACGTTATGGAAATAAATGTTAAAGCAGATTAATACTTGCCACTAATAGAAGCAATATTTTAGCCCAGCTTGAGTAAAGATATAAAGCAGATGGTAGCTAATTTTGAAAAATGTATGAAATACAAATTAGCTAACCCACGTGTTACTGATTTTGAGTGATACCTTGTTATGTCATTGGAGGAATGTACGGGCTGAGTTATTGTAACTTAAGGATAAAAAATATTTGGTAATCGTAGACAATTATTTAAAATATATTGAATTAGTTTAAGACGGACGTATCTGCAAAACACACAATTATACATCTGAAGTGAATATTTGCATGCAATGGTATTACTTTATAATTATTTACATGTGACAGTCCTCCATTCAATTTAAAACGTTCAAAAATGTTTGTTCAATTTGCAAAATATAACATCTAGTCCTTATTTTCTTAAATCAAGTAGCAAAGCTGCTTTAGCAGTCAAAATAAGATTATAAGTCTTATAGATGGAATAAAGACCCATTCTAACTGTGTTATCCTATCATTCCAACGAAAAATAATATATCAATTATTATGGAAGCGTATACGATCGTTTCAGTAGTGAGTATATAATAATATAATTTTAAATTAAATTAAATTATATTTTTAATTGTTTATGATTCGCTTTTTGCCAGTTTTATTTCGTCTGTATGATGCGTCACTTGTCGTCTATTGATGACCAGTTTTTTTTTTATTTTATAAAGCCCTTTCCATTGGGCGATACAACTTTTTGCAATCGTATGTGTTTTTTAAGTATACATTGTCACCTATTTTATAGTTAAAAAGGCGACTTCACATATCGTATTAAGTCTTAGAATTTTTTTTATATTCTCCACAGCTTTACATTTTGGGAAATTTAACCTATCCTATAACATTGTTATATTTTCTGAACATATAGTGTAAGGAAGTGGACAGTAGATTGAATCCGGAATGTACTGCTGTTGACCGAGTGAGTAAGGTGTCAAGTGAATTGTACGGTGTACAATAGTATTGTATGGCAACATTGCTGCGCGTATATAATGGGGCCAGTTATCTTAATTTTCATTAAGAATTTAGATATTCCTTGTATGTCGAGTAGCTGCGCCGCTCGAGTGCCTTAAGTTTGATCCTGATATGATGAAGACCCTAATTGCTTCCTCTTAATTAATATAAACACAATAATACATAAAATTGTATAAAATATCATATTATGTTTATAATATGAAAATAACTGACCTAAAATTTTCTTGCAGTTTCTACATTTGTTAAATTCCTGATTTTCTTGACGGCGAATCCAATGGAACTAAGTTTTCCTGCCAATGCTGAAATACGAGCTTCCTATTTTAGTATACTATCTACAGTAATACTGAAAAAAACTGTTATGCCAACAAAATTAATTCTCCACAATTAAATGAAACTACGTGATGTAGTATTATTTTTACTTTCTTTAAGTTCTTTACCACGACCTAGGTTTCGTTGTATTACAACATCTTCATATGGGCAATTAGAGAAGATTAACTCTTAGGAACTTTCAACAGCATTTATATATTATACAAAATAATAGCATAAACGGGGTTTGTGCGGGTTTTCTCACTACTTACTTACTTTTTTATATATTATAAAATTCCTATTTTTATAAAATACTAAGTTAGTGGTAACTCGTCTTGCAATTAAAAGACAACATTTAATGCCTTGGTTTTTTTGCATTGAGAAACAAATTATTTATCATAAACCAAATAAATATTTATGATTTCAGTCAATTTAGATAGGTCACGGAATATACCAATAGCGCCCTTCCTTTTTCCAAACCGCCGAAGACGTTCGAAACTAACACCGCTCCTGCGTCTACAATGGAGCTGCCCTTCATAAAGCCTTATTGCTGGATGTGGAGTAGTCCAAAAGAGTTGAAATCAGTCCCCATTTGACCAAGCACGATTTTTTTTTAATTACAGAGAATTGGAAAAACAGACGCCGGTTTAAAATTAGAGGGGTTATAGTTATCAGTAGATTTAATATTAGTACAGTTTTACTTTATTTCGTAAAATCTGGAGAAACCTCTATATTAAAACATTTATGAATTATGGTCTCAAAACATTTATGAATTATTGTGAATATAGAGTAAAATTATTATTAATAGAACGAACAATTTTAGTAGATTCTCCCCACAAGTCTTTGCTTTTCTTTAAATTAAGTGATTTCAAAATACTTTTCATTTTAGAAAAAACAGTGTGAGTAAATTTAAAATGCAGACCGTAGTTGCAGAACTTGATCTCACCTCTCAACAACTTGACATTTGATCTGGTGCTGAGTTTCAGGCTTTCTTAATGATGGCACATTAGGGAAAAATTTAATATACTAGACGAAACAAATATTACGAGTAAATTGTCTTTTATCGTGTAATTTAAATAGTGTCTCTGCTTTTACGTATTCCATTCGTAGCCCAGTCACAAAATTTGGTTTTAATGTTAGTCATAATTTTGCGAAATTGAAATATTTTTTTAGATTCAAAAGACAATATTTTAAAAAAGTCATTATGAAGACTTTTCACTTAGATTAATGCATACTAATTTTCATTTTCTATGAAAATAAACTTTCTTTTTTATGCAATTTACAACCGCTTTCATCCCAACGTCAAAATCACAGAAAATATCGCCAATATGTGTCCCTGTAGTCGTTGTAGATGGCTCAAGAAAAACATTTTTGAATAGATTTAAGTAAACTAATAAATTATAAAAAATAGATGAAATCATTTGGAAATGAATATTGAAGTGTCCGCAAAATATATTTGTTTTGCTATTAAGTACAATTTTTAACATAATTGGTTTCAATTATTAACTACAACATTATTTGTATTTTTGAAAAAAAAATGGATGTCGTTAACATTGTGGTTTGTTATATTAATAATATTGGAATTAAAATTAAAGTTATAAAGCTATCAAGTACGAAAAAGTTAAAAAGTAATGTTTTTAATTTGAAAATTCAACAATAAATGAAAGTTTCTTTTATGTCTATATTTTTTACATCTGTACTATTACCTACAATGAATATAATATTTTTTATTATTGTTGCATTTATTATTCTATCTGAAAAAAAACGATGGTGTCTTTTCCAGAGGAAACTTATTTGTATGATTCTTGGCTCGCTTGAGAGACCATCTCTTCTTGATTGTAGATTGATTTGCTTTATTATACGTGACGCGTGATTTAATTGAAAACACTTTATGTGACAATCTTTTATGATTATGAGTTTTTTCTAAATTTATGTTTTTGGCTATTCACCCAGGTGTTTACTTTTTCCTTTATCATTAAATTATTATTAAATGACTATATTAGTATTCATAATCTTATTGTTGACTGAAGAACTAGATTAATTTAATTTTAAGTCATCTACACATTATCTAACATTATATTAACAATTGGTTAAAGATTTTAACTTTAAGAGCTAAATCATTTTCTATAATTTTAATTATATATTGAAAAGCTTGTTTTTGATTATATTAGTTTCAATTATAATTGCTTCCGCATCCTTATACTATATTTCAAGTTTAACTTGTTTTTGAAGAATATCTTCGTACAACTTTTTATAGATGTCAGTCTATTCGCATTGGCTGTATTTTCAAATTCGTTTTGATTTTACGCAGTATTTCGTATTCGCTGGCGTATTCTTCTTGTTCCTTTATTCGTTGCGTATTGAATTTAAAGGCTTCGTTGAGTTTCTGCCTTAAATGTTTAATCACTAATTGACTTACATACACTTTAAATTTTCAGATTTTCAGAAAAAGCGCATACAGTTTTATATCCAAATATTATATACAATAATAAACTGACTAATCCTAAAGTCCTTACAGAAACGAATTCGGTAATCATTTTTATTTTTTAAATTTTCAGTGCAGTATTTGTAAAAGCGTATCTTTTTACTTTGTTAAACTATTAATTTATTATTACTTTTATTAACTCATCTGATATTTCGAGTACCTCGTCACTTATCTCCATTACGCATAATATGAGTCCTCATAGTATACATTCCATTTGTATTAAGGCATAAATAATACGATGCGCCTACAATCAGTCAGTGCGCGTCTTACTTCATTTCATTGGGCTATTTTTCTCGCTCTTTCTTTTAATTAATAAAATAATTTGAAATTTCTGCTCAGACTACTTCACACGAGTTGTAATCCCAAAGTGTCCCATATTTGCTATAAATTTAATTTTTCACATGAGCCATATTTTACATTTCCGTAACGTTATTATTTACTTAATGCAGAAATACTAATTTTATTAATATGCTTCGGCTACATTTATAAAGTACCCGTCTTATTTATTTTGATATTTTGTGATTTGTTCATAGACGCACATAATATATGCGGGCTTTTGAGGACCATGTTTCTATATGTTAAATATGATCTATAGTTTCGTGTGCATTGTTATCTCCTTATTATATATATTGTTAGCTAATTTATTTTAAAAATTGCATTTTTGTAAATTTGTACTTATTTACATTGCAAATTTTTTGTTAATTTTATCCTGGTTAAATATTGACATACCTTCCAAATCCTCTATTGATTCTTTTAAATCCTGCTCTTCTCCTAACGATTCCTGCTCCCCTTCCTTCTCTTCCGTTTCAGATGATCTTGAGCCATTTTTGATGCCTTTAATACAACCACACGCGATATTCTTCAGTCTGTTTTTTCTCACAGCCTTTCTGAGTTACACTTCTGTGATAGCAGTGCTCAGAGTATTCCATCCGATTACTTGGATTTTATTAATTATTTTAAAAATGTAAATATGCGTGCTTGTCTTATTAGCGAAACTTGGCTTAAACCTTCACTCGCTTCTAATATTTTTCGTTTCCAGGTTTCATATTAATCCATAATGACCGCCATTGGGGGTGCAGTTGTGAGGTCACTATCTGGCTTCGAGATGATCTTCCTTTTAAAATTATCGCTAAATGTCTGACCGACTGTTTGTCTACAATGGAATATTTATTTATTGAAATTACTTTCTCAGAAATAAAATTATTCTTAGGAGTTGTGTACTCACCTCCTGGTATTTCGTATTTTGGTGTTTTTGAGAGTGTTAATGATAATCATATACCATTATATCCCCATATATGATTATGGGTGACTTTAACACCTATCTGTATAAAAGTAGTGTGAGAAGTGTTTAGTATTGGGATATTTTAAATGCTGGAAACCTCACCATTCTTCCATCCTTTGCTACCTTCCACTAGGTAAATTATCATTTCCTTCTTGATCTTTCCATTATATCCGTCCCTAAAAATGTATGTTTCTACGGCTAACTTCCTGCTCCTGGATTTTTACACCACTTTTTTGTAAATGTACAAAAAAGTGTAGAAATGTTGAAAGCATTATATCTCCACCTCCATACGCAAATACACTTCTTTAAACATTTTAGTTCCTTGGCACTCTGGGAGTTGGTAATTCTCGTACTGATACGTATGGCTAGCTTGACCTTAATACTTTGAATACTTTCTTTGCTAAGCCCCCCCCCCCCATATTACTTGCTCCAGCTGTTAGGTCAGGAACATTAAAGAGAATCCATCCTCTCCCTTCTAACCATGAACTCACATTTAATAATACCTGTGGCTCGGAAGTTAATTCAATCTTCTGGCGATAAAAACCAATTCTATGCGATGCGATGGTCTAAATATTAAAGCCCTTATATCGGTAAGCCCTTACATCGGTTTAGTAGGGTGTACCGATATAAGATTGGTACAAAACATTATTTTTTTCAATGACCAGTCAAAGCAGCCAAACGGGTAACTACTATTGATATTGGTATAAACATGAGAGAGAAAGAGGAATAACCATGTTATTTCTCCCGTCAAAATAGTAGTTTTCATTCCATTTTCTTCTTGCTAACATTGTTAAACAAAGGAGTAACATTTTGGTACTCATTTTGTGTTTACCAAATGAAATTAGAGTTAACCACTTAGTTCTTAAACACTCTTTGAATAATTAATTTTTTCTTTCGTTTTATATAAAAGTTAAGCATGTATTTACGAAATTCTGTTTTGTATTCTGTAAGTTACCTATTTATATCAGCCTCATGATAGGAATTTAAATGCGGTTTTAAAGGCAGTAGGAAAAACAACTTGTAGTTGGAAAGCGAAATTTTTCTCTTTTACGTCGGCTATGGTAAGAAGAAATTATAATGACTTTTAGAAATAGTCACGAATTTCGGCAAAAATATTTTATTTGGTCCATATAATTGGATATATTTTCGTATACTATTCGCACATGATGAATTCATGATTCATATTACATTTTTCAACATTCATATTAAATTGCTTCACAAAACGGGCTACGTTTTTGGGATATAAATTTTTATTGTAACCCCTATTACTACTGACACATTTAACATATCTCTGATAATTGCCACTTACCCTTTTGTGTTCTCTGAATAGACGGAATTATCAGCTAATGTACCTCAAAGAGGGGTCTTTCTTTCTCCCCTTCTGTTTTCAATATTCATTTATGGGGTTGTTGGGAATATACATAGTAACTATCATCGTTACGCTGATGATTTACAAATATATTCCCATACTGCTATAAACTGCATAGCAACCGTTATGAATACCTTCGATGAAGACCTCGCTTCGATCGACCAGTATGCTCATACAATGGGTTTGTCACTTAATCCAATTTAGTCTCAAACTATCATAATTGGTAGCCAAAGACTGCTTTCCAAATTAATCTGTCAGATCAATTCCATTAACGTCAACTGATAAATACCACGTTTCTAAAAAGTGCTTCGCTGTCCAAGCTATAAGACCACGAAATCGACTAGATCCGGATACCAGGAACTCGCTCTCCTTAAATGTATTGAGAGATTTTCTGAAAAAGTCCTTCCTGTCATAATCCCTCTGTCCTACCTTTCCTAATTCCATTTTCTTCCCCATTTTCCTTGTTCTCAACCATGTAAATATTTATAATTAACCCTTTTTTTTGTTTTGTATTATTCATATGTTGCTTAGTTTTTTTTTATTTTTATGTTATGGCATTTTTTGTTATTTATTATATCCTATTCTTCGTTTTTTTTTCTTAATGTCTTTTACAATCATCCACATGACAAAATGTTTATGTTTAATCAATGTGGTTGACTGGAAGGGATTGCTCTTGTAGCAAAAGTCCGCAAAATGTATGTGTTATATGCACGTTAAAGTATGATTAACAAAGTAAATAATTAAAAATAAATAAATTTACATCCGCTGTTAACTTATGTTTGTGCACCGTTGAATTTTAAATTTTACTAATATTGACACGAGTTTTCTGGTAATCATTGTTGTACCCTGTATGATATATATATTATATAATTTCAATATTACTTGTTGAATAAAGTTTTTACAATAGTCTAAGCCCTTTTAAAGAAGGATTTTATATTTTGAAGCCAAAACGAATACGAATATGTTAGACCTTACCACCATATAAATAAAATCCAAATAATATTCTATTGTAGATGTATGTATAACAAAAGGATGATGACTCCACGAGCGCAGATAGTTACCAAATAAGTTGCAGATGAAGAGCAAGATATTTTCCATTTAATTAGGGCGTGAAATTTTTCCATTTAACAATCCAAAAATAAAATGAATCAAAAAAATATTTCTTCTGTGACGCAACAACGCGTATGAAGAGCGGCAGGAAATAGACAAGGAAAGTATCCTTATAATCTCGTAAAAATAACGAAAGACGTATTCAATCATCAGGCTGTATTTAGTTTTAAGTGGGTCAAATACTAGGGCTAGCTTCTAACTTACTTCGCACTGAAGGCATATATATTTATTTAGGAATTTTATCGGAGGTTCTTGCCATTATACAAAGCAAATCCAAACTTTCTAAATGATTTATTTTTTGCTATATCCACGAATGACCACGATAAGCCAGATGTAAAATGAATTTAACTCCTAAATCAACTACTATAATGTGGTGCCATCAACGCATCGCATCAACCATGCATTCTTACTCGAGAATAGAGCCGTATCTTAGCTCATCACAGATCATATCCTTACATTGCGCCGCAGACCACTCGCAATTCTTCATTCGAGAAGGGCATCAATACCTGGTGCAGCAACTTAAGATCTGCTCTATCTCTGATAACAAAAAAAATATATTTGTCATTTACAAATAGAAATCAGGAAGTTAAATCGTGTTACCAATATTATTTAACAAGTGAATGCCATAAGTACGAGATTCCAACCTTGATTGGTTGCTAGTCACGTAAAATAAAAATCAAATACAATTGCTTTGTGCACATACATACATACACACAAAAGAAGAAACGTAGTAGTTGAAGGGACAATCCGATTTCATCAAACCGTTTTAATAGAATATCAACATCCACGCGATTAAACCCTTTCCGAATTTTTTGTTGCTTGTCATAAATCTGACTTCTACAGCTTAAATGGTTCTATACGGACGAACTAACTTAATTACATCAGATACCCTTAGTAACGGTAGTTACCCAGGTACTTTTTCGTCAAGAGGGATAGGCACCTATTGATGATGCCTTATTAAATACATGTTTTAACGGTTCGATGAAAAAAATAGTTACATGTTTTGAGTACATATACGGGTAACCCTTCAGCTCCCTCTAATCTCTTCAGTTCAATTCGAGGAAGGTTTAGGCTGTATATCGACGTGTGTGATAGTGCTCAACAAAAGCTTCAGCTGCCACGAAACCGCGAATGATAGTGCCATAGCCTGAAATGATTTCACGAGCACCGCGGCTGTCTCTTTAGGCGTTAAAGTTTGACCAAAACAATGTACAGTTTATTTTCAAGTTTACTTCTATATTATATATCCATAATCCATCCGATTTTTGCATCAAAAGTTTATTTAAAGCGTAACTGTAGTTCAAAGTGAAGGAAATATCCCGTAGTACTAGGTCGGTCTACTCTGAATTAGAATTGCATGAATTTAAGACCAATAAAAAATAATTATGAGAAATACCATGACGAGATCTTGTTCTCTTATATTAGGATCCTTAACAAGAACAAAACATGTACAAAGAGGTGTTACAAAACTCACACATCATATCTATTTGAATCAAAATGCGGTGCTGGTTAAAAAAGAAATATACAAAATTTGCTTGACTATCGCGATAAACATAAATTTCAAATTTTAAATAAGACACGAATCAAAATAATGATTAAAACAGTCTTGCTATGCCAGGTTAATAGTTAATCTGGTCTAAATGTCTAGCATGTTCATAACATAAAGTATTCCAAACAAATTTTATTCAAAAGAATGTCATTTACAGAATAAGATCCACTCAGACACAAAGGAGGGTATATCGTATGTGTTGAATCGGGTAAGACTTAATGCTGTCATCCGATACATCTTTTCGAATGCTAACTATGTATTAGTATTAAAACAGGCATATCCGTCAGATGATCGTAAATATTTTGGAATTTTGTAAAATAACTCTCGTTTTAGTATATTGTAATTAATAGAATCATCAAAACAATATAGTGCGTTGCGGCTAAAATAGTTTTAATTCTTTTTTTCACGCATACGCAATGTTAGTAAGTTGCCAATAATTAAGACCAAAAAATATTATCTCAACGTATATTAGACGGTAACTCATATTTGGTACACAAATTAATAGTAATAAGCTTAATAAATATTTATTGAGTAAATATGCATTCATTAATGCAATAACATAACTATAAAAAAAATAATAACACACATTTGTGACACTATGCGATATGTGGGCGACCAGTTTATTCTTTTCAAAAATTACAGTCTAATTATTAAAATATACTTTCACCGAAGCGTCTCTGAATACGTAATAATGAATTCAAATTAAAATCATATTTCGCTTTAGCTAATAAAAGTATTGTTTACGATAGATCGGTCCGTTTGTAACTACTAACGTTATTTGTTTCCACGCCTAATAATATCTGAAAAAATGGAAATAAGTTTTAATTTACCGAAAATGTGTACAATTCAGGAATTCTATACATTTTCTAGGAAAATGGATAACACCGACTTAATTTAGGAAATGTATGAAATGTTCGATACAACACAATTCATTTAGTAGGGTGTACCGATATAAAATTCCTAAATTTTTATGATATTCTCAATAACTTCGCTTTTATTAACATTAAAAATCAACATCTTTAGTAATTCCCTCAATTCAAATATTATAACAGTAACAACCACTAAGTTAGTATGATAAAAATCTTTTGTAAATCAATATTTTTAAGGTTGCCTACCTCAAACTGAAATGCGGTATCCTTGAAGATTATTCATTTCTCTTTCTGTCAGTCCATCAGTTACAACAGATTTTCTCAGAAACTATGCGACGTAGACATAGAAACATGAATTTGATGTAATAATAGATCTTATTAACCTACACATCCTGCACTAGTGATGTGACTAGTGACATTGTTTTTATGCCCGTGAAAGATATAGCAGGCAATATAATTATGCCGTCGAAAATTAATATGTGTAAATATTTTAATAGAAATACTACATATTATAAAATGTTTGTAAATGACTAAACAATTAAGGAAGTCTCGTAGCGAGTGTTTTATTAAAGTTAAATATTATAAAATGTTTGTAAGTGCCTAAACAATTAAGGAAGTCTCGTAGCGAGTGTTTTATTAAAGTTAACAGAGGTTTTTCATATTACTTTACAAAAGATAGTAAATCTGACCTTGAATATAAATATATGTTCCCATTGTGTGTGTGCCATATAAAACCATTCTTTATGCACCTCAATCGACTTTAGGCATTAAAATTCTTACAGTAGTACATGGCTGTAAATTTGACAGCAGTACCAACACACATCTGGTAATTTGCAGAATTTTATCAGTCTAACGTTGTAGGTTCGCTTCAACTGCACGGCTATTTTTTATGTCTTTATTATTTTTTTAACACAAAGTACACAATACTTTAGATACATGGCTTCGTCTTTGAATTGGTCAGGAACAAAACAAATCGTTTGAATAACTCGTTTATATCCCCTACAAGTATGGTCATCAGTTGTTTTCTATGAACAAGTGCAACACAATATGGGCAATAGTGAACATGGCTGTTCGTTTCTGTATGGGAACATGTTATTCATTTCCAGTTTTTCAATGATAGTCTCTTAATATTTTCCTGCTTTATTTTATTTGTATTTACATGATATCTTTCGGTAATATGAGATCAACTGATAAATTTCACGCCAGGTGAGACTTTTAGGAGTATTTTGAAATATTCAAATTAAAGATAATACAAATTCATAGAAATGTGCACATTTGCTGTTATGTTACATAGAGCAGAAATCGTTTCCCTATACAGTTAAGTCTAATTAGAGAACTCTTTTGAGATACATATGACAGTTTTAAAGTCATGGACTGGTACAAAACATTATTTTTTTCAATGACCAGTCAAAGCAGCCAAACGGGTAACTACTATTGATATTAGTATAAACATGAGAGAGAAAGAGGAATAACCATGTTATTTCTCCCGTCAAAGTAGTAGTTTTCATTCCATTTTCTTCTTGCTAACATTGTTAAACAAAGGAGTAACGTTTTGGTACTCATTTTGTGTTTACCAAATGAAATTAGAGTTAACCACTTAGTTCTTAAACACTCTTTGAATAATTAATTTTTTCTTTCGTTTTATATAAAAGTTAAGCATGTATTTACGAAATTCTGTTTTGTATTCTGTAAGTTACCTATTTATATCAGCCTCTTGATAGGAATTTAAATGCGGTTTTAAAGGCAGTAGGAAAAACAACTTGTAGTTGGAAAGCGAAATTTTTCTCTTTTACGTCGGCTATGGTAAGAAGAAATTATAATGACTTTTAGAAATAGTCACGAATTTCGGCAAAAATATTTTATTTGGTCCATATAATTGGATATATTTTCGTATACTATTCGCACATGATGAATTCATGATTCATATTACATTTTTCATCATTCATATTAAATTGCTTCACAAAACGGGCTACGTTTTTGGGATATAAATTTTTAATTATATAAATCATCCAGTTGTGTACATAAATATGGTTGAAAATCAGCATGTCAATATTGGCTAAATAACCTTTACAAAATAAATAACAACACTACATGCAAATACTAATAGTAGAGATCTCATTCCTTGCCTCGCATCCAGGATGTTAACACGTTTTCAACATCCTGTTTCTCCCTCTCTACATTCCTTTAGTTTTGTAAATGCCAAGATTTTCCATGGACAATCGTTAAGGTCGACCAGTACTGCCTAAGGCTGTGGACAATTTGATTCGCGAATATCTACCATTGCCAGATTGAAGAACAGCAGAAGCAGAACACAAAGCAAATATGACCAATAAAACCTGGACCCTTTCTTCTGACAATTTTTCTTTGAGCCGTTTTAAAATAACACAGTTTGTTAGATGATCTTGACCGTGAATACTAAACAAAAATATGTGTATCGGCTGCGCGCCTCATTCCACCTGCACTATGGCATATCTTCTCGTTTCCCATCTAATTTACATAAAAATAATTATAGTATATTTCCATCTACCACTTAGGAGACATGTACAATTGCATGCAAATATCTACATTTCCATAGAATCTATTTCATAGATTTCCTAGTGAGTTCAGGTATTATACATATTTATTAGAAATTATACATAATTTTGTAAGATGTACGTTTCCTACAATAACATTAATATAATTAAATGGCTATACGTAAATGTACATTAATATAATTATATAACTATACATAAATGTGATTCTATACAAATTTGTTTGCTTATATTCAGATAGTCAATTATTAGTTGCTTTTTTACTGACAACTAATAGGACTCTAAACTATAATTAATAATCATACGAAATGTATCCTTATCATTGGAAATCAATTTGTTTTAAAATATTTTAAAGTTTTGTTCACTACGTACATATAGTGCGTTGTCTTGCTCGGTTAAGTAGAGTATTATGATAAGAAGGGGTTTCGTTTACACATTCCTTATTTTATTTCCTTTTACACCGCATAGTTTTTAATTAATAATGAAAAGTATATCTGGCACATTTTACTTAAATAATCACTTTAAATTGTTGTTGAAAATAAAATTTCGCAATTTTTCGGTAATACGTTTCATCGAGGGCCAATATATTGGAAAAATGTTACGATCATTTACACATTTCAGTAAAAGAGAAATTCTAGTGTCGGGCTGTGAGTATAATAAGTTTATTTTTATTATTTAGGTACATACTACGATATTAACGATATCTCGCTGACTTTCTTCTGACGCCGGAATTCCCCGACATTCCGCGAATTTTCAATGCACTTTTAGGAAATGTCATTTGTTTGGGTTGTTCGATTTGTAAATCAATTTATAATTTGAAAACAAATGTAATATTGATATTTAGTACTAAATAAAACAAAATAATATTAATGTTTATTCACTTAAATGGTTATATCAAAATGGTTTCATTAATTAGCAATCTGGCTACAATTTTAATCAAATACCGTAATAACACGATACAAACATATGTAACACCATTATTTTGAGTCTACTTACCTGCAGACTACACAATAAGATGTAAGCGAAAGTACCTTTCGCTTTTTAAATGATAACTTATTTAATGTGTTTAATTCCGAAACTATCAGTTATAGCATTAGATTTAAAGACATGTATCATTTCTCTTTCGTTTTTTAGACGTCGTTCAAGAGACTAAGAATTTCAAGTTTTCCATTTTCCTTATATTATTTTATTGTTTACTTACGTCCTCATATTATTATATTATTTTGTCGGTCGGTACATAGTTAAGTTCATAATTAACCCTTATATTCCTTGCCGATATTTGAACAAAATTTATTCACGCACCTAATTCGATAACGCGTTACGTAAGAGGCTGTCGTAAATTCCTCGAACGCCTCCTTCAGTCTGCCGCGACCGTTGTCTGTGCATTCACAACGCGGCTATTTGCGGTTTGCGTAATGGTTTTCCTTCCTGGAAGTTCTAGAAATAGACACTATAAAAATAAATATTTCGTAAATTATTTTATAATATACATTTCGATCACACTGTGGCAAAATATAATTATTTAATTCCGAATAGTCTATTATCGATGATATTAAAGTAGTAAGTTTTCATAAAGCATAGTAAATACAAAGCTAGCAAAATACAATCATAATATAATCGATTGGAGTGAATAAATGTAATGTAAAAAATACTCATTTACTTATTGAAGTTTGCTATCTAAGTGACAAAGATAAAAGTGTTTTACGTCATACGGTATTGCCATCTATCGACTTCTAAACAACTTTTGACTTTTTGTTATTTCGAGTTTTGAATTTATATATTTTTGTGCTTTCATCAAAGTGATGAAAGTATTGCATTAGCATCTAAGAGAAGATCAATGAAAGTAACGGAAGAAAGTTGTTTTTTTTTAAATAAACGTTAATACATACACTCGATTCGTATAGAAATCTGTGTTTTTATACATACTGGTATCACCGGTGGTCTAAATTAGACCAATCTTGTCTGAAAACTAACAAAATTCAACTTATTGTTTACATAATTAATTGCAATTTATTTGTACGCTAATTCTCAGTTCTTACTTTGAGGAATATAAGAGAGGAAAATGGCGAAGAGGAAGTATAGGGAAATAATGACAAACATTTAGCAAGCATATAAAATTCCTTAAAAGTAAATAAACCACTATTAAATGGTACAATAATATGACAAATAAATAAATATAAATGAAATTCCATTCCCAAGAAATGAGTAGAATTGAAATAGATTTAATGAATCAAAACTTCAGTATAAACTACATTTTTCATAATTCACTAATTAACCTTGCACGCCTTGTTCAGAAATATTAAACCTAAAAGTGTAGAAAGATGAATTCTATTTGATGCGACACATAACTGATCATACGTGGGTCAAAACTGGTTGCCTTAATAATATCTCACCTTTTTCGGATTTTTGTTTCTGTGGCTTATTAATTGTAATTGCAAATGCAGGAATAATTGTAAATTGTTCTCTTTGAAACTTGAACGGTAAAATAGTACTGATGTAAGTCAAAATTTATACTTGGAATCAAAATTCGCTTATTCCGTGTGATTTCATTTAAAACTTCATAAATCCTTGTTCCATTAACTAATGCTTCCTTTGTATTTAAGTTTCTAATAAGAATAATAATGCAATTAATCTTTAATTCTAACTTATGTGTTGGTAAACTACGAGAACTGAAAAACTCGACAGGATAATTGTTAATTTATTAATCATTATCACACATTATTTTATCATAGCTGTGAAAAATGTTTACTTCATGCATGGTATATATCGTTATATCATTATTTATTAAAGCGCAATCTTCATTTTTGGGTGCTAAACAATTTAACTTAAACCGTGTTGTGTTAAAATAATATCATTAATTGTATTATTACCATAAATATCATTAATTATATTATTGTGACTGGTATCTAACTGCTGTAGTCTTTCAATATTATCTTTACCAAATTGTGGAAATCGCCTTACTTTGCCCTTACCAAATTGTTCTAAAAATTCAACCAACTCTAATTAATGTGATAAAACCCTTATATTTTGAGTTCAAAATACGTGATGAATTGTAGTAAACTCTTCATCAAACCATCATATACCATATCTCGTACAAATGGAATTTTAATTAAGTGCACCACGTAGTCCATAGTCCACGCATCATACACGTTTTTCAACATACTCATATAATTTAGGGTGTGTTTGAATATCTGGAATTACTACTCATACGGTTTTATCAATATCAGCAATTGAAACTATTTTAATGCTTTTATATGAATTGATTAATGATGTATTAAAATGGCAAAGTAACTCTTCTTTCAATATCTGTAGTATCATTCGGGTTCCATTCTAAATAATCAGTTAAATTTTTATACATTTCTGACCTTAAAATATACAGATTTTTTCCTATGAAATGAAGTCCCGACATCTTCAATAGTACAAGACTTCATTTCATGAGATTTGTGTTATTTAAACTCATACAACCAGATCAAAATGCTTTCATTTAATTGATTAAAACGTTTTGTACAGGGAAATCATATGTTTACGTTCACTTCATTTTACCTGCTTCAACGGCAACGTACACACATGGTTTTTATGCACATCTGCTCCCCTCTTTTTATGATAAGTAATAATAAAAGGTATGACAATTTTTGATGATCACATATTAATATATAAATACGCGTATATACGTATTGTTTGCTTGCAAAGGCTCGTAAAATCAGATATATTCAGGGATATTTAGACTGACTGTGGATTTTTATTCAATAATGCTCATCAAAATCAATAAAACAATAAATTCTCGAGAATGGCAGTCCTTTCGACCTTGAATTGTATCACTGAAAACTTTAAACTTATGTCCTACAAAAACTGAAGAGAGACTGATTGGATTAGAGCTAGACTGTTCAAGCTGTTCGTATTGTTTTATAGATGGCTCCTATTTCATTTAGTTATGATTGGAAAAGTATTTCTGAAGTAAAAACAACACAATGATTTTTCCCACACACTAGAAACCTAGTGGCAGATTGCGCGTGCAGCAGAAAATTGCAGTGTAATTCATGAATTGCTTTCTTTTGATGAAAGTTTTGTCTGGTTAAGTCTGCCCAGATCAAGCACCTCTCCAGGTATCTCCAGATCAAACACAGGCGTACAATTTATTAATTGTGCTTTGCATTTTATTTTTCTCTTGAAAATTTCCGCACGATCATATTTCTAACATTCCAGGGAGATTAGATTTTCCCACAAGGAGGTTATTGTTACATAAAAACGAAAGGGAAAATTATGTTGTCACGGTAATTACTAAAATAAAGCTGGGTTGTCATTAATCAGAAGTAAGGCCCATGGGAAGATTCTGCTTTGTTAAAGGAATTGGGAGACTGATATGCTGTGCACATGATATTCGAATAAAAAAGAGAATGTTATTATCAAATTTTTCACACGGATTTATCGTAAGCAGTCTCGGATTTATTACTGAGAAAGACGAGATCTGATGCCAGGATTTCATGGCACTTGTAGAAATGGAAAACTTGGCAGAAAATTATAAAGTCCTGATTATTATTAATACGTGATTTGAATCAACAATTTATGTTTTTTTCTGAATTGTAGCAGATTTCTTTAAGTAAAATAAATATTTCGTGCTAATTGTACGTATATTATACTTATAGTCTTATTTAATTTTTTTGAACCACATTACATAATAATATTTAAAAAAAAGTCAATGATTTTCGTTTTCCACATAGATAGATCCACTTCCGCCATTTTATAATCTTATACCGTAAATATTACCTCGTATCTACGCTATTACATCATAATACGAAGGCATACTTCAGAATCGACACGACACTGACGTCACTAAATACGTCAACCTGTTGTTGATAGTTACAATAAGTAGTCAATTCACTGAATACAAATATAGGAAACTAATGGCAATATTACATTTTCATATTTGTTCTATCCACAAGTCTACCTTAATAGTGACGGACGATGCATACATATTTATAACGTAGTTGCAACAAGAATGTCCAATATACTTTCAAATAATAAATCGACGTGTAAATATTGTTTAGTAGGAAATGATGTTGAGAAGAGACGTGCTCAGTTAGCCATTCAATTAGGCATTCAATACGCATATCAGCCTAGTCCATGACTTTTTTTATTTAAAAAGTTTATTGACAAGAATAAAAATAACTAAAAGAGCCAATACTGCATTGGCATCTTGCAATACAGTATCGAAAAGTAGCATAAATATTAAAAGCAATAGGAGCAGCAGTACAGCATTTTTGATTGGCATGTAATTAAATTGAATGTAATTAAAAAGAAATCATCATGGAATATCTTTATAGAAATATATCCGTATTCCAAGGACTGGAAATAGGAACTTTTCTATCAAAGAAAGTATCATTGTGAAAACAAAGTTTACATCCATAGTGAATGAATATATTCTTCACAAATAGTTTATAGTTCGGCGACGTAGAATACTAAAAATGAAACTTGTAATCCGAATGAAGGAAATAGGAAGCCGTGATATATCACTAAAATGTACATGAAAACTACTACACGACCGAATTAAGTGAAAAACGTATGTTATGATAGCGAAATATGAAGCTCCGTCGTCACTGTTTATATGCTTTGGTGGAAAACCCTATGAAGTTGTATATAAATATGGATACATAAATATTTCTTTTTTATTTCATAATTTTCATAGCAACATGATGAAATTAATTCATTTCATAGCGATCATTATAGTTCTACAAGCATTACTCAAATAATAATTCATAATAGGTAAATGATTTGTAGTTTTATTTATTTGTTACCGAAAATTATTAACACTAAGTAAATTACACATTCATTAACAATTTGCTTTTATTAAAGCAATGATGCACTCCTTTTGTGAAACACACTTCATCTATATAGATGTAATTCCAGTAGATAAGTTATATATCGTGCGAGTTAATTTAATTTCGGGGTGTCTAAATAAAATTTGCTTAAAAGCAAACACGGAATCCAAATCTAATAGGCGATTCGCGGAAAGCTTTCGAAGGTAGGAATGCACATAACAATCAGTCAGCGTACGTTGTGGGCTTTATTCGATACTTAAAGGCGGCGCCTCATTAGCGCCTGCCGTCCGCATTCCGCCCACAATCACGCCCGCCCCGTACTACCGCTGAATTAATATGCCAATTACCCTGCAACAGATAGAGGTGTGAGTTGTTGCCCATGAATATATTGTTATATCTCTCGCATGACTATTCATGATGATCTTTTGTTGTCATTTGTAAATTTACATTTGCACAGCCGTTTCATAAATAGTTCATAATCCTGTTTCATCAATTGTACGTTATTGATTTACTTTAGGTTACAATAGCGTAATTTAGGTTACTCATTTTAACCTAAATTACGCTATTGTAACCTAATTGTTTGAGAATACCATAGGTATTCTCAAATAAAGCTCTTTATATAAAAATTTATTTATATGAATTTCATCCAAATTGGATCACTGCAATTTAGTGAAAAAAGGAATGATATTTTAATCGATTCCTAGTAGAACACATGTTACATATTAATAGAAGTAATCAATGGTACTGTTAAACTTATTATATCAAAATAAAAATTAAAATGAAGAGAATCCCAACACAATGATAGAATAATTTCTTATATAAGTTGGATTTGAAGCTGTTGCTCAAAAAATTATTTTATTTCCAAACAATAATCGATTTTGTGAAAATGATTTTCTTATCTCTTTAGCAATTAACGTTCAAAAAATTCATATTTATAACAAGTATGCAGAACTCAATTAATCAATATGGAAAGATTATCAAACTTCGATAAAATATCCATATCCATGATAGATTCCGATATCTGCATCGTTATTCAAAGTTTAGTTATATTTATGATGAAATTATTAAATGGAAATTAGTCATTAGTCATTAAGATATTAATTTAGTTAAGATATTTAAACAATACAATGTATGTGGTACATTAAAATATTATGGTTAAACTGAAATAAGATATATAAAATTTATTTACTATTTGTATCATTTATTGAAGTTATACTTCTTTAGGCGCGTTATGAAAAAATGATGAGAGTGAAATTTTAAGATTCGTCACACAAAAGTTACAGTATGAAGTTGAAGCGGTTGCAGTCTCGAAACAAAAGCTATTGGCACCATCGTCGCCTCTGTTCACTGTTTTCATATATATATGATAAATACTATGAATAGTATTTATCCACATGTTTCTAGTGTCTACATTCAGACACGTGTTTTAGTTTCATATAAGTGCGATTTATATATGTGCTGATAAATTATGTTCAGTAGTGATTTTGATTAATATATTTACTATTCGTAAATATTAATGAAAAAATTGTGTTTATAGACTTTTTCAAGTGCTCCAATATAATTGAGGTTATCTATCCGTAAGTATTATTTAATGATGCCAAAGAAGTATAACTTCTCACGCGCGTACATAAGTACACGCACCTTTCTTTTTTCTATAATATCTAATCAGCCAGAGAACAAAGGGAAAATTTATTTTGAGATTTCGGTAATAAAACAGGAATTCTTGTAATTTCTTCGTATTCGTAGTGAGGTTGCCATGAATCCTCCTTTTTATAAAACATTAATCGTGGATTTTAAAAACCTGATAAAAATCTAACAACAGAATTTATCTACATTATTCAAATAAGGTTATCTCGGTTAACTATCATTGACAATTTCAAAAGACAAACATATTTTTCATATATATATATATATATATATATATATATATATATTTATATATATATATATATATATATATATAAATCTAAATTGAATTTTTTTGTGAATCTGGCAAATGTCGAAAATAATTCTTCGAATCAAAGCCCAAGAAAACTGTATTAAACCTTTACACCTTCAAATATTTTAGGTAATTAATTATTATCACTGTTACTAAAAATTCATTAAATAACGGGATGGTAAGGTCTCTTGACCTATTGTAGCTACTTGACATTTTAAAATAGAACGGAAATGTTGATACTCTATGTGGCATGAATACAGAAATTAGTTTTGTTTGAAATATTTAGTGAAAAATGTTTTATATGTACATATTGGTAACAATATAAAACTAAATTTTTTTTTCATTTTGTTTAATTAAGTTAATTTTATTCTAATTATTACATGTTTCAGCAAAACAAACAGTTGTAATTTTGCCAAAATTGAAGCTATTATGCTTAGTAGATCTTTTCCGTCAGTGGCTTCTGCTCATCAGAATTTTGGAATATTAAAACTTCAATGTAAGTATAAACACGTGTAAAATATGTATTATAAACTGAAATTGCATTATTTCTATTTCTTTAAAATAAAAAGAGTATGTTTATCACATTAAACAAAACAACATCAAAACAAAATTTGTAATCATGAAACTAAAACAACTTAACCTCGACTCATACATTATTGTTTTATCAATAAACTTGTAAAAAAAACGACTGCAAAATTTATCAGTGGTACTTTAAATTTAGAAATAGATTATGTACGAGTTATATTAAATTATTCATTTGTAATCAACTGTATTAGTTCAGAGCTGCTTCGACGCTTTAATGTGTTAGCATTCACAATGATTGTATAGGTACTTAAACTGCAAATAAACAATTCAATCAAAATGTTCTTCACAAAAATACATTCTAGAATCTGTAGATATACTACAAGCATCCCTCCTTGCAAGTTTTAGCCATTTTTTCTGTATCCTTCGTAGTTTGGAACAGATATAAATAATTTGTTTGTCGTTTTAATACTAGTGATAAAACGAATTCATTTTTAATTAAAAAAAACAACTTTCATACACAGACAAGATTGTTTTGATTTGTTTCGTACGGCGTGACGTCATTCAAAATGCCATGACAGTCTTGAGCTTTTTCTATGTAAATTTAAATTGGTTTTGAAAGCGCATAATATATAATGTTAATGTTTGAATTTGTGGAAACATATATTTTTGGATAAAACAGATATTCAGGTAAAATTTTAACCAATTTCTCAAATTTAGTCAACTAGCACTACTGTTGTCAACTAGCACTATAGTTGATTATTATTGACTATAAGGTAACTGCAACTGACAGAAGCATTAAACGGTATAGGGGAAAACAAAATTGTTTGCCGAGTTGATCATTGCTGCCATCGCGTGAAAGCATGATTTGACAACATTTACTAATTTAATTAATGTTTGTTATCTGATGTCCGACAGTTGCACCACCACAACGATTCAAGAATTATAAATGGATTTAAGTCGCATTAATAATGATGTAAGCCTATTGTTATGAAGGGTTTATGTTCATCGAAATTTTGGTCTCTAACGAATATAGTTTCTTATCAAGTGTTTTAGTGTGGTATAGATTATTATAGATTATCCATCGTAATTATTTTGCTTAAAAAGTTTTGAAAGATTTTCATTTAAAGATAACGAGAGAATAAGAATTAAATAATGTCTCAGTTTAAAGAATAATTGTTTTTAATATTTTCATTGCAGAAAGAAACGTTACATTAATATTGTAAATTTCAGGCATACATTTTGCGCACAGTGCGATTCGTAAGCGAGGGTGTGAAATGCAAGTAAATTGAAATGTGAAATAATATTTTGTGTTTTTGGCATAAAATCACAAATAAACTTTGGTTATAATTCGACTATAATCAACCTAACATACTTAATTTAAAAAAAACAATAATGAACCCTTATAAAGTTCAGTAGCACGCAAGCGACTATTTTTCTTTTTAAAACGTTTAAATTATATTATACACTCCTGTAAAGTGCTATGGGTAAGTGAGAAGGAACTTTAATAGACCCAAGCAATAATTTAGATCTCAGTTTTTTTATCGGTGAAGTCGACACACCAGATTGTTCTTTACTTGACACCCATGACAAACCCTTGTTCCGCTTTTCACATTTATGTTTTTGGTAAGGTATCAATATTTTTTGTGAAGCTGCATTCTACACACAATCTACCCTAATATTATAAAGAAGTACTTTGAAAATATTTGTGTGTATGTTTACTTGTGCTAGGTAATATAAGAAGATTGATCTGGAAAACGCTTTATTAAAATGTAGTACGGTATGAGTCTTATAGTGTTCAACAAAAGTCGCAGTTTTTGTGGCTCTGTCTAGCGGGATTTGGAATGGTGTCCAGATACGGAAATACCATACTCGGTTCAATTTTTCGCAGCATTTTGTAATTTCTATATATCCACATATTTTCAAATGTATTTCTTTTAAGAAACTCATTCTATATATAAAAAAGTCGAAGTTATATATGACCCTAGTTTCATACTACATGCATGAAGAAATCGCACCAATTAATTTGTCTTCATTTTCGACTATTCTCTATTTATAATTTGCTATTTTCCAATTGTTTCCTATATACAGGTGTCCCGAGATCAGTGATAAATTGGTTGAGGATCTCCAGAGCAATTAATCTGAAGTTAAATAGGATTATGCAAAAATACATAGTCAGAGGAATACGGGCAGAGGAAGGCTACTAAGGTGAAATTTTATTAATACATATGTGTATATATATATATATATATATATATATATATATATATATATTAATTATAGATATATATATATATATATATATATATATATATATATATATATATTTATTATTTAACCTGAATTGTCACATAAAAAGAAATACTGTAATTGCTAAATAACCATAAATATTGTATATATGTGTGACGTGTTTTGCTCGTTTACAATAAGTATGAATCATGGTTGAGTTTAATTAATGATAATTACCTAATACGATTTAATGTGCATGCGTGATGGAAGTGTAATAAATTTGACAATTATTAGTCATTGTCAGAATGTTTTAAGCATCCGGCGAAATTATTCATTATAAAAACAGTTGCAAATTTCGCGAAGAAATTAAAATTACAAATATTGTCAATACAATTTAAGACAATCAACCTACATTATAATTCACAATTAAATGAAACTATGTGATGTAGTATTATTTCTACTTTCTTTAATTTCTTCACCACGACCTAGGTTTCGTTGTATTACAACTTCTTCAGGTGGGATATTAGTAAAGATTAACTCTTAGGAACATACAACAGCATTTATATGTTTCAAACACAATAGCGGAAGCCTGGTTTGTGCGGATTTTTCCATTGCTTATGTAAGTGAGTTTATTGCAGGGGCGCAGTATAGGTTTTATTATATTTCCGAGAGTTATACAATATACCAGTATTTTAGTGAGGGTAACAAAATTCAGTTGTTGTTATTTTGTGAGGTTATAGAACGCAAACTTTACTGTGTATGTAATAAAATTAAATGGAAGTTATTCTCGGTAATATGTTTATACAAAAGCAAGGGTATTTGAAAGTAAGGACAAGGTAATACACTAATTCTACATATCTCCGGTTTTTTGTATTCATATATTTATTTATTTATTTATTTATTTTATTGTTTTTTTTAATTTTTTTTTTAATTTTATTATATATATACTTATATTTATATGTGTATTTGCGCTGAAACAATTTCCAGAGTACTGTAGTATCAATGTTGTATAATTATATTATATCTAGAAGATATTAAGTATGGGTGATGTTATTATATTTAGTTCATTTAATATATTAACCTTGGTATCTTTTTTGTCTGTCTATTTCTAATGCTTCTAGGATATTAAGTTTATTACCTTTTGTATTTATTTGTAATATATAGGGGGCATTATCAGTATGGGGGTGATGGTTATTTTCAATGAGATGGTTAGCAAAGTGAGATATGTCTGGTTATTATTTCGCCAGCTGGCAATGTATTCTTTATATCTTGTATTAAAATCTCTTCCTGTTTGACCTATGTATACACTATTACAGTCGTTACATTTAAGTTTATAGATACCACTCTTTTTACCCAAGTTATTTAAAGTACCATACGTACATGTAATATGGATGGGTCAATTGTCAACGATCAATTGTCACAAAACTGTACCATAATAAATTAAGAAAAATACTAATACAAGAAATATACCCGGTCGTACCAAATAATAATAATATTTACTATAAATCTATCCCATACATAGGTAATGTATCACTCAAATTAGGAAAACTCTTAACTAATAATAAAAATATAAATAATATAACATGTACGTATAGTACTTTAAATAACTTGGGTAAAACCCTTATTAATAATAAAGAAAAAATAGATAAACATAAAAAGAGTGGTATCTATAAACTTAAATGTAACGACTGTAATAGTGTATATATAGGTCAAACAGGAAGAGATTTTAATACAAGATATAAAAAACACATTGCCAGCTGGCGAAATAATAAACCAGACACATCTCACTTTGCTAAACATCTCATTGAAAATAACCATCACCCCCATACTGATAATGCCCCCTATATATTACAAATAAATACAAAAGGTAATAAACTTAATATCCTAGAAACATTAGAAATAAACAGACATAAAAAAGATATCAAGGTTAATATATTAAAAGAACAACTAAAAATAATAACATCACCCATTCTTGATATCTTCTAGATATAATATAATTATACAACATTGATACTACAGTACTCTGCAAATTGTTTCAGCACAAATACACATATAAATATAAGTATATATAATAAACTTAAAATTTAAAAATTTAAAAAAAAAGAAATAAATAAATAAATATATGAATACAAAAAACCGGAGATATGTAGAATTATTGTATTACCTTGTCCTTACTTTCAAATACCCTTGCTTTTGTATAAATATATTACCGAGAATAACTTCCATTTAATTTTATTGCATACACAGTAAAGTTTGCATTCCATAACCTCACATAATTACAACAATTGAATTTATTACCCTAACTAAAATACTGGTATATTGTATAACTTTCGGAAATATAATAAAACCTATACTGAGCCCCTGCAATAAACTCACTAACATAAGCAATGAAAAAACCCGCACAAACCAGGCTTCCGCTATTGTGTTTGAAACATATAAATGCTGTTGGATGTTCCTAAGAGTTAATCTTTGCTAATATCCCACCTGGAGATGTTGTAATACAACGAAACCCATGTCGTGGTAAAGAAATTAAAGAAAGTAGAAATAATACTACATCCCGTAGTTTCATTTAATTGTGAATAATGAATTTCTACAAAATTAACGCCAAATATATTCAATACATTATAATTGTTCGTACAAATATTATGTGTCACAGTCATTACATAAAATTTGTTGTAGTAAGAAAAATTCTGATATTTTTATATCACTGTCGTATAACTAGGGCTTCCCATGACCACCATGCGTCGTTCACGTATGTATTGAATTTTGTAAAGTGAATGTTGAAAATATTGAAAATAAAATCTCACCAAAACTTTTTCTTTTTTCTACTTATTCGGTGAAGAAATGGAGCCAGCGTCAGTCAGTTAATCTTTCTATAGTTATAAGTTAAAAAAAGGTTTTAGATTAGGATGAAAATAGTTCAAACATTCAAAGGTGGTTCATAAAAACGTGTACCTGAAAACTACTGGACTTGCAAAACTTATACAACTCCGCGAACCACGTGCTGGCTTTGCAATAATTATACGACCCTAAAATGAATCTATGGTAACTTCATTCAGAAGTGACATCACATACAAATTATTGATGTGTCTATATTGTAGAGCAATTGTTTTTGAGAAATTAAATATTTGCATATTTCTTGCACGTAACGTTTCATTTACTCTGGTCATACCCACACTGCAATTCGTGTGTATAATGGCTGAACTTGTTATGTGATAAAAACCAACCAAGTTTGGACATTAAATTTATTTAATCTAACGGCATGAGTTGGAAACGGTACAATATAATACTAATAAGTCACATTATTTCTAGTTTTCATTAAATGGAAATAAATGCTTCGTATATAAAACCAATCCGACCACTTAAATATATGGTGCTTACTATCCTTAGATGAAGTGGACACGTGGTAAAATGTTTTCTAACAGCATTATATTTTTCCGTTCCGTATATTTGAAAGAGAAAACAAACGATTCCAAATCGAAATAGAACTTTATGCATAACAAAGCATAAACAAAAGAGAAAATTAAATCACCAAAACTCAAGATACAACACTGAAGCACGATATTATAGACTACGGCGCTTCCATACACCTGTAATAAAATTAAAAAATTGAAAATCAGTGTCCACGTATTGTTTAATGAGAAAGGTTGTTTAAGAAAGACACGTTTCAGAACGAGTCGTCGTCAAAATAGCGTATCCCAACGATGAATTTGAAAATTCCGACATCTTCTAACATAACATCAAGATCATCTGAGATCAAGTAACGGACTAACATTTTTTAAATAATCTGAGAAAAAGGCTCCTCAAATGACAATGGTTTGCTCAAATCTACATTGCTGATAATTGTTAAAAAGTCATAGTGGAAGGCGCAAGACGTCAACAGGAAAAGAACAAGAATACCATCAGCTATATAAAGAACATGTGGTATTTCTAAAAATGGGACGAGAGTAATATTGTCAACCTAATAGTAAGAAAAAGCAAGAGAGTAAACTGGAAAAATAATACTGCACAGTATGAATAAATTGCAACAAAACAACGCAAATAAAATCAGAACATTTAAAAGAACAAAATTCTAAAAGGAATAATGTAAGCAATTTTGTCGACCATAAGTTAATTGCATCATTAAAATATTATATGCATCGATACCAAATATAGTATGTGCATTTGGAAATGTTTTATAAGAGAATATTTACATTATACTGTCTGAAAGTCTGGAATACGAATCAGATATGGTTACGTAAATCGAAATAATCACTTTACAGATTAAAACAAGCAACTTACATGCTGGAATATAAAATTTGACTCGATTTTAAACAAGTTTGCCTTTATTAGAAACTAAGCTGATTTCCATGTAAGACGGCAATAAAGAGACGACCCACCTAAGAAAGATCCACACATATCCATACACAGGAATAGTGGCATCATTAATCTATATTGCAGCTGTAAGTAGATCTGATATTACATTCTCTGTAAGCTGAATGAGCGCATATTTACTCGGATACAATGTATCTTACTAGAATAAAATATTCTGAGTATTTTAATTATTCTATATAATATCTAAAATAAACCAAGAGACAAGCATTGTTATATTTGTGTTAGTTATTGTTCTTTTACATTGGCAACACTGTCTCGTTTTGTTATCTATTACGCGAGTCTATTGCTATAGAAAAAGTGTGGGAAAACGTTCTGTATAAAAGAACGTGAATGATTTTGCTATATATTTTTTGTGAATAGACTTTGTACGTTAAAGATTAATAATTTTTAACTCATTATTTTAACAGGTTGGCAGAGCGTGGTTTGAAAAGCAATAAATTAAAAAAAGTTAAAGCAGTTCGAAAATATCTAAAAACAGCCTAATAATTAAAAAAATGTGAAAATGGCGGCAAAAAACTGTGGTATAAACTTTCAGATATTGAACGGATGTTCGCCGGAGTAGATTATAGTAACAGAAAATTACGTATGTAAAAATTTTTAAAGTTCAAAAAATGTTAAATTTGTGGTAATGGGAACAAAAAATAGTATCGACAATGACAGTTGGAACGAACGGGATACTGACTACCTATATGGTATAGGGAAACAATATAAGGACTCATCAACTACTTTTGCAATTAATTATGAATAATACGGCAAAATGTTATTTTCTTAAATCAGTCGGTTAGTTTATAAAATAATTAAAATGTAAACTTGGTATGAAAACATAATTACGTATAAATTAGCACTCTCTGTAAAAAGCATCAATTATCACTTTGGCAACATATAACGTATTGTAAATTAACCGTCAAAACGAATTGTCATTACCTGTCTGAAAAAAACTAGAAACAAAGCAAACTGAGTCTGATATAACTAAGCATACTTCGCTTAAATATTATGGTAATGACGAGTAAATTACCGAAATAATATGCTAAATTTAATACCCTGGCTTCCTTTCATCATTTATTAATTTACTAAGTACCTAGGCTGTTAGACGATGTTTTGTGACATTCATTGAAAATTAGTTTGTGCACGCGTACCCAATAATGAAAATTCGTACCCAATAATGAAATTATTTTGATATTGAATATATTTGGCGTTAATTTTGTAGAAATTCATTATTTTCAATTAAATGAAATTTGAAAACATTTATATATTTATGATATAATTATATGTATATATGACATTTAGATATTTGAAAACAGCCGATTTGGCGACATTGGCGATATTGTACCATCGACTCCGAATTAAATTTCGGAAGGCGGTACAAAGCATATGGTTTAACAAAACGTGCATAAAGTGTAATCTTACACCCAGTCACGTGAACATAAAGATTAATGGAACAACTCGAGCAGCCCAGAAAGCGACAACTAAAGCCGTCACCACCTGGCTGAAAAAAGAAATTCGGGAATCAACCATCAAACGAGACAACATAAACCTCTGTCTAAAGGTAATAATACACTCTCCTCTAACATATCTCATTCACCCTATAGAATTTGATACTTTAGACTATAAAATTAGAAATGATGTCAGTGCCATAATAAAAAACATAACACAAAAACAATTAACCAAAATTAAAAAACTAAAAGCCAAAACCCAGAAACTAGAAGTCACACCCAAACAAACATTTTATCCCAGAATAGTAAACCTTTCACAATCAACATTTAATAATAAAGAACTAGAACTTTTAAATAAGCGATTTAAATATAATATTTCTACCGCACCATCAAGAAAAAACATAGAATCACTAGTAGTAGATACCACCATTGCATGCAGTAACTGCATTCAGTAAACACAAAGCTGCTGATATAATATGTAAAGAATACTCTAAAACCAAGACACACATTAATGACGAAATTTTTACACAACGTAATTTACAAATTAAAATTAATAAAGATAAACTCATCCTATCTAAAGTAGATAAAGGAAACACTATAGTTATTCTAGACCAAAGTGAATATAAAAATAAAGTATACGATTTCCTTAAACCAGACTTCACAAAACTACAAAGGGACCCCACCACGACATTTGCAGATAACGTAAAACAATTAATTAAAACCTGTAACATCATATTTCCTAACGAATTCGCGAAACATAAAGTTATAGAAATGAACCCTAGACCCCCAATACTATATGGACAACCTAAAATTCATAAACCAAATATACCCATACGACCTGTTGTCTCATACACAAACGCACCCACAAAAAAATTAGCTTTTCACCTGAAAAAGATCTTCCGAAATAAAACCGGATTTGCGCCTAAACATATGGTATGTTGATCTCTGTAATAAAATTAAAAATATACATCTAACACCCAGTTGTAAATTAGTATTGGAAATTGAAATATTGGAAATTAGAGACCTCTTTAAATTATGCATAGACCAAAATTATTTCCTATTCGATAAAAAAATTTTTCAACAAGTCAATGGCCTTGCAATGGGCTCCCCCCTCAATCCCCTTTTAGCCGAGTTATTTATGAACCATCTAGAAACCAACCTCTTAAACAGTAAATTAGCGACCAATATATTATACTATTACAGATACGTTGACGACATCCTTATCTGCTGGAAAGGTACACAGCGTCAGTTAGACCAGTTTGTTAACTTTGCTAACTCCCTACACAATAATATCAAATTCACTTTATAAGTAGAGTCCGATAATAAACTTAATTTTTTAGATATAACAATAGAACGCAAAAATAATAAATTTAAATTTAGTATACCATTAATTATGGAGTCTGTAAATGTGTCTTTTCTAAAAAAAGACACATTTACAGACTCCATAATTAATGGTCAATCTCAACACCCTTGGTCCCATAAGTTAGCAGCCTACCATTCCATGATTCACAGAGCTTTAACCATCCCTCTAGAAAAACCTAATCTACGTAAAGAAATAAAAACTATAAAACAAATCGCAACAAATAATAATTATGACCCATCAATTGTCACAAAACTGTACCATAATAAATTAATAAAAATACTAATACAAGAAATATACCCGGTCGTACCAAATAATAATAATATTTACTATAAATCTATCCCATACATAGGTAATGTATCACTCAAATTAGGAAAACTCTTAACTAATAATAAAAATATAGATAATATAACATGTACGTATAGTACTTTAAATAACTTGGATAAAACCCTTATTAATAATAAAGAAAAAATAGATGAACAAAAAAAGAGTGGTATCTATAAACTTAAATGTAACGACTGTAATAGTGTATACATAGGTCAAACAGGAAGAGATTTTAATACAAGATATAAAGAACACATTGCCAGCTGGCTAAATAATAAACCAGACACGTCTCACTTTGCTAAACATCTCATAGAAAATAACCATCACCCCATACTGATAATTCCCCCTATATATTACAAATAAATACAAAAGGTAATAAACTTAATATCTTAGAAACATTAGAAATAAACAGACATAAAAAAGATATCAAGGTCAATATATTAATCTAAAACTAAATATTATATCATCACCCATTCTTAATATCTTCTAGATATAATATAAGTATACAATATTGATACTACAGTACCATGGAAATTGTTTCAGCACTAATACACATATAAATATAAGTATATATAATAAAAACAAAAAAAATGAAAAGAAATAATAAATTAATATATGAATACACAAAACCGGAAATATGTAGAATTAGTGTATTACCTTGTCCTTACTTTCAAATACCCTTGCTTTTTGTATAAATATATTACCGATAATAACTTCCATTTAATTTTATTATATACACCGTAAAGTTTGCATTGTATAACCTCACATAATAACAACAATTGAATTTATTACCCTCACTAAAATACTGGTATATTGTATAACTCTCGGTAATATAATAAAACCTACACTGCGCCCCTGCAATAAGCTTACTAACATAAACAATGGAAAAATCCGCACAAACCAGGCTTCCGCTATTGTATTTATACATATAAATGCTGTTGGTTGTTCCTAAGAGTTAATCTTTGCTAATATCCCACCTGAAGATGTAATACAACGAAACCTAGGTCGTGGTAAAGAAATTAAAGAAAGTAGAAATAATACTACATCACGTAGTTTCATTTAATTGTGAAATTATTTTGTTTTAGAATGTATTTTACTTACCTAAAATGTAAGTTCTATTTGGGTACCGCACTAAGTGGTTCACCGGCAATATAAATATATTCGACATATAATAAAATAATATTCCAATATTCGCTCTCACTAAAAAACGACGTATTCACTAACTCCACTTACTAATTCCACTCGAGAACGTACTACAAATATTTAACAAAAACCATTGGAGCATATTATACAATAATACAAATAACTGTCATTTCGCAACAATAACTATCTCTTCAAAAGATTCAGACATTCTGATTAGTTGTAGACATTTGTGAGTGTTTCTATATTAAAAAATAAATAGACCAAGTAGATTTATTGTAATATCATAAATAAATTTAGAATAATATTATCATTAGGAAGTAAATAATTATTCACCTATATGACAAATGAAAAATATCATATTAACAGTTATTTCGATAAGTTTTACTTCAAAAATCGATGATAATATTTTTTATGATCTTAGATGTTTAGGCTAATTATGCATGTTAAAGGTTTTTAAACGGCAATAATTTTTATTTACAATTTTTATTTCCGACTTGTTAGCAACCTTCTATTATCTTATTGTATAACATGCCTAATCTGACGTGTTTCACAGCTCATTTAAACTACAACAATGTTTCGTACATACAATGTTTCGTGTTTAATTAAATATTAAGCCCTTATGTAATTATGACAATGTAATGTAATTATGAGATATATACGAAAATAATAAAAATCAGTAGATAAAAGAACACCCCTGTTTTAATGTTTTTCAGCTATTATGTGGTGTATCCAAATAAAAGTGTTCTATTACTTTATTCTTAAAGAGACATCTACGAACAGAAAAAACTTACGAGATCAGGGAACACGTCTATTTTAAATTTTGAGCTTCTTAGCTCTTTTATGCACATAAAAGTTCAGAACAATTAACATTTAGGAATATTTGTTTATTATTTTATTATCAAGGAGATATGAAAAAAATAAAAAAGTGAACCGGAGAACACACTATTTTGACATTTCTCTCCGCTCGTTTTTATCATATATCAGGATATTTTTTATTAATTGTTTGTTTTTCAAATACACATAAACTTAACAAAAACAAAAGAATTAACAAAAACTGTTTTTCTCAAATATTTATCTGTTATTTTATTATCAAATATTCGTCTAAAAACGGAAAAAAAGAAACTATATCGGGAAATACGCTCATATAAATATGTTTCTCAGCTCATTAATTTCACCCAAAGATGCTAAAAGTTTAACTGTTTATGGTAATCAACATTTGTTTTTAAAAAAATTATTTTATTATTAAAGATACTTCAAAGAACAGAAAAAAAGTTATAATTAGTACTGTTATTTGAAAACTATTTGGTCATTATTATTAAATAATGGACAAATAGTTACTAGACAAATAATTATTAATATATAATAAAGTTAACTAGACAAATAATTATTAAATAGACATCTAAGAAAAATAAGAAAGTTAAACCTATAACATTTTTGTTTTTAAAATATAAGTTTATTATTAAATAGAAATCTAAGAAACAGAAAAACTTTGTGGTACTAGGAAACACCTCTGTTTTAATGTGTTTCCCAATTCATTTATACCGCTTATAAAAATATTATGGGTCACTTCGTTGTTTATTACAATAATAAAATTTTAATATAGATATATTTGTCTATTATTTAATTACTAAATTGGTATTTAAAAATATAAAAAAGGTACTAGGTCAGGTAAGACGACTATTGTTATATTCATCAACTTATTAATTCCTCATAAAAGGGTTTCGGATAACTGAATATAGCAATAAAAATATTTTTTGTGTATAACTGTATATTATTTTTTTTATTGAATAGACATCAAGCAACAGAAAAAAATTGTTAAACCAGAGAGCTTGCCTATTTTATTGTTTCCATTTTGTTGTTTACATAGAATAGAAATATTTCTAGTTTAACTTGTTATAACAATTAGCTGGGTTAAAAGTATTTATTTTTAATTTTATTTTTAAATAGAAATCTAAAAAATGGAAAAAATTAACTAGATCGGGTATGCTACCCGATTTGAACGGCCTATTTGAACGTGCTTTTCAGCTCATTTATACCACTTAAAAGTGTTTCGGGTTTTCACGGTTTATAGTTTTGAGTTAATTTTTTATAACAATTACCAAAAATATGTTGAACAATTTTTGTATACTATTTGATAATAAAACAGATATCGAACAATATTTATTTTATTAATTTATTTATTCAAAGACTCACCAAAAAAGTTGTATTACGTAAATGTGTGATAAAAGGTTCAGAGTATAAAACTAAATTATAACTCTAATTACGTGTACATAAAATGGTTAAAATATTTATATACATATTTAATCATTGGTGCATCTGTTAGTCACCGTGTAACTTTTGAAGGACTTGACCGATTGAGTTCATATTCACACTATATATATATATATATATATATATATATATATATATATATATATATATATATGTAGATATATATAGATATATATATATATATATATATATATATATATATATATAGATATATGTGTATATACATATATATATATATATATATATATATATATATATATATATACATACATATATCGGCAAGACGATAATTCACAGCTCTGCTGGTATTCGGTAGTGTCATATAGGTGGCACTATAGTCAAGTTATTAACAAATACTTTATTTATGAACCAAAATAACTCGTATCCAAAATATATATATTGTTTTAGTGCTAAAAAAGGCAAATTCTGGACCCCATAGGTGGAGCTGTGTTTCAGTTATAATACATTTTATATCTATGGGTAGAATTAAATTTTTACATATGAACATCATTTCTCGTTGGGTAACAGAGTACATTACATGCATGTTGCATGAGTACATTACATGCAACTTCGACATACGTTATGGTTTTCATCACTTGGATTTGGTTTTCATCACTTTGAATTATTAAAGAAAAAGGAACTTAGTATCAATTATTGTAAAAAAACAATAGAGATTATTTTGAAAATAAATAGTGAGCGATTTAAATAAATATCTTAAAATTGTTTCCACACAAAAAGCAACAAGACAAGTTGAAATGAAATAAATCGATACCCTATCCATTGCTCTTGGCTTTTTCGCCGAATTAAAGTGCTTTGTGTAAATAATACGAACTTCTGGGTCAAACTTTGTGCTTCATTTCAATCTGTAAACACAAACTGGTCAACGAATGGAAGTTTAAGCAGTTCTTTATTGCGGTGTTGTATTTTGGAATATAAAATTTAAATTATGTAAAAAAATTAGGTTTTCATTAATAAAATCGGTAAAAAAAATTAAATTTTTATTGATGAAAAGAATCATTCTGCCAAAAGTAAAATGTAATTTATGTTGAAATATACGTCCATGCACGGAAACATACATTTAATAACTAACCCTCGCGTATCTGTTTGAGATGCATTCGTTAGATTTTACAAGGATTGCATCTCGCGGAAACAAGAAATTTTTACGAGTTAATTAAAGAATGTATCATGCCGAACTATTCATTTCACCGACAACCTACAGATGCCTCAGGTTTTCTTATAAAAACTTTTAAATCAAGCATGAAGCTAGATGCTTGTAGTTTAATTGTCTCAATAAATCATAAAATAATAATAACCGAAATTCGATTGAGAGCCATTTAAATAATAAACAAATAGTTTACTTTTTCAAAACCCTAAGAACTCCTCGCCTTTAGCTACAAAATCTCATTACTCTTAGTCGCAAGTGAAAAAATAACATGAAACCCTTTAGGAAATTCTGAGAGAATATCGTGTAAATTATGAAAAAAATCACTTTTCCTTACGCCTAAAGTTTTGACCTGGAATCCCAAAAATATGCTTTATTAAAATTTGCGCTAATAAATCGCAAAAAACTTTATAAACATACATGCACTAATATATCGCAAAACAAAGATGATAACCAAATTCAGAGAAACCACCACCTAAATAAAAAAAATATTAACCCAATGCTAGAAAGACCTCACGTTTTACGTTTTGTAAACTTTCGTAAGTTCACATGCATGGATTATCAGCACTTAGCTTGGATGCTGGCACTTCAAAATTATGCTTTGAATATACAGTCATATATAAAAAAAATTATTACATCTGTCAAATTTAAAGTAACGGCCATTTTAATAATGAAAAAAATTATATTCAATTCTCCGAAACCATACGAATGCCTTTAATTTTGTTCTGAAGTTTTACACGCATAACGTTTAATACCTATTATTGGGGTTACTTCAGAAACAAAAACGGAACCCTTATAAGATCACTTAGGTGTCTGTCTATCATAGCCGGTTTTGTCAGAAACCGATTGACCAGAGACATATTACTTCGTTAAGAACAGGCCCATACAACCGAAAAATGTCCCATTAGAAAGGTGCTAAATGGCGATATTAGCACCATTTCGTTTCAGTTGATATTTCAATTCTCGTGATTATGTTTATCCTGAAAATAATAAAAAAATGCCAGTAAAAATATATTTAAATTACATGGAAAATATTTTGTACAAGGAAAATATTTTAAAAAGAGTGAATGATTTTGCGTATAGAATGATAATAGAAGCCAGAAAATCATTTTTTGGAATGTTTTGGTATGTCTGTCTATTATTATGTGCGTCAATCACACAAAATCTATTTACTGGAAGGATTTTGATGAAATTTGGTATGGTAATAGTTTACACCGAAGAACAACATATGAGAGAAAAAAAGAAATTCTAATAACTTTCCGAATTTTATGCGGACGAAGTCACAGACACAGATAGTTTGAAATATTTGCAAACAACTCGACATTGTCTTGTCGCCCTCTAAAACCAATTTAAATTGATTATGTCAAATGTTTGGTTAATTTTTAAAGCAAAGAAACACAATAAGGAAGGGATTTTTTTGGAAAGGTAAATAAAACAGGAAGGCATAACGTAATTGTAGATGATTTAATGACATTCGGTATAATATATGAATTGTATTGTGATAGAGTTGTCGAAAATTCGGGTTTTCTTATGTGGTCAGTAAGAATTTAAATATGATCCTGAATGAGTTGATATCTTTCTATATATCTTGCACATTACCAATTTTGCACCAAAGTAATAAACAAATATTTTAAACTAAAATAGTATAAAATGCGAGAACAGGGTAAATGATTATCGGAAACATGCCGTAGATATACGTGTATGTACGGAGAGTATTACTTAGACATTATAACTTCTTTAAGATAAATTTTACTTTTTTAAATCTTAAACTTTTCATCACTGATGAAATCTATATCGGTGTTTGCATAATGGTTTTACCAACGCCGATAACTATAAGTAAGCAATCTACCGAAACAGGGAATAAATTAAAACTGATCGGCGCAGCATGAAATAGATATACTTAAGCCACAGCATGAAATGTAAATACTTAATTTCAAATCATTCCTGACATATCTATGTAGTATAATGCCATTGTATCTCCGTATTATAATTGTCTTTTGTTACATAAAAATCATTTTTTTCATTACTTTACATAAATTCCAAGCTATTTAAGCATTGTTACATCAATATAAATGCGTACAAACTGAAAATCTTTTTTTTTAATTTAGTTAATAAATAATAAAATATGATAACACCACGACAACATTATATCTACGGTCGCAAACAGTCGGCCATGTAACTGACGAAGTAGTTTCGTTTAATTGCAATAGATAGCGCACATTAATTGGTATTGTCATTTTCGATTTGGTTTATGTTCCTTTGGCCCTATCTTCATGTTTTGATCAATGCATTTGACGTGGAAATTTGGCGTAGTAATAAAATATATTAAACTGTACATACTTGAATAACTTACGGATAAAAATTTTCCTATGAAAATTTGAGCTGGGTCAAATTAAATACTCGGTTTTCTTTTAAACTTCATATATTATGCTTGATATCATTTGAAAAGGCTATTAATAAAGATCTTAAAAACATTTCTTTTCATAATTTTAGGGAGTGGATACAACGAGAAAATATACATAAAAATATATTCATTGTTTGTGACCGAGCTCAACTTAAAATTATGACAAAATAAAGTTTTTGGAAGCCTACGCAAAGTTGGTGAGACAACTAAAAAATACTACGTACCTTTAAATGCTTGTAAATGTCTAAATATGCACGGAACAGATTTTTTAAAAATCGGTTTGACTGTACGGCTCAAAAGCGACGACGATTTAAATAAAAAAAAAATGTTCGCTCCTCCGAAACACTATAGATACTGCGAATTTCTTTTAAATCTCAAAAGTCATTCTCGCGTTAAACTAAGTGTAATTTTTTTCATATATGTAATAAAAGAATAATAACGGTTTAATTCAGAGAAATAGCCACTAATACAAAAAAATTGAAGGATTTCCCCATAACCCACGCTTCACGTCTTCTTAATTCCTATAAGTATTATATGCATACGGTAAAAGCCGTAGCTACGAGAGAGTTTAGATTATTTAAATAGTAAGAAAAACTTATTGACTTTGTAAAACCAAACGCCTTACATTTTGTTCTAAAATCTTCCAAGTTTGTACGCTTGGAGCTATACTCCATTCCGAAAAGAAAATATTTGTAAATAAACCAATTTGAAATTTCTTGTATTGCATACTTTTTCTTACATTCACATTGATAATACATTAATGTGAATATAGGGAAAAGGTTTATCAAAGTAAAATTAAAAAATATCATTTTTATTGGTATATTCTATTTACGATCCATACACACATAAATTACATAGGTTCTATTTTATATTTAATAGAAATTCAAATAAGTAACATGAAATCTTTCGAATAGTTTATAAAATGTAATATTACCAAAAGAACTTAATTATAAAAAGTATATAGAGCCTAAAAAAGGTTTGAAAGGAAATTTGTTAGTATACAAAATCCTTCTCAAACCTTTTTCAGGTTTTAGACTCCCAAAGCGAGTTTAAAATTTCTCGCTTATAAAGCTCTAACAGTACACGCTTACTTATATTGAGTCAGCAGTTTGGGTCGCCTTTGCTTTACGTCACTACCGTTTAGTCAATTCAAATCATCCTCTAACAATTGACTGAAAATAACGAAATTCATTTTTCATTTTTTTCGCCAATTGTACCTCAAAATTCATAAGCTTAAATCGATGTCTTTATCTAATAAACTAATGGTTTTGCAAAAGCGTGACGAAAGTACGCTGCTAAAATAACATTATTAACAAAGAATCCACATGTACTGACCCCCAAAAAATGGAATTTTGTGTTTCTTCCCTTTCTAACGTCTATATGAATGTCTATGTAAATGTATATGTGAGATTATACAAGTAATACCAAAACTAATATAGTCATGTCAATATAATATATTACATTTACCATAGCGATTGACCTGTATGTGTGTGTATATATATATATATATACATATATATATATATATATATATATATATAAATGTTTATACTACTTATACAAAGCTACAAAAATAGATATGTTTTTTTAAGAACGATGTTTTGATCATTATTTCATTTCGCGTTCAGTACACTGTAATTTATCATCATACCATCATAACATAAACACTGCTATAAGAACGATATAAAAGCACTATTATCTAAAGAACGATATTTAGTGCCTGTAATCATCACCGTGGTGTGTTGGGTTGATCATAAGGCATATGGCCTTTGACTGCGCCGCGCACCTCGGGTTCGCTTCCCAGTCGTTTGTCGAGCAGGGCTGGGCTGGTGTTCTAGTTGACTGTAAGAGGTTGCTCTCGTAACAGTAAGTCCGCCCTATGTATCAATTTGATACATTAAAGTACATAAATAAGTCGTTGCTAACATCCCACCTGAAGATGTTGTAATACAACGAAACCTAGGACGTGGTAAAGACCTTAAAGAAAGTAGAAATAATACTACATCACGTAGTTTCATTTAATTGTACATAAATAAAATAAATGAAAATGTAAATACCATCATTGCTTTTGGCTCCCAGCCCCCTCCTGTAATTCGAGGCAATTACCAAATAAATCTTATTATAATGGGTTTCGCATTCCTTATGACATCTTTATGAGGCTAAACATGATAGGTTGCCGAGACTACCGCACACATAGGTGTAACTTTTTGGCCGACACCTTGGTGTTGACAATTAGATAAATTATTTGTGAATGCTTTAGCATCCTGCCGAGATCGAACCTGATCGAACCCTTAACCTTTTAGATGGGCGATAGCATCCCAGCCACTACGGTACGAGTCTATAATGCAGAAGTGCATACAAATAATACTGAATATTAACATTAAAGCATTTTCTAATAGGTTTTTATTAAATAGAAATATCTGAAATTAAAAATAATCGTTGAAAATATATAAAGTGACATCCTGAGTAATATTCGAACTATTAGAGGCTATTGTAAATTCGTTACCTTTGCGATTTAAAAATTAAAAGCATTAACTTTTCTGTAATTCTTTCAATGGAGCCACTGTCGCACAAACCATTGTTTACGGTTAAAGTACGTTAAAGGTCAACATTAATTTTTCAAAATGATTCCGCAAACTGCTGACACAACTTTAAAGTAACAAGCAATAATATTGTAGAGCAATATTTTCTTATAATTTTTGCCACAAGCGCCATTTTCTAAAATCAGTAGTTTACGAGAAACAGCGCGTCAAAGATTGCATAAAATATTCTTGCTCAATATCTAATTACGTGTTTATAGGATGCAAAAACACAAAATAGTTATCGCCTTGGTGTGTTGGGTTAATCACAAGACATGCAGCCTTAGACGGCGCGGCGCACCGCGGGAACCCGGGTTCAATTCCCGGCCGCTCGTCGAGCGGGGCTGATGTTCTGATTGTCTGTAAAAGATTGCTCTCTTAGCAACAAATCCGCCATATGTATTGATTAGATACATTAAAGTACATAAATAAAAAAATTAATTTTCTACGATTTTTACCTAAAATGTTTTTTGTCGTAAAATAAGTCCAATGAAAACTAATATATTTATTAAATTGATCAAGAAACTGACGCTAAAGGAAATTTTACAACATGCCAAGACCTACTTGTTGACACTGAGAAATACGTGGATTGCTAATTATTTGCTGATAAAGAATTTGAGAATCACAAGTATTATCTTTATTTTATATAATTTACATTCCATTAGACATATTTAATGATAAACTTTCCAGTTTATCCTTAAATATTTCTTATAATTGTACTGCATATTGCACGTGATACTATTAGATTTATTATTAGTGAACACTATTAGATTTATATCCATACTAATCCTTGCACTAATCCTTTAACTAAATATCGCTGAACGTGTCCCAAATTTTTAATCTTTAAATTAGAACTGAAGATGTGAATTAAATTTTGAGCTTCTACTACGGTTCATATCTCGATATATTGATAGAGAACTGTAACAGTTTATCTAACACTTAACGAACTCTCTCATAACAAAATGTAGATGTCTACTTTAAGTCTTAAAAGGCCTCATAGAATTTAACAACTTCATTTTTAATATTTGTATCGCATCATTAACTAAGCCAGGAATTACTTTCTTCAAGCGCTTCTATCTCTTACTTTATTGATTTAATCCGTTTCTCTTTATCTGTACTCTCTAGGATTTCTTGCATGCTAATATTCTTGCACGCTAATAGTCACTTGTCGACCCATTCCTCGATGTACATATATTTGAGAAACATTAATGTCGTAGAGGACTTCATATCCTCTATGTTATTACAGACTGTGTCTCGTTTAACGAATTCATGTTATCCTGACGATTAAAATATTCTGAAACTGAAGAGATACCCAAATAAACAGGTTCATCTTTTATCTCATCTTTATTCTTGTCATCATTGTAATTAAAAAATGATTTCCCGCTAAAACTAATTTACTTATGTCTATTATCTGAGCATTTTCAGCAATATAAACATATTTGTATATTTGCATATTTGTATTATACTTGTTATTGTTGACATTTCGAGCATAATCAATAAAATTATATTTCTGAGACTTTATATTCCACCTAAGTATTTTTTCTTTTAGTACCTGATTCCTAAATATAATGTAAATAGTCGGACGTGACTTAAATCTGACCTTTTATTTGTCCAAGTTCAAACAATGTTCTGCCATTTAAAACTTTTATCAAACCGCACATCAAAAAACAAATGCGAGCTCTTTCTATAATGGAACGATTTATGCATTTACTTACACGATTTTGTTTAGAGGCATCTGTGTTTGTCTTTTAATACGCAATGGTACTTCGTCTTTTAATATGTGGCTCGATTAAAATCATTTTTAAACTCATCGCTACAAAACTCTAATCCAGATGCATAGCTCCTTTTAAATAATCTTGAAACTCGTTGCTACAAAACTCTAGGGCATTGTCTATACCAAGTATTTTAAACCACTGATTCTGATGATGTACAACCATAGTTTTGAGTCACAATTAAATGAAACTACATGATGTAGTATTATTTCTACTTCATTTAAATTCTTTACCACGACCTAGGTTTCGTTGTATTACAACATCTTCAGGTGGGCTATTAGCGAAGATTAACTCTTAGGAACATCCAACAGCATTTATATGTTTCAAGTACAATAGCAACAGCCTGGTTTGTGTGGGTTTTCCCACTGCTTATGTTAGTGAGTTTATTGTAGGGGAGCGGTGTAGATTTTATTATATTTCCGAGAGTTATACGATATACCAGTATTTTAGTGAGGGTAATAAATTCAATTGTTGTTATTATATGAGGTTATACAATACCAATGTTCTGGTGTATGTAATAAAATTAAATGGAAGTTATTGTCGGTAATACTATATACCAAACCACTAATTCAACATATCTCCGATTTTATTTATTCATATATATGTGTATATATATATATATATATATATATATATATATATATATATATATTATATATATATATATATATATATATATATATATATATGTATATATATATATTTGGGTGGTGGTTATTTTCAATGAAATGTTTAGCAAAGTCAGATGTGTCTGGCTTGTTATTTCGCCAGCTGGCAATGTGTTCTTTATATCTTGTAGTAAGTTGTGTTATTCGCCTTGTGTTATTTTGCCAGCTGGCAATGTGTTCATTATATCTTGTAGTTACTAAAATAACCATAACCCTCATACTGATAATGCCCCCTATATATTACAAATAAATACAAAAGGTAATAAACTTAATATCCTAGAAACATTAGAAATAAACAGACATAAAAAAGACACCAAGGTTAATATATTAAATGAACAACTAAATATAATATCATCACCCATACCTAATATCTTCTAGACATAATATAATTAGACAATATTGATTCTACAGTATTCTTCAAATTGTTTCAGCCCAAATACACATATAAATATAAGTATATAAAAAAATTGAAGGAAAGAAATAAATAAATATAAACAATTTTAAAAAAGTTAAAAAAAAAAAAATATATGTATATATATATATATATGAATAAATAAAACCGGAGATATGTGGAATTAGTGGAATAACCTTGTTCTAACTTCCAGATACCCTTGCTTTTGTATAAATTTAGAGAATAACTTCCATTTAATTTTATTACATACACCAGAACATTGGCATTGTACAACCTCATATAATAACAACAATTGAATTTATTACCCTCATTAAAATACTGGTATATCGTATAACTCTCGGAAATATAATAAAATCTACACCGCTACCCTACAATAAACTCACTAACATAAGCAGTGGGAAAACCCACACAAACCAGGCTGTTGCTATTATACTTGAAACATATAAATGCTGTTGGATGTTCCTAAGAGTTAATCTTTGCTAATAGCCCACCAGAAGATGTTGTAATACAACGAAACCTAGGTAGTGGTAAAGAACTTAAAGAAAGTAGAAATAATACTACATCACGTAGTTTAATTTAATTGTGAATAATGAATTTCTACAAAATTAACGCCAAATATATTCAATAGTTTTGAGTGTCCCAAAGTATCTTAAAACTTTAATCTTTAAGAAAGTATACAAATTACATACGAATGAAAACATCATTGAATATCAAACTGTATTTAGAATAGCCAATTAAAACTATTCCCGTAGGTTCAATTTCTGGAGTAACGGTGATCCTTGTTCGTGTGTGAATAAAAGATAATCTCGATTGTCTCTTCTTACATGCACATTTTACATACACTTTCAATATAGGCGAGAAAAAAACGCTACATTTTAATACTTTATTATTATATGTTTAATTGTAATGCTCTCAATATATTTATTAAAACTATTAGTTATTTATTTGTGTATTCGTAATATTTAAAAAATAGCGCTTATGTTGAAAATTATAGGAAATTGGTTACTCATTTTAAAGTTTCATCAGTAGTTTACGCAATAAGTCCAAAAAAAAACAATTTTTTTGCGAACTTTAACGCACTGTAACTCGTAAATTCATTTTATGATAATTAAGTTTTATTAAGCAAAACATTTTTTTAGTTTTGTTAGACTTTATAGAATAAATGTAATGCTCTTCCAAAAAATAATTTTCCAATTTTTCTATAATATCTACAATTTAATATATATTTAGTTTTAAGTATTCGCTACTCCGACGGTGCCATCTTGGCCAATTACTTAGGATCACCCTTAACAAGGATTAAACAAAAGAATTAATTTGGAATAACCTAGCATAAAAAGGAACAATTTTAGTGGACTAATCAAGTTTAAAACTTTATAAATCTTACACCCATGAAGCTAGATGCTTGTAATTTATCATAAAGTTATTGCTTCTGCTAAATTCAGAGATGCAGTAATTTGAACATTGATAAGTCTTTTGGATTCGAACGGATACAGACTCCTTATATTTTATGCTACATATCTTAAGCCTTACTCAGATGAATCACTCAGATCTATTTTCTCAGCTATGTATCTTAATATACCATAACGCAATTATGATCAAACTTACGGCGACGGTCGTTCATACGCTGAGCAAGTTATTGACTTCCCAAAACCCTAATAACATGTCTGGTTTTGTTTTAAAATCCCATAAGGCTTACGTGCCTGAAACTAGATACTTTAATTTTTTGTATGACATGTAATAGTGAATCTGACACTTCAATTTTTTGTATAACATGTAATAGTGAATCTCAAAAACAATAATGGAATGATGGTCTTTTGAGTACTTTAAAGGAATTTTTTTGATGCTACGGAAAGCTCAGAAGTTAGGAAGGTCTCAAATTTCACGTTTTATAAAGTTTTGTAAGTTTTTATAACCTAGGATATTTGCAATTTTTCATAAATAAGCTTTAATATTACAAAACAATAATATATCTCAAATTTACAGGTTAATTTAACTTTAAATGATAAAAAGACAATTATTGACTTCTCTGAAATTCTTTTGATCTAAAATTTCATATTTGCATTAAGTAGATGTTCGTATTTTCAAGATATGTACTGAAGTATGTCATGTTCGTCAAAGTGATGACGATTATTTTAAATCATGTAAAAAAATTTAATTTTTGAAACACTACGCACAACATTCGTTATTTGTAAAATTTCAATTTTTACAATTATGAAGCTAATTTTTTGGAATTTTTCAAACGTTTGCTTCAATTTTCATAAAGTAATTGTAAGTGCGTAATTTACAACGACGTTCTTATAAATAACGAAAAAACAATTTCGCTTGGACGCTTTATATTTTCTTGGAAAGGCACATAAAATTTTGCAAATCGAACTATTTGTTAATGAATTTTAAGATATTTATATTCATCAGCGACGATTTTGCCAATATTGAAAAATTTTGTTCATTTTTCCGAAACTTATGCACACTTTAGATTTTTTTTCAAATTTACTAGATACTTTTAATTTTTAGACATGTACCATGTTATGTCATAGAATATAATTTATCAAATTCAGAGCGAAAAGGAATAAATAATGGAAAAATTTATTCACGTTCCGAAACTTTTGAAACTACTTGTTTTTTACATAAAAACCTACAATCTTATTTGCATGAAACTATATGCTTGTGTTTTGTTAGGTTTTATTTACATAATAAAAAAAATAATTTCTCTGATACTCCATGGATGATTTGGGTTTTCATCCAATATATTTAAGCCCTACACGAACGAAACGAGATGCGTATATTTTTTAAGGAATGTGCGATAACATATCAAAAAACGATAATGATAATCAATTTTGGGTGACGTAAAACCTCATGGTCTTGCACACTTTTATCTAGTTGCTTTTAATTTTGTGGAAATATTCCTTAATATTCCATATTTGGGAGCATGACAGTACCTACCCCAGAGCAAACAAGTACAGCCATTATGTCCCCTTTACTCGATACGACGTCATAAGCTTCAAAAATAACATATTGAAAAAACATTATTGACTCTTTCGAAATCCACCGGACGTCTTACGTTTAGCTCTAAAATCTCATAAGTTTTACATGTATGAAGAAGTAGATCAGTCAGAAGTAGAGATGTAGTCATCGTTCATAAATATGCTTTAAGCAAAAGATTTACTGTTAATGAATCTGCCTTAACGAAATGGTAACTTGACCTAAATTTCAAGTTTTGTAAAGGTTTCGAATTTTGATATTATGAAAAATTTGTATATTATAAAGAAATATCTTTTTTTCAATATATTTATAAAATAAATATCATGATCAAATATCAAATATTTGATCTTCATGTTTTACTCATTGCTCTACGGAAAAAATAATCTCATGAAAGACAAGACGTTGGCATTTCGATATAAAGCTGAAATAATATTTATTATTGACTAATAATATTAAAACTATAGAAATAAATTAAAATGTAATTTATATGTGACTATTTATGACAACTTATATTAATAAGTTGCAGAAATACGAAACAATAACACGCTCACACTATTCGTCAAAAAAACAACACGATAGGGTCAATCTCCAAAACAGCAGAAAAATCAGGTTCTTGGACTGCTACTAATAATATTCAACTAATAATATTTAAAACTATGATAAAAGTCGATAAAAAGTCTTCTCAAAAGTTGCAACTTAAATTGTCAAAATAAGTGTATTTATGTTCATTTTATGACATAAAAATTTAGTGATTCATCATTGCCTTCCACGTTCAAACCATATATATACTTAATGGAACACACATATTTAAAAAACGGAACATAAATATTTGATATAATTTGAATATTTTTTATAACAGTATTAGTTGCTCTGGATTAACATGTAGGATTATTTTATTCTAACAAATGTACCTTGATATTCAGATGATTAAAAAAATGTTGACCAAATATCGTCATTAGCCGAAACAGGAATAAAAATCAGTGAAAAATAACACTAATTACGCTTATCGCGCCGAGCGACATTCCCCCCGCTTCATCCACGTCACACCCCCAGTCGCCATTAATCCGTCTTACTGCGCGAACGTGTATACTTGCAAAAAGTGTCAAAAGTTGTTTGTCGCCCGTTATTGTCGCAAAATATCATCATTGCCAAAATCCTGGCTGCCGAGTAAGTATCACTGTCTTAATATACCTTTTACTACTCTAAATTACGCAAAATAACATAGTTTAGATTGGCTTAAATGTGACTTTTAATAACATGAATTGAACATGTCACGACATGTTTTTCTTCAAATTCGTCATTGCCAGCAACGTCATTGCCGGGTAATTTTATGTTGATGGTAATGACGAATGATGAAAGGTAATGACATTCTTGTGTAGGGTAATGAAATGTGTTGAGTGTAATGATATTTCCTAGTAACGGGTAAATTGCAGAGCGCCTTTAGCCTAACGGAGAATGTCAGTAGGTAGGTAATATCACTTGAATCTAAGATACAATACATCCAATTTGAAAATTGTTAATGTACTCTCGGAGAAATACAACTTTTTCGAAAAATATTTCAAAATGAGATAGTCACTTACTAATGAGTAAGAAACTTTAAAAGTGGCCAAAATGTTGATCTTACAGCACACATAGGAAAAAATATAATAACTGGTTTGTTTAAGTACTTTTTCAAGAAAACTACTTTAATTACGAATATATCAAAACCTATAATGGTCACTTCTAAATAAGCTAGACACTCATGATTTGGCTTGAGTTTAGATCTTTCAGCCCAAACGCTGGGAAAAATCTAGAAATTGGCTAATGTACCATGGAAACAGACAAATTTTCGTGAAAAAAGTAAAAATAGTTCGTTCCCTGAAATGGTGGCAGATACCATATTATGTTGATTTCTTTGCTGTAGCCTAATTGGTTGACATAAAATAGTTCACAAGTTTATGCAGTCAGTTTTGTTAAATAAATTATATTCTTTGTTGTAGGTATTATGGCAAAAATAAAAAAATCTAAAGAAGACAGCCTAGCTCAACAAAGGCTCTGCAAAAGGCGCCGCTATGCGGAAATTAAAAGTGATCCTGAATTATATATTATAGAAAAAGAAAAGCAAAGAATGAGATATTTAAAAAGGAAAGCTTCGAAAAAAATCATTAGCATTACAGAAAAAAACAAAACACTACAGAAAACACAAAGAATGAAATGGAAGAAAAATTCTAAACAATACAGGCAGAGGAAGACTGAAAAAAATAAACAAAAATTACCAGATCCCATAAGAGTAGAAGCAGTACCAGAAAACAAAGGAGACAATGAGCAAGAACAGCTATTAAGTGATCCATTGAAAGGCGCTGGAAATCGTATATACATATCCAATGAAGTTTCACTGATCGTCAGAAAAATACGTTACAAAGAACAGAAAAAGCAAAAAAAATTATTGATATTATTAAAAAACTTAAACAACAAAATGCCATGTACCGAATGAGAGAACATAGACGTCAAGAGTTGCTGAAAAAAAGGCCTATTATCAATGACAATGGTGATTTCCAATTGATGGCGAGTAACAAAAAAATTAATAAAAAAACACAAAAATTAAAAAAAACACAGAAACATTAAAAAGAATGAACAAAAAGTGCTACAGACTGCAAAGACTGACGTCGTTGAATCTATTCATTGCTTTTATAACGATGATAGTAATAGTGTCATCAGAGCTGAAAAAAAATGAATACATTACGAAAAATAAAGTCAGGCACCAAAAGCGTTTTTTGACTGCACCTTTGAAAGAGCTCTACAAGAAATATATCAAGGAAAAAAATATTCACGTCTCCTACTCATTTTTCTGCAAAAAAAGACCCTTTTGGGTATTATTCCCAGTGCAGCAAGACAAAGATAACACATGCCTATGCATGCAACATACCAATATGGATCTGCTAATAGAAGCATTATACAAGGCGCGTATTCTTAAAGAAAAGAATTCTAATGAATTATTGGAAACTCTGTGTTGCGACATTTGGAACCCAGAATGCCTAGAAAGAACCTGTACTGCTTGTAAAAGAAAAGTTCCTGCATATAAGGAATTTCGTGATGATTTACCAGTAACATATTACGAATGGAAAAGGGTGGCTAAAGAAATCACGACGAGCAAAGGCATAAAGAAAAAACAACAATTGACGTCCAAAGACAAAGAAGAAGAAAACCCTAAAAAATTGATTCAAAAATTGGAAACAGTTCTTCCAAAATTCTTTACGCATTCTCACAACATAGTAAAACAATATAATGCAATGAAACATTTGTGGGAAAATTTACGTTTTGATAAGCTATGTTACACGTCGATTTTTTCCGAAAATTATGCGTTGAAGTACGCTCAAGAAGTTCAGAGCTTCCATTTTGATGGCAGTCGCTCTCAAGTGGCCTTGCATACAGCAGTGATTTATACCCAAGATTTTAGTATAGGAAATGTGAAAGCAACTTGCGTATGTACTGTTAGTGACTGTACACGTCATGACGTACCAGCAATACGGGCACACTTGATGCCTTTGATGAAAGAAGCTTACAAGCTGAACCCATTCATCGAAATTGTCCATTTTCTCTCCGATTCTCCGTCCTCCCAATATAGGAACAAATATCAATTTTATGTGATTTCACAACTCTCAAATGATTTTCCTCAAATCAAACGCATAACATGGAACTACTCAGAATCAGGGCACGGAAAAGGTGCCCCTGATGGAGTGGGGTCAGTCTTAAAACGAACAGCAGACGACATAGTTCGCTATGGTGATGATGTAGGGAGTTTTAGAAAGTTTTGCGAAGTGATTGATACCAGAATCGACAATGTCGTCATAAAAGCTGTCGAAGAAGCTGAGGTGTTGGAGAAAGAAAAGAAAATACCAAAAGATTTAAAGCCTTTCAGGGGAACCTTTTCCGTGCACCAAGTTATATGGGACAAATACCACAAACAGACCACAATGAGATCAATCAGCTGTTTTTTGTGTAATGCTGGAGAGATTTGCCACCATAATAAACATCTGGGTTTTATTCAAAACAGAAAAACAATCCCGGAATCAGAATATCTAGCAGATTATGACTATGTTGTACCACTCTCTCAAACCAAATAACCAAGTAATTCAAAAGACCAATATGATATACCATCTTGCAGTTTTCAAGAAGTTTTTGAAAAAGAACACGTAAAAACAACGGGATCTGGCCAGACGTGCAGCCAATATATGCATAAAAGTGAAGCAAAAATTAGTACAAAAGAAAATGTGCCAAATATCCAGAGGGTAAAAAAAGAAAAAGATATTATCAAACCAGATCAATCTAATTAAAAAAAGTCACATCAAAAATAGTAAAGAAAATTCCTATTGAAAAGAGAGTAAACGTTTTGTCCGATATTACTATCAAAGAAGCCAATCAACCTTTTAAAAAGAAGAAGAAATAAGTACTAACTAATAAGAAATGATAATTAAAATGTGATTTTAAAATGAAAGAACTAATATGCAAGTCCAATTTACTGAATTTTACTTTTAAGATAGCAAGGTCTTTTGTAAATCTTTCAGAGATTTTCTTATAAATGTGGAAACGACATTTTTTGTTGATTATCTCAGACTGATTTATAAAAATTCTTACAAGATGATTCCTACAAAGATGCGAATAAAAATGTGATTTTAGGACTATTTTAAATCGAAAGACTATTACCGAAGACTACTTTAGTTAAATTTTAAGATGGAAAGGCGTTTTTTGATTTTTTAGAGACCTGTTTAAAAATGTGAAAACGATGTGCGAGACATTTAATTGCAATTTGAAGTGTGAATTTTTATAAGGATTATGATTGTTCGTTTCTTTTTTTTTTACTGTTGATTATTTGAGACTGATTTATGAGAGTTCGTACAAGTTTAATTATTTTATAATAAATTAACAATGCAAATAAAAATATTTTATTATTTCGTCATTCCTACCAACAAAAAATCATTGCCAGTAACAAAAAAATCATTACCAGGTAATACATGTCATTACCGTCCTCATCCATTTTTTCAAACATGTTTTGCACTAATTGTAACCCAGAAATCTAAATGCCTTTGCTACATAGCATCACTGCTTCGGCTATAGAGTGATATTCAAGAAATAGAATTAAATTAAAAAAAGTTTTTATAACAATTACGAAAACTTGTTGAAATAATTGAAAACTTGGAGATCCACCCGATAACGAAGATATCCGCGACCAAAATTTAAATAAGCGTTCGTAGAATTGACAAAATCCTTCAGAGTATAATTATTTGTTTATTTTTGTTAAACAAACAGTAAAATCAAAATTTAATATTTTAGTTCATGAAGACAAAATTTATAATTTGTGTGACAACACCAAAAAAGTGGGCACAGAACAATTAATTAGGTGTTATCATCATTACTATTATTCCAAATTATAAATATTTTTATTCAATATAATGAATTAAATAAATAAATAATGACGAAATTATTCCAAGAAATATACAATAAAATTTTGAATTTATAGTGAATTAAGTGAATTAATCAATAAAACATATGGTGGTTTAATATAAAGAAAATAAACACAATTGTAGTTAATAAATTAAATTAGACCAAAATATAATAAACAAAAGCTTAAAAATATATTAATTAAGAAGAATTTATTTAATTGCATTACGGTCAATAGTTCATTCTTAAAGGATGAAGTGAACATCCAAAGATATCAGCAGTGAAAGAAAGTTCACTTAGAGTGCGACTTAGAACGTTTATTTCTGCCTGCCAGCAATCTTTAATATACAGAAAAATATTTCCGATTATTCTAATGCATATAAAATCTCTTTTTTTCCATAACTGAAAAAAAAACTATTAGATGCCCGTTTTTTTTAAAAAGTATGTGATAGAATTATGTGATAGAATGTTTTTTTTTGTTTTGTGTAAAGGGAAAAAACAGACATATTCTATGAAATCTAAACACGAAGTAAGCTTTGACTGAAGCAAAAAAAATTATATTGGCGCGATATTTTAAAACAAAGAAGGGATAATATATGCTCCTATGCAACAAAACGGACACTTTTTTTCTAAACGCGATTTTTTCTATTAGTTCAAATAAAAGAGTAAAGAAATTATATATTATGCATCAAAATTAAATAAATATTATTCATTAAGAATACAAACTTTTAGCTTATAAATTAGATTTTTTCTTGAATGGTTTTATTTTGTATTATTTTCAGATTACTCGTTTCAATAAAAGAAAGAGGTCTTTAAGAAGAAAAAAATAGTACCGAGTGTGACCTCTTTGTGCAGAAATGACATTCAATTTTTCGTGGCATGCCCTAGATGAGGTTTCTAATGATTTGTCGGAGAATACAACTCCAGTCGGCCGTAATATCTGTTTTTAGATCTCGAATGTTTCATAGTGTGTATGTAAAGCTCTACCACGCCATTTTAGTATGTCCCACAGATGTTTAATAGGATTGAGGCCGGAACTTCCTGCTGGTCAATCTAAACTGCGCATCCCGACCTCAGTAAATTAAGCGTCTATTTTGCGCACTCAATGTGCTCAAGCGTTATCATCCATGAAGTCTACTACAACTCCTATAACAAGTAGTGCTGCTTATGCCTGAGAAAAAGAACCATTCTCAACAAAAACTAACTCCTCACGATCTCTAGAAGTTATGCCTGCCCAAAATGTAACAGAACCTCTGATGTTAGGCGTAATCTCTTCGAAACATATGTTTGCTTAACGCTTTCCAAGTATTCTGAGCACTTTACGACTTCGTTTCTCACCAAATAAAGAGATTTTGTCTTCATCAGAAAATAAAATTCTACTCCACTCTACATCAGTCCATGTTGTACAATTTTTAGGAAACCTCAGTCTTGAAATGCGATGCGCACGGAGTAATTTGACACCCCTAGCTGATATTCGGCTGTGGATATCAACTTCTAGAAGTCTCCTTCTAACGGTCTCCTTCTTACGAATCATTAAAAATCCCCCTCTTCGAGTCTAGCACAAGCAAGATTTTTTTTCCTCTGAAGCTCCCGGATTTTTCCGGACATTTTTCACTTTTCAGCTCTCAGTTTGAAATACTGTTCTTTCTTTTTTCCTGCCCTTCATGATATAAATGTTGGCGTTTCTAACTGCATAAATATTTTTTATTTGCATTAATGTATCGTATCCCACCATGATATATATGCACACACACACATATATATATATATATATATATATATATATATATATATATATATATATATATATATATATACATATATATACATATATATACACGATTATATAAGCATAGCAAACTTAGATCTGCGCTATTAGAGACTCTTGGATAATTAACAATTAAAATTTCATTATAAAATGCATTGTCCCTTTATAATATCATATCCTTCATTATAAAAAATCGTAGGTCTTTGTATCCAAATGTCTGTGGAACTAATTTTCAGTCATAAGTTGTAGAGGCTATGATTTTCTACCGTGGATATTTTTTTTCTATTATCTGTTGTAGTTTGTCAACATCAGTGGAAGATTTTTTTTTTATATATTTGCTTGAGAAAATATATCTTTACTTCCAAACTATGGCTAGAAAGATGTTTAGACGTAGTTCGTAAATTATTACGACTGAAGGGCCGGAACAAGAAATTCTTTCGTTAAGTCTGATGACAATGAAAATGTCTCCTTTAACGATACATAAAATTGTACAAAACATTTGTGTGCTTATGTGTCAATGCTTATCTTTGATTTTTTTATCTTAGTAGTGCATTTTTGACGCGAATTCCATCTCAATCTCTTTGGAATTAAATGAGATTGGACTCACTTTTTAAATCTATAATTATATTTATATTTGCTTTTAAAATTTCATCCTATATAACGCGTTTCATTATATGTCATAGAATAGTCAAAAACGTCTCAAATGGTAAAGAGCAGTGCAGAGTATTTCAACTAAAACAATGTTGAAATTGACTTGTAAAGGTATCATTTGGAAAAAGGTCAATTTTGACTTCAAAAATTTATCACTTAGTATTACATGTGTTACTTTAAATAATTAATTACCCTTTTGCCTCTCTCTTTAAATGTGTTTTTCTTAGGTATTATATATTCCTTTTAAATGATATATTTCTTCACATTCCACATTCCTACATCAGTTGCTTAGTATAGCTCCTGAAATCATTTAGCCACGTACCCTTGGCTCTAACATTGGTATGAAACGATTCAGACAAAACAATCAGAAAAATGCAAGATATCGCCGGAATATTTTTATTTAAGATATAAGGCAGTCATATTTAACCTAATAAAACATAATAAATACGCTGATATTCAAGGCGCCACATTGCCGACGTATTAGGATGGAATTTTTCCATTGAAAATCATAATTACATTTTCTTACGCCGCGTCGTTTGAATAATTGAAAATTGATTTAGCGTAAGCACCTTTCTGCTTGGAAGAATGAACGAACCAAACTCAAGGGAACCTTGTTCGTAATTATATCAAGGTGGATTTTGATCGATAGTAATGACTTATCACTCGAACTACACTGAAATTTGTAATATCGTCAGGATTTGGTTGATGTTGGACTTTTAGTGGAACTGATGGTAATAAGTATGACATATAATGGAAATATTATACTCGTTACTAACGACAAAACTTATTCAAGAAAACGATAAGTTTTGTGCGATATATAAAAAACACCAAGGCTCTTGGCATTAAATTTTTCATTGAAATTTTTCAGAAATTCCTTTAAAATTTTATCATGTAATATTGCAGTATTCATTCATTTTGCGGTGGAAACCATACCAGAAAGAATAGTATTTTATTCAATTTCCAAGCAGTTTCCACTTTCATGTAATTTTAACGCTACATGACAAAGTACCTTTTGTACGCATGTATAAATTGCCTGTTCATTGGGTTATTATTGAAACCACCCCTAGAAGTTACGGCACTAAAAATGTGTCCAAATGGTATTGTGATAAAAAGGTAAAAAACGCAAGTGGCCTCTTTGAACATAGTTTACGTATACATATTTTAGACTTGTTACATTTATTAAGAACTCGACTAAACCTAAACGTCTCGTAGAATTTATGATATTATCGCCATCCTCAAATTTTAAATTTGTAAAATATTTGTAGGTATACTTAATCGATTTTGTCGAATACTTCTTGTATGTTAGTTTAGCACAAAAGTTTTTTAAACTCAGAAAAAAGAGAGTTCCTGGAATTAAAAAATAGCAAATATGTCATTAGCGAGGGTAATAAATTCCAAATTCTCATACTGTGATGAATTCAAAATATCATGGCAGCACTAAATGGCTGTCGTAACAGACCTTGCAAGTAATTGCGTTGCTAGCATCACTTTCATTTTTTGTTTGAAATAATTAATTAGCCTAAATGTAATTTTGTTGCCCGATTTCAGACCTTCCATCATTTTAACATTGTGTAATTGCGTAATAAAGATAAATTCAATTCTTATACCATTTACGTCCATTAAAACCTTTTTGTCACCGAAAATATTTCTCACACGTTGTAATAAGTGACACGGATCGAGTAAAATGTAATATTTTTTTGGCTTTGTATGTGAAGTATGGAGTACATGGTTCGCTATTTAATTTTACGCCAAGTAAACTGGACATGTTAAGATGGAAGCGATTCCGTCAAATTTAATTGAAATTACCACCCATGCAGGCTCATTAAGTAAATTAAGACAAATTTTCAGTAAATTTGCCTTTTGTGAAGCCGTAAAACGTCTTCCTGGAAAGAAACTAACTTGATTAGCAATTGCTGATTCGTTTCCGTACAAATCACTGCCTATTGTAATATAACCAAAATGGTTTTTTGCTGACAAATTCGGTAGATTACCTAACGCGCATTTCAACAAAAGTGATGCTAACAGATAATTTTTTTTTCTTAGCCATTTCCTTTATTGTATCGAATCTCTCGCCTGCAAAACCCGGTTCGCAATTTACTCTCTGATACAATTTCCTGAGTGTGTGCAAATTTTCAAAGTTCTTCACTATCTTCATTTACCTATCGATTAAAAATGACATCGTTTCGTTACTGCATAATGTGGTAAAGTCGTTTAAGTTATTTCGAAAACCTGGAAGTTCCTTTAAATTCTTCAAGCACTGATTGTGGTCGTCGCCATGGTGTGTTGGGTGGTCGTCGTCGTGGTGTGTTGGATTGATCACAAGGCATACGGAACCGGATTCAATTCCCGGCCGCTCGTCGAGTGGGGCTGGACTGGTGTTATGTTGGGCTGTAAGAGATTGCTTTCGTAGCAATAAGTCCACCATGTGTATCAATTAGTTACATTAAAGTAGATAAATAAATTGTAATGTTATCACTTTTTTTCTTAATTCTCTTGGATTTAGCGATCAAGGTCGTGATGTTCTCCTGCTTATATTTTAATTTTTCTTTTAATTTATCACATTTAAAAAAGAAATACAATTCTTTTTTTCTTGGCAACATTGGAGGCTGCGATGGCAAAGATGAAATATTTCAATATATACAAGATAACACTGGCCTTTTAAGCATTAACTTTACCTGAAAACAAAAATTATGTTAATGTGGAAAACAGCTTTTTTTCTAAATATACTAATTTTATTATAAATAGTTCATAATTATACCATACAAAACAGATAAATATTTACAATAACATTTTACACTAAATACATATAAGACTTTTTTCTGTTTTAACTAAAAATATATACATGACATGAATTTTCTCTAGAATGGTGACCTTGTCCAGACACCTAGCTTGTCCAATCATTGTGAAAACACTAAACATTTATAAGAGGCTTAATTATAAATGATAAAATATAAATTAAAATGTTGAGAAACACACTGGTACAAACTTTCTAGGCACTGAGTCCTTTTTCACAATACATCAATGTGCTCTCCAGTTGTATCTATTAAGAATCTTTGTTCATTTTTCTCGTCGTATCGAATTCGTTGGAAACCTGAAAAACATATTTTTAGTGATGTTCCAAATAATAGTATGGAAACCATTATTAAAGGATCGAATGTAAATTTTCACTTCATTGATTTTCTTTTTGTACCAACATTATGTAAGGCCAGCTCCTATTTTAAATACTGAATGATTTAGATACGTTCAATTGCTTTAAGTCTAAAAATATTTTTCCGATCTGTGCCCAATTTGAACCTACCCTTTTTTCAGTTACATATATAACCAAACGCTTATATAATAAATTATATTAATAATTATTTTTGTTTCATTTCATATACTAAACATTTCTATCGCAATCTCTGTTTATTTTCACTATAAAAAAATATCGATGTGACTTGCTGATAAAATAATGCCAATCCCTATATGGCAATCCATATAATGTCAATCCTTGTTTATTTTTCACGGATACAATATCTCGTAACTGTAGTCACAAAATTTAAAAACAAACAATAAAACGTAAAAAGAACAAATTTACTATAATATGTATATTTGACAAAGTCAAATTAAATAATTATTAGCAGAAAATAAGTGAAAAAAGTGAGTATGCTCATCGCATTTACCTGTAAAATGTCTCTTTATTTGGATTATTCCTATACGTTATTTCCCAATCCAATACCGAACAAGACACTGTTGCTTATTCTAAAATAATTTTGTGGAAATATTATTTGAAAACACACAAAAACACTAGAATAGTTTTATTTCTGTCAAAATAGTTTTACTTGTGTGTCATCTGTTTTACACTCGCAGCAATGTCATAAAGAATATGTCGCACGCTTTTTCGTCTGTTCGTAGGATATTAAGTCTATGTGTATTTCTCACCTCATTTATGTCGCATAAAAGAGTTTCGTTTACAGCATGAACGTTTTACGGTGATAGCAATTAACAACAATCTTTTAGAAATATTACTTTCTTGTAAATAGACATCAAAAATTGGAAAAAGTCACTCCATTAGAGAAAACGCTAACTTTTGGTTTGTTTCTCAGCTAATTTACACTGCACAAAAGAATTGTATTTATACGAGTAGATAGCATAACGATTAAATAGATGTCTAATAATGAAAAATGTTACTAGATCAGGGAACACTAGTGTTTTAATGTATTCCTCAGTTCATTGATACTCTATAAAGATGTTTCAGGTTGGCAATTACCAATATTTTTAATAGTATTCTTTTATTTTATTGTTAAACAGGCACCTTAAAATAAAAAAAAGTTAATACATGAAGGAAAGCTTGTATTTTAATAAACTTCTCAGCTCAGATACACCGCATAGAAGAGTTTAGTTTGTAGTGTTAGTTGTTTACTGTTTATAACAATTACCAAATTTTTTTTAGAAATAGTTTTATTTCATTGTTAAATAAATATCCAAGGAAGGAAGTTACCGGATTAGAGAACAGCCAATTTTCTTATGTTTCTCCGCTCATTTACACCGTTTAAAAAGTTTCGTTTATAGCATGAAAGTGTTACTGTATATAGCAATTAACATTTTTTAGAAATATTTGTCTATTATTTTATTGTTAAGTAGACATCTAAAAATTGAAAAAAGTTACTAGATAAGGGAACACTTCTATCTTAATGTGTTTCTCAGTTCATTATTACCATGTAAAGGTGTGTCGTGTTTAACTGTTTGCAGAAATTAACAAAAAATTTTTTTATAAATTTCTTCTTTTATTTTACAGATAAATTTGATGTTTTATCATAACATTGTAAGAATTTTCTTTAAAGTTCAAAACAAGTAAATCGCATACTCGAATTTAAGTATTTAAAAAATATAATTTGTATACTTTAATATTTTTAGCTGTTAAAATTGTTCTATTAAAGATAGATTCACGTTCGAGATAACATTTTCAAGCTGAAAAATAATAGTTATTGTATACAAAAAGTCACACAATTAATACACCTGAAAAATAACACGGTACTAACAATAAGTCAATTTCCCTTTTGTCATTTTTAACTGGCTCCACTGTCTCGACTGTTGAATGTAAACAGCTAAAATTCAGAGGTCATGTGTAGGTATATATCGTAGAAGAAACAAAACCCATAACTGACTCCGTGTTTAAGTTTTGGAATTTTGAAAAATCGCTTTGTTTATGTTATAATATTAATATATTCCCTACGAGATAAAAGTATGAAACTTACATTATATATATTATTTCTTACCTTAAACTTCAAAAATCTGCAATGCTCGTTTTGTTTTTTTTTTCATTAAAAGAAATAAAATAAGTCTTATTTGTTTATTTTCCAGCTTAAATAATATTATTTAGATGTAATTATTTCTGATGTGGAATCCTTACAGAACTACGTGTTACCTTTGCATTGTAATTTAATGCATTACCCTTATTGTGTTTTTCTCATATATTTTTGTGAGAAGGTAAGGTACAATTTTTCGACTGATCACCTAATTTTATTAAAACTAACAATCGCAAGGGACCTAATCTTAACAATTGTAACTTCGACATTATTCGTAACGAACTAAGTTCTGTTAATTGGGAACAACTTTTGAATATTATATTTGCTATTCAATTATTTTATGATAAACTAGCTGACCCGGCGTACTTCGTACCACCATATTTTATTTCTCTAGTCGCAACTGAGAAAATATAACCCTTCCAGTAAAATCAAATAAGCTCGATTTTCTATAATTTGACATTATTTTGACTTCAAAATTATTTATTATTTAATGACAAAAAATTAGACAAAATCTTCGGTTTACAATACGACCATATAATAATGAAATAAAATTATAATTAAGTAATTCGACCATAATTATTGAAATGCCTTGTAATGTACAACATTTGTCGTTTTTCCTTCAGGAGAAAAAACAAATAGCGCCGATGGTTTGCCGACTCTCGAGCACACAACGTACAACTGTCCATGCGAAAAACATGACAATTCAAGATTTATTCCACACACCTCTAAAGATTGACCTTCGGATTTATTAATAGTCATTGCAAATGCAAGGTGTACTGGAAACTGGACACGTTTAAATTCAAAAGGACAGTCAGTTGGCATTAGTGGTATTCTAGGAATAAGCACGTCCTCGCCTTTGAACTTTCCTATGATTATAGTAGCTTCAATCAAGTTTTGCATAATTTTTTTTACAGCGAGTCTTGTTCCGTTGCACAATGTTCGTTGATTCAGATTTCGTAACATAATTATTACAGAGCCAACCTTGAGATGTAAATTATGTAGTGGTAATCCTGGCAAATCCAATGAATTTAGGAATTCAATTGGATAATTGACTACTTCATTTGGATCGATAATTGAATCGATTGACTTAAATGAATACATTTGTCCATCAATTTGACTCTGAATTTTTATATTTAAATCATCTACGTCCTTATTTTTCGCTGCTAAAATGACTCGTTGGCTCAACCAAGCATGGTTTTTATAATTTACAGAAATATTTGGCAAAACTTTCAATATTAATTCTTCCTTTGACGTTGTGAATTGACACAAATTTGGTGGCAACGAAATGAGGCCAGTAGAAGAGTCAACTTGAATTTTCCCATTCCCAATGTCTAATAATGTAATTGAAAACACTTCCGCCGATATGTCATTTTGTAACGTCACTCGCATATTCATTGTTAACTTGAGGTTTTTCACGTGTCTCCATAAATTTGATGCTTTCAAGCAAGCATTTAATTCATCAGCAGCTGTTGATCTCTGAATTACTGGCAGCGTTTGGCGAAAATCTCCAGCCAGTAGTATCATTGCGCCTCCGAAGAGATTCTGATTGCTACGCAAATCTCTTAATGTTCGATCGAGTGCCTCGAATTCTCGTTTGTGTGCCATTGTACACTCATCCCAAATTATTAAGTTGCAGTTTTGAAGAACTTTCGCCATTGCTGATGTTTTGGTTATATTACAAGTTGGTTCATCTATTATCTGCAAATTTAATGGCAGTTTGAGCGCAGAGTGAGCAGTTCGTCCACCTTCTAACAAAGTAGCAGCGATCCCAGATGATGCTAGTGCCAGTGCTATTTTACCTTGTGAACGAATTGTATCTAAAATTAATGAAATTAAGAATGTTTTACGAGTTCCGCCTGGTGCATCAAGGTAATAAAATCCTCTATTGCTGGCATTAACTGCTTTCATTATTATTTCGTAAGCAATTTTTTGCTGCTGATTTAAAAGTGGCACTTTACTTTGTACAGATTGACTCAAAGCAATTCTATCGTATTGCAGTTCTCGTTCTAATTCTCGATTAAATGCATCGTGCAGGCATTCCTAATTCGTGCAATATTTTGCCGGCCATCATCACGCATAAATCCTCTAAAGATACCTCATTATGTATCTCTGCACAAATTTCACGTTCAGGATTAGCCGTTGTTAAACGTCTTCGGTACAAAATGTCCTCAGCCATATTGTCTTTGTATTTGTTCCATAAATTATGTGGATTCGATGGAAAGCATGTTGATATTAGGATTGCAAAAAGTGATCGAATTTGATGTGAAGTAGATGAAATAACAGCATCAGCGAGTGTATGATCCCAATGAACATCATCTTCCAGTAAATGTAAAGGTTGACAGGCTTCTCGATATGTTGCGTGAATTATGCGATTATGCCATCGATCGTTCGTAGAAATTCGAATGAAGTTGGTCCACGAACATTAACTAATAACAAACGCAAGTAAAAACATTCGTCATTGCTTGTATGAACTGTGTAAATGCGCCCCAATGCATCCGTTGAATATACATTCTCGTATCCTGGTACAGGTGTCCTTGTTTCCGACGTTAAAATTTTTTGGATGATGCATTCCATGTAAAATATTTTGGCATTTCCGAGTAAGGCAATGTTCTTGCAAATGGATGGTTTGCACATGTCTCAAAGAAGCTTGTCAGTGTTGTCGCTTGTGGCCGTTCCGCTCTTTGCATTGCGTTTTCTTTTGAAATAAACTCGTTGTCCATTCTCTAGGTGAACAGCTAAATGGACGACGGTGGGATGACGTTCATGTATAGAAAATGAAAAAATTTTCCAAACTGCCTCATTGCTACTTGCATATCTTCCCATCTGATAATTTAAAACTTTATCATTATTATTTGAAGTTGCAATACCAAATACAGCCATGTCGTTATCTTTTGTGACGTACTTGCAAATATATTTAATCGACTTCACCGAATTGCAGTACTCAACATTACAGTGTGCTTTAAATGTTTTCGAAAGTAACGGCGAATATGGAACAATCCAGCTGTTGTTAACTATGACATCCTTATTTTTGACTTGCAACATTATTGTTCGTCCGTTATCTTCTACAGAGCGACGACGATACAGAGGGTAACCATCATTACCTGTAATTGTATCAGCCAACAAAGCACGCGGATAACGCTTCGAGCATTTGTTGTCGATTATGCACGGTGATTCGCGATTGTGTACACCGCACGGTCCATGAATCATGTTCTTCTTTACTATTTCATACAGTTCTGGATCTGCCTCCGGATCAGGGATTTCTGCGCATATTATAGAATCAATTTCATTCGGTCTTATTTTTTCAACCATCCACAGGAGAATATGCGCATGAGGTAGTCCTCTCTTCTGCCGCTCTACAGAATACATCCAACATCGTACCCCTCCGAAGACATTATATTTTACAACAAAGTTCATGAGCGCTTTGAGTTTCTGCTTGAACACTCGTGCTGTTATGTCGTGTCGATCGCTGGATGATTGACCGGTTAATAACAAATTAGTGATTTCGATCCATTTTGGGTTGCACGTAAAAGTGATAAATAAATCTGGTCGACCGTATTGGCGCACGTAAGTCATAGCATCTTGCGCGTATTCATGCATATGTCTCGGGCTTCCTATATAAGTTGCTGGTAAAATAGTAAGTCGGCCGACATTATTTCCATTTCCATCTGTATTCATAGCATCACGCAAATGAATATATTCTTCTGAACGTAATTTATTCTGGTTTAATCTAATATATGTCAGACGTTCTGTTTCAATTTTGACATACATATTAAAGGCAAACTGATGAAACAATCTGCGGCATTTCAAAATGTGGTTATCCTCGTTTAGACGAACCATGAAACGATATGCATAAAAATTAATCGAGCTCATCTTTTTGTTTGTTTCTTGACCTGTAAAAGGATTATTTACTTTATTTTGATATCAAAATGAAAAACAGTTTATAAATAATATAAGAGTAGGGCGTTATTTCCGTCATTAGTTGCATTTGATACATACCAGTTGTTGGATTAATCATCTTAACCAAAAAATGATACCCATCTTCTCCTCGGCAAAATATTAAAGGGTATTGTAATGCATCACAGGACCGATGCGTTTCGCTAATACGCTGAAGGTTGCCACCATCACGTTGTTTAATGACAATGTCGCGAGACTCCATATTCTCTCCAACAATCACAATGGCAACTTCGTTTAACATTGGTGCGTTGAAACGTCCCTCATGTTCTCCTGCAGGTCTTTTGTCTGCTCTGATCACTATTTTATGATCATTTCCAAGGCTGTTTTGAACAATTGGGTCAACTGATTATGTTCATGTAAGAGTTGTTGCCGCTCCATGATAATCTGTCTCCTAGCTGAACGACTGATAGCACAGCGTCGATTTACTTCATCTTCAGAATTTCCCAGAAAATAAATTTGAAGAAATTTATATTCACCATCAACTGTAGGCAATAATGCTCCTGCACGGTGGTGATTTTGTCCTTGAATCTGTAATAAAACAATTTTCATATATGTTGCATTGTATGTGTATAGCAGTGTTGGGCAAATTTTAATTTCAAAGACTGGACAATTGATCAATTGTAAATATTTAATTGTCCTAACAATTAAATTTGAATTCCAACACTGGTGTATAGTGTGTGGTGTGAGTCACAAAATAAAAAGATAGGTACCTTAAAAGTTGGATTGAAACGACGTTCTTCAATTATATTTGCACCAAATGACGTCATTTGGAACACACTGTTGTAACTTTGAATATTTTGCATGAAATGCTTTGATAGAGGTATTTGCCCTGAAAGTAATAAATTTATGGGTTCAGGTGGCGTAATTTGACTTTTCCAGCTATGGTAATTTGACTTTTCCATTGACTTTTTTGCTTTTTTAGCTGTGGTAATTTGACTTTTCCATTTGCACAACATAATCCTTGCGGTTCAAGTTGAAACCTCAAAGCGTTGCAATATTGACAAATAATCGACTGTTGGATCATATTTGAACGCCAAACGTTCATATGTAATTGTTACGTTTGTCCGTATATTTTGTTGCCTTGCCCTTGAAGTCGATGCTATGGGTTCTTCCGATGTCGTGTTATTTCTCGCTTGAGAAATTCTTATTCTGTTTGAGTCCAAACGCTGCCTGCGCTCTTCTTCAGTCTCCCTGTTTCGAAGATTGTAAATACGATTTGCATTACGCGTACGCCGACCGATAATTGAACGCCTTACTGGTGGCATTTTCTTATTTACACAACGATTATCCTCTAAACTTTTATCAAAATACACGAAAACTCTGCACGGTCTGTACTTAGCCACAAATTCACTTTTTGTATTAGAAGAAAATCTTTTTTTCTAATTCGTTGCGTAAAAAATTGTTTTGTTTTGTCGATCTATCTGTCATACATTTTTTTTTATTTCTTTTTTGCTAATAGAGAACGTACAGAACGAAGGTTGACAGTGACATTTGTACTGATTTGTAATAAGTAGGTAAACAAAATTAACGATTCACTTAATACTTATTTATTTATTATTATTATTTATATAGATTATATGTATGTTTATCCGTTACCCAGTATCCATAATACAAGTCTTATAAGCGCGTCTTTGTGTGAAAATTACTATTATTATTTTCTAACCTTCTTAAATGTAGAAAAAAATATGTCTTTTTTATAATATTTTTGATATGAAAACCTTGTCCTGTCAATAAGGAACACATAAAAAAATAATCATCCAATTTGATGCAGTCGTTATGAAGTTATGCGCGTACATACATTTCGGCGATTCATTTTTATTTATATAGATAGATTAAATGCAATAATCAAGAAAAATATCCCCAGGAAAAGTTCAAGATCAAATAACTATCATTTTTGGTTTAGTCCTTGATGTTTGAAGGAAAAGCGTAAATTTCACAACAAAGCTTCCCTTTCATTCCAATTCCTTGAGAAATATTCATGTTAGTAGGAATCTATTAAAATGAAAATCAAGGGTCTCGACTGCAATAAAAGCACTGGGCCCGATGGAATTCCGCCTATTTTTATAAAAAAATGTAACAATTTGAGTTTTCCACTACGTGTTCTATTTAATAAATCTATCAAATCATGTATATTTCCTAACCAATGGAACACTGCTTACATTATTTCCGTCTACTAATGAGGTAACAAAAACCTACACTAAGTAAGTCTTTGTAACGTTTTTATAACGCATTTACCAAGAGAAGCAGGTAGACTCCATTTATGCAGACTTTTCGAAAGCGTTTGATAAGGCCAATCCTTCAATACCGTGAAACTTGAATATTATGGCATTCATGGGAATTTATGGTGGATTAAATCTTACCTAAATAACAGGAGTCAACTTGTGACTATCAAAGGTCATTTTTCTGGACCTGTAACAATCACCTCTGGAGTTCCACAAGGCTCGCATTTGGAACCCCTTCTCTTTGTAGTATTCTTTAACGATTTGATGCAAGTACATACGTGTCCCTGTTTACTACACCAATGTCAATGACGTTAAAGATTGTCTAAATTTACGACAAAACTTATTTGCAATAGCCGGGTGGTGTGTCTCGAATAGGGTGTTTCTGAATGTCAAAGTACTTTCTTATCTCCTTCACTACTTTAAAAAATATTTTTTTTATTTAAGCATGTGTTGGGCAGCTCGACCCTACAACGTAAGTCTGTTGTTAGAGATCTCGGAGTTTTCTTTGATTAGAAACTGACATTCCATTCTCACTACGACCACATTGTTCATAAATGTACTCAACTTATAGGATTCATCTCTCGTTCCACTAAATAATTTAAAAACCATTATACTTTTACGAACTTATATTGTTTACTGATCAGAAGTATCCTCGAAAATGGGTCAGTTATTTATTATCCATACTATAAATTGCATAGTGATAGAATTGAAATTTTGAAAAAGAGGTTCTTCAATATTCTTTACTACTAACTTTATCTTGGACGAAAGTACAGATCCTATGAAATATATTCACGTCACTAATCGTTGATAAGTATAATTTGTTGATAGATGGATTATAGTGGAAAAAATCCGAAATACAAAAAAGAAACAGGATATTATGAAGCTGTTAGGAGGTTATTAGGAAATTAAAGTTGGGGTCATAGCCGACAAACACCTTATAGCACTTCCAAAGTTATTGGATAACGAGCGCGGCCCGCTCTCACTAGATCGACCATATGTACGAAACTCAGGGTGTCACTTGGCTGCAACCGCACTGAGCAATGTAAACAGCCCACCCACGTTTAACCTACTCACACAAAGGCCAAACCTTAATGACTAACGGATGGTCGTTTGGGCAAAAACCCAATTCATATGCATTCATACTTCCATAACTAAAAAAAATAATAAAGCCGAAAGTATTAATTATCTTATCAATATTTCAGAAATTTAAACATTTTTGATACAACTAGCATTAGAATTAAACTGGATTTAATATTTAAAATATTGGTTGTGCAAGTAATAGCGCTCTAAATCTTGAACTAAAGTGAAAGTAAGGAAGATCTTGAAATAAAGTCTAAAACTGAAATTATCTTTAATATGTCTTTATTTTATACAATAAATAATATAAATATGATTTACGTGCGTAATGTACCAAATGTGGTATGTACCAGTTTTCTTTTGCAAGCTGGTTTCAAATAATTAAAGACACCTTTTTGTTCCCATGCCTTAAAAAAATTAAAGTTTAATTATTTATTTAGAAAAAATGTATGTGTATTGTCGAATGAATATATATATATATATATATATATATATATATATATATATATTTATATTTATATAAACAACTAGTCATATTTATTTGCGACTTATATTAATTGTTGTACCCTAAACACAGTAGTTGTACCCGTACCCTAAACTCAGTAATAAATAGTATTGGTATAAGTATCCAGTAACATATAGTTAGTGATACACTGTTAAAAAAATATTACATAAGAAATACAATTTTGTTTTTATGTTTTGCAAGTATTAAATTGTCGACTCAGCTACATCACTATATAGGCAAAGGTCACCACTTTAACGATGTTTTACATAACTATCGAATAGAAAAACGAAAACAAAATATCAAAAAATATTGCTCATAATAAGAGATGACTGCACTTGATACGTTTTTAGTTCCACTGCGTGCATTTTTACAAGTTATTATGCAACAAAACGGCACGTTTACGCTTTAAAATATATTTTAAAGGTAACAGATTTTAAACTAAAAGTTACTTTAAAATCTATTACCTTAAATTCAAGATCAATAACTTAAGAGAAGTGTTATTAGTATAATTCATTTAATTTCCTTAAATTGAAGACGTTCGCTCTATGCCATTCATCGTTAATATGATTATGTCGCTCATTGAGTATTTATCACTTTGCTTAATTACTACTGCTGCCATGAAATGATTACAAAAGAGTGTGATTTAAATAAAAATGAATTTCCATTGGAGATTTTGCAAGTATTAGGTACGTAGGTTGTTTTAATATATATATTTATCCCGACATTCATTTCCTTTATAGTATTACATGACCAACATACAAATGAAACTAAAACATCTTAATTTTGTTTGAAGGATGAAATATAAATTCATTTTTTTCATTTTTCGATATTCCTTGAAGTTATTTAATACATAAACAATTTACTGCAAAGACGATTACTAAAAGCCCATAATTAACTTAGTCACAGTCACAGTCGTTTAGATTAGAAATCAATATAAAGTGAAATATGGACGTCAGACATGTTTTACATATTAAAGGCAGAAACCGATATCGTATTTCAATGAAATAATATGTGTATAAAAAGCCTTTCTTTTATATATAAATAGGTTTACCGCCGCCTTACCATATTTGAAAATGATGACGAAAAGGAAGATTTGTTTCGTCGTATAGATCACAGAACGTTAAGATGCCTAGACACGTGAGTGACTCAATAAGATTTGTCAATGTGCAAGATTTCAGATTTGATTAATGCGTTCCATGCTTTAAAATCCTTCGCGAGATCCAGCCCTCCCTTGTGTGCTTTATACGGTCGAATTGTGTTTATGTGAGACTTAGGTCTTCTCCTTCCTTGTCTTTATAGTATTTTTATAAGTATCACGGTAACCGTTTTTTAAATAGTTAAGCATCGATCTATCTGGCCACGGTGACACATTTATTGTCAAACCATTTGACAATGGCAATTTTTTTCTCACTGGGATTTGTCCCGGTCCTTTCTTTTTAAAGTTTTGTCAGTAGACAACCTTGTATCTACTCCACGAAAAAGAATTTGTCTAATTACTGCCAAAGCCAATATTTTTTACCCGCTTTTCAAATGAGTTACTTAAAAAAGTGGTGAAAGAAAAACATATTGGGAACAAGTTGAATACTTTTGGATAAAACTACGTCAGTTTTTGTTCCTAGACGCATACAGTTTTCATCGCCAGTGACACTTTTCATTATAACGAAAAGTGTCTCTTCCGCTAAAAAAATATCAAAAATTTACCGAAAAAATATAAATTCGTCTGATTTTTTCATACTGTTCCGATGTCTTAATTTGAGCTATTTCATGTATCTCAAGGCTTTAGACCAATAAGTATGTGTAAGGTGGTATAGTGACGATACCTATTAAGATGTTAATAGCTTTAAATATTTTTTACGGTCATTTGTTGAATTATATAGCATACTTTTATTTGCATATCGTACAAATGTTTATCTTACGCAATTAACTCAATCAATTCATAAAATTATTCATCAAAAAAAATATTGGAGGCATTCAATAGACAATAGCAAGGAATGTAGAGTAGCTGTCGTTGAGAAAACTCACACAACAGGTCGTATCATTTGTGGTGCAATAAAACTGTTAATGAACTTGCGCTCCACATTTTTCGTTTTATTTTAGTATTTTTATAGCTATTAAAAATTCACAGTCACAAATTTCTAGAACAACATATATGTTATTATAAATCTGTATCGTGTTTATAAATCTTTATGGGGCAAGGAGAAATTATTTTAATTTTCTTAGGTCGATTTAAAAACGTGTAAATTAAAAAAAACATTTATGTAAATAATCATTATCTGCTTATTATTGTGATATGTGTAAAAATGTGTAATCGATTTTAAATATCTTGATAATGATAATAATGAGTTTTTTTTATTTCAGACATATTACATTATATATTTGACATTTCTTATATTATTAGTATATTAAGTACTTATTTCACAGGCAATAGTAATATTTATAATTTAAAGCGTAAATTTCATTAAAATTATTTAATTTTATGTTCCAAAAAAACAAATAAACAGACAGACAAGAAAGCGGTTTATCCAGTTCTAAGCTACATTTAAAATTTCAAGTCTCTAGCTCAATCAATCATAAGACAAACAAACAAACAAAATGAAAGTATATAAAACATAATGCAAAATAATAACATAATGCGTAGATTTCATTGCGACAAAATTCGCTGTGAGCGTAGGTTAGGTTAGTGGCGTGGGTATTCTCCTTTGTGCCGAACATACAAATAAAGGACAGACAGGAAAGCTAGTTAATATTGCATTATCATCCAGTTTTGAGCTATGTTTTATCAGTTTTCTAGCTCAACGGGAAGTTAATTTAAAACCGTTTGTAAAATATATACTGGATAAACAAACAGATAGACAAGAAAGCAAACAGACAGACAAGATTTAAGTCTCTAGGTCAATGGGAAGTTTGTTTAAACCCGTTTGCGAAATTTGTGGCATTCTCCTTTGTGCCAAACGAACATACAGAGAAGAAAGTGAGTTAATATTGCGTTGTCAGTTTAAAATATTTAAGTCTCTAGCTAAACGAGAAGTTAGGTTAAAACCGTTTTCAAAATTTGTACCGAACAAACAAACAGACAAGAAAGCGAGCTAATAAAAACGTGGTAAAAATAATGTAAAATATCGTGATGATAACTAGATTTCTGATGAATTACAGACAATTCCATATCCATTTTTTTTAACTGAAACTGTTCGCTTCTCTTATATGGTAATAGCACAGGTGATGGAACGAAAACTCATGAGCTAGGTAACAAGTTAGGTAATGGAGCAAGTTACTAGATGAACGTACTCCAAATAACGAAGGGGAATTGACTTGAAATGGTATACTCGACGTATTAGGGATAGTTTCTGTGAAAAGTTTATGCTTAGCGGCACAGACTGAGAATAGGGAGTCATAAAACTGATGTACTCATGGACTGATGAGGCGAAATTCCGCTGTTTATAACATTTGGTTGAGAGTGTGTAGTCGTGACTTAAATTTCACTGAATTCATTTTCGCTGTTAAGTAAAATATATTGATTCTCCAACGATAGTGGAAATAAGGGAGAAATTGAGTTGTCGGAGTCGAAGTCGTGGTAAGGATGCTATTGACTCAATTAATTTCCTGTTTCAGTTTTCAATACCGGATTGGGACTTAGGTTTAGGCACCAATGCTGGAATGTGTTATGCTTTGTGAGAGGTTAAAAATTATATCCTTAAATGCACACCATACATACAATGCAAATGAAAATTTGGGTAAGTCGGTGATGAGAAACTTGACTACGCATTTGAAATACATTAAGCCACAAAATATAAATTTTTGTCTCTAGAAAAAAACTTATTTATTTGTAGGATAAAAATCGATATTTACATTAGACTTCTTGGGCGATTGCATACATTCCATCTTCTTGCAATTCACTGACTCCAAGTATTATCAGAGCGTGTTGATAATATTGCGGAGAAAATATATGAAAAATAGTTCTATTTCCTTTCGAATGTGCTTAGAACATTTAAATTAGACACATATGTATTATTATAAATGTACATAACGGCAAAAATAAGAGAATGGTGAACGATTGTTGAAAGAACTGAATCTTGGCTGAGAATGTTGATTGATCTCATTGTTAAGTTACAAATGATCTAAGACTGAGTTGGCTAAATTCCTTAGGCTTAAACTATTGTATTAGGGTCTCGAATGATGAGTTATTTATGACTTTTTGTTTATAATTTTAATTTATGACTTAAGTAGTTGTTTATGAAACTTGGAATACTTCTTTTACAATATATAAAAATTAAAGCTTTAAAAGTTTTGAATATTAATGCTTAAAAAATAATTTATTTCAACTTACATTTACAGAAATTACATTAACACAAAGAAACAAAAAATTTCAACAAGTTACCAAAATATAAAATTTCTAACTTCAATACGTTTGTAGAATAGTTATTTTTTTAAAAAGGTTAAATTTGTACCATAATTGACGATAAAATGGCCATATTTATTTAAGAAACCGTTTTGAGGCTCAAAAGAAAAAAACATATTAATGTTTTAATTAAATCCATGTTTAATCACTTTTGGAAACTAAAGGTTCTTTGTAACTGTACAAATAATTATTTATGAAATATAAATTAAATAGCAAAATCTTGGCTTTTGCAATCCTATTCGATATATTCAGATGAGATAGCTTTTCACCTAATTGATTCTTTTTGAACCGAGTTGTTTTAGTTTCTAGACGCATATAAGTAAATTCCTATAAATTGTAGGTTTTGTTTATATTTTCTCTCTAACGTATAGCAAGTAGGAGTGCGACGAACGGCCAAATTTGCATACAATGAATTTCGTAATTAAATTAAATTTTAACGTTAATTTACATTTTTTACGTAAAAATACGCATAGAACATTTAAATATATATGCGTACATGATCTTAATAAAAAATGGCCATTCTATCTAATCAGACTGACGATGTGACTATATGATCATCGCTTCTCAATTTGCGACTCATTTTGCGAAATGAAACGATATATGAAATCAAAAAATATTCTCAAAATTTAAGCCCTGTAATCTAATTATTATAAATACTTGAAAAAAAATTAGATCGATTTCAAATTTTGAGTTAAAAATATTTGTTTTATTATTAAAAAAAAAGGTTTGCAGCAGCTGATATGCACCAGTCATCGTTTATTGAAATTAACTATACCTACTTCATTCCATTTCAAAGGAGAATGTTTGTAAACAAAACAAAAAGACAGTTGAGGTATTCTAAAATTTTTATTGTATTCACATTAATAATATAATATGGATCTAATTGATATTTGTGTTTAAAAAATATAGATTTATTATTTACGTTGTGTAAATAATGCTTAATTTATTTTAATGAAAATTTTCGGTGTACATATTTATGTTCTATAATATAATGCTAAAGTGCATATAAATACTATTGAATTTTGATGTTAAAGTTTTTTCTTAAGTGATATTTTTTAAGTAAATATATCTAATATTAAATCAATAGAAGTAAAACTTGAAGTCCGCCATGACGTCTCTCAACTGGCAAAGATTCTCTGTGAAGAGTACGAACGCCATATAATCAAAGATAAGATGACGTCTCTCTCATTGGTATAGACACAGATCACCTAAAGCTGCAGTTATGGCTTACGACACGATGTAGCGCCCACAGATCATATACTAAAATAGCGCCACTGAACTTTCTATATGCCAACCCACAGTGCCGACCTATGATTTGTGCAAGTAGAATATAAGACAAAGTAACACAAGTTTACATGAAACAGCGTTACCAAACAGTACACGCCGACCTATGAATTAGTGGTGCATAATTTAAGATTAATTGTAAAATATTTAGTTTATTTTCAAAAATGGGATATATCTGTGTAGGGATGTCGAAAGTGCCAAATAGTATCGATATATTGAAAAAAAATATCGATATATCGGTGCGACTTTGATTAAAGATAATATAGGCTTCTAAAAAAATCTAGTGTATTTGGTCTAGTGCAGCTCAATATAACTCATATTACTAAAAAATCCAAGCGATGAACATTATTTCTAATAAATCAAGTAATATAAAATTCGAAATCAAAAACATGGACACGAATAATTTTCCTATTTATTAATCAAATAAATAGGAAAATTATTCTTGTCCCACTTAACCTAGGTACATAGTTTAGGTAATAATTGATATTAATGAAACAGTCACTCAGGTAAACCAATACTTTTCTGACAGTGACAAAAGGAAAATTCTTAGCTTGATTCTTTGCTCCGCTGTAAGGCGACTTTTGGTATTGAGTACCATGAGATTTACAGCAGATGCCACTCTCTCCGATGAAACTGAGGACGCAGTAGGTATAAAATATTTTAGAGCTATTTCTGAAAGGACTGGGGTAAAATGGCGACTATCAAACCAGAACTTTATTGGATTCTCTGTTCTGAGTATTATGGGTTGGTCTATATATTGTTTTAGTTAGCTGGGCACACCACCTCTGGTTGAGCTTGAAACTGAATTATTGCTTGCTGCGGCTGCAGTAATATCCATAATAATTTTTTCGTATCTAGACAACAATGATGGCAAAGAATCTCTTGATTCTGGAATTGTAGTAGGGGATATGGGTTCAGGCGAAATTTGCCCTTTGCGCTCATGTTTTAAAGTTAGTCATTGCAGCAGAAACAGCTGCAAGCTTGCAGCAGAAGCAGCAGGTCTAAAATCGTTGCTTTTACAAGGTGTAGATTGTGTTCCAGTGGCCTTAGTCTGGCAATAACCCCATCTAGCAAACTCTTTTGAACAGCAACACCTAATTTTGTAAAAGGTTTCTCTTGTTCTAGGCCTTTGTGAAGTAAGTTTGCAACAGGAATCGCTGAATTGGCACGTACTGTTCGTCGCTAATGTCTTTAGTAGCTTGTTTAAGTGGGGCAAGCAGTACTATCAGTTCTCGTGTGACATTTAGCTGAGATGAATTAACCGTAAAGTGTGCGTTTCGTAAGTAAAGTGGGTGCGTTTCGCCTTGCATCCAAAATCTTAGCCACGATAGCCGATAATGTATTAAATCTTTCTAGCATATCCAGACATGAATCCCACCACGTGCTGACTGATTGTATAAATGTTAACACTTGTTCCTCTTTTTTTGGTCCCTCTTGCTCTGCTCTTAAATCGTCCATAGCATTAACGGATTATTCAAAATAAGTTACAATGGCTTTGACTTGATTAGCAAGCTATAGAATAGGTGCGTTATCTTTTGTTGTAATTGCGTCATGCAAGGGATTCTTTTTCCATCTCCCAAAAATTGCACTTGCTGCAACCACGATGTTAGCACCACCATCAGTAGTCATTGATAGAAGGCAATGTTTTTGTATTGAAAATGGGCAATGTATTCAAAGCATTATTTTATGTCATCTACTGAGTGTGCCTGCTGAAAAAGAGTCTAATATAATTTTTTCATCGTTTTATGCATTTCTGTTATGCCTTTATACATATTTTACATACCTGATACATTCTCTGTGCAGTCTATGTCACCGCTTCAAGCTCAGATATACTGTCATCTGTAGTGCTAAGGAAATGCGATGTCACCACTATGAAATTTCGTGGCGAGTTTGTGAGAGTTAATATATCACTTGTCAGAGCAACGTTCTCAGTCTTCAGAACCCAGGTTTTTCTACGTAGGATAAAGGCATGTTGTTTTTGCAATCATATAAATGAAAGCTTGATTTAATTGGCTGTTTTTTTGGCCGTTTCTGAATCAAGAAAAAATTTAAAATATATAATATAGAACTATACATACGAAAGACTAATAAAAAATACCATTAAAAAATACCATCATAGCTTGAACTTTTTCAAATATGTCTATGAGTGTAGCTTATTTTGTTATTTCTTTAATCTGATTATCTTTAGAGGACCGAGCCTGAAATGTAATTGATTGAAAATTTCAGTGAGGTTTCCACTTGTTTTGTAGATTTTTCCGCACAGGTTACACGAACGTTTTTTTATTTATTTTTTGAAAAAGTTCCATAAAACACTAGACACGATAATAAAACACTTAAATTCACTTCACTCACTGCAATGCAATTGAATGAAATCCTAAAATACTTTAAGTGACTTGAGTGCAGAGTAAGCGTTCAGCTTGAGGTTTTGAAATTATGTTATCATAGACAAACACGAGTTTTTCTTCATTCGCTCCGTTCTTGTAAGACTCAGAATTCCAGTTCGCAATAAATTAAATTTTTCAATTTCTCAAATAAATTGGACTCCAATTTTAATCGGCCGTTAATTTCAGTTTTCAATAAATTGAATAATTAAATTTTTTAATAAATTTAATAATTCAATTTCTCAATAAATAAATTGAATTTCAATTTTAGTTGGTCGCGACAGGACAACAGTGTTTAGTGTCGCCATTGGAAAAAATATCGATTTTGATATGTTTCTGATACTATATATTTTATATCGATACATTGATATATCGAAATATTAAATATTGCATAAAATATCGATATATAGATACATCAATATTTTTTCAACAAGCTTATACCTGTGTACTATCAGACTTGCAGTAAATACAAAGTGCAAGAGTTAACAAGTGCCAACGGAGTGCATTTCACTTGGGCGTATTTTGAGATATTTAGTACGACGAGTACGAGTGTTATAAAATATCGGTGACAAAATACTCGACGAGTAAGGGCGGCGTGATTCCGTAGTGAGAGGACCATATTACAAATTACTATAAACTTACAGTCTCCGGAGACGTGCAATAAACCTGTTATGAAGGGTTCAATGCTCATATCCTTTATTTCTTACAGATAAAATTGACATTTTTAATAAAATGCAGTGTTTTATTTTTCCTTGATACTAACATAAATATTTCTGGCTCCAGGCTTAGGACTGGTAACTAAATGATCCATTTGGCATAGTAATTTAGATAGCATATTTAATAAATTAATCACATTATTTACAATAATTACCATTAATTTAAAAAAATAATGGATCACGTTATTAAAACAAATATATTTTTTTTATTTTTAATGTGTTTATTTTAGTCAAGTTTTTTTTTAAATAATGTAGTAAGATGTTCGGAACAAACAAATTGTTCCGTATTGATTATTCCTGTATTGAATGTTTTCTATTCAAATATTTCATTTAAATTAGATGCAGCTGTTTCGAATGACAATTTTGTAAATATTGCAAGAAGCAAAATAATCACTCAAGTCTGTAAAATACTCGTAGGGCATTGGACTTTCTTGTGGTCATAATGACGAAATTAGAATTTAACCTAATTAAAAGTTAGTTTTTGTATACACTATTTATTTCCAATATTTGCGATACAAAGTAATAACGCTCAACTGTGGCAATAGAAAAACGGAGAATCATTAGTCAAAAAGAGCATCGTACTTCAAATCTTTATTTTAAAATACTCGTACTTGTCATATTGAGTAAATATTTGTTCGCGAACTGCAAAGTGTAAAGCAATACTAAACATAATGAGTAAAACGAGTATACGAGTATGTTTGACATACTTGTATTACATATTTTAGAAGTATTACGACTTACGGATATTTAAATATTCCGTTTGTCCCTTATTTCACATACGTTTTAAATATAAAAGAGCGAGAAAACCTGAGTACGAATGCGTGAGTGAAATAGCTAGGGCTAGCTAGACAAAGAAGGGTATAGTTATGCCACAGCCCGACCATAAAGTAACCATTGTACGAACGTCCGGTTGGCTATACCATACAAGTATTTACGATACCAAATATTTTGTATTTCGCATACCAAGTATGTATTTTGATCTGAGATATCTAGTATTTTTACCGGTGACAATAAATACGCCTCACCTCTGGAGTGCAAAGTAAAGAGGATTAATAAGTGCAGAGTACAAGGGTCATTAACAAGTGCAAAGTAAGAAGTAAAAGAATTGACAAGGTGCAATGGAGTGCAAAGTGGAAGTTGAGAGGGAGAAATAGAGATAATGTGGTTGCACGAGCGATGTCGCAAAAGATCATTCGAAGAGCGGGGGGTGTACGACTGACCAATCGATGTCCCAGGAGTCGTTCGCGCTCACCTGAAAAATGCTAAAGCTGGAGAACATATTATTGGACGCGAGCGACGGACGCAGACTTAACAGTTTGCACACTCGCGTTCGGATGCCGTGTTCGGACGTGTCCCGTGGACATTCTATAGAGTTGGAACATCTTGTAGTATTTTGGTTATTGTTATGTAAATATTCTTTTTTGCGAACTGTATTAATTAATTTTTTGTCATTCACCATTGTAAGAGATTAGCTGCAAAACACGTCTACATTATGACGGAGATGGCGACAGTTAACCATGCGGGCACGTCTGAACCCTGTGCATACACGACTGTTATATAAATATCCGGCGAGCTAGATTTTGGTCGGACGTCCAATCACTCAAGTTCACGTCCACGACTAACTGTTGATAGTATGCACGTTTGGTAGGGCGCGCACTGGTGATTTATGTCACCGTGACTGTTTCGTTACTCATAGAAAGTCCGTGGATATGTATGGAGATGCGTGTACGTTACTACATGACAACTGCATGACATTTGTGTACGCCGACTGGCGAACAAGCCCTTGACTAACTGTCACCGCGCCACTATATTATTATAGCCGCGCGCGCATGGGTGATAAAATTGTCATTCTCAGCGTCATTCGTCCTTCATTTGCATTCTAACCATCGACATTGTAGCACGCAAAATGGCATCAACAGCTTCGCAAAACGTTACCGTGCATGAAGACGATATTAATCTTATAGAAAGAGTAGTAAAAAGATCAGTTCTTTTCGACAAACAGTCAACAGAATATTCGGATGTTAACTTGAAATTAAAGCATGGGAAGAAATCAATCGAATAATATTTTCAAATGCTTGGGGTAATTTGTCGTCACAACAAAAAAACTGAAGCTGGTAAGTTTCACATTTTTACTTTTATATTAAGTACATAGCTAAACAGAAGTTGCACAACGGAAATAGGTTCTTAAGTATTTTTTCGTTTGAAATTACAATAAGAGGTAGGTAGTAACCTAAATAGGTGTATTAATCTCCTAAAAGTACAAGTCGATTTTCATAACCGTGTGCATGTCAACGTCAATTTTTTGCAAAGTAAGCAGCACTTTTAACGCCATAAAATATTTTCTCCATTTTAAAGAAAAAGGGAGTGATTATTGGCATAATTCTAAAGTATTTGAACAAAAGCTACTTTACTTCTGAAAGTTATATTTATATTTATTACCACTTAAACTACCGACTTTGACAGCTCTAAGCGCACGATTATAAAAATCGACTTATACATTTGTACAGTCGAGTGTACAGTCAACCTCAAAAGTAACTGATCGAAATAGGTATATTTTAAAAGCTATCTACAAAACTAGGTATTCAAACTGACGTGATTATATTAAAGTATCATTTATTACTTGTTCTTACAAGTTTCCAAAAGAAATATGATCAATGAAAAATACCAATAATAATTAGCGGATCATTTTATATTTAAAATTACGACATCAATAACTTTTCAGATATTGTACTGTTCAAATTTTCATGAACAAATTAATAGATCAGGAACAAAGGACCTTTTAACGTAATGACACAGTTTTGGAGTAAGTATCCTACTGTATACATATTTTGAACTAACTTTTATCCCTACTTATTTTTATGTTAACTGTACATCTTGTGGACCTGCCTACATTCTTTTAGAAGATCAATACAGTTACCAATACCATGTTTGGATTGGAATAAGTACGATATTTTGTTTAATTTGACGTGTACTTGACTACAGTAGGTACATAATATTTCCATGAAACGGCCCCTTGCAGCGAAGTAAAGTAAGACGCAAAATAATTACGTATATTTGGTGCTGTTATATTTCTATCTGGAGGATTTGTTGTAATACTTTCTAGTGGGTATTGCATATTACATAATTTTGTGCGGTGCGGAGATAGCATTCAATTTAGTGATACTATTTCCAATTATTGCAAATCCCCCTCAAATTCAATTTACTAAAGTAATACCTAGATAAGGGATAGCTGATAAGAGATTTGTAAAAAGGTCCTTTGTTCCTGATCTATTAATTTGTTCATGAAAATTTGAACAGTACAATATCTGAAAAGTTATTGATGTCGTAATTTTAAATATAAAATGATCCGCTAATTATTATTGGTATTTTTCATTGATCATATTTCTTTTGGAAACTTGTAAGAACAAGTAATAAATGATACTTTAATATAATCACGTCAGTTTGAATACCTAGTTTTGTAGATAGCTTTTAAAATATACCTATTTCGATCAGTTACTTTTGAGGTTGACTGTACACTCGACTGTACAAATGTATAAGTCGATTTTTATAATCGTGCGCTTAGAGCTGTCAAAGTCGGTAGTTTAAGTGGTAATAAATATAAATATAACTTTCAGAAGTAAAGTAGCTTTTGTTCAAATACTTTAGAATTATGCCAATAATCACTCCCTTTTTCTTTAAAATGGAGAAAATATTTTATGGCGTTAAAAGTGCTGCTTACTTTGCAAAAAATTGACGTTGACATGCACACGGTTATGAAAATCGACTTGTACTTTTAGGAGATTAATACACCTATTTAGGTTACTACCTACCTCTTATTGTAATTTCAAACGAAAAAATACTTAAGAACCTATTTCCGTTGTGCAACTTCTGTTTAGCTATGTACTTAATATAAAAGTAAAAATGTGAAACTTACCAGCTTCAGTTTTTTTGTTGTGACGACAAATTACCCCAAGCATTTGAAAATATTATTCGATTGATTTCTTCCCATGCTTTAATTTCAAGTTAACATCCGAATATTCTGTTGACTGTTTGTCGAAAAGAACTGATCTTTTTACTACTCTTTCTATAAGATTAATATCGTCTTCATGCACGGTAACGTTTTGCGAAGCTGTTGATGCCATTTTGCGTGCTACAATGTCGATGGTTAGAATGCAAATGAAGGACGAATGACGCTGAGAATGACAATTTTATCACCCATGCGCGCGCGGCTATAATAATATAGTGGCGCGGTGACAGTTAGTCAAGGGCTTGTTCGCCAGTCGGCGTACACAAATGTCATGCAGTTGTCATGTAGTAACGTACACGCATCTCCATACATATCCACGGACTTTCTATGAGTAACGAAACAGTCACGGTGACATAAATCACCAGTGCGCGCCCTACCAAACGTGCATACTATCAACAGTTAGTCGTGGACGTGAACTTGAGTGATTGGACGTCCGACCAAAATCTAGCTCGCCGGATATTTATATAACAGTCGTGTATGCACAGGGTTCAGACGTGCCCGCATGGTTAACTGTCGCCATCTCCGTCATAATGTAGACGTGTTTTGCAGCTAATCTCTTACAATGGTGAATGACAAAAAATTAATTAATACAGTTCGCAAAAAAGAATATTTACATAACAATAACCAAAATACTACAAGATGTTCCAACTCTATAGAATGTCCACGGGACACGTCCGAACACGGCATCCGAACGCGAGTGTGCAAACTGTTAAGTCTGCGTCCGTCGCTCGCGTCCAATAATATGTTCTCCAGCTTTAGCATTTTTCAGGTGAGCGCGAACGACTCCTGGGACATCGATTGGTCAGTCGTACACCCCCCGCTCTTCGAATGATCTTTTGCGACATCGCTCGTGCAACCACATTATCTCTATTTCTCCCTCTCAACTTCCACTTTGCACTCCATTGCACCTTGTCAATTCTTTTACTTCTTACTTTGCACTTGTTAATGACCCTTGTACTCTGCACTTATTAATCCTCTTTACTTTGCACTCCAGAGGTGAGGCGTATTTATTGTCACCGGTAAAAATACTAGATATCTCAGATCAAAATACATACTTGGTATGCGAAATACAAAATATTTGGTATCGTAAATACTTGTATGGTATAGCCAACCGGACGTTCGTACAATGGTTACTTTATGGTCGGGCTGTGGCATAACTATACCCTTCTTTGTCTAGCTAGCCCTAGCTATTTCACTCACGCATTCGTACTCAGGTTTTCTCGCTCTTTTATATTTAAAACGTATGTGAAATAAGGGACAAACGGAATATTTAAATATCCGTAAGTCGTAATACTTCTAAAATATGTAATACAAGTATGTCAAACATACTCGTATACTCGTTTTACTCATTATGTTTAGTATTGCTTTACACTTTGCAGTTCGCGAACAAATATTTACTCAATATGACAAGTACGAGTATTTTAAAATAAAGATTTGAAGTACGATGCTCTTTTTGACTAATGATTCTCCGTTTTTCTATTGCCACAGTTGAGCGTTATTACTTTGTATCGCAAATATTGGAAATAAATAGTGTATACAAAAACTAACTTTTAATTAGGTTAAATTCTAATTTCGTCATTATGACCACAAGAAAGTCCAATGCCCTACGAGTATTTTACAGACTTGAGTGATTATTTTGCTTCTTGCAATATTTACAAAATTGTCATTCGAAACAGCTGCATCTAATTTAAATGAAATATTTGAATAGAAAACATTCAATACAGGAATAATCAATACGGAACAATTTGTTTGTTCCGAACATCTTACTACATTATTTAAAAAAAAACTTGACTAAAATAAACACATTAAAAATAAAAAAAATATATTTGTTTTAATAACGTGATCCATTATTTTTTTAAATTAATGGTAATTATTGTAAATAATGTGATTAATTTATTAAATATGCTATCTAAATTACTATGCCAAATGGATCATTTAGTTACCAGTCCTAAGCCTGGAGCCAGAAATATTTATGTTAGTATCAAGGAAAAATAAAACACTGCATTTTATTAAAAATGTCAATTTTATCTGTAAGAAATAAAGGATATGAGCATTGAACCCTTCATAACAGGTTTATTGCACGTCTCCGGAGACTGTAAGTTTATAGTAATTTGTAATATGGTCCTCTCACTACGGAATCACGCCGCCCTTACTCGTCGAGTATTTTGTCACCGATATTTTATAACACTCGTACTCGTCGTACTAAATATCTCAAAATACGCCCAAGTGAAATGCACTCCGTTGGCACTTGTTAACTCTTGCACTTTGTATTTACTGCAAGTCTGATAGTACACAGGTATAAGCTTGTTGAAAAAATATTGATGTATCTATATATCGATATTTTATGCAATATTTAATATTTCGATATATCAATGTATCGATATAAAATATATAGTATCAGAAACATATCAAAATCGATATTTTTTCCAATGGCGACACTAAACACTGTTGTCCTGTCGCGACCAACTAAAATTGAAATTCAATTTATTTATTGAGAAATTGAATTATTAAATTTATTAAAAAATTTAATTATTCAATTTATTGAAAACTGAAATTAACGGCCGATTAAAATTGGAGTCCAATTTATTTGAGAAATTGAAAAATTTAATTTATTGCGAACTGGAATTCTGAGTCTTACAAGAACGGAGCGAATGAAGAAAAACTCGTGTTTGTCTATGATAACATAATTTCAAAACCTCAAGCTGAACGCTTACTCTGCACTCAAGTCACTTAAAGTATTTTAGGATTTCATTCAATTGCATTGCAGTGAGTGAAGTGAATTTAAGTGTTTTATTATCGTGTCTAGTGTTTTATGGAACTTTTTCAAAAAATAAATAAAAAAACGTTCGTGTAACCTGTGCGGAAAAATCTACAAAACAAGTGGAAACCTCACTGAAATTTTCAATCAATTACATTTCAGACTCGGTCCTCTAAAGATAATCAGATTAAAGAAATAACAAAATAAGCTACACTCATAGACATATTTGAAAAAGTTCAAGCTATGATGGTATTTTTTAATGGTATTTTTTATTAGTCTTTCGTATGTATAGTTCTATATTATATATTTTAAATTTTTTCTTGATTCAGAAACGGCCAAAAAAACAGCCAATTAAATCAAGCTTTCATTTATATGATTGCAAAAACAACATGCCTTTATCCTACGTAGAAAAACCTGGGTTCTGAAGACTGAGAACGTTGCTCTGACAAGTGATATATTAACTCTCACAAACTCGCCACGAAATTTCATAGTGGTGACATCGCATTTCCTTAGCACTACAGATGACAGTATATCTGAGCTTGAAGCGGTGACATAGACTGCACAGAGAATGTATCAGGTATGTAAAATATGTATAAAGGCATAACAGAAATGCATAAAACGATGAAAAAATTATATTAGACTCTTTTTCAGCAGGCACACTCAGTAGATGACATAAAATAATGCTTTGAATACATTGCCCATTTTCAATACAAAAACATTGCCTTCTATCAATGACTACTGATGGTGGTGCTAACATCGTGGTTGCAGCAAGTGCAATTTTTGGGAGATGGAAAAAGAATCCCTTGCATGACGCAATTACAACAAAAGATAACGCACCTATTCTATAGCTTGCTAATCAAGTCAAAGCCATTGTAACTTATTTTGAATAATCCGTTAATGCTATGGACGATTTAAGAGCAGAGCAAGAGGGACCAAAAAAAGAGGAACAAGTGTTAACATTTATACAATCAGTCAGCACGTGGTGGGATTCATGTCTGGATATGCTAGAAAGATTTAATACATTATCGGCTATCGTGGCTAAGATTTTGGATGCAAGGCGAAACGCACCCACTTTACTTACGAAACGCACACTTTACGGTTAATTCATCTCAGCTAAATGTCACACGAGAACTGATAGTACTGCTTGCCCCACTTAAACAAGCTACTAAAGACATTAGCGACGAACAGTACGTGCCAATTCAGCGATTCCTGTTGCAAACTTACTTCACAAAGGCCTAGAACAAGAGAAACCTTTTACAAAATTAGGTGTTGCTGTTCAAAAGAGTTTGCTAGATGGGGTTATTGCCAGACTAAGGCCACTGGAACACAATCTACACCTTGTAAAAGCAACGATTTTAGACCTGCTGCTTCTGCTGCAAGCTTGCAGCTGTTTCTGCTGCAATGACTAACTTTAAAACATGAGCGCAAAGGGCAAATTTCGCCTGAACCCATATCCCCTACTACAATTCCAGAATCAAGAGATTCTTTGCCATCATTGTTGTCTAGATACGAAAAAATTATTATGGATATTACTGCAGCCGCAGCAAGCAATAATTCAGTTTCAAGCTCAACCAGAGGTGGTGTGCCCAGCTAACTAAAACAATATATAGACCAACCCATAATACTCAGAACAGAGAATCCAATAAAGTTCTGGTTTGATAGTCGCCATTTTACCCCAGTCCTTTCAGAAATAGCTCTAAAATATTTTATACCTACTGCGTCCTCAGTTTCATCGGAGAGAGTGGCATCTGCTGTAAATCTCATGGTACTCAATACCAGAAGTCGCCTTACAGCGGAGCAAAGAATCAAGCTAAGAATTTTCCTTTTGTCACTGTCAGAAAAGTATTGGTTTACCTGAGTGACTGTTTCATTAATATCAATTATTACCTAAACTATGTACCTAGGTTAAGTGGGACAAGAATAATTTTCCTATTTATTTGATTAATAAATAGGAAAATTATTCGTGTCCATGTTTTTGATTTCGAATTTTATATTACTTGATTTATTAGAAATAATGTTCATCGCTTGGATTTTTTAGTAATATGAGTTATATTGAGCTGCACTAGACCAAATACACTAGATTTTTTTAGAAGCCTATATTATCTTTAATCAAAGTCGCACCGATATATCGATATTTTTTTTCAATATATCGATACTATTTGGCACTTTCGACATCCCTACACAGATATATCCCATTTTTGAAAATAAACTAAATATTTTACAATTAATCTTAAATTATGCACCACTAATTCATAGGTCGGCGTGTACTGTTTGGTAACGCTGTTTCATGTAAACTTGTGTTACTTTGTCTTATATTCTACTTGCACAAATCATAGGTCGGCACTGTGGGTCGGCATATAGAAAGTTCAGTGGCGCTATTTTAGTATATGATCTGTGGGCGCTACATCGTGTCGTAAGCCATAACTGCAGCTTTAGGTGATCTGTGTCTATACCAATGAGAGAGACGTCATCTTATCTTTGATTATATGGCGTTCGTACTCTTCACAGAGAATCTTTGCCAGTTGAGAGACGTCATGGCGGACTTCAAGTTTTACTTCTATTGATTTAATATTAGATATATTTACTTAAAAAATATCACTTAAGAAAAAACTTTAACATCAAAATTCAATAGTATTTATATGCACTTTAGCATTATATTATAGAACATAAATATGTACACCGAAAATTTTCATTAAAATAAATTAAGCATTATTTACACAACGTAAATAATAAATCTATATTTTTTAAACACAAATATCAATTAGATCCATATTATATTATTAATGTGAATACAATAAAAATTTTAGAATACCTCAACTGTCTTTTTGTTTTGTTTACAAACATTCTCCTTTGAAATGGAATGAAGTAGGTATAGTTAATTTCAATAAACGATGACTGGTGCATATCAGCTGCTGCAAACCTTTTTTTTTAATAATAAAACAAATATTTTTAACTCAAAATTTGAAATCGATCTAATTTTTTTTCAAGTATTTATAATAATTAGATTACAGGGCTTAAATTTTGAGAATATTTTTTGATTTCATATATCGTTTCATTTCGCAAAATGAGTCGCAAATTGAGAAGCGATGATCATATAGTCACATCGTCAGTCTGATTAGATAGAATGGCCATTTTTTATTAAGATCATGTACGCATATATATTTAAATGTTCTATGCGTATTTTTACGTAAAAAATGTAAATTAACGTTAAAATTTAATTTAATTACGAAATTCATTGTATGCAAATTTGGCCGTTCGTCGCACTCCTACTTGCTATACGTTAGAGAGAAAATATAAACAAAACCTACAATTTATAGGAATTTACTTATATGCGTCTAGAAACTAAAACAACTCGGTTCAAAAAGAATCAATTAGGTGAAAAGCTATCTCATCTGAATATATCGAATAGGATTGCAAAAGCCAAGATTTTGCTATTTAATTTATATTTCATAAATAATTATTTGTACAGTTACAAAGAACCTTTAGTTTCCAAAAGTGATTAAACATGGATTTAATTAAAACATTAATATGTTTTTTTCTTTTGAGCCTCAAAACGGTTTCTTAAATAAATATGGCCATTTTATCGTCAATTATGGTACAAATTTAACCTTTTTAAAAAAATAACTATTCTACAAACGTATTGAAGTTAGAAATTTTATATTTTGGTAATTTCATCTGTAGAACAAACACATTTTATTCATATCAAATTTAGTCATTGTACCAAATTAACTTTGGCAATGGTTTTTGCACTAAAGGAGGATGAAAGCCATTGAATAAAAAAAAGACTATGTTTATTTGTGGATTGATGGAATATGTTCTGGCATCAAAAATCATTGCTTAAATCTTTGATTTCATCTTTATTTTCTTTAAGAGAAGAATAGCAGTTGAATTTATATCATTTTTCTTGAAAATGTGTAAAATTGGTTATACTTAAATTGTGCTGGGTATTGTAATTAGATAAATATAAATGTTAAAGAATCTGTGATGAGTTTAAATTGATTTTAACATAGTTTTTGCTATTTTGAAATTACATTTCTATGGTTCAAAATGGGATCAAAACGAGGGAAAAAAGGAACTGACAATGAAGATATGTCGGTTGCTGAATCAGTCAGTATTGCTATTGAATTTGAATTGGAACGCTTTCTCGCCGATGAAAATGAAACAGAAATAAAATTCCCAAGTTTTTTATCGGCAAAAGAAAGGCACTTTATTCATACAGTTGTCGCAAAATTTGGCTTAAAATCGAAATCTAGAGGCAAAGGTGAGACAATTATCTTTATTCTCTTCTATACTGATTAACCTACACTTATAGGATCATAGCGCGAATATCTCAAACAGTTCTCATTTTCGATCACTTCATGATCCTTTAGGTTAGAACAATAAATTTAGTTTTATCAGCTATAAAATCAAACATTTTTATTTCGTAGAAATTTAGAATAACCAAACTACACTCTAAAAGACACTACTAAAAGAATCCAAATCAAACCACAATAAAATTCATATGTCTCCAATTTGATTTTCGACCATCTTTTTTATGTTGAGAAATGTGATGGCCTAAAACAAAATAAGTTTTTAGAACCATGTAGTTAATGTACCTTTATTCATTTTAATTGTACCGTTTCCAATTTTTCTTTGTTACTTATAGTGTTTTTATTAGATTTTTCTTTTTATTATATTACTACATTATATTTCGAAGGGGCATATTCAGAAGAATCCAGCCTAAGAGAGCTTTAAATATCCAAGAAGGATAAAAGAGAATTAGAGAAGCGTGTTTAGACTGTAGAATTCTAAATCTACAATAAAAGATTTTATTAGCGAATAGTTGGAAAGCAGTTGATCGTAATTGCTAAATGTGGTTTCCCTTATAGTGCTGCGTTGTGGCAAAATTTGATTTAAAATTTGCAGTAAAAAAAAAAGAAGCTGCCATAAATTATAAGTTCATGTTGTAATTAATGTTTTAAATGTCATAAATAGTAAAGACATATGTGCAGGCTTTTCTGTAAAAATATTTTTGTAAACTTATGAAAGAAATAGGCCCTGCTAAGTCATCTTTTGTGGCCTGCATCATATATAAGGCCAAAGGTGTATCATGCACGGTAGGTCTCAAAAATAACAAAAGATGTTAAAAAATAAAATGAATGATGATAGAAAACAAAACAGAAAGGGATTGAAATCTATTTTATATTTTTCATTTAGCTAATTAGTTTGTTATTTATTAAAATCTATCTACTCTTTGAGATAAGGAATAGAATTATTTCTTACAAATTATATATTTTGGTGTAGTTTTATGTGTTTTCTATTCTACCTAAAATAAAATACGATAATTTGAATTGCGTAAACTGAAACATGAATCTGACTTTATTTATATTGACTGTTTAAACTTGACTTGTGAACAAACAACACTTATTTTCAAACAACACGACTTGCCTCTTTCCTCATTGCAATATATGGTACTATAAATGTTGGAGCTGTATAGATGACTTTAGCACTTGCCCAGTACGTGATAATTAACTTTAATGATAGAAAGGTGTGTAAAGGTGCATTCAAAATTTTACAAATATTGTTACGGTGCTTTTTTGTTGTGAAAATTTTTTATCCTTTAAGATGAGTTCAGTTAAAATTTATTTTCCTATTTTAGATTTATAAATAGCAAATAACCAAAAACTTTCATCTCTATCTCCAAACTTGTTGAAATTTTTTGTTTCTTTGTGTTAATGTAATTTCTGTAAATGTAAGTTGAAATAAATTATTTTTTAAGCATTAATATTCAAAACTTTTAAAGCTTTAATTTTTATATATTGTAAAAGAAGTATTCCAAGTTTCATAAACAACTACTTAAGTCATAAATTAAAATTATAAACAAAAAGTCATAAATAACTCATCATTCGAGACCCTAATACAATAGTTTAAGCCTAAGGAATTTAGCCAACTCAGTCTTAAATCATTTGTAACTTAACAATGAGATCAATCAACATTCTCAGCAAATAAACTACACCTTGTATATTACCGAAAATATAGGCCCTTCATATATTCAGATATAGTGCCCTCAACCTTAAAAAATCTCTTACCTTATTCTACATTTCCTTTTTGGAAAAATGAAAATAAAAAAAACCTGGACTTCACTTTATAAATTTAACCTTGAGAAATTCTATTCCAACATCAGCTCACTCCTTCTCTGGGTCTTCAGGTAACACACCAATTTTTTTTAAATATTCTTCTAGTCTTTTCCAAATAAAGATTCCATTATTACTTTCAATAATCTTTATATGTAAAAAATTTGCTATATACGGTTTTTCCACATACTTAGCTTCGATAGACATTATTTGACCAACTAAATGGAGTAATGACTTTTTGCCCACAAAACGAACTATTACCCAAGCCCCTCCTTTAATGTTATTAGTCCTAATGTCAGTCTTTTTACTCTCTTTAGTTATGATAAAACTATGGAAAGTCTCTTTCACCAGGTATTCCATTCTTTTTCACTGTGGAGTTTCACCCATTTCAGTTTCTTCCATATTTGAGACTATCAGTTCATCTTGGTAACTCTTGGTATTTCATCTTGGCCCTTTCATACAATGATTCTCTCTCTGCAAAATATTAAATCTCAATTTCTTTCTTTGTAACTGGTGCCTTTCTATTGTGTTCTAGTTCTTCTTCAGTTCATTGTACTTGTAGTTTCTCAGTTTTAAATCTAAACTTTCTCAAAGTGTTTCTTTTGCACTTTTAATTTTTATATAATTTAAATTAGTACCCAGCCCTACTACAGATTACGGAGACAAAGAAAACTGAAAATACTACTTGTGAAGCATGAAGTTATGGCATTTTGTGTTCTAGAATAAATCTCTACAATCTTCTAGGCTCCATGTTATTTGGTGTATTTTTGAAGTTTCTGAAATAGTTTTCAATGTGTTAGATATGAGGTCGTCGGGTTAATTAATATTGGACTCCTGTATACAAATAGATACTGGTATGATAAGTCAATTTGGAAATAAACATCTGGAAATATATAATATGTATATGTAGAATATATATATATATATATATATAAAAATTAAATTTGTTTTTATATTGATTGCATGTACCATCGTTCAGCATGTATACTTTGGTTCAATTCCTTGATTTTAATTTCTAATTCGTTGCACAAGTTTGTCAGAGCTTTCTTTAAGTTATGTCTCAATCAGATACCATACAGAACGAGACATTTTGGGCAGTGTTTGAAGATTCATAGTAATGATATATTACATCAGTGTGCAGAGAATTTGCCTCGATGAACGGAAGTAGACTCATTGGACTTCAAATGCATATTTACACTGGAAATTCTCCGAGAAGTCTACACACACAAGAACTTCTCCCTCAGTTAAATGCGCTTTCAAAGTATTTACTGCTTTATATAGATGCAATATATTAAAATTGCATCTTAAAATCATCAGTAATATTTCCAATAACTTCTCTGTTAATTTTTTTTGGTGCACTCTATTATTTCTTTAACTGTCTGACTTTTTCTTTGCGTTTAATTAACCAAAATCCATTTAATAACGTCCATTGCTTGTGATTTATTTGCTCTACATTATTGAAAATTGGAAAATTGGTTACTTTGAATATACAGTGATGACATTTCCTAGTCATGTAATTAAATGAAGTGAGTATTGCACACCATAAAGGCACAAATTCATCAATACATTTTTCTTGCACAAGGTTTAATTCTTTCATCTTGTCCATAATTAAATTTGAATTTCCATACAGGCCCGTGTAGCATGTATCTCTTGCATGTATCTCTTTTCAGTCTCGTATTAATTTTTACCGTATCCCATGGAATCATATATATTATCTTCGGGACCAGCATTTTCACTGGCCAATTCTATCGTTTCTTCTACCTCAGAACTTCAATCTAATTTAATATTTTGCTTTTTAATGTTAAATTTTTTCTTCAAAATCTTATTATTTTTACTTTCCTTTCTCTTTTGTTCACTAATATAATCCGGAGATGTGATTACTTTTGCTACTTGCTTGGACCGTTTCCGAACATTAACAGTTCTACAACTAGGCATGTGACAATCAGATACTTTGAAGGCATGTCTTTTTGCGGTGTCTTTTTGTAAACATTGTTATTAGATCTAGTTGTTGAAGGCACTGTTGGTGGTAGTTCTTCTTGAACCCATTCAGATGTAAGTTTCTCAAACATCATTAAAACCTCTTCAATACTCTGTAATTTTTAAGATCATCAGATATGTCTAAAATAATCTGAAAAGTATAATCTGGAATTTAAATTTAGCGCCACTTATGAATTTCTTATTCGATTTGAGGTTCTATTATTGACAAGTTATTGTATTCAACAAAAAAACAGTAAAAGCATAACAAGTTTAAAAATATTAACACTGCAGCATCAAATATGTACGTACCAAAAAAATCGAGGTAAATTGAAACTTTGAAGTTAAAAATACATTCTTTTTAATTTTTTTTCAATAAAACAATGTATATAGTAATGTACACTCAAGTAGCAATCACTCACCAATCTTAGCTCACGACGTCTAGAGCAAAGACAGTAAAGTTTTTCGGTTGGCCGTTTCATTGGACAGGCAATATCACACTGAATTACCCTACTGTAATTACCCCGGATGCCAGTGATTCTATTTATATATATTATAATGCATTCCTATTGAATCTATTTATATATATTATAGTGCATTCCCATTGATTCTATTTATATATATTATAGCGCATTCGTAGTGATTTGTTTACGCATTTTGATAGTCGTGCAAAAAGGAAACATATTATGTGTATATTAGTGTACTAAGCGGAAAATAATATAATAATTGAAATATTATTCTGTAAAACAAAACATATATCTATGTTTGTAAGTTTAGTATAAGTAGTTTAAAAAGTAATATATACGTCAATGGTGTGGAAGATATAATGTTTACCTCATGTCAAAATCTTCGACAAATAATTAAATATTTATTTCAAATTGATATACCTATATTATTTTTTATACTACTTGAATAATCTGAAAAACATTTGAATAGATATTAGGAAGACAAGAAATGTAATGCCCATTTTATGGTAAATACACCTTGAGACTTAGTTAATACTATTATTTTGAAAAAGTACTTTCGTCCGTCTTTCATAAAATCTTCAGTTTATCAGATAAAAATGCCGATTTGTGCCTATGAATTTTGCGGGGCAATAATATTTTATCCGAATGGATATGTATGTTTGGTAAAACTACATATCCAAATAATATATCCCCATTCTTATGACTCAACAGACTGAGGTCATCTAAGACCTCACTTTATTCTGTGTCGCATTCCATTTTTTGTGCATAGCATTACAAATTGATGCAACGAAAGAAGGCTGTCTTGTCAAACACCTGCGTGCATCTTAATATCATTAGAGTCGAGCTATTGTGTAGAACCTTACAAGAACACTACTTGTAGATGGTTTTTAGATATTTGTTTTTTGACAAAACACTACACGTCTTGCTGAATCTTGGAGTCAATATCGCAAAGTATTGAAAACTGTTTCAAAGTATACGAAAGTCTAATAAATCTTCCTTTGCCATGGTCATTTAAGAGTAATGCCAGAGTCGAAAAAACTTTTTCTGAAAGTCAATCAAGAATTATTTTGTAAAGCATTGGAGAAGGCACTAAAATAAGATCCCCTTGGCACGTTAATCAAATTCCGACGACAGTGGGTAGATCGACATCTAGCATCTTTGCAATTGTGAGATCTTTATGAATGGAAGTTTAGGCTCTGTTTGATCCAAATAGAACTTTTAAGTCTTTCTGGTTTTGCTATGAAGAGATAGTAGCTGAAAAAAAATTCAAACAATGATGCAACCACATGAAGTCATTGCAACCAAATTTTTTACTTAATTCCCACACGTTTTTTATTTCCCCCTCTATTTACGATCAGCCAAAAAATTAAATTTGTTTTGCATCATCAAGGGTTTTAGAGTTGCAGCACATCCTTTGATGTGACATCTCATTCAATAGAATAGCTTTAAATTGAAGCTAGTCTGATCATTCTTAATCGGAATACGCTATCATCGGTACCCATGAGTGCTTTAGCCAAATGATTTTTGTGATGTTCCAGTCCAGGTTTTACAGGATGTCTATTTGCTCTTTGACAGTGAGCATTTCTAAATATACATGCACTTCTACATTTCTTGCGAACCATATTTCTTGCGAACCATGGAGCACTAATCAAGGTTTTTAAGGCTTTATTTTGGAAGCGTGGAATGACTTGCTGATCCCCAGAGTTCAATACCATATGTCCACACTGGTTTTATTATGCTTTTATATATCAGAAGCTTATTTTCCAAACTGAGTGACTGCCTATTAACCAATACATATCTCTTAATTTTTTATTGGCTTGTTCTCTTTTGGCCTTAATATGGTCTCCAGGTGAATTTCTTGGCTAGGTGTATTCTTAGGTATTTCATTGTTTTGTACTGTGGTAGAAGAGTTCCATCAAATTTCACCGGTGGGCAGTCACCTCTCTTTAGCATGAATGTCACATGGGTATATTTTGCAACACATTGTATTTTCCACGTTGTAAGCCATCTTCCAATTTTTTCTAGATGTTCTTGAAGTTTTGTAGATGCTGTCTTGGGGTGATAGAGATGGGGATGACATGAGAGTATTGCCGTGTCATAGGCATAGGTTGCAGTCATCAGCTCGTCAGAATAGGGTAAGTCAGCTGTGTAGATTATGTTCAATATTGGGCCCAACACAGATCCCTGAGAAACTCCAGCTTCTATATTGCAGATGACAGAGAATCTCAGATTTTGACCTGAAATATACAGTCCTGTAGGTATGACCATAGAATTATGTAGTGTTTGGTAAGCACAGATTTAATTTGCACAGGAAACCCTTATGTGACACATGGTCGAAAGCCTACTGCATATCCAGGAACACAGCAGAACAGTATCCCTTTCTTTCTAATGTTTGGCTGATGGTGTGAGCCACTCGATGAATCTGCTCTATATTGCCTTTGTTCCTCAAGTACAGGGTGGAGGCGTTGCAATATATATTTTTCAAATAATTTGGATAACACAGGGAGAAGACTTATTGGTCTATATGAGGCGACTTCTTTAGGAGGCTTTCCAGGTTTAGCACCCATATTTATAACAGACATTTTCCATAGAAGTGGAAAATACTGCAATCTTAGTACTGCATTGAATAGGATCATTAGGAGAACTATCCCTTTCCTCTCTAACTGTTTGAGTCTTGCCATTATAAGATTAAATTCTGGTGCCTTTTTTGTCCTTAGTCGGAGTATAGATTTTCTGACTTCTGTTGGTGTTACCATCTTTACTGGTAGCGACATTTGTTGGTCACTGTATAGAACATCATCAATCTCTTTTTCAAGGTATATATAATCTGGCTCATTAGGTTTAAACACCTCTTTAAGAAACTGAGCAAATAACTCTGCTTTATCTGATGTTTTCTTGATTAATTTCCGTTTGGTTGTCTCAGAGGAGGAATGTGTTCTTTTGTTCTGTTCAGAGTTTTAGTCATTTTCCAAAGGGAGTAATCTTCAGCTTTGTGTGGAGATAGAGTTTTTAGCTGTCTTGTAGGGTGTTGTTCTCATTTTCTCTTAGCATCCACTTTACATTTTTCTGCACATTGTTGAGTGCCTTTTTGTCTTGCCGATTTCTACTTGTATACCACTGACGTCTTAGCCCGCTCTTCGAAGCTATCATCTTTCGTATTTCCAAGGTAGTATCTTGGATCTTTTGTTTGTAATTAAATAACCATGCTGCATGGAGTAGATAACCATGCTGCTTTTTAAAATAGGTTAGTGGTATAGCAAGCTGTGTTTTCTATGTCGTCCTCCGTTTTGAGGAGCATTGACAAGTTCGTATTTTTGTCAATGTTGTCCCGAAAAGACTCCCAATCGGTTTTGTTGTTATACAGAATCTCAGGTGGTTCCCTCCAGATCACAGTGGTACTCAGCGTGCAAATTATGGGTGTGTGGTCAGATGTGCCATCCAAACACAATTCCATTTTAGATTTCCCACATTCCTTTAGCAATGAAGAAGTCAATAAGATTAGGAGTTTTGTTATGGTCCGTAGGCCAGTAGGTTGGTTCCCCTGTAGAAAGTGCATTGAGGAAGTTTTTTATCAATCACTTTTTTTTAGCTCCCGCCCTCGTGTCATTGTAAGCCTAGACCCACCATAGGTATTTTTAGCATTCCAACCTCCTTCAATGATGAATATACATCCAAGTGTGTAAAAGAAGTCAGTAAACATTCGTTCATTCATTCTATGTGGAGGTGGACAGTACACGGCGGCAACAGTAAGTATTCCTTGCCAGTCATCTATTGCTATTACCACAGCTGGCAGAAATGGGTGTCTAAGATTAAAGAGGGAGTGCTGTTTTATACTTTCCTTAATTATGATTGCAGCTCCTCCATGTGGTGTTCCATCGGGGTGGTTAGAATAATATACATTATATACCTTAATTTTAATCACTCTTTCGTCAGTCAAATGTGTCTCCGAAATTAATAGGATATCAGTTTTGTTGTGTATGAGGAACAATTCAGCTTCTGGTTCATTATGAGTAAATCCATTTATGTTCCACGCAGCAATGCATAGAAATATCATTTCTATTGTTGGGCTATGAGTGTCGTAAGCAATCCCGTTTGTTGTATAAGTATATCTATTTTCTCCGATTGTTTGGTAACAATTTGTGCAAGCAAATTTGTTGTCTAGAGGCTGTACGTTCCCTGTTCTTCTTTCCCTGTGTCCAGCAGCTCTGGAATGCATCATGGTATTTATTGTGAGCATTGTGTGTGTTATTAACTTCCATGTTAATTTATTTTTAATTGGTGTAGCATACTTCTGTGTCAGTGGTAGGAATTCTTCTAATTGTGATGGAGCAGACAGCTTGTTATTATTTCTTAAAGCTGCTGTTGTATTGTTAACTATCCAAGTCATTTTTTGTGCTTGTACCTCTATATAGACTTGGCAGCCCTTGTAGTTGGCTGCGTGGTCACCAAAGCAAGTGTGCAGGTAGCCGGTGTATTTCTGTCCTTCTTGGGACAATCTATAGTTTTGTGTCCTTTTGCGCATTTAACACACTGGTAGGGACGCATGCAGTTGTTTTTTGTGTCTCCATATTGCTGGCATCTAGTACACTGAAGGATTTCGTTGGACTTCCTTGAATCTTCAATCTTCACTCTTGTGTAGTAAATAAATTGTATATTCTTTATTTTTGTGTTATTTGAGCCAGGTTCTACGTTTACAAAGAACACATTTAGTGGTTTCTTGTTCTTTCTAGATGTTGCATGTATGATTTCACCTCTAACTCTGTTGCCAGTTTTTTCTATTTCTTCAATTATAGCTGTTTTAGGCGTAGTTTGGTGCAAGTTTTTGGCTACAATTCTATAACTCTTCTTTTCTTTCTGAATAAACGTATGACCAATACGGCCATTGTTTCTAATGTGCTCTACTAGGTCTTTATAAATTTCAGTTGATTGTATGACAATTCTAAGTTGGTCTCTATTTATGATTTTGTAAGTTTAGGTGCCACTAGGCACACCTTTATTCAGCAAATCAGTCAATTTCGATAGGTCTTTAATCCCATAAAGGATGATTGGTGGCGGTTTATGTACCTTCTTAGTCTGGGTGGTCTGGCTGTGGCCTTTTGCGGCTTCTATAGGATCCTCAGTTAAATCTACCGGAAGGCCACTATATCTGTTTGACGTACTGACTTCCATCTGTGAAGAGGTAATATTTCTTTGTATGTTTAGCTTTGTATGTTTAACTTTGTATGTTAAACTGTTAGCCTTTTTCTTTTAGAATTTCTTGGGGGGGTACTCTTTGCCATGTGGGATGGCAATCTTTGTTTGCATTGTCAGCGAGTTTCATCTCAGATGGTAGGGGGACAGGTTTCTCCTGTCACCTACAGTACTCCCCAGTGATGAAGATCTAAGTCTCCCACAGGCATAAAAGTAAATAAATGGTGAACAGTAAATAGAGTACAAGATTATAGCAAAATATTTATCCTCACCTTGAAGTAGTGTTTATTCAAGAAAACTGTTCTCTGAAGCTGTTATCTGGTTACGAGCAAAAATTTAAATTTTTCTTGTAATATAGGAAGAATAATATTTCTGCATTAACGTGATAACAAAAATAATAGATTATATAAATATAAAATAAATTATTATGACATTTAATATCCCATCAAAACAACTTAATTTTTAAATAAATTGTAGGTATTCATTATTAGTCCAAATTATGTGGCCAAATATGCCAAATACTCAATATTTGCTGAATGCTCATTGCTATTTTAGTTCTGAGGCTTCTTTATCTAATTAGGGTTGGTTCTTTATTTACCTTAAACAATCTAAAATTTTAAGTGAAATGTACATTATAAAACTTATTGTTATGTTCATTATAAAAAATATTGTATTTTTAATCATATAGCTAAACATACAAACTTTTCAAGATTACTTGACATATATATGAGGGTAGTTTGAAACAATATATGAATTTTTTTTTAAAACTTGGAAATTGTCGGCAAATGTTTGTTTGGTGAATTCACTCTTTTTGGAGTGAGTCAATCCGGCTCTCATCTTATGCGAAGGTTTTTAATGTGCGATTGATTTTAAAAAATTGCTTATCTTAAAATGTAACCATTCAGTTGATAAACCTGTTGCCTCTGCTAAGCGGTGCACTTTCACTCATCTTTCATACCCAACAGTTTCATAGGAAAGACATGAATAATCCAATGTAAGTAAAATCCTCTCATGGATTTTCTTTCCAGCTTGAAAATTCCATTCACTGTTACTCCAAAAACTTCCGTTTGAGCAGTTGTCAAATGTTGAATTACTGTAGGAACAACTTTCGACAGCTGAGTACATATTCATAAGAAGGAAACTTTATGACTGCATCCACAGTTGTCATCTGCATCACCTGTTTCATTGTGAACCAAGCTATTAATACTTATCATCTCGTATTATAATGTCCAAACTATTGATCGATTTGTGTGATAATGAATTATAATTATATTACAGGTGTAAATAGATTCATAACAATATACAAACGAATGGGCTCTACCATAATACAGACAGACGCTAAGCTCACTCTTGATTCTGCTACACGATGTAGCATTACAGAATTACTAAATGCGTATCCCATGACAAGTAAGGAGAAGGATGATCTCACAAACTGTACCGAAAGAGAGCGTTGCCCACAGGTAGGCCACAAGGCTATGGGTCAGCTGAACAATGGAGTTGCTCAGGTGCCTAATACACAGTACAACAAGGATGTCCTGGCATTCCGCAGTAACTTACCTGTATATGTACAGAGACAGGAGCTTATAGATGCAATAAATAATAATCAGGTTTGTTAAAAGTATTTTTGATAAGCAGCTTGTAAGGAGTGGCGTCATCTATATGTATGTGGCCATTTATTGTTTCAGGGTAGGTGTGGTGTAGATTTATTTATAATATATAAAAAAAATTGTTTTGATTTTATGACATGTTATTATATTATGACATTATGTAGTATTTTGACTCTTATTAGGACATACTATAAAAAAATACATTTTCTACTTATTAACCAAATAACTGAATTTCTAAATAATAAACTAAATAAACTGAATTTCTCATTTAATTATATTTCACCACCTCCTTTGCAATTCGTGGCAATGGTAGTTTGGGTAAATATCAAATGCTATTTTTTTTTTAAAAGCCGACAAAATTGTTGTAAACTATCAACCTTGTTGAAAGATGAATATTGTGATTCTCTTTAGGATTTAAAGTTGGCAATTGTATTTGGTCACTGCCTCTCAGTACATTTATGAATTATCAAATAAAATAATTTCACATTCAGGATTAATTAATTAAATTAAAATATTAATTTATCTAATTAATAGTTTATTGCAATTTTTAATAACAAACTTGCTCAATTTAATATGAATGAAATGTTTGTAATAGCGTCTCTTATAATCATAATATAAATAATACAGTGAAAAATAAAGAATGATATACCTAGTTAATTCCTATTTTAAAATATAACCATAGGATTACAAAAGTAGCATATACCTCTTAATCAGAGTAGAGTAATATTGTTTGTAATTAAATTATAACATTTTTGTAAAAACAATTAGTTTTCTTTTTCAAAGTTGAATTTTCTGCACGTTCAAAATATCAGAGTTATTTGAGCATGAAAACTGTCATTTAATATTCTTTATTAATAGCTATGAATTCTTTTCGCACACAACAAAAATGTATAATTGTACTTCGGAAGCCATTATAACAGTGGTCACATTTTTTCCAAGTGTGTGCTACAGAATTCTGCAAATACATCATATTAAACGTGCTCTATAGCTTTCATTATTTGTGATGTTTGTTTTTTATCAACTAAGATCCTAGTACTTCATCTTCATTGTAATTCTCATGCTAAGTTTTTATTTTTTCCTGAGTTAGAACAGTAATATTAGTAGCATTAATATCATTAGGTGAACTGAGTGCCGTACTCGAAATCTTTAATTTTAAAAATCTTATGGAATCTGATACGGTTGGAATTCCAATATTAGCTTTTAACCCGACCTAAGTATTAAAAATAAACTTTATTTTATAATTTTATAACAAACTAACTCTGACAAACCAACTGCATAACCAACACATATTTTATAATCAAGTTCTGTAGGTTTTAAGTGATATTGAAGAAAAAACATTTGAAAACTGTCGGTTGCAGTTTTGCTTTATGGGATGTGCCTTTAAAAAATATCACTTTTTCTCGTATGGTTACTGAATTTGATATAACCTAAATATTAAACTAGACTCCATATGGGTTTGTCTAATGCCCATGAGATATGTAATTTTTTGTAATTGGCAGAACTTAAGGCTCTTATCCTAAAGGTTTATTCTATTATTCTCCGCAATAGCAAATACAATTTTTTAAATGTCTTAATTATTGCCTTCAATACTACCTTTAATTCAATACGGACTGCAGCATGACAGAACTGCTATTGGCAATACATTACCAAATCATCCTCATCTATTTTCTAATTGGTGAATAGAGCGCATCAAAAGTAAAATATATCAATAATCATTCATATAAAATATATATAAAGGAACATAAGCCACTTCCACAGTATTTTTTTTTTGTATATAGATGATGTAAGGTAAAAAAACTTATTGAATTTTTTCTTCAGCCGACTGCTGTCTCTAACTAAAAATATATAAAGCAAAGTCCTTTTAATTTCATTAAGTTTATTTCGCTTTTCTTGAGTTAGGTCTGTTTCATCCCGATGGTGTGATATGTCCACTTTAGCACTTTCATGCGTTAATTTGTTTATCGTACAGTACTCGTCTCATTGTCCTTACTGTATTCCCTTGACTGATTTAAGAAATGTTTTATTAAAAAAATGAAAAGTTTATATAAATTCAAAATGCCTGATCTTTAAAGCTTGTTGACATAAGTTTTGGGTGGAAAATTATGTCTATACAGGCATCTAAAAAATGTTTTATATATATACAGGCATCTGAAGAATGTACCCTGTATAGGGCATCGATGGGAGGCCCGCGGTGTGTTAGTGTTGCGATTCACATAGCACAAAATGCAGGGAGTTTATGGACATTTGATTATGAGAAGGCATGGTGAATTCATAATGATGAATACAAATTGCGGTCTTTTCAGATCAAATGCTATGTCTAAAAAGAAAAGTTAAAATTTCGTAGATGTGATTGTGACGCAAAAGCAAGTTTTTTCCACCTGTGAATCATTTCAAATTGATTCTGGTTACTTGGTGATCTTGTGAAATTATATACCAGTTTAAAAAGAAAGGATACTGTAGAAAATAATAGGAAAGATTATCAATTTGCAAAACTATATTTATGTGCAGAATAAAGAAGTATTATAATGGTAGATAGTGGATGATTTTCTATGAACATCTGAATCTCATATTTCTAGACAATAGTAAATATTCAGTTTTAAATAAATTTCTATGATCATGGCTTAGATTGTTTAAAGTGGAAACAAAGAAAGTGTTTATCAATCATTACGGCTGTGAATGTTTTTAAATCCGTTATTGCATTTATCATAAACTATTTTTAGTTTATTAAAGACCTACCTAGTTTAAACCTTATCGAATGTCGGGAAGCTACGGCAGTTGGGTGAGTATAGTCAGTTGCTCTGGTTATGGAGTTGGCACACCGTCTGATGATGGAGCTGGAGTAATATTTATAAGATGTAATCTGATACTTGAAGGTCTTGTAGTTTACTTTAGACCCGACAGAATCGACCAGTGAAAACTTCATTGAAATCCATTTAGCTGTTCTTGTGTGATTCGCAAACATATAAATAGGCAAAAATTTTGAAAATAATATTTTTGGCCCAGAAAAATTATATTTTTGACAGGAAAATTCTACAGTTTTTTATATGTATAGATTTGATTAAAAATAGGTTTCAAACACAAATAAAACAAATAAGTAAAAGTGAAGCTATACTATGCTACATCTATTATTTGAATTCATGTAGAAATAAAAGAAAAAACGGCTAAGCTAGCATAAAAAAACAGTACCCGCACATATCATGTTTGCATATTGAACTTGAACTGGTAGTGTCTTGTAGCTTTGTCACGTCACCGTTTTTGAATCATGCTGCTGCTGCCCAAAATCAGTCCATAGGCTTCTAGTCATTATTTGAAACAAAAAGTGTGGCCTTTTATGAAACGGAAAGGAGTGAATGAAAGCCATGTTGTTTAATTGTTCTTTCAGAAAATATAAGACGAAGATAATCTATAAATTTTTGTCAATTTGAACCATTATTTTGAAGTAATATTTAAAAACATTTCCTCAATCCTATTTACATTTAAATATATGAATGAACCTTTCAGACTGCAGGTAGGTAGTATCAACTTTAATTCCCGATAAGTTCAGCTGTGTCTTGTTAGACAGAGTCTAGTAAGTTAGTCATTGTGCTACTAGTGCAGGCGTGAGCGTTTTTGTTGCTTATTGCAGGCTATATTGTTATTTCATTGTTATTGTTGCTCATTATTATAAATAGAGACCGGATTATATGCAACATAAAAAGCTTGAAATATGCATGAAAAATGCTTGAAATATGCACAAAAACTAACAGAATATGCAACATTAAATGACTAATTTTTTTTTTTGTATTGAAAATATTATTCCTTCAGATTTAAGTTTATTGTTAGTAAATACTTGTTTTAAGTTTTACTTTATTAAGTATTTATCTTTATAATTTATTGTTTTTTAATAAAATAAAAAACAATAAAGTAAAACTTTATTATTTTGTATTATTACAAAATCAGCATACATTTAGTAAACTATCCATTGATAGACGATAATCGATACAGTACCATGTAACATTATTTAATATTTTTGTAAATGTTAACAATCAAGTATTGTTATTGTAAGGTAAGATTATGTCTTCGATCATTCAAAATATTTTTATAGGTCGAAAATGATCGCTCCACATCTACTGAGGTAACTGGGCAGAATTTGAACTTGGGTGCTATGGTAGCGCTTATATTTTCTGGCAAAGATTCCGCCGGCCCATTAATAAAGCTATCAATTTGACACAGATGTTCAAAGCCTGGATTATTGTTCAAAATGTTTTCAAACTTTTCTTGTAAGTTTATGCGGCAATGTACTTGGCAACGTGGAGTTAATTTGGTGGATTTTATTCATTGTTTGAATGGATTCACTCAATGCCAAACCGTGAGTTTCAAGCTTTTTAATACTTTCAGGTATGTGAGAAAAATTGGTGCAAATTACAGCTATGTTTTTTTTTATGGTACAATCGTTAAATGTTGTCTTTGACTCACAAATTGCTCTTGACTCGGCACTGTCAAAGTCATTTACTACACCTTTGATGGCCTCAAAATGTTCATTGTAAAACAGTACAGCTTCTATCCATGTCCCCCATCGGGTTACAACTGGTTCGGGAGGGAGAGGAACATTTGGTATTTTTTCTTTGTAGGCTTTATTACGAGCAGGTGCCTTAAGAAACACTTTTTTTGTTGATGAAATAAGTTTATTTACATTCCCAAACGTGGATCGTACTTCTTCAGCAAGTCGATGTACTCCATGGGCAAAGCACGTCACATGAATCAAATTGGGATAAAATACTTGGAGGGCCTTGGCTGCTTTGATCATATAGGGAGCAGCATCTGAAAGAAATATAAATACTCTTTCTTCTGCAGATGATTCAGGAAATATTTTTTTAATACCATCATTCACAAATCTGGCGATCGTAGAATGATTAGTTTTTTCTAATTCTTTGCAGGCCACCAAATAGGAAGGAGAAGGTTCTAGTTTCAATGTACCGACAATTAAATTCGCTATATAACGACCACAACTGTCGGTAGTTTCGTCAGCTGAAATCCAAATAAGGTTCTCCTTGAGTTCATTACGTATTTCTTCCATAACATTTTTATAAATTGTAGGTATATAATTTTTACGCAATGTTGATTCGTCTGGTATATTTTGATTTAAGCAATATTTTTGCAGAAACTGTTTGAGGGTAGGATTTTTTAGTTTATGGAGAGGAATATTACTTGCAAGCAATGCTTTACATAAATCCATGCTAAACTGGTTGTTTTGTTTACATTTAGAGCTAGAAGTAGACGTGGTTATAAGTTGTTGTCGTGGACCTTTTTTCTGCAATCCTGCGACGTGAACACTTGTCTTGATATGTTGGTCTATTTGAAATTTTTTAGTGCAAGAAATATTTTTCTCGCAAACTCGACAATATAAAACATTTCCGTCGTAAGTAAATGTTCCAGAAAAGTCACTTATCCACGAAGACACACTTTATGTTTCGGGAGTCATTGTACAATCTCACAAAAAATTTTAACTGCAGATCAATGAACACGCGCGTCAACAATGCAAGCAATAACATGCGTAATAGGTGGGAGGAAGGAGTAGTGCGGGAGGCGAGCGCGACGATCATTTGTCTCTTTCATTTTATTATCGTACCAAAACAAAAGACGCGCGGGTTCTGAGTGCGCTGTGCTCGAAAAATACTGTAAAAATACTGAAAAAACTAAATTATAGCGATAATATGCATCATCACTAGATCTTAAGAAAAATATGCTATTAGCGCTGAAAATGGCTTAAATATGCAAATGCATATAATCCAGTCTCTAATTATAAACAACTATGAACATTTTTTTAACGTAAATCCTAGCTTACATTTTTAATGAACAGACAATTTATTAAAATTTACTAAGAGTGTAATACCAAGGACTATTAATTTTATATGCAATATAATTATAATTGTTTTGTGTAGAACCACTTGCCTGTTTCTGCACTTCTGCCGAAAATTTTATTAAATTGTATGTGTGGTATTTTAATATTCATTATTTCCTTTCAGGTTGTAGTAATAGCTGGTGAAACTGGATCTGGCAAGACGACACAAATTCCTCAGCTTGTTATGGAACAGTGCCAGCGCAATGGACACCCTTGTCGTATACTTTGTACTCAACCTCGTCGCATATCTGCTGTTTCAGTTGCCGAACGGGTATGTGTAAATGTTTAAATCTATCATGAATATTTTTCCGCTTGCTTGAAATGGTTTTTAAAATAATGAAATTTTATAATTTCGAAAATATATGATTCAATTAATGAAATCAAGAAAATCTTGTGAGAAAATAATAAACTTTAGAAGGGTATCTCTGCTAATATGTTTGGCAATATGTTACAAAACATTATCATCTATGATGGGAGCGAAACATCTTTTTGGGCATTTTATAGAATGGGATGCCAATTGACAAATCTTTAATCACTTCTTAATTTTTTTGACTCTATTTACCGTTTGCAAAATATTGAACTTAAAAGTGGTGTGCAGTGTGTCCCCCCACCTAATTTTGCAACGATGGATATGAAAAGCTTTAAAAATCCTATCGGTATTATTATTTTATTAGACCTTTCAGCTAATATTATTTCAATTAACGTGCATCCCATACTTTGAAAAAATATTGAGAACTCAAATTCTGCATTATGAGTATTTCAACTTGCATTAGGCCAGTTTTTTCAAGGTCTCTTCGAAAAATTATAAATAGTCAGGACTTAATATTTACAATAAATAATATTCAGACTTTTTAGACAAATTAAAGTGTTGAACTAAAACTTAGTTGGTAAGGGAAGATATCAAAAGATTTGCATCAATCTAATATTTGATCAAATCAATAATACATTTTAATTAACCGTTTCTATACATATTTACTAGTAAATGTTTTTTCATTGACCAATATTGATTTGTTTAGATTATGATGGAGAATTTGGATGTTCAAGTGCATACAAGAGCAAAGTGAAAAATTCTTCACCCACCGTTGCTATAATTTACATCATCTTTGATTTGAATGAATTATTTGGAAGTATATTGTCAAGAAAAATTTATCTAAAGCTGGTACAGGTTTATAAGAAGTTTGCTGTTTCATTTTCAGTAGAGAATAAATTAATGACCGAATTTGAGGACACTTCTCTCAAAGACATTCTACATAAAAGACAGTTAAGAACTGCAAGCACATAGCAAAAAATTAAGAAGGTGCGATATATGTCATTAAATGGTCAGCGATTAAAGGTATACAAGATAGCTGAGGAATTAGATATATCATAAAACTGAGTACGGTACATTCCTCATCAAGAATTAAATACGAGTCTAATATTAGTTAAATGCTAACCAAAGACAAATGTGTAAAAGTTATTGAAATGTGTAATGTGTTAATGTAAAAAACATTTAGACAATTTTAAAAAGAACACAATTGATTTTACGTGGTCATTTATTTCTATACATGTGACGTTTGTCCGCTAAAAGATGAAGTCGATTTCATCAATCAGTTTTTTTATTGGCAACCTTGAAAAGGGTGAAACAACAACTCATAAATACAATGCAAGTCTTCTGGACCGACTGGATGAACTAATTCACAAGAATATGTCTTGATGGAGAAAGAAAAAAAATATTCTTTCATCAGGACAGTGCAAAGTACGAATTGTTAGAACATCCACTTCATTTGACAGATTTAGCACCCTTTTAATTCCACCTATTCTGAAATCTACAGAAATTTGTGGCTAGACAATATTTTGTTATAAGAGGTGATTGCAGCTGTTCATGGGTATTTGGCAAATTTTCCAAAATCACATTTCAGCGATGGAATCCATTCATTAAAGAAACATTGGACAAAGTGCATCAAACTAAAAGGGGCAATGCAGAATGATTCTTGCATTTTTGAGCTAAGCAACACAGTCTTTCATTCCCAGGCTAAGAATTTTCACCTTGCCCTTGTAAATGATGCGTTCTGATTGCCCTTGTAATGCATTCTATAATCAAAGATGGGTTTGAGGTTTTAAACATTCTGTAAGAGTCTGCTTTTGATTTGATACATATTATATAGTTGGGGTTTACAAACGAAAGGAGTAGAGGAAGGAATATTATATGTATATTAAAATCAAAATTGGATTGAATTGCCCAGGTTCAGATGGGTTACTGCAGGTTTAGGGCAATACTGTCAATTGAAGCAGTCAGAGCCAGACATGGTCCTCCCATATAAATATACTTAAAACACTGTAGAAACTTTAAGATTGAATCTTGATAACACAGACTTTCTACTACTCTTGAAAATGTTTCCAGATCTGTATTTTCTCTACTCACAGGGAGTTATAATTAATATATTTTTGGAAACGATTGTTTAAATTGTGAAATAAATATCATTTAGATTTTTTCAAATAGAGAAAAGTCCGAGATTCAATTCCAGTAAAAAGTGGTCAAATCAAAAATTGTTTTCGGAAATTAAAGTGTAACGTTCAAATCAAGTTAGTGGAAAATGTTTTATAACTCCCTCTGGAAGAAAGTAGGGTTTAACTGATTTGAAATAACATTGTGAGTGATTTGAAAACACTATTTTATTCTTTATTAATGTTTTGATGGTTGATGAAGACAATATTGCTAATTTCATGTGTTTTAAAGACATTAATCGTCTCCATAATTTTTATATAGTGTTCGTTGACTCAGTTTATTTGCACTCACTTTTAAGCTCATTACACAGATGTTCCAAATGTATTATGTAGTTTAAATAATTTTTCCACCAAGAATCTCCTCCGTTTTTTTCCCACTGATCTTAATAATTTGTTTGTAACTTCAATTAAAATTATTTTTGAAATGCAAGATTCAGTGCAGTAGATAGCCACTCTCACCAATAGTGAAACTGTGCCGCCACTGATTCTGGATATGGTGGCTCGGTTCGGTCAGCAACTAGGCTTCATATAAACTGTATTTCCCCATTAATTCAGTTTATCGAAATGCCACTAAAATTTGGTGTAAAAATCAAACTAAACTTCAATAGACTGAGTTAACCTGATAAAAGGATATTGCAAAAAAAATTATCAAACTGTGCATTATTGAATAAGGCTAGACTCTCGAAAAAAGTCAAGACTGCTGATTGTGAATATAAATATGTAACATTTATGTATAAAAATTTCAGGTAGCCTATGAGAGAAATGAAAAAATTGGTCAAACAGTGGGTTATCAAATAAGGCTAGAATCTCGAGTCAGTCCAAAAACTATCCTCACCTATTGTACCAACGGTGTGTTGCTACGTACGTTGATGGGTGGAGACAGTTCCTTAGCAACTGCCACACATATCTTTGTGGATGAGGTGCACGAAAGAGACAAGTTTTCAGACTTCCTGCTTATCGCACTGAGGGACGCTCTCCTTAAATACAGAGATTTGAGGGTGATACTTATGTCTGCTACCATGGATACTCATATTTTTTCAAAGTATGGAAATATTTATTAGTTGTTATTAATTCTAATTACTTATTTAAGCTATACTGAAAATTTTCTTGCTTCTTCATAAGTAAGCATAATAGAATGAAATAACCCATACAGATCTACATTTTGTCATAACATATGCTTAAGTATTTAAATTATTATAACCTCCTTCCATGAAGTCCGTTTAAAAATTTCCTAAGTTTATACATTTATTATTTTATATACTTAGTCAAAAATGATGTTTTTAATTAGTCTAATGGTGGATGAACAATAAACAACAAAGTATGAGAGGCGATAAGAGTTCTCAAGTCGCACATTTAAGAAACCTGAAAAGAAACTTGTTATAACTTTTAAAAGTGATTAATTTTTTTAGACAGAAATATTTTCTACACTTCAAGATTATTTCTCTATTATCTAATAATTATAAATAAAAAATAATAAGCGAGACTCTATAACTATTATTGCGGTGAGAGATTTGTTAAAATGAATTTTACTTAATTCTTCATAGGTACTTTAACGATTGCCCCATCATCACTATACCGGGACGTTTGTTTGAAGTTCAGCGGTATTACTTGGAGGATATACTCACTATAACAAAATATAAAACTAAAAAAATGATAGCTGTTGAAAAAGAACTTAAACATAGAATAAAAGCAGGCAAACCTAGTTATTGGTCACACCTGGAGGGTAAGTTTCTATGATAACATTTGTTGTTAGATCAGTACTTCAAAATGGGTATGGTGGTATTGGGCTTCATTTATTTTTTGATCAATCATAGATCAAACTTTATTTTTATTTCATAAAGTCTAAAAATGAAGAAAAAATTGATTGAGTATAACATCTTATATAAAAATAACATAGCATTAAACATGATGTCATTGGAGTTAGTCTAATAGTCAAATGCACACCCATTCTTATTCCGCCAATGACTGCCTTGCATTTCTAGCAGTGTGGAAAGCACTATTTTGGCCAAGCATCGATTTTTTATGGTAGCCTTGCAAGAAAGTGATGCAACAGGCCCTGATTCATTGTAATCACTGTACAAAATGGATTAATCATTTTTGGTGAAGATCATCGGTCTCGAGTTCAGAATTTATATAAAACCAATCTATTATTATAAATTATTTCCAGGGATATGGACATTGGACAGATCAGTAGTTAACCCGATAGGCATATAAGGAATATATTTGGCGTTAATTTTGTAGAAATTCATCATTACCTAATTTTTATTCACAACTAAATGAAATTACGTGATGTGGTATTATATCTACCTTATTTAAATTGTTAACCACAACCTTGGTTTCGTTTTATGACATCTTCAAAGTGGGCAATTTGAAAACATTAACTCGTAGAAACTTTCAAGAGCATTTAAATATTATACAAAACAATAGTGGAAATGGGGTTCGAGTTGGTTTTCCCAGTTTTTACGTTAATAGTTTATATTATGTTTTCAAAAGTTATACAATGTACAAGTATTTTAGTGTGGGTAATAAATTAAATTTAAGTTATTGTATGAGGTTATACAATGTAAAATATTCTGGTGTATATATTAAATTAAATGGATGTTGTTCTTAGTAATATATTTATACAATGGCACGAGCATATAATGGTTGAAACATGGTTATATAACTAATTATACATATCTCCCATTTTTCTTGTTTTGTTTTCTTTTATGATGTGTCTCCTTCGATGTGTGGCCGGGCTGAAACGAGATTCAAATTCGGGTCTTAACACAGATATCGGGCTCAAAGCTGAAGTTTATAGATATTCACCAAAGTTGGGAAGACAAAGAAGGCCATATATAGTGGACTCTTCGTAATTTTGTTTGAGAAATATTCAATCCATTTCACTCTGTTATTGCAAGGCCTAAATGGAAAAAGTATATTATTAAAATTACTTGCCGGTCGTTTCAAAACAGCTTCTTTCTGTGAGCTGTCTGTGTGAAATGGAACAGGGAATAAGCTAAGTTTTTGCTAAAAGTAATCTGATTTGTTTTTTAGAAATTTACAACAGTTCATACAATTTAAAGGCATTGAATTCACACGCATTCAAGTACACCAAAAAAAATATATACTTCCAAGTAATTATAATTGTAATGTTGCATGTTTCCAGTGGGAAACAAATTTTTCCAGTCAGTTTATTGTGTATTTTGTAATAAAATAATAGAAATTCTTCCACTATACAACAAATTGCATATTTACAGTGGGTTATCATGTTTGCGATAATTTCTTTTATTTATTTTGCAATAAATGTAATTCTTATTGGTTATAATGCTAGTTATATGTAGATCAATGTTTTCATAACAATACATAAACATTTTTAAGTGAAAAAAAATGTTTTGTACTTGGAAATGAAGAAGTCATAAGTACCTATATTTTATAACAAATATTCGTTTTCAATATTTTGTTAGTTAAAAGTTGATATATAATACAGCACGTCTTGTTTGTATTTCGCATAGACAAAATTAAAAAATCAAACACAGGGAAAGAAAAATAGCTTCTCATTTTTTCTCGCCTTGTCTCGTTTGAAAAATATAACGGCCATATGTTTTTCGCTGGAAATTTATTATTTTTAGTGCAAACATTTATTTGTATACAATATACTACTATAAAATTTCATGGTATAACGATTGCAAACTAATTTTACGCCAATGTGGAGTAAGAGTGTTATTTACAAGTGTCACTAATGTAATATTGCTGCCAATCGTAACAAATATTAAAAACCATCGTACTATAATTTGACTGTACGGTAAAACAAAAATGATTCTGAAATTTATTAGAAAAGGATAATTTTATCATAATGTGTGAAAATATCTAAAACCGAGCTAGTGCCAAACAGAACACAGCTGATATAAAGAAACATGTCAGTGTTTAAAATAACTTCCGTTATATTGATAATTTATGGATAAAATGTTAAAATTGATTAGAATTTTAATGATCGTTTGCTATTGTGGCCATTATTTCATCCACAATTCTTTAAAGAAAAAAAAATTTGCATACTCGTGAAATTTCATCCATCTTTCTACTGTTATAATCGAAGGTGAAGAGTCCTTATAAACTTATAACGATCGTTCATCAACTTGTTTTTATGATAAAAAATAAAAACTTAAAATAAAAATTTTATCACTGTACAATTTTTAATTTTAAATATTCAATTTTTTCTGTTGTAAAAAAATCCCATGACTCGTCAACTTTGAACTGATGTAAATATACGTATGAGTTGACACATCTACGTGAAATCTCACACGTGTTCATCAAACAGTAGTACCATCTTTAGAAAAATAATGCGATGAACCTAATAGCGCCAGCTCTTATTGAACAACAAAACTAATTAAATAACCTGGCGCATAAAAAAATTAAGAGTGCCTGTATATGTGATAAATTTGACTCATTGGCAACATTAGGAGAATCTTTATCCTTTTTGGACTGTACCAACATTTTGTAATTTCATAAATAAAATGATTATCGCTTCAACAAAGGGAATGAAAAGATATAATGATACATAACAAGTACTTAGAAACTTAATAGAACATTTCTCATATAGATACATTTATATAAGTGTAATTAAAAAAAATGCTATAATATATATTATACAAATAATAATTAGTGTGTGTATATATATTGCTGCAACATAAACTAAATACCCCACTACAAATAAGACATAGGGTTAAATGTATAACATTGCTTATTTGGCATAAAATCATGAATAGCTAATATCTGATTCTTAACTATAATTTTCAGCAACGGGTCAGGAAAACAAGGAGAAAGCTGAAAAGAAGTTAGACAACCAACCAACATCCAAGCCTTCGGTTACTATTGATCCATCTCTACAAGCTGACATGAATGAGTTTCTTAATGACTGTTTCGTAGATGGCAGTTTGGTGAGAATCACTTTTCCTTTCTTACACTTATCTGTAAAATGATGATTTCATAAAATTTTGTGAGTGATTTGTCATTATTGCTTAGTCTGTTGCAATATTTAAGGTTGCATACTCATTTAATACTATGCCATCACAAGAAAACTATTAGGCAAATATCAGTGATATTGATGTGTGCAATACACAGTTTGTCACATGTGCAGATGCCAGTGTTAATTTAAATTCATTTTAAATTACATTGATCAAAACTGATAATAAAAAAATGTATAGTTTTTTGTTTACATTTGGTTCAGTTTTCTGCTTGGTATCATATTAGCTTTGTGATTTTAAAGTTGATAATGAGAGCTTATACTTTTGTTTATAACAAGTAAAACTTGTCAACTCAATAAGATCCGACTTCCAAAAATAGAATAAATGATTTTATTGGTGTTCAAACACATATGTCAATAAAGAATTTTATTTATGTTCAAATAAACAAACGTTTTGACCAATTTTTTTACAGAAAAGTGTAAATTTTGGCAATTATGCATAATCATTTTTTTAAATTAATAAATTTGTTGTTACTGTAATGTAGATTACTTTCAATTATGTCTGATAGCTTTGAAGTTATATAAGTCATACATCTGCATTTTATTATATTCAAAAATTTTGGTGGAAATAATTTTAAGTCCATGAGATGTAGAAAAAAATAATTTTGAGCCATATTAGGCCACTAGATTTGTGCAGCCTGATAGCTGATAATTATACAGCAGCTGAGATTAGAATATTGCTCTACCGCTCGGCTACTGTATAATAATAGGTAACCATACAGCAACACTGAAACAAGAACATTGATATAGAACTCCTCGAAAGAACTTTGCCCATTGGGATGGGTTTCTAAAGGCAAAATATATATCAGGTAACAAAATATACACTATAAATATACACTGGAAGTGAATATTTCAAATCAGATTTTGTTTAACTTCGAAATATTTAATTTTTTTTTATTTTTATCTCAAATTATAGCTTTTAGTATAGAAATAATATGTGTAAAATTTTAAAGTGATCATCACATTCGTTTAGAAGATACATGACCTAGAATACAAAGGAGCCGAATTCAACACCGTACTGGCGATTTCTTAGATTGCGTGTCATACACGCAAATGGAATAAATAAGTTGTTTCATGAATACAAAACTGTTTAAACCTATACCTAGTGTCATACATACATATAAAATTATATTTATGTGTACATATTAAATTTAATAATGTAAATATTAATAAAATTTTGAATAATATAAATAATTTACAAAATAGAGCAGAGGTAATTTAAATTATAAAAGGTATATTAAAAATGTGACTCATAGCTCCACCTGTTATCCCTGGAAGTTATTACTTACTCATTACCTAAAATTAACGTTAAATGCTAGAAAGAGATAGATAAATGCCAACAGTCATTCGAAGGCCCGTTATTTATTAGTACTGTCACTTTGGCCGCTACACATATGCATTGTTGTATTCGAGTTAAGTAGATAAATTATAAATTGCTCGTAATAATTATGAATTACTACCCTTTAACTTGTTTTACTCAAATTTTACACATATTATTCCTATACTAAATGCTATATTTTATGATAAAAATAAAAAAATTAAATATTACGAAGTTAAATAAAATCAGATTTCAAATGTTCACTTCCGGTTTTCTTTATGAAAAAAATTCCGAATTTGAAACAATTGCTGAAAAGTACATCTAAAACTTTCCAAAAAGCATTATTTATTTTATTTTCCATCCTATTGAAAAATTGTAAAAAAAACTTTCAAAAAAACCCTCTCTCAAATTTTGTAGAATCTTTAAAGCCTTATAAATTAGTAACTGAACGTAATAAAAAAAAATTATGGTGTACATTTATTCAGGACATATAGAAGTACAATTCATACAAATATGAACAAATACCAAGATCTTACATTTTTTTCGCTGTCCACTTCACATGAAATGCTCCATAAATACCCTATATCTTGTTTGTAAGTCACATACAATAACTGTAGATATTATATTTGCAAATGTTATTTTATTGAAAAATATTTGTTCCTAAGAATCTTAAATTATTGTCACCCAAGTGTTTCACACAGCTGCACAATTGTGTGTGAACAACAATTTTTTGTTATATAAATAAACAGATGTATTTATTAAACCCCAAATACACCTTTTTTTAGGGAAAAATTAATTTGTTAACTAATAAAAAAGTCTCATAAATAGTTAAAACAATACTATCTTTTGTGAACGATTTTTGTATGCGATTTATGTTGAAAAATTACTTTTTTATCTGCTATAGTGCACAAAATATTATCAAATAATTGAAAACTTGTTCTTTTAAAAATTTAATAACATTTTTTGACATCTGTTTATATACTTGTTATTAAAAAAGTTATTTAAAGAATTTTTTTATTAGAATTCCATAATCCTTCCGAAAATATATAGGGGCAGTAATTTTTTTAGTAATAATTGCAGGTAATTTTTACAATTAGTTGAAAATTAAATGTTGGCAGTGTACCTTTCCTGAATTCCACCTGTTCCGGGTCTTCTGTACTGATTCGCAATTTAGCGCCCAGGCCAGGGATTAAAGTAATAAAATTAAGTTAAAATGATTTCAGGACTCATTTTGTCAAGTACTGTACATGTACATGTCAGAAGGGATACCAGTGGATTGCCAGCATGATGATACCGGTTTAACAGGTCTTATGGCTGCTGCTCATCACGGGCTCACTGAAACAGCGCAGCAGATGATACAAATAGGTACTATTTTCTTTCATCACTTAAACTTTCCCTCGCATTCTTTCACCTGTTTATTCTTTTTTAATTAGTGAAAATAGAACAAGCACCTCCTATCTGTCTTGAAGATTTAAAAGTTTTCACCAAAACCTTACATTTTCTTTGATTCTGAGAAGGTCTGATCATCCTATGATTCTGAGAAGGAAACTATGAAAAATGTCGAGATGATTCTCACAACTGTAGTGAATTTTAATTATAAATGTCAAAAACTTCCTATTATTGTTCCAAGGATGACATTCAACAACAATTGTAATTATAAATGTCAAAAACTGCCTATTATTGTTCCAAGGATGACTTTCAACAACAATTGTAATTGTAAATGTCAGAAACTGCCTATTATTGTTCCAAGGATGACATTCAACAACAATTGTAATTATAAATGTCAAAAACTGCCTATTATTGTTCCAAGGATGACATTCAACAACAATTGTAATTATAAATGTCAAAAAGATTAAAATGAGAAACATCTAAATATTCTATTTTAGCCTTGTCTTTTTCATAATGGCCTTCTTGGAGTCTTTAAAATAGGTAGAATATACGGGTAATGAGAAACTAAAATGATGCCATACAATTTATACTCATTTTGTTTTTGTCCATTTCTCTGCCATTAAGAAAAAACTTGTAATTTGTTAAAAATTTTTTGGAAGTTTCTACTGCAAAGTTTCCCTTTACCAGATTATTTCTTTAAGAAGTTTTTACATTTTGCTCCAACTTTTCCTCATTTTATTCTCCCCCACTGCCTTTCCTACATTATTTCACATTATCTATTTTACCTCCTTACTTCTGCTTTTATTTATGATTTATCCTTACTGACTGACAATATATTGTTTTTTGGATATTTGAGTTGCAGGTGTACTTACATAATGAACGCTTCAGGTAACTTTGAGCATTCGGTAAATTATAACTCGGGTCTTTTTAATGTTAACATTTTGCATATAATTCATGAACTATCTTTTGCTCAAAAATCCTGTATAACAAATACAGATAAACAAAAATATCTCTAAGGTCACATGGCCGATGTAAATTGCAAAAGAATAACAAATTGTGTTGCAAAATTTTCCTGAATAAATAACAGTTTGATTATACCTAAAAGAAACAAGAAACTGGGAAAATATGAATATTTTATTAGAAAATTTTAATCAGTCTCGAAACCTCAATTATTCATATTGATAGGTAATTTTGCCAAGAATTTTTTTTTATATTTACATAATTATATTTACTTATTATATCTATTTCAAAAATATTTGGCAATAGGTTAAGTGTAAGAAAAGATTTGCACGGTATGTATCCTGTGACACATCCATATACCTAATATTATCTAGTGATTACAGTAGACCTTGTGGGGCCTTGTTTTTAGCGTGATGAAAATAGGTTGAACGTTCATAAGATGGCAAGCTAGTTTGTTTTGGTAAAAAGGGACCTGATTTTATATTTGGCAGTTTGGGCTTTTTATCTCTTTCTTTTTTGTGGCTGTTTTTAGCTCACGATATAATCTGTTAATATACCGAGGATCATCAGTAATAATCTGTAGTATCTTGGACTAAACTTTTTAGACAATTTCTATGTTTGGGTTAGCTATGCATCGCAGAGTTGTATTCCATAGATCCATAGCTGAGATTTTCTGTTTATTAACAGTATAATTTACGAAAGTGTTAGCTTAGCGCTAGACGTTTTGTAAATATATACATCTTCCAGATACATTCCCAAATATATAGCTTCTACTGCCTGCAGAATTATTCCGTTCCGACTCTATTTAGTTTAACAGGTGGACATGTGTCTAGCTCATGGTAAAGGTAATTTGCACAGATTTAATTTCCCTGACCTTTTAACCAGTTTGAAATATTATCACTGACTCTTTTAACCAGTTTCAAATATTATCAAGGCTAATTGGTAATTTTTGGGAAGCTTCATATAGGTTTTTATCAACTGCTACAGCTACCGTATTATAAGTTAAGTTTCCTAAGACCCTGTTTTTTGTCATTGGAAGATCACATGTGTACAGGAGATAAAAAATTGGTCCCAAAACCCTGCCTTGAGGGACTCTAGCTTTGAGTTTATGTAGTTTATTTAAATTGTTACCTTTTTACAATAAGAAGCGTCTCGCTAAGATAAGATTGGATGAAAATATAATAGTTAATTGGTAGTGTTATTATAATTTTAAACAGTAGTCCCTCATTTATGTTATCTACAATTCTGTGTATCTGCTTTATAGTACTCTGGTTTTTGCCTAAACCCAATTGATGTTCTGGTATGAAGTTTTCTTTATTTATTATAGGTAAAAGATTGGTTATAAATAATATTTCCGTTGTATTTATTATTTAATATTTTCTGAACTTTTCCAAGCCTTTAAGATCATTAAGATTATGGTTTTCTATTGTAAGGGTACTGAAGCATGCCAAAAGATTGCTTTGTACTGTTGCATTTAGAATCTAATGACTTGTTTTGATAACTCCTGCAAGAATTTAGCTGCGACCAAATCATATCCAGGAGCCTTGTTCAAATCAAGTGTATTTATGGCAGATCTGATTTCACTAATAGTAAACTTTTTTGTTATAACATCTAATTGTATCTGGTGCTCTAAAATTTCAGTATTTCTTCAATTTTAGTAGAGCCCATATCACTGTTAGGAATAAAAACTTCTTTGAGATGCTCGGCGAAGGCCTGAGCTTTTTCATTATCATTAATTGCCCATACATTATACATTTTTTTTAATGGTGGTTGACGTGAGATTGGACCTCTGAGCTTTTTAGTTACTTTCCAGAGTGAGTATTCAGTTTTTAGTTTTGCATAGTTGTCGCTTGAGTTTTGCAGTAAGATAATTTAGGTGTGACTTATCAGAATGGTATCTTATTTTGGCCACTGCTTTCTGACTTTGCTAGTAGTATGCTTGTTGATATTGAGTACTGCTGTTTATTTAATTACAGGTCTATAATTCCAAGCAGCTTGCTGTACACATGTGTTGAAGTGTTCAACTGATCTTGAAATGTTTAGGCATGGAAATATTTATCATTTCTCTTACTAGCTGTTTAAAGTCATCCCAATTAGTTTTAAAACTGTGAAGGTAGCATGGTTTTGCTTTAGTTAGAACTATTTTTAAAGTTTTTTTCCTACATGAAAGTTGTCTGAATAGATTTCTAGACTAGACTTACAGCTAAAGTAGGTTTTAGTAATTCCCTTACTGATGAGGAAATCACCAGATGAGACCACTGTTAGTTGTTTACTTTGGACTGCTAGCAGCATCTTGCGTCCTCTAGTTATTCTTATCCCCAGTGAGTGTGTTTTGCATTATAAATAAAACTGGAAAAAAAATAGTTACCTCCTGTTATAAATGTATATCCTAAGATTTAGAAATAATGTTTATAATCTTTTAATGCTATGTTTAAGTGAACTATACACATCCGATATTGTTACTGATCCATTCCAGTCTTCGAAGCTTGCACATGTTCGGAGTAGTATGTCATTGTTTCATATTACTTTATTAATATTATCAGACCACTGTGTGCTTTTCTATCTGGATATATAGTATGGTAAATTTGGAGACTTGCGTACTAAACTAGTTTTTCCTTGTAAAGTGAATTTCTGATATAGGATTTTAACTAGTGCTTGTTGTGTCAGTCTATTGGCATTCATAAACTGTAAAATTTTGTGCTAGTTTAGATGCTAGCGTTAAGAGTAGGTTGGCCAGGTCTGGTCATTTGTTCTCGCATATCTGTTGTACCATTTGATGGTCGATTTTCCTATAAAATCAGCTTTATTTTTCTGAAGTATTTGTGAGTATGTTATATAGGGTTGTGTTTTTTATTATTGGATATTAGGTAGATTGTAAGTTTATTATGTTGCTAGATGCTATTTGATTGTTTCTACATTTAGTGTCATCTTTTTACATTACATTTTGAATACACTCTGCATCCTTTATAATTGGCTGAATGAATGACTCAACATCGTCTGATCTGCTTTTATAAGTGTATTTGGTTGAATTGTGACTACCAGCACGCTTGATGCATTTTGGGCTTCGGTGACAACATGCTTTTATGTGCACATACTGTTGCATGCAGTAAAACTTCTTAATGGAATATGGAGACTAATGTTCTGATCTGTACTAAGGTCTGTCGGTCTACGAAAGATATTAATTTCCTTCCTACCCTTCAGGTGGTATTTGGCGAGGTGGTGCCTCTAGCTACTTCCCAGAGAAAATTAGGAGAGAAATTAAAGTATATGTTTATATCATAAAGGAAAAATAAAAGAATAATACCTACATGCTCGAATTTACAGACATTTGCTAGAAAAAGGTTTGCTACAATTAGAACAAATGTGTTTGTGGTATGGGGGAACCAGGCTTTTGGTTCACAAATACTTCATGGAATTCTTCAATTACTTTTAGTATAAAATTATAGAGAGACATGTATTTTGTTTAATTTTCAACATATAAAATTAAACTTTTACGTTTAAGTAGCAAAATGAAAATGATTTTGAGATTCGCAGAACTCTACGTTCAGTCTATAAGAGTCAGAGAACTTTATTGTGGCACATATAAAGTCAATGAATGACCCCAATGAGAAAAACGAATGCCTTATTTGAGGCATTCGTTTTTCGTTTATCAATTATTCTCATTAACAAAGAATCAGGTAATGATTTTAAAATGAGGACAAAGTGTACCTGGGATGTGGCATTAATTATTTCCATTATAGCAGGATTAAACGAAGCGCTAAATTCTTTTAGAGCGCAAGGGATTTGATGATAAGGTGGTTGATGAGACCACTTGCTTTTCAACTATTTGGAAATAATAGGTTCATTCTTTTCTTCTTTTTTTGCGCTCTTATCATAACTGTTATAATAGTTTCATTCATCACTTTTTAGTCATCTAACATTATCAATACCTAGATAAAACATCTGCGACTCGATTATCCTGATTTTCAATTAAATAGTTTTACTGTCATGTTCTTTGAGAATAAGCCTGAATTTTGAGTAATCTGCTACTAGGATATACATTTCAATTAAGTATGTCAGTGGTTTGTAATCAGTCATTATTGTGAATTTTCTGCCAAATGAATAAAGTCTCAATCAATTTAATCCCCATACGATTGCAACTAATTCATTTTAAAAGGTAGGGTAATTTCAATTTGCCTTATTCAGAGCCCTACTTGCATAGGTCGCTGGTTGAGAGAGACAGCTCCCTCTGCAATACCTGAGGCACAGATTTGTAAAATAGATTCATTCTTGATTGAAAAGTAAGAATATTGCAGAATCGGTGGAGACGTTAACATATTTTATTAATAATTTGAAACACATTTTCTACAATGATGAATAAGAATGCTTCAATCATTATCTCGGCAAAATTATTAATAAATTTCCTGTAAAAATTACAAAATGCAACAAAACATCGAATATCTCCTCAATTTTTAGGAGTTGAATAACATTAAGGATGTGGCAAAATTTCATCTTTCGATATTGTAACGTGGCTGAGCCATAAAATTTCTTTAACATTTTACATTTAGTAGGATTCAGTTTTAAATTTTTTAAATTTCTAACTTTGTGAAATTTCTAGTGAATTTTTCTTATCTTTTCCAAATTCCTACCAGAAATAATGAAGTCATTGAAATAAAAAAAACACTTCTAATAGGTGAGTCCGCCATAGCTACTGTCATTACATGTGAAAAAGCGTTTGGCTTATTTTAATTCTATGGGAAAACACTTCATTCGGTATATTACGCAGGGTTTGTAGTAAAAGGCTGTGACATTATGGTTTTCAGGAGTTAAAATTAATTTGTGAAGTGAATATCACCTCGTAAAAATTATTTGGAAATGATGTTGGAAGACGAGAATTTAATGTCTGTTATTTCTCATTTAGTTTGTGATAACCTATAACCAATCTTGTTTTTTTTATTAAATCATTTGTTTGTTTAGTACTAACAAAATAATACTAGACAATTTGAAATTGTTCTCCAACATCACCTTATTATAAATTCTGAATTTGTTTCTCTGATTCAGCTTTCAAACTGTGCGAGACACAGGTTATGTATTAGGTTTTAACGTTATGGAATTGTTTGTACCCATTTGTAGTAATCAACTTATTGTCCAGTAGCATCAGTAAATATCAGCATATTTGTTACATACGGACTGTATTGTTTTGTCGTTTGTTCGAATGCAGGTGATCTAATTTCAACTGACTAAAGTCATAGTTTCATTATATGTATTAAGTGGCCAAGTTTTATAATTATTTGATGAAACTAGTGTTTAAAAAAATTAGCGTTCCAAAATCTTCATCAGTATTGAGTATTCAAATTGGAATTATATTACCTTCAGGTGATCCTATATCGCTTGCTAAAAAGTTGTTGCCGTTGTGTAAGCCTGAGTTGCACTATCTAATTGTATACAATGAAAGGATTCACAAAGTCAAAAATTTAGTACTTGCTGTACATAAAGTGAAAACAAAATTTTTTGAACGAGTGAACTAAATTTATTAAAGAAATCCTGATTTAAATTTCATCAAATTTACAAGGAATCTATTCCAAAACATGACATTTGTATATATTACATAGAAATTATGTACCATAAGCTGTTTTTAAAGTAAGTAAAACCATAGCCATTATAGTAAATTTTGCCACAAATATCATTTATAACAAATTTTTCCATTCATAAATAAGTATATGTTCTGGCAATACCCAGATAGTTACATTTGAAATATATTCTTGAAATATATTTTTTAAAATATATTCTTTAAACCCAAAAAAGGGAATTCGCTTATTTCTCTTGGCCTCTGATGTTTTCTGGTCACAGACTTTCTTGCTCTGCAAAATTAATGATGTGCAACCTAACCCTAAATGAGTCGATTGTGTGGTGGTACCTCGTGATTGTTTCGCATGATGATAATTATTGTAATTTTTAATTCCTCTCTTATTCTAGTAGACTCTGCACCTGTTTTGGAATGAATAACAATGAAAACCTCAATAATAACCACCACATCCTCTAGTCAAGTGTCTAAAAAATGTTACATGTCCAGCATTAAGCATGCCCAGTGCTTAGCTGTTTATTTCTTAAGCCATCTGCAGATTTACTGATGATCATTTGTTCATTAAGGAACCTCTAAATTGTAAACTATAACTATAACATTGCTTTGCAAAATTGGAAGATCCTAAAAAATATTCTTTAAATTTTGATGTGCGCTGATATCATTATGAGATACATTGTAGTGTCAACATGCTACAGCTTGTGATTTTTTTGGTTAATGAAAATGTTTTTATCCTTTCGCTAAGTCTTTACAAAAGTTGTAGTCTTATTTCGGTATTTACTTAACTGATTTTGTCAGTCTGGTTTCACAAAAAATACTGATAAACTTTAACAATTTGCCTCATAAACAGCTGCTGTATAGCCCTATGAACCAAATTAGCCATTGTTTTTAAATCAATTATTAGTAAAAAAAAAAAAAAAAAAATATTTTATGTATTTTTTTATACCCGTGTAACACTTATCTGTTAGTCTATAAATAAATTGAAGTGACTGTTTGTGATTTCAAAATAACTGCTTTCCTTTCTAAAAACTCATGTGGTTAATTTGTCTTATATTCATGCGTTAATTATCTGTCTACCCTATCTGTTTTGTTAATCTTCGAAATGTTTGAACTAGTTTATGACATTTTTGACAAGTAGGTTGAGGAGTTTGTAAGGAATAATCTAGGCTACTTTTTATCCTGGAAATATTTGGGGTTCCTGCGTAAGAATTTAAAAATTGTGGAATTACAGACAAGATTTTAACTCTTTACCATTATAACCCTGCACATAATATAATATATATTACAATATTAACTATAATATAATAATATATTGTGTGTAGCGTAACATCAATACTAAACAATAACCAAGTAAACAGTGTAGTAGGTGATCTAGTTTGTATAATAATTGGTTTGGTAGGTACTTATAATTTTGTTCCTAATTCTGATTTTAATCAGTTTAGAATTTTTTTCTTTTAGTTCAAGTAATTGTTTTAATTTTGTTATATATTAAATAGGTAAGTTTGGTTAGTAAAATAATAAAGTTGATATGAGATTTTGCACTCTATTTTTATATAGTAACTTTCTAAATAAACACAATATGTGTGTGTGAGTGTGAAATCATACATGACCACTTAGGTTTTCATTACCAACTTAAAAATTTTAAAACTATCTAATTTACTCATGCCTAAAAGAAAGTCACATCTTTCCGAAAAGAAGACAAAAAGAAAAAGATTATTACGTGCTAATGAATCTCGGCAAGTTAGAGAAAACCGTATTTCAGATCAACGAATGAGGTAGTCCACGTCTACATCAAATGGAAGTAGCTTTGAAAGAGGCAAATGATTCATTTTGTAACAATGTTTAGAAGACAATTTTATTCTTCATGCGGTCTTCCGAAGTCAGGAATTGAACGATTCAATACGCTGTCTTGCAAACCTTGGAATTGGATGACGTAGAGAGAAACTTTTAGAAGTTTGTATTCAATGTGTGATCTTACGAAGCTTGGAATCAGACAATTCGGAGGAGGAGCGTTTAGAAGACAATTGTTTTTGTCACGGTGTCGCAAAATCAGGTATTGAATGATTCTAAAGAACAGTGTTTAGACGACGATCATATTCGACACACCATCTCACAAAACTTAAACTTGGACGATAATAAAGAGCAGCGATTGGAAGATCGGTATTGTCACCAAAATCATTGCAGTCTTCGTCACAACTCGTCCAATCTTCGTCACAACTAAAATGATATTTTCATTGGATGCTGTTTCTAATATTTTATATATTTTTTCAAATTTCATAATTCCGTATTATACATTTGATTACCATCTTTCCATTTTGGCAACCACCACCGCCTAAAGTCAAAACACAACTGAAATATTCTGACAGATGTATTATAATGTGAACGATATCTTATATTGCGAAGACAAAAAACTGATAGCACAAAACTGTGAAAATGTGAGCTTGATACTCCAATTAGAATCGAGAAATACCATGCAGCGATATTGAAAGTAGTGAACAAACAACAACGACGAACATACAAACAACAAGGACTGATTAATGATCAAATAAAAAGAACTAACAGACGTAATATGATATGGTGAGACAAACATAACAGTTGCTTTATTTACTAAATTGGATATAAATTTCTCTTTGTTTAATTTCTACACGGACGAAGTCGCAGGTAACAACTAGTCTAAAATATATTCTCATAATTCTATTATAATTAATTTGATTTATGGTGTAAATTCAATATGGCTTTTGAAACATTAGTTCAGTGGAGTTTAAAAACTGTTGCCTAACATTTTCAGCCTTCTTTGAAAACTTGTTGTAAAGGTATGTTTGCCTTTTCAATGAAAAACCTTTATTTTGACCAAGTTCTCTCTAAACTCTGGAAATATGTAAAATAATGATTTTAATATGGGAAAATAGATCAAACCTTCACATATAATTCCAGCTGATTACCTTTTATTGGTTTCATATATTTATTTCATGAAAATTGGCTTTTGTAACTCATTCCTCGTTGAAAACTTAGAATTTGGCATCTTAGTAAAAATATTAGCCTACACATACTTCCAATACCTAACACTTAAAAATATACGTATTGAAGTTTTTTTTATTTTCCATATGTATAGTACCATTCAAAAGGACTAGTTATAAGGGTAAATTTTTTTAGAGATATTCTGAAAAATATGAAAAAAATATACAGAAAATAAAGCATCATAATTCCAAAACTTTGAAAAAATATGAATTAGAAGCCCGTGCAAAGACTGTAGGAATGATTCTAGATATCAATTTTTTTTAAATATACACCGTGTTTATGAACGTGTGTTAGGCAATATATTGTTTTTCTATCTTATTTGTTTTTCTATTTTCTGAGAAACCATGCGACATAACAGCTTAAAATTAGCATTTTAAATTAGCATCTCATTAACCCATATATTTTTTACTAACTTTTTTAAATTTTAAATATGAAATTTAAAGACAAGGTAAATAAAGACCTTAATTTTTTTAATGTTATATTTCTTATGGGCATCATTTGTTTAGACAAATATTTTAAATTATATTTTGAAGAAGGTATTCTAAAAGTATGCAAAAATTGAGCGTTCCCCCTTATTTACGAAACTACCAAATACATACTAATATACATAAATTTATGTTATGAAAAATTAATATTTGCAAATAGTTTAATAGAAATACTATGTACCCTTAAATTCCCATTTATAAGTGCTGAAATATGTATGGAACCCTCAAAGTACGTGTTTTACTCATGCTTAACAAGATTTTATATATTTTATGTAAATGCGTGTATGTGCTATAATTTTAAAGCTTCTCTACCGTAGTCATTCTAGCATAATATTCATAATCAAATTAATCCCTCTCAGCCTTATTATTATTAGTTTCTATTTCATCTTATTTATTCCACTATTTTAATGCGTATCACTTATCCGTTCTAGTAAATTATTTTAGTTAGTAAACTCTTAAGAACTATTTGAATTTTTTTGTCTACTCGTTTGTTAGTTTTGATTTGAATTTTGAATATATGCAAACAAATGAAACGCCTACAGTCCTATCTTTTTATAAAAATTTCATACTAACTATCCAGAATAACACTAATTTATTGAAAGTTTGTATAGAAAATGTCTAAAAAAAGAATCCGTTTTATGTATAAAAATTAACTTCTACCTGTGGCTTTGCTCACATTTTTATAGTTAAAAACTTATAGGGAGAAATTATAATATGCAGCACCTTCTAGAATGATTAGCTTTATTTTCGTTACTTCACAATATGAATGACAATGAAAATAAAAATATTTCTCTTTAAATTAGAGATTAAAGGAAGCGATTCTGTTGCTACATTATATTGTGTATATAGTGTTTCAAAAAATCACGTCTATCCGTGACTCTGTCACAATGTTCCTTCGTTGTTCCCAATTTGTACCCTTTTTGTTTCAAATAAGAGTATTCCCGCAGGAATGAGATTTCCCAAAATAAAAAGTAACATTTCCCGGCCCACCAAATACCTACATGTAAAAATCACGTTAATTCATTGTTCCGTTGTGACCTAGGACAAACAAATACACTTTCGCATTTATAATATTCGTTGGATTGTGATATTGATTAGGATTATATTTACCGGGTTGGAAGGTGACATACCATCCATCTGTGTGCAAAAAATCACTCCAGTGCGTTGCTCCGTTGTGACGTGAAAGAAAAACAAAGAAACACACTTTCGGATTTTTAATATTAGTTAGGATAAAATTTCCTAGGTTGGAAAGTAGCCCATGTTATTTTCTGGTTTGCCAACTATCTTCGTGCAAAAATCACGTCGACCTGTAACTCCATTACGATGTAAAGAAAGACAAATAGCACAAAAAGTAGCCTATGTTATTTCCCAGCAAGCCAATTAACTATGATGTGATAAAAGGAAAAACAAACACACTTTCGCATTTATAATATTTATAGGTAGGGATCTAAATTAAGGATTAAACTGAATCAAATTGTATGATATTCAGATAGGTTTAGTGGATTCACTTTTTATTTGTAAATTGATTTCCATTTCATTAAAATGACGTGAATTCACTTTTGATATCCAATGCAAACTATGTTATGATATTTGTACAAAATCTCAGGATAAATTATTTTAAGATGAGAAACCTGATTAGTGAAACAAATGTGATGCATGGAAAAAAACTTAACTTTTTTATCAGGGCTGATTACATAAATTGGAGAGTCGTTTTCATAAAAATCTTCAACAAATGTTGAAGATTATTATGAAAACAACTTTCCAATTACTACATAGATGTTTTAGTCACGAGAGACATAATTGTGTCAACAAATATTTTTTCTAGCTACCTGTGGTGCTGTCACCGCTATATCGATATAAAGTATTTTATTAATTAGCAGAAATTCTGTGCTCAAGTCTATAAACCATACGTATTTCAGGTGCCGATCCACTCATTGCTGACAAAGCAGGAAAAACGGCATACAACTATGCTATTGACAAAGGCCACACAGATTGTGCTAATTATCTTTCTTCGCTGTGTCACGCAGAGCCATCCGTCGACTATGAAGACTCCTTAGATGACACAACCAACCTCCTTTTAGATGTCTACCAACATTCTGTTTCTGAGGAGAGCATTGACCACGATCTCATGCTTGCAGTTATTAAGCACATCCATCTCACACAGCCAAAGGGAAGTATTCTAGTCTTCCTCCCCGGATATGATGACATTGTGACGGTTAGAGATATGATTCAATCTTGCACAGAAATGAATGCTACCAAGTACCAAACCTTCACTCTTCACAGCAACATGCAAACTGCAGATCAAAAAAAAGTTTTCCATCAGCTACCCAATCAGAGGAAGATCATTATTTCAACAAATATTGCAGAGACGTCGGTAACAATTGATGATGTAGTTTATGTAGTGGACTCCTGCAAAGTAAAGGAGAAGTACTATGAATCGTCTGCAGGCATCTGCTCTTTGCAGTGCGTATGGACTTCGAAGGCTTGTGCAGCACAACGAGCGGGTCGTGCTGGACGCACGCAACCCGGTAAATGCTACCACATGTGTTCTCGGCGTCGCTTCCGTGCACTGCCGCAAAATTCTGTCCCAGAAATTCTGAGGGTGCCTCTACAAGAACTCTGTCTTCATACAAAATTACTCGCCCCGAGTAACACACCTATTGCAGAGTTCCTGTCCAGAGCCTTGGAACCACCGTCTTTTCTGGCAGTAAGGAATTCTGTAAGCCTACTCAAGACTATCGGTGCATTAACTCCAACAGAGGATCTCACAGAGATTGGACAGCACTTGCTTGATCTAACAGTGGAACCCAAATTGGGCAAGATGTTACTTTATGCTTGTGTAATGAAATGTTTGGACCCTGTCTTAACCATCGTTTGCGCTTTGGCGTCAAAGGAACCGTTTCAGATTTCACAAAACCCAGAGAATCGCAAACTTGGGAGCGCTGCTCGGAAAGAATTCTCTGCAAATTCATTCTCTGATCACATGGCTCTTCTTCGGGCTTTTCAGGCTTGGCAATTAGCCCGTGCCAATGGTTCAGAACGATCATTTTGCTCACGTAATCTTATTTGTGGTGCTACAATGGAGACAATTGTGGGTTATCGTTCACAGCTCTTAGCTCAATTGCGGGCTTTGTCTCTCGTGAAAGCAAGAGGTTCAGGTGACATCAAGGATGTTAACTCCAATTCGGAAAAGTGGCATGTTGTAAAAGCAGTACTCGTGAGTGGCTTGTACCCATCTCTAGCTAGAGTAGATCGTGATACTCTTACCCTACGGACTAACAGGGAGGTAAAGGTAGCATTCCATCCAAGCTCAACATTACATAGAAGTGGAGGTACGGCAGGGGCACGCAGGTCACTCGCGGACCTTCCGAGTGACTGGGTCGTTTTTGAGGAGATTTCTAGAGCTGGAAGATTTTGCTTTATTCGCTGCAACACTCTTGTCACCCCACTGACGGTGGCTCTGTTTGGTGGGCCTCTGCGATTACCTCCCGGTACTCTAACACAACGAGCCAACCCGCCAGGTCTTTCTAGTGATTCCGACAGCGAAGGGGAGAATCAACGAACGTCCCCAGACTCTAGTTGTTTAACTCTTGATGATTGGACGACTTTTACAGCTGATTCAAGCGATGCTCTGAGCATATATTTACTTAGACAGAAATTCTGTGCCCTCATTGTAAGGCGAATGTTGAATCCAGCAAAGCCGATGAGTCCTCTTGATGAGCAAGTGCTGCAAACTATGGTTCAAGTGCTGGGAGTCGAAGAGAGAAATGTGGGGTTAAGTCAGCCCTCTGGTATCGGTCAGCGACCTAAGCCTCTCTTGGTAGATTATCCCTCTCCTCGATCTAGAACCGATTATGATGGACAGTATCAGCAAGGTGATAGACAGCATTATAATAATCACTATAACGCAACCAATACATATGGCTCCAATCACTATCAAAATACCTTTGGAGGATACCACGGAAATAACAGCCATAACAGACAGCAAAATTGGAGAGTAGATGGCTCGGGGCATGGGTTTTATGGACAACATCGGGAAAGTGGATCAAAGAGTCCACTCAGTCCATCAGGGGGAACAACACTTCTTGCTAACATTGAAAAATACACAGAGGTCGGTGGAGAAGCAGAAGATAGTTGTCGATATTTCATAGTGAGAGTGGATGACTCACATGAGGTCGACAAATCACAGGCGTCCGGTGTCTGGCACTTGAACTCAAATTTAGAAAAAAAGATTGCCAAGTTGGCTAAGGTGAGTGTAGCAATTTTTCTTTTCTAGAGTTATTCAATTACTATTATTGCAAATTGGGAAAGAATATTTTCGAGTTAGTTTATAAATTAACATTAAATGGTTGTTATTTTTTATGAATGTATGGAAAGCAATCAATCAAATATTTCTTAAACTAGCCCTGATAAAGAACTTCTATATATTTTCTAGAGTGGTGTACGTGTGGTCCTGTTCTTCTCCTGTGGCAATTGGTCCAAATTTGTGGGCTATGCAGAACTCGGAGAAAGCACAATGAACGGTGCACATTCTCTAAGCTGGCTTTCTACCAGCCATGTGCCACATCATTTGACCAGGTCAGTATTGTCACTAATGTATTAATATGAACATTTTTAAATCCTTTATATTTGCTTTCTCCTTGCATTAAATACTAGGGTATAACAGGTGTTTTTTTAGAGGTATACAATTTTAAAATGAAAAAAAATCAATAAAGGCTATGATTACGGCCATGGTATTATTGGCTTTATTAAAAGGTAATTTTACGCAGTTTGTGTTTAAATACAATTTCAGGCCTATGGGCGCAGTGGCTGTTACGATCACTTGAAAGACAATATTCACTGCGTTATTGCCTATATACGACCCCAAGTACTCAAAAAAATGGTTGGGAATTGGACTTTCAAATTGCGCTTCATTCGAGCCAGTAAGGGGCCCATATTCCTGAAATTATTGCCCATATCCATATTCCTCAAGAAATGAACTAGTAGCGTCCGGTGCCGCCTTATAGAAGTAAGATTTTGTGCTTTTTGCACTGTTTGTGTACCTTGAACTTACAAAATGGCCTTACGATTAATAACCGCACTAAGCCTCTAACAAAATTCAGATTTGGCAAAAACAACGAAACATAATAAAGACGCCTTTTTGGTGCTAAGAATATACCGACAATAATGAATGTGTTTCTAACAATGAATAATTGAATTTTCTCATTAAATGCTCAGCGTCTTCTTTTATAGGGTATAATGTCATGTGTTATAGGAGGAATCAATAGTTGTCAAGCAACGCCTTCTTCTTTTCAATGGATAACATTGATGCTTGACCAGTGAACCGACAGATTTAATTTTTATTGTAGAATCAGATTTCACCAATCATAGAATCAGAATCCTTGGTCCAAATCCTTGCATATACGTGGTCTTGACAAGATCACCCACATAATCATTACAAGGACGTGCACCAGCAACAAGATGTATTTTTCATTTTCATTTTTTTTTAAAGTGGTAATATACGAAACTAATTTTGATTATCCCGCATACAAGAGATGTACAATGCAGCAAGCAGTGAATACATTCAACGTCTATTGACTTGGCTCGCTGCCGGTACGTCTTATCTGGTATAAGGTGGCAGTGGCAAAATCAGAAACTAACGAAAATTGTATATAAACATAAAAAAACTGGGATTTGCATGTAAACTAGTGTCAAACTTTATGCCAAAGAAACAGAGCTAGACAGGCTGTAAAAGAGATGCTGAATTGCGAGTTATGTGCTGGCTGCGAGTCACTCTGTCACATCTCTGACAGTACGCTCAAAATGTATGGAGCGTGCGGATTTTGTTACCTACACATTCTATCGATAGAATTTCATACAAACAAATTTCCTTAAATAATTCTGTAGATTTTTGGGTAGTTCTAATTTCAATTTAGTACCAGTTTTTAAAAATATCAGAATATGCAGATTACGTTAGCGCTCCCTTAGATCCATTGTATTAAATATCTTCCCGTCTTCTCACAACTCAATCAACAAATAGATCTACATTAGAGTTAGTTTTCTTTGAAAAGTAGATTGTGGGAATGGTTTTGATGTCATTTTCAACATTGAATTTGTTGCAAATTTTCAATATAGTCAATATTAATATATTTATTAATTAGTCGGGCTGAAACTGAAAAGTTTTAAATAAAAACGTCATCTGTGCGTTTGTACTGCTTCAGTAATAAACTCTTGGTTTTGTAGTAGTACTTCGTTATTTACATAAAAAAAATGAGAAGTCAGAAAAGCAAAATGCACTGACAGGTGTTGATAATCGCATACTCTAATCATAAATATTATATTTCTAGGAACATAATAAATAGCTACAGTGAGAACCGGCGTGTGTGGACGTCGAGGGACGGACAAGAACTCTGTGGTAGTTCAGGTCGTGCTCTCATCCTGTTGTTTGAACAGACTCAGAAAAAGAGCAACGGGCAACGCAGCGGGCGTCCTATTCAAAAGCAGCCACATGCCTCCGCATGAGTGTTCACTAAATCTGTCGATTTGCTGATGATTATGAGAATTATGTACATTGGCCTTATTTACCAGAGTCTGATGGATAATATTATAAAGTAGTCTCATGTGGATTCCGATGTAGATAAATGTAAAAATCTTTTGTGTTTGTTTTAAGTGAATTGATACAACGAGAGTACGTTCTGATGGCAAAGCTTGCCTTAGATTGTAAGCTCGTAAATAGCAACTTTATGGCCAGCTTTACGTCCAGTATTACTTTCATTATCGGATATAAATCTAAAATAAGCATAGTTATAATATAGTCAAATAAATATGTTAAATGTATGAAAATTGCTTATAAAGAAATTCAATAATACTCCATTTGTTTACCTAAAAGTTATTGTAAACATAAGTTTTGAATGCGGTAAATTAAAATAAAATTAGTTTTGTCATAATCTTCAATAACAATCTGATAAATTTATGAGTACCAGGATTTTGTTGCCAAAATTAGTTATTGAACTGTTCTCATATATTTTTAATTTAATTTAATGACTCAGTTTTATATCCAAATGTATGCATATTAGTAACACTGTTGCATTTATTAATATTAATTTAAATTTTTGTCATGAAATGATACTGGCAATGAAAGTTTAGATTAAAACGAAATATGTATAGTTTTAACATTAAAAAGCAAAAAGCAGAATATATATGTTATTAACTAAGAGATTTATTTTGTTTTCAGAATAGTGCTTTACAATGTCGCATATCATAATTCAGTTTTGAATATTTTAATTCATTCAAATGTATAGTTGGGATACTTTGTGGTGGAAATTGACTTTTCACCTTTACTTGAAAAGTAGCAATCGTAACTTGTACTGAAGCTGATCTGCCACATATATTCAGACAATTGTTTTTGCAGTCTCACTTTTGTAAGTCGCTTTTAAATAATGGACAAGACCAAATCAAAATTCTCTATCTCCTGTTTACCTCTTTCGTTTCACTGCAAGATGGTATTGGGGGACTGCTACATGGGATTATAACATTTTCTTCAGTATAACTTAAGCCTTAAGAATAAATGTGTGGGCATCCTTGAATTGTTAATGAATTTGTAATTTTATAATTGTTATTTTTCTTTTATGATTGTCCTACCTGTCACATATAAAAAGTATAACACATTCAACATTTTTTATTCCCTTTGTTGGGCAATATATTTTAAATTAATAAACAGATTTTCTATTTTTTTCAGGAGAAAAAATATTTTTGCTCAATGTACTTGTATTAATGAAAAGAAAGTTATTTAAGGACAGTGCTTTGCAAATATTTTTAAAATCAAATATAACTAGGCAATAAATTTAGTCTTCAAGATTTTGAAGGTCTAATTATATATTGGGCATTTTTCCTGATCTCGTTACAATCTTCTTATCATTATGCTATAGCTGTAATGTTTCAGATTTTAATTACAAGCAGACGTTTCAAAGTAATTACCGTCTTTAATCACAATTTTCTCTTGAAACACATTATGGGCTGAACGTGTTTTTTAAATAGACTGCATTAAAATGTATTTGATGTTGTATATATTAATAACAAGTTTCATTGCTAATGTTGAAAAAAACAAAGCTATAATAATCACGCTACTTACATTTGATTTAAACGTTCCTATCAAATCTAGAATTATTAAATAAAATGTTTTATAAGAAAAACTCGGCACGATGTACTTACATGCTGCAGGACATCTGCCAAGTTACCATAAACACTCGTAACTCACTAGCTTGATATATACTCTTTTTAATTTCTTTTTACATTCATCTCGATTTTATTTTTATATTTTATTACCTTTACAATTTGTAATGGTTTTTGATTTGTAGAAGGTAGAAAAGAAAACCACCAAATTGTTCAAACTAATGATAAAGTAACATTAATAATCCATTCTGTCTATCCAATAACTAGACCAATGAACATTTGTACAGGATTTGTTTTATACTTCACCATGTTCTTTTTCTATTGGTATACATGCTTTCATAATAAAGTTGTTTTCCCAACCCTGTGTTCACTTATTCAATTACCTATACTATAATTATCACTGTCCATCTTTTGCTAAAACTTGTATGAAATTCATGTCAACATTTAATACAAATATTTTGAAATGCATACACTAAATTATTTCAATTTATATTTATCAAACTTTGTTGACTACAAAGCTGTGATAAAGAATTATACGAGACAGTATTTGTACTGGGACATCAGAACCCAATATACATATTCTGTGGAGGCTGAATGCAAATTGTTTGGTAATATTTTCAGCACAATAAATATATTTGTGATGGAAGTAGATAGTGACATAGGAATGAATGCCTAAAAATAAATTGACTTTTAAATCTAAATTTTAAACAATTGAATCATAACCGATTTCATCTTCTAACAGGTGCAAGTTAAACTTTCTACTATATTTTATGAGCACATATTACTTCATTGTTGAATGCAAAATTAGTAAAATAAACTGGCGACAATGTGATGCTTAGAACTTTTCTGGTTTCCACAGATAGTTGAATTTTTATTTATATATTTCTTGAAGACTACGTGCCCAACTTACCGATATAGCGATGGACATGTGGAAAAGTACCCTTAGAACAAATTATTATAGGATAAGTATAAGCAATAACAAATAAGACAGACACACACAGCAATTAGAATATAAACATAAATCTAACTAGTGACCCACCAAACAAATCCATAACCTCACTTCCATAGTGGTCAATGTAGAAGAAACTATCAAGAGGGGTGCATTATATAATATTGTGTTGAACAATGCGAGTGCACGAAATAGAAGTGAACACTGTAGGATATAATCACTCCTTATTTGATTTATGTACAACACGTAAAAACCCCATGAAATGTAATTCTTGTTCAGTAAAGGATTTAAACATTTTTGTGCTATTTCATAAAGTGAAAGTATAATTCAGGAATTAGAGTTTAAATATTTTTTTAATTATTTTGTTATCTGATTATTTTTCTATTAATTATCCATTATATGTTTTAGCACTAATAGTTCCACTCAAAATAATATACATTTTATGTGACCGAATACTCGCAGAAACAAACTTCTCGTCACTAGAATTTTCATGTTCGCTCAATAATATTTGTTCTGAATTATATCCTTGATTGAAGTATCAAAAAAATGCGCTGCGTCACCTACTCAAATCACCTTCCACGTAATCTATGCATTTGTTTCCTTATCCCTCACAAACTGCAATACTTTTTATTATAGTACCCGTTATGATAGTCAAAAAACATGCAATGCCAATAAAGCTGCAAAATTTAAAACATAAACATGAGCCTCACATTCTATACAATTTGTATCGAGATAACTGGGTATTTCATCACTTAATTACCAATGTTTCATATTAACCATATATTACAGATAACACTATTTTTTTGTGTAGTTTCTTAATTACATGTGCAGGTCTGTGTTTTGTAATAATATTAGTAGAAGTATACTAATCTTTCAACAAATATATAAACCTTTTAATTCATGAAGGCAATCCCCTCTACCTGTACATTTGATGCGCAGTACTAAAAATATTCATTTATATAAATAACTGAAATGTCTCAAATAGATATTACATAAGGCAATTATACGTATATATTTATTTAATATTGAAATAACAAAAACTGTTACAAAATCACAGTGACAGTGTAAACTGGTATACTAGATAAAGGTATTTTAACAGTCAGATTTTTATATGATGAGAAGGTGCCATATCATCAGCATGCAAATATGATGGGTTGTTACATTTTCACTACCTCAAACACATAATACCTCCTACTAAGCCATATTTTAGGATAGAAAAATGATCTAACTTTATTACTAATTTAGATAAAGCTATAAAAATGTTTGCAATCTTTATACCTTAGACTGCAATAGTTTCTGTGCGTATAACTTCGCTGTTTCTAACTGAATGAAGAAGTTTGCATCAAAATTAAAAGAATAGAAAATTAGAAATAGTAGTAAACATTTTAAATTAAATGTGTTCCTGTACTTTAGGGGATTGAATTCTTTTAAACAGTCACACCTAGACAGCTGGACAGATTTACATGAAACACGATGCGCAGAGTACACGATTAGAATTAGTTAAGCTACGTTTTAATTTCAAAAATATCTACTCACAAGCAAGAGCTAGTACTACTGTAACCTTTATAGGGCCAGTGCGATATAGTTTATGAATTAAAAAGAGATTTATAAGATATTGGCTAATACTTTTAGACGTGGTTAAATATATTGCACATTGTTATTAGAAATGGGAAACAATTTAGTACAATATAATGTACATTGACTGACATGTTTAGACATGGCTAAATATTTTACACATCATAAGAAGCAATTTAGAAGGTATTAGCTGATATTTTTAAAAATGACTAAATATTATATCAAGAACTACTAGAATTAAGAAGCGATTCTGTAGTTAAACCGCAAAGATTTTCGATTTGCAGTTCATATTTTTCCATGCAACTCTTTATTTCTTCGTAGATATCTTGTCTTATGGTTCTATCTCTTCATTGAATGCAAATCAAGCAATTACTCGGTCACTGTATAGTCTTCCCGCTGTGCTGTATCTAACATCTGTTGAGAGTGACACTATAAACGCATTTCTTTAATTGTGTTTTTAAAGACGATTCGACATCTTGGGACTTACCATCAACGCTCCTTGCTATAGCTTGATGTGACAAGCTTGTATATAACTAACGCTTTATGCTCCAGACATGCTATCGATGTGAATATTTCTAAGCATTCCTTTACTAATTCTCCATCAGCTAAGGGTTTGTTTCGCTTGGCAATGGCTTCTGCTACATTAAAACTAATTTTTGTAACTATCTCGGAATTTTCTTTTAGTATTTTAAACATTGCCTGTTGACCGATCATATTTCTTTTCAACAAATTTATACGATCAGTTCGAATTTGTCCTTTGTACTCATCGTATTTAGATGTGTATTTTGTAGAATAATGCCGTTTAGTATTGTACTCCTTGCAAACTGATATTTTGTCATGACATATGTGAGGCATAGTATGTTTCCATTGTGTTCTGTGACAAAAAAGGTTTCAGTTCAACTGTTTTTAAATATTCGACATTGTGTGTCAACTTTATGTTTTTTTCCGGTTGACATCCTTTTCTGCAACAACCATAAAATAAAATGACATTATGTACGCACATACCCTTTGATAAATACGTTAAGAACATTTTAATTAAAAATTTTCAACACGTAGAATTCAAAATACATCAATACGATACCACACAACACCATATATGATCATAATCATAAAGTACAGTCCATTAAATGTAGAACTAAAAATTAAACTATGTACTTAGGTAAATATGACAAAATTTACAACTTTAAACTTCACCCAATATTGATTTATGAAATAGGTAAGTGTAACACGATCGTAACCAAACACGAGTAAAACCAAAATTTTCGCATTCGTCGTTGACAAGCTTCGCTGGCCAACTAATTACAATGATGCAATCTGACTATGTGGGTATCAAACGGGTAGGTGAGGTGGAGCGCGTTTTGGTGTGCAAAAATCTTGTGAGTAAATTTTAATTATTTCGTAAGTAAGGGTTCGATATTGAAGAAAATATCTTCAAAAGATGACTAACTTTATTTAACCGCAACACAAAAAAGCCAAATCGCAAGAGAGATATTCAGTAGTCCATGATTTATCGCTATAATAGTCTGTGGGTATTCGCTGGTTATCGCACTTCTCACATCTTGTCCAAACTTGAACTGATTGCGCAGCAACCACTGTGGCTATTTATATCGGCGACTCATAGAAACGTCGAGAGATTTCAAGTAGGTACCAGGGGTGTCTAGTCTAGACATCGGGGTGCCAGCTGACAATCGTCTACGTATGAGTACATGCACAAGCTAATACAGGCTCTGTAGCAGAGACTATAAGGTTGATTATTCCTTGCAACCACAATACTAGTATGTTTGCGGGAGCACGAGAATCAGACTGACGTATTTTGTAGGGTTCCGTATTGCGGCACCAGGTTCCATGATTCCATGATTCGATGCAAGACCTTTGTGGGCTGCTTTGAGAATATTATAGTCAAAGTGACTCAGTCAAAATCAAAATAAGCCACACTAACTGCCGTCCTCCATCTAACTCTCTAGCCACAAAATCCATAAACCTAGTATAGAAACCTGGAAGAACCACAACTTCTGATATTGAGACCATGCTTACGTGAGACTTAGCATCATTGTATGACCATACCAAATTAACCACCTCATTGAGGCACCTAAAATAGTTCACAACCGATTGGCATACACTACAAATTAAAATCACCAAAGGATACAATATTTTTAGATTAAAAAGAAAGACAAACTATTTCAATCAAATTAAACTGTAAATCACAAACACTAGGCAGAATGAACACAACACAGGTAATAGAATGAAACAAACGCAAAGATGCATTAACCAACATTAGTTACGCCTGCGTCCAGGGGCATCAGTTGCAACGGTGGCTGTCCGACCAGCAGCACACCTCCTCCGTGGCGGCCACGCCCCTGGTCTGCTCACAGTGCCGAGAACCCGCTGGCAAACAATTCTGCATTATTTATCGAATCATTAGGCAATGCAAACAAATTATATGGCATAGCAGCTACCTCGCAGAAAACTACTGCACTTTCGATGATAATCCTCTAATTTTTCTTATTTTGAACCACACATCCAGTTTAAGTAACAGCAGTGCAGAGAACGAACAATGCATGCAGCACAATTGATGGGCCTGCATCCAATGGTTTAAGTTGTGTAAGAAACGGTTTTGACCACGCACCATCTTATGTCACTCGACCTGCTTTACATGGCCCGTCATTATCTTGAATGTGTTTGCAGACAGTTGGCGTTGTATTGATGATCAAAAAGTGGGCATACGGCGAAAGTTAGGCGATGCAGTAGCATTCGAGCTTGTCCAACAAATTTTTTTCTCAATTATTGTTTAAACAATAACTGTTTAGACAATGCAATGTCATTTATTGACATATTGGTACTTTGAAACAATGAAAATACTAAGCTGCATATGATGCAACGCTTGTCCTTATAATCTTTTTGATATTCAATTCTGCCGGTTAATAATGGCAATAATTTTGTAGCTGATCATCTGGAATGGAGTTTGCTTTTCAAATTGTTTTTAAGCTAGTTTTTAATTGTTTTTAAGTAGCTGTTAATGAGACAATATTTGCCATTAACCAAATGGTAGCCATACTGCAATAACTAAATTATCCCACGACATTGTATCTCGATTAGTAACATGCATTAGTGACAAATAATTGTAGAAATGCCACAAATATTTACATTACAAAAATCATACATATAAATATGCATATAGAAATGTGAGTGAACACACGCATGCCCACATGCATGCCACACACGTCCCAGACCTTTTTATTCTGTCAAATATATACTGGGAATTGTTTATATAAACAGTCTACATAAAGGGACTGAAAAATTTTTTTAAATGGTGTATAAATCGAGCACATACCTGAAAATTTTGTTACCAATGCAATTCATTGTCATTAAAATTTTTGAATGGGTGCAATGGAGAATTCGCATTGGTAACACAGCATTTGCCTGAAAATTTTGTATTACCAATGCAATTTATTATTATTCAAATTTTTAAATAGATCTATAGAGTATTTGCCTGAAAATGTTGTGTTACCAATACATTTTATTGTCATTATAATTTTTAAATGGGTGCCGAGGGTTGGCTTGCAAATTGAACTTTTGACTCTGACGAGAGTCACCAACTGATGAGAGCCAGCAACCCAAAGCAGAAGTTAATTTTTTGTAAAAAATTTTAATGGGGAGCAATTTTCATAAAGGGGATAATTAATTTCATCTGTTATTGCCTAATTAATGTAGAAATGACAAAAATATCATTGTATTTTTGTTTATAGTCCTCCTTTTATTTTTTTATACACATTTTTAAAGGATAAGTATGTAATATGTATATGGATGCCTTTGGTTTATATTTTCTTTCTCAATTCGTTCACTTTTTCATTCATTGCATATGCATATATACATATACCTCTATACTTTTTTAAATCACTATGTACGTCACTTATCATCATTACCCAAAATTACAATTTAATTTGTACACACAGAAGATTTTTTAAAATTAAATTTAGGATTTATAATCATAATCAAAATATAACCTTTTTGTATTATTGTGTATTTTGACAAAAATAATCAGATTTTAATTAAGAAATTTAAGCGGTACAATTAAAAATACTTTATTCACATACTAAAGCGACAAAACTAATATGTAATTTGGTATTCGCCATGTCCTTATGCCATCAATTGTCATCTTCTTCATTTTCAAATAAATCATTGTATTCGTGCGAATGTTCGAAATGATCTTTGAAGTTAATCTGTCAAATAAAATTTTATAAACGATATAGAAAATGTAATGAAAGCAGAGAAGCAATAAATTAATCTATTTATTGGTGCCTTCTGACAGAAGCTGTTCCGAATCACCAATTTCTACAAGAAATTTGTGAGTCAAAAACCCTTTCTTTTTATGTCAATAATTTTGATTTTCGAATGTAACATAAAATGTTTATATTAAAAAAATGTTTTCTTTTTCCTAAAACTAACTTATATAGTAGTCATGAAGCTTAAATGCATCATGTACAATTTGTAATGACTACCTATGACATGTCATATGGATCATCGACAATGAATAGGTTAAATAGGTTGGTTCTTTATTAGTATATCAAACTTTAACCCGCTTAAAACATCAACGTCATTCAATGCCATCAAATCCATTTATTTCAATATCTTTAAGTAGGATTTATTATTCATAATTGGTCAAGACACACATGAACACAGTGCTTCTAATGCTGTCAATTTGCACATCACATGACAGGATACATTACGTAAGTTGTTACATTCTTATTTCAAAATAAATAACCGTTTTCATAGATATATTTGATGGTAATTATGTTAAAAGATATTAAAAAATTGTAAGATTTACTAATCATGGAAGATTGATGAAAACTCTATATACATTTAAAAGTTACATTTAGTAGTTAAATGCAATTTTTTTTTTGATCAGATTTTTGATAACACATACTATTTATTTTCACTAAGAATATGTTGAACATTGTAACGAGGAAAAAAATATTTTGACTTTCCTAATGTTTTTACTATGATTTCATAAAAACATGTCATCTTCCAGACAACTCTTGTTAGACAACTCTCATAGGTAATCAGTTCATAAAACGTGTCAAGCACACAAACAACTTTATGTAAGATCAATCAGTCTTTATTCATTATTGAGATCATTTTAATAAGTACTAATCTAAATACTAGTCAACATTGTAGCATAATGTAAACATTTTGAGGTATAGCATATTTAAAAATAGAAAAGAGCCTCTAAACTTTAAGATTATTATTATTCTTAAAAATAATGAAAAATATGGTTATCAACTTTGGTATAAACATTATTTTAACTACATTATGTACAAGTTTCATGCAACTACATTCGACATTTATCATGCAATCCAGTCTGATTTGGATTTTGAGATATTGTAACTCTCAAAACATTCTATGCAATAATCATCAAATGAAACGTTTTCATTTGAATTTCCTTTTTCCTTAATTAATAAATATATTTTTTATCTTTTCCGTGTCTCTCAAAATTTCCTTTTCTTCCTTACTTTTTTTGATATTTAGTCCGTTGGTAAGTTACCCTTTAGATGTTTTTACATTTGTATCATTTTCGCTGACAGAACTGTAAACTGTTATTTGTCTCTTAAAACCACTCATTGCGTTGGCAGGAGTAGCTGCTCAGATCCACGCCTTGGCTATTAGCTGACCTGAATTCAGTTTTTTTTGGTGATCGGTTCGCACGAAATGGTTTGTCTCTGCATTGTAAAATTTTTTGAATGGGCCAATACTGATCTGTCTAATGGTTGCAAAGCAGAAGTGGTGTGCGAACATAGCAATATCACGTCACTGTCCCAAGCGGCTTCCAGCATATTGGCAGAACTAGAATGAGAGGACTGACCGTCTAGAATCAGCAACACCTTTTCTTGCGGCTTGTGGGAGATTAAATTTTCAGTCAGCCATTTGCAAAAAAAGGTCCGAGGAAATGTATGCCAATTTCTTTTGCATATAAACTTTGGAACCAGACAGAAGTCCTTCTTCGAATTCTGATTTTTTAATCACACCTTTATAATGAGAACTGGTGGGAGAAAATTGCCAACAGCATCGCAAGTAGCAACAACAGTAATTGTTTCTCCCTTTTCACCGAATCTTTCACTCTTGCATCCTTCTTGGCCAATACTTTGTCAGGTTTATTACTGAGCTGAACACGGTTTCATCTGTGTTAAATATTCTGTCTGATTTATCCAGCAGATAATTTTCTGTAGACAGTTGTGAGTAGTGCAAAAAGTTTAGCAACTTCTTCTCTGCTGAGTTTGTTTTCGCTCATATTTGCGAGGTATTTTGCCCACCTACAACATGCGTAATATAGTTAAAGAAATCTAGTAAGGGCAACTATCCACAAAAATAAATGGGGTGACTATCCTTGTGGATACAGATAGTTGCCTTTTTTATTTGAAAAATAAATAAAAGCTATTTTACAATAAATCGTTATAGACCATGTATAGGGAATGCAAATCTCGCGAGATTGGGGCACAAGCGAGATCCCGCGAGTTTATGAATAACAATACTGCGAGATCTCGCCAATTTCAAGATCTCGCGAGATTGGCAGTTTTGTGTTTTTTTTGCAAATAATCACAATATTTGAATAAATTAGGAAAAAAATAATAAAAATTATAAGTATTATAAGATAAACATTTATTTTCCCGTTTTTTTTGTATAGACTTTTATGCATCAAACATGGTTTGAGTCAAAATTATAGACAGATACGTCAAACAGTGTGACGTATCTGTCTATAATTATTTAATAAACTTCTAAGAAGTAAACTTTGACGTACGTATCTATCAAATAGCAAATGAAAAAAAACAACCAGTCTTCTCTTCTAATATCAAACAAAAATCTTTTAGTAATAAAACAGTTCTCTTATAATAATAAAAAACAATGAGAAGTCAAAAAAAATGAAACTTATCATCTAAGTTGAGTTGACTATATAAACTGAGATATTATTATCAATTAAATAAAACTATATCTACTCAGTAGATCCATTAGATATTACAGATTAATTAACAAAATATACCAATTAGTCAGACTATTAGAAATTACGGATTAATTAACACAATATACAGTTCAAATCACAAGCCATTATTACGGATTATTTTGAAAGTAGCTCCTTAAGAAGCACAAAATGTTAAAAGAATTGTCTGCTAAACGGCTTCTTATTTTGTTGGCCAGATAGCAAGCCGCTGAGAAGGCCCTTTCGGATTCAATGCTAGTTGGAACCACAGATCTCAGGCACAATCCACGATCCACGCACACACACACAAGCACAAGCACAATCCACGAATTGTAAAAGTTCGCCTTTTGACCCCCCGGACTCGTATAAATTCATTTCCTTTTTGATTAATGCCTCCAGATAATTCGTAGTTAGTTTTCTGTCTCTAGGTTCTTTGAACGCAGCAGTCAATGTTTCCTGAAGTTCTTCTTGCAATGAAATACTCTTGCGTGTCTCAGAAAGAGATGAAAGCGGTTCATTATCGTTATCATCAAATTCAGCTATATCATCAGCGGTGGCAGCTGATGTTGATGCGATCTACCAAGATGAATCTGAATTTGTCTGTGTCTGTGAATTAGTCAGACTGTATTGCGGATGCAAACGCTCTATAAGTGATTTAATTTCAGTTCGAATCACGTTTTTCGGAGGCAATTTAAATGTTCCGTCTTTCGCAAACTCTTCTTTATCTGCTTAGTATTTAGCTGGATCTCTAATATACAACAAGCATGCTGTCAATTCGTCCGACGCTCAACAATGCGCTTTCTCAAGGAGCCAGCTAGTTTTTCTGCCAATGGTGTTTTTAGCTCTTCCAATGCAAATCATAAACCTAAGTGTTGTTTCTGCGATAGTCAAGTCTGTATTTTGACGACATAACACCTCCACAGCCAGTTTTATAGGTTGAAATGCCTTGTCTAAGTTCGCTAAAACCGCATGTTCTTCCGCATTCAAAGAGTAGTTCGAATCGGAGCTTCCAGGCTGAGGTCGATCAAAGCTTTGCTGACACGCAGTTTGATTCTAATAAATGTAGAAATCATGTCTGTTAGGCTCGACCATCGAGTTTTACAATCAAGTTGTAACTTAATATCTTTCCCAAATTCTTGCTTTACGTATATTTGCAGAGTATCATTTTTAGTAGGTGATCTTTTAAAAAGTTTCTCCAATTTCCGAACTTTCTCAATAATACCCGCATATTCTGCATCTAGGTCTACTTCTATTCTGGGCATAGAGCAATGAAAAACATCATCTTCTGAGTCTGACCCCGTGCTAGAAATTTTGTCCATTTCCAAAGGAATCTCATCGTCGTTTTCCTCATTTTCAGATTCTATTACAGGTTCCTCAACATCAGTTTGATTTTTATAAATAGTATCTATTATGCCAAGTTGAACTCCATGGGCATAGCAGAGCTGATGTGAAGGTGGTATCAATCGACCTAACTTTTTCATCACACTTGCCCCATCTGTTTTTTATATTATAATGTCTTTTTCCAGAATAAGGCCAAATTCAATTTTGTTTTCAAAATACTGACACCACTTTCAGACGCTAATCAGCCCCAAGTTCCAAAACTGAGCATTGCCGTTCAAAAATGTGTGTACGTTTACATTCATGTATCGCTTGTTCACAGAAGAAGTCCACTCATCAAATGTTAGCATAAATCTGTGATCATTCTCCTCCAATTGAGCCAATTCACGCATTATTTTCATTTTCAATGTCATGCCATAATTCATAACTATAAGTTTAATTGTGTTTGGGGACATAGGCAGTTTGTGTCCCGAAGAATTGAAGAGATCTCTCATATCTTTGGAAGTACAGAAAACACGGAAAGGTAGTCCATCTTTGGCTACCATTCTTGATACTTTCTTCTTCATAGAAGTATCTTCAACCGTGAGGAAATGATCAATTATTTTTTGCCTCTTCCTTCTTGCTGGTGGCACTGGTGCCGACGATCCTGGTGATTCTGGACTAACATTCGACGTAGATACGGATGCTGTTACTAATTCCATGTTTTGTTTAGTAGCCCCAGTATTTGATGATGGTGGCGGCAACGGCAACGGCGGGGGTGATATGACATTCTTCGTTTTCGTGTCAATTTTATGAATCGATTTTAAATGCACATGTAAGCCACGCGGAGATCGATCTTTGGTTTTAAGAATCTTCTTACAAAGTTTGCACTTAGCACTCAATCCATTTTCTGCTCTCAAAAAGTATTTCTATACTTCCGACACACTCTCATACTCAAACTATATTCACCGACATTGTTTGTTATTCTACAGTCCACTCGTAAATCACATACTTTTTTTTGCATAAATAACCAAAAAAATACTCGAATGCAATCAAACTCAATCACGTTAGCTAGCAACAACTATTAGTAAACAAAAAACTGATAAACTAATGACGCTGACATGACATCTCGTCCCGCACCCGCTACCGTACCTCAGGCCGCCGCCTCACGCGCACCGGTCACCGAACGAAACCGACAGATCGCAACGAACTCCGTCCGTGTCAGTCTGCGTTTCACGGCGCTTCGAATAAGACGTTTTTATGCTCGATTACAATCTCGTTGAACTCGCGAGATCTCGCCTTTTTCGAGATCAATCTCGCTAAGAAAGACCGAGATCTCGCGAGAACGAGATCTCGCAAGAACGAGATTGCATTCCCTAACCATGTACTTTAAATTCTAGTGCGTCTGAAGAAACAAAAAGTTAAAGATATAAAAAAATACTCAAAACAAAATAATCACTAAAATAATTTCGTCGCTCGTGTATGTCTCACAGCGGAAGTTTTTCGCTCACTCGACGAAACGCGTGCTAAGGCTTGTGACTGGGGTCCTCTTGTATAATCTATGTATGAGCACCGGTGCCAGGGACACCTCTAACATAGTGTATTCAAAATCGGGGCAACTATTCCCCTGAGGCAACTAACGGCTTTTACCCTATGAGAAGTTTGTAAGAGATTGAAAAAGAGAAAATCATTCTTTTCATTTTTAGTCTCCAGATTGCTTGGAGACTTTAATGTAACCACAAAGTTACATAGTTTAGACTATTTTTGCATGATCAGTGGTACAGCTGCACTACCTAGTAGTAACTGGAGCCCTACCAATATATCTAAGATTTTTATTAGTTAGGAAGTAATGAGCATACAACAATTTGAGAACTAGAACATTGAAGATAGTTATGAATCGAAACATTGACTTTTGTAAGACTTAAAGTTGACTTAAAAGGAATTCATATTTATACTACATGTCATGTTTATACTACTACACCCAAATATTACATTTTATGGTAAAGAAATTTAGAAAAGAATTGTATTCTCTTTTTCGCAAAAGAGGATGTGGTAGATTGTCATAAAATAAGGCAAAGATCATCTCTTATGCGAATGAGCGTAATCACACCTTTTTTGAGCACTGACGGGTTAGTCTAATAAGAACTCAAAATGAATATCCTCAGCACTAAAATAAATATCCTTAGCTGATTCACAGATCGCCATACGTTCAATCTCTGTAAGATCACAGCAATCACAAAATTAGCAATCCAGAGACCCACCAAAATTACCTGCACATCTATAGATGATGTTACGTGATATAGGGAGGATGTACAGTCCTTTAGCCAGAATTATAAACGGTGCACATTGCAACCTAAACATGATCTCTCTAACCTATTGGACTCTGAAGCGCCACGATGCCAACGCCAATCATACACTCTGGTCCTCTCTCTTATATACCACTCCTGTGATATAAACCCAAACTTAGTTGAGAACCAAAGCTAATCTAATGTCCATAGTTGGCTCCCTAGCCAGTTTGATTTTCAAAAGGGCAGCTACGGACTTTTGGTGACAAAATTAAGGTTATTCTTAGTACCCATGTCTCTATCTCTCTATAGCTCGATACTCTGACCATCAGTAGTGGCCATCAGTAGTCATCCATAAAAAAATTTTTATCAAGGTATTAAAGCACGGAATGCAAACATGAAGGTAAGTGAAATATTATAATTAAAAGAGAACACTACTTTGATGTTTTCAGTTTGTAAATTAGGGTGTAAATAATTTTTAAGGCTGTTTTATAACATGTATTTTAAAGTTGATACAATGGAATATCTTTTTAAAAACTTGACTGTTTTCTTATAAATATCATTTCCTAAAACCCATAAATACTATCAAAATAAAAATCCAACAAATTACATTTTCTTTAGTTTAAGCTAACAAAATATAAATGAAGCATCCTCAAATCACAAAAGAGGGAAATTATTGTTTACATTTTAAGTTTTTTTAACCCGTAGGTGGTCCACGGGTCCGATATCGGGCCCAAGTAAAAATGTACGCTGAGGGTCCCAGTGCCCAATACCAGTCCAAAATTCAAGGTCGTTCAAGGCCCTCCAACTTGTCGAATGATAAATAAAAAAATTATGAATGAAAGACATCTTGCTATGATTTTTGCGTAATGTTGGATATATGTATATATATGATATATGTACTATCTTATTAGAAATAACTTGTAGACTGTTCGGAGCAAATGGAACAATAGGCGAGTGAAATTTTTGTTATATATAAAATATATATATATATTTAGTATTACATATGAAAATAATATTTATTGAAGATTATACTTATTTCATTTGTTTTATGAAACAACAACAATTCACTCAAATTATATACACGTATTCAAGTACACCAAGAAAAGAGGGCAGTATTCAGTTCCGAAGTAATTATAATGATATTATTACATATTTCCAGTAGGAAATACTTTTTTAGAATCGGTATATTATGTATTTTGTCATAAATTAATAAAAAAATATGTTTCTAGCCAAAAATTGGAAGACATTTCAAGCTTCCGTTGTTCAATAAATTGATCTTCTTATTTCTAGAGTAAATCTTTGCAATAATTAGTTTATTTGATTTGTTTTGCAATACATGTGATGTTATTGTATGTATTAATAAGTCTTAAAAAATAAAAAAAGAATTGTTTTGTATTATATATAAATACTAAGAAAATTTGATAGCGAGTATACTTTAAAGCTTTTAAACTGACAATTTGATTAAAATGAAATACATTTTTATATGTATTTGATTTCATTAGCTAAAATTTGATGTATCTGTATCTTGTTTTTAAGTTACATACACAAAACTGATAAACATGGAATGCAGAGAATTACATTTTGTTTTCTAAACAAAAAGCGTGCAATTTATTTGTTATATAAACAAAGTAACATATTTATAAAGGCATACAAAGGTATTTTTACAAGCGCTATTTTATTGGATAATATTTATTCATAACAATCATTGTGTATATCTTGTATCATTGTCACCCAAGTGTTCCACACAGCTTGGAGTACAGCCCTGGATTTATTAATCATATAAACAAAGGGATTTGTAAACAAAGATGATCCAAGCTATTTTTATAAATTGAATAATATTTATTCATAAGAGTCATCCTGTGTAGCTTATATGGCTGCCGAACTGTTTCACAGGTTGGTTGTATATTTGTAAATAAACAGTGCATGATTATTTCTTATATAAACAAACACCCAATATTACACAGGCCCTCGAAGTTAATTTTACAAATGTTCCTTCATTGAATAATATTAGTTCATAAAAATTATTGTGTGTGTCTTATAAAATATAAGAAAAAATTTTATTATATTTATTAACAATCTAGGAATAAACTTTGGCAATTGATTCTAATTTTACTGTTTTTGTTAATGAAAAAACTAAGTGATGTAATATTATTTCTACTTTATTTAAATTCTTAACCACGACCTAGGTTTCGTTGTATAACAACATCTTCAGGTTGTAAGATAATTTTTACAAATTGCCCACTTGAAGATGTTGCCATATAATGAAACTTAGGTTGTGGTTAAGAATTTAAATAAAGTAGAAATAATACTACAACAAGTAGTTTCATTTAGTTGTGAATAAAAATTAAATTATAATTATAAAATTCACACCAAATATATTCAATAATAAAAAATATGATTTTGTATGTTTATCCACCAGAAAAAAATGGTTTTCTTTCAGCATATATTGCACGAAATGCACTGTGGACACACGACACTTTATAATTAATTTTAAAATACTTGCACTTGCCAGATAAACGTAATTTTTTATATTTAAATGAGAGTATACTATTCGAGTTTTTCCTGAAAAAAAATTTAGACACTTTTTCTTGAATAAATTATCATTTTATTTTCACAAAAATTACACAATTTTTTTTAGAATTTTATACCAAATTCTGTAAAATAAAAAGATGATTTTTACTGCAGTGATTTTTTTGTGTATGGCCAAAGACACATTGATTTGACAAGTCACTTTTTTTCACAATATTTATTATTTTCACATAGCTTTTGACATTTCTTTTATAAATGATGAGTTTTTTTACAGAAATATTAGTTTTTCCATTTACCATAGTTCACGAAATATTGTGAAATAATTGAACATCAGGCGAGAAATTGATGTTTTCCAAATTTGATAATTTTTTCGTTGAAATATTTGTTTTTGTAAATAAAAAGATTATTTCAAAATTTAAGAAATTTCATAATCTTTTTGAACATATAAGATTGTAGATAGCTTTAATTGAAGCAACAATCGTAATTAATTAATGATTACATTTTAGTGGCGCAATTTTCACTTGTTCAGTACCGCATGTTACCATATGTCCTTATATCAAATAATATATGCTTGAATATCTCAAAAGGTTTGTGTAGAAATCATCAGTTCAATGAAATTTCAGTATTCCTAAAATTAATCATTCTTGGCTTCATTTTATTACCAGTTGTGGCTTTATGTCGATTGACTATAAAATTTGTTAGGTTTAAGTAGGTAAAGCCAACAAGTGTAATAAAAATCAATTTATTTAAGTGAAAATATTCTTTCTGAGTTAACATATTGTCTATGAGTTGTTGCTATTAACTCGCGAGTTTTTAGGGTTTGAAAATGAATTTGATTTGAGGTAAGTTTGATTTAGCTTCGTTTTGTTTACATTCAAGTAGTATATCATTTTGTTTGCAAGCATTTAAAACTTGTTTCTTTAAGTTAATTTTAGTATTTGACAGGCGTGAATATTAAAAAAATTATAACACGTGACAAAAGGATTAAAATAATTTAAATGTCATATTTAGCAAATTTTTTTGAATATATATTGATTAAAGTTTAAATATGTTAAATGGGTAAAACGTGAAATAAATATACAAAACTATGTTATATAAAATGGGCTTCGGCCACACTGTGCCTATTTGGCACATTACACATTATTGATATTTTTTTAGTAAATAAATAAACAAATAATTGTTTGCAGTTACCTGAAACAATCCATTGGATAATGCATATCCTGCCATTGCAATGGCCGCAAATAGTGCTGCTAAGATTTTATTTCTGGTCTGGTTGGGAAAATGGGCCAGCTCTTTATCACTTTGAGTTCCAGTTGAACACTTATTTTTATTTTGGCTATTTGCATACTCTGAAATTTGCACAATCATTTATTTCAATTATAAGTAACATAAGTCCTAAAAGATTTAGAAATAAATATTATCTAAAGTGCTATTGCTTTTATTACACAATGCAGCCAGTGATGCCTAAAAAGGTATAGTAAATTCATCACTGGGAAACCCTATTGCACCTAATTGGCACCTGTTACTCATTTTTGTCCACTTTCAAATTCTTATCTTTCACTTTTTATTTATAAATTTAATAAAGACTTTAGCTAACTTATATAGGACTAAGCAGATTCTTAAATAAATTACTTCTAACAAATATATAACGATAATACAAAATCGCCAAATGACAGAGCAAGGAAAACAAATGTTAAATTCAGACATAGCAATAGATGATGATAGATAAGAACTGAAAAACCGCAAAATAGTATTTCAGACTGTCTCAATCCAGGAGAAAAAAATGTCCGGACAGCGCTCATCGCCTACTTGGGAAACAAATGCTGGCAAATGATTATTGAGCAATACTGAGAAGTAAAGAGCAACATTCACCTTAAAAATAACTACAACCTGAAATGACATTAGTGGAAAATCCAATTGTCCAGACTGAATAAAATAAATAAAAATTGATAACTGGGACTTATCTAAACGAGATATTATCTAAATACGTACGTAACATGTTACGACAAAATTAAACTATCATTAAATTTTATGAAGATTTGTTAATCTTGGGAGATTATATTCTAGATGAAATAAGAGAAGCTGAACTGAGATATTTTCATTTGTTTAATTATTTAATTACATCATAATCTACCATTTAACAAATAATTTAATTGGCAAACTTGATTGAATCCTCTACTTCAATTTATTCTTAAAATAACGTAAATTTTCGTTTCAAAACGATTTTATATTCTTTAAGAAAATTACTATTTAACATTTTATACTTGCTTATACATGCTTTCTTTTCTCTTATATGGTCCTCTTGAGTACCATAACAAGTTTCATCAAAATCCATCCTATAGATTTTGCATGATACCCACTCAAATTAACATATAGACAGACAGACAAAATTGTAAAAAAAGTTTTTCTGGCTTCTATTATCATTATACAACCTAAACCAATGACATTTTGAAATATTTTCAAAGTACAGAATTCACTCTTGTACAATTTTATTAATAGTATAGAATTCTTGCCATATTCTGATAGCATTTTAAAAGAGTATCAAATCATATATTGTCAATCGTATAAAAATATTTAAGCACTTCTGTACTCATGTCCTAGGATTTATTTAATCAGTTTTATAAGGAAACAATTGGAAACAAAATAATTATTGAAATAGCCAAAAAATGTAAATTTTAGCCAATTATAATTAAATTGGCATTACACGAAAATTAAAAAATTTTACACTCAAAAGCAAATGCGGTTCAAAGAATTGATAAAGTAGATAAATATTTCTAGATCTTATACATCACAAATTCTTCGTCCGTGCACAATCAATTTCAAAATAAGATGAATATATAAAATAATGATGACCAGGAAGGGCCACCCAATGCTAAGAGGTGGAAAAAAAACTATTCCTCAGCGAACACAGCAGCCTATAAAGGTAAAATTAACACAACGTCAACGAATCTGGAAGAAAGCTGCCTGTATAGATAAACCTCATGAATACTCTATGGTCACCCATCACCCTCATGAATACTCTATGGTCATCCATCACCCAATGAAGTTCGTTCGCCTAGTCAATACTATTCTGATTATTTTAATGAAGATTTCTATGAACGAATGGCCCTATGTACAAATTTGTATTATTTAAGAAAAACTGGGAGGATTTCAAATACTACTAAATAAGAAACAAAAAACTAATGGGCATCCACATTTTTATAGGAATACTACCTTATCCCAGAATTGCTATCTATTGGCGGCAAAATATTAGCATTCAAATGATAACATCAACCATGACAAAAGATAGACTGACGATTCTACGAAAATAAAAAAAAGAAATATTTGAAAATCTGTTTCCGTTTTATTTATTTCCTTCAACATCATTTTTGAGACTAATTAAGTTGTTATTGTGCCATAAGGGCTATTGTTGTTATTTCTAAAACTAAAAAGCTTATAAAAATATATATAAAAAAAGACAATTTGATTTTAGTATAAATAAATAAAAATAAATTGCAGAGATCTTGTATTTTTGGTTCAATATCCCCAATAGAAAAAATTATAAAGCATCCAGGTATACTTGAAGTCTTAAATTGACAAAATATACAGTGAATGCAGACTTACAGCCAGCAATTAGATTTGCTAGCTAAGAAACTAAGCTAATAAACTAAGTGACACAATATACAGGACTATGTACAGGACTATGTCCGTGATAATGCCAGATCATATACTGTGAAATACACTCATCAAATATTACTGGAGTTCTACTAATACTCGCATCTGGTATTCCGCCAATTTGTTATCATTTGTACAGAGCTCCTTACAGATTGAAAAATTCAGCAGTATATAGCAAAAAGCCTTATATAAAGACAGTGAATTTATAATTTGATTCGTTTTTGACATTCAGATGATTAACTAAGGTACTTGTTACAAATAAGGCCTATACATCCAAAAATGAAGAAGAATAAACTGAACTTCGAAAATACTTTACACACACACTCGATCGGGTTATAGAGCATTTATGTGTGCGTGTGTAAACTATTTTCAAAGTTGGGTTTATTCTTCGTAACTTTTGGGTGTATAGACCTTATTCGAACATAGGCCTTATTTGTATAAAGTATCTTATATTTTTGCAAAAACAAGTTGGGATAAAAACTTATTAGCCAATCCTATATATGTTCGTACATGAAAAAAGAATCATTTCTAAGTTATATACAAGTATAAGTACATTGCATCGATACACGGATATACAAACATTTCATAATTTAAGCGCCACTTTTAAAGGTAATACTCAAACCAATACATACCATCAGAGATGAGTCTAAAATACTTTTGATTGATTCTTGCCACAAATCTAGAGAGATTTGCGATCCCTTTTAACTTGCACTGCAATGTAGGATTGGGAAATGGTGCCTTCAATATGGGAGCTAGATAAGCAAATACCGTGGCATCAAACGTTGATGGTCTTGTTCCAAAGAAATATTCACTTTCACCCAATTTGTCCGAGAGGTCTTTGAGACACTTTTCCGCTTCACCGTACACCTAAAAACCAATCGACTTATTTATTTCATAAAACTACAAAAGATAAAAAGAGAGCAAAAAAAATTTAAATAATGCATTTATAAAATATATCTGCATTTTTTAAATGATCTGAACAACAGTGTATTTAGTTATATTGTCTTTTAATTATTTATTAAAAATATGGTACCAATTTTTTTATATTTTAAAAACAAGACATACTCAGTCCAGAATGTTGTTATTTCTATGAGATAGACTAAAATTGTTACATTTGCTTAGATGACTTAAAAATCATAAATATAAATGTAGAAGATCATACTTCAAATGATTTCTTGCAATGTGGCAGATGCTGCGACATGACAAATTATACGAGGAAAGTCAAAATAATTTGTCATATTCATTAATGGACTACCCTTAATATGTAATCTATTCATAAGTAATGGAACAGTTGGAGATCTCTCCGCTTATATTTTGTATATATTTTGCTATAACTTATATTTTGCTTAATGATACTTGAAAAAAGAGTGTACTATTAAAAGTCCTTATAGAATAAACCTACAACTTGTTCAATCTCTCTTTCGTTATGGCTTTCGCCGTAGATTGCGTCAATCATTTCTCTGGCCTGATTGTGATACTTGGACGGGTAGTAAAAGTTGAATGGAAATGATAAGGCCTTGCCGTAGGCGGGTCTCGTCATGTCGTTGTAATTCTTTTCATCAACCCACCACGCATATTGTATAGCCGGATACAACTTCTCTTTGAGGTACTGACTGAATGCACCAACTTCCAATTGTTGCTTTGAATTGAGACTCAGGTCTGTACTGAAATTCTGAAAACATTAAGAGAATTAAATTTTTCTACCACATAAAATTAGACAGGTTAAGTCGGGTTACTTAACCCAAACCGACTCACCCTTGACTAATTTCTGACTTTTTCTTTCATATAAAACATTGTTTATCAAGTAGATCTAGAGTTAAGAGGGGTGGCAAGCCCTTGTTCCTGCAATTAATTGATGTGAAAACTTGCCAAATTAAAATACAGAGGTCATGTTATAAACTTGAAAATATTTATGCCTACTTTTCAAATTTCAACTTTAACCAAGTTCCACATTATTTTGATGTCAACCCTTTTTTCCAGCCAACAGTAAAGTCAGTTTCTTTTAGATCCTCATTATCTATTGAGAATTAGCTCCATTTTTCACTTTTATGTTTTTGATGGAATTTTAATAAAACATTTCTCTTTCAATATTTTCATAACCAATAAGGAAATTGTGGTAGGGATGAAGAAAACAGCGAGCGTGTATAGTTAATATAAAATATATTTTTACATATTTTCATTTGTAAATAATACATTTGCCACATTTTTGAATACTTACATTAATGTAAAAAAGATTACAAGAAACAATTCAGTATAAACCTATTTTTCATATAAACCAATTGTTCAGAGAAAACAATTTTGACTGTGTAAATTATTAGTTTCATTATATTACATTGGTAATTATTAAACATGCCATCTGAGTCCATCACTGTCAGCCGATGCGACAGTCAAGCAGAATATTTTCACTTCCTCCCCCAAACATGAACTTGTTTTTCTACTCCAGTACGAGAGTATCTGGCGGAGCACCAGATGATGCGAACTTAAATTCTCTCTATTTTGTTTGCTCTTTACTTGTCGATACTCACTGAACACTTGCTAACTGAACAGAACATCAAACTCCGCCTTTTTTATGAAAAGTTTCTATCGGAGAGTTATAAAAAGTTTCTAGAACATTCCAGAAATCATTAGCAAAAAATGGAGGGTTTATTACTTGTCAACTTAATATTTCTAAATGTATTTGTAAATATATATAAAAACAATTGAACATGAAGTCACGGACAAATTAATGGAAAATAATTTCACCAACATTACAAAGATATTGGTGAAAATATTTTCATTTAAGCGATTGATGACAATATTATAATGTAAATGAAATTTTTTAGGGAATTTTAGAAGCAATGTAGGCAATATAGCCCATTCGAGTAGGCAATATAGCACACAATGTAGGCATATAGCACATTCTAGTTCTCCTTCAGTTGCCAACGAGCAAAACATTACCCATGAATCTCATTCACCCACAAGTTTATTTAAATTAATCTATGAAAGTTTCAACATAAGAAGAAATTTTATATTAGAAGAAACATGACAGACATTCATGTTGTGTGTTAAATGAGAATTTTTTGGCGAAGCACATTTTGAAACAAAGGACAGGGTTGAAAAAACCAATAAGTAAGTAACATAATTTTATACTATTTGTACATAACTAATTCTACCAATACAGAATGGTCACGTACCCTTCCCAATTAATATTATATTATCAACGCAAAAGATTTTTGAAACATGTCCGTTTTAAAAATTGAATAATGTACATTGTTTTATTGCCCAAGGTCAAGGAAAAAAACTGAAATATATTTTAAGTTTTATTTGTAGTTTTTGAATGTTTCAATCCACCTGCCACTAGTATCTTTTTTAGAATTATATAATTATATAATATGTATCCATGGAATTATGCAAGTAGATACTTTAAATAGAGATCTCAATTAACATGTAGTAAAGAATTTTGAAAGAAAAATCTTTAGTATTGCTACCCACACATGTAGAGGAGACTGGAAATTAAAGTCTTTCAAAATGATGAGCAAAAGGTCTCCGTATATTTTTATCTTTTTACTAAACTAAAAAAACTGTTCATATATTAGCAATCCATATTAATGAAGGCAAAAAAAATTGTATAAAAATCGTATCTGTCATAGTAAGTATTGGTGAATTATTTTAGAGATCACACCTCACTGTGCGGATGTATTTTCAATTGCCTTGAAGTTATTCCAAATGTTGGAAAACACTGAACTCAAAACTGACATGCCTAAATGAATTACAGAATGTTTAAATAAAGGACAGATAAAGATAGAATAACTGTGAATCATTAAATACTTTCATTTATTATGTCATGTGTTTCCCGTCATTTCATTAAAAAACCATTACTGTGTCGATAGGTTTATTCAGTATTTCAACAAAGCTGTATAACATCGTAATAAAATTTGCGATTGGTGGGAAATAAAATAAAGTATAAACAACAAGCACTTCAAATGCAGAAAGTATGAATAAAAAGTAATATATCATTATTATTCCATTTCAAATAAATTTATTTTCATTGGTCAAGACATGAAAAAACATTCCCATCCTTAGAATTCCTAAATTTCCCCACCGAAGTTTGCAAGTTGAAAAATTGGAAATAATTCAAACTCATAGGTGTTATACAAATGACATTGCGTCAGTGGTCCAACTAAAAGTTATAGATAAAAGACCTCCTAAGCAATAAATCTAAAGCAAAATCTATAACCCCTGTATACAAAAGTACACAATTTAGAAGTTATTAATTATTTTGAAAACGTCTAAATTTTTCATAACTTGACTCTGTGTCGAGACGCAATATTTAACCATGAAATTTGGTGAAAATATATTAATGTGGCCATAAAACAAACTCTTGTTTTGTTACAAAATCTTAGTAAATTTTTTTTTAATTTTAATAATTTCTTGTCAAATAGGGTATTCTAAAAAATTGTATTCAAATTTCTGAGACCCACTGTGTATTAAACTTATCATAAAGATAACATGCAAATTATCTTAAAAACTACTAAATTTAATAGCATAAACTGGAAAAAATTAAAAAAACATGGGAACATTTTGATAATTTACATTTTTTACATTATCGAAAAATTAAAACAATAATTATGGTCCCATTTTTTCTGTTTGGTCCTTTATGGTGATTCCAGAGAAACAAAATAGTATATATTTTATATTAGAGAAATTAAATGAGAAACTGATAATTATCAATATGAAATTTAAAAGTTTATTATGGCCACTCGACTTGTGTTCCTGAAATCATTACCACAGCAGGTGATAACACAACCAACCTATTTCGATCAGCCGGGTATGAGAATGAAAAAGCAACAGTAGAAATGAACAAAAACACAGTATTAATAACAGTTTTAGTTTGTTAATGCTAGAGAAAGAAACGCTTATCTGAACTGATGAAAGACATAACTGTTTTAATTTTACTATTGGTCATTTGTTTACTTCTGCTGTTTGCCTTTCACTCTTATTACCATAAGTTATTTGTAATACTTCAGTATCCTTTGGTTTAGACATGTTTTGTGCCTGTGAATTGGATTGCTGTATCAGAAATAATGACTTGGGTTGGTAAAGGACTCTGGAATATTGTATAGCAATTTGGACTCTTTTATGTGCCATGACCACAAATGGATTACTTGTTTGCTGCGGGATTACACCGTGATACATTAATATGGTGTTGCACGAGACAATGGTCCGGAAACTTTTGGACTCTATAGAGACTATGCCAACCAACATGGAGTAGTGGTGTAGTGACTTCTGACCGTCATGTCTTTATCAGGCCATACTTATTGTATCGCAGATCCAAACACTGATTTTCAGACGCGTTCCACAGCCGTAAATATATCGAAGGAGAGGAACAAATACTGATTGAAATTGAACATTATCCAAAATTAAATGTGTATACAATTTAAAGACTTACTGGCATACCCCATTCTGTTGGTCATCACATGCTACATAGGGAAGGTACGCATCTACGTCAGTTCAATTTATGCAAACCTTACAGTCACTAGATTTTACAAATAGGGTGCATTACAAGAGATGTTGAGGAGAGATACGGAAGATCCGAATTTTTTGGGCAATATAATATGTGAATGGTGAATCAAAATTTACTCTTTAGGAAATATTTAGTTATCATAATACACGTTGTTGGCGCATCGTAAACCCTTCCAAGATCAGTTCTTAGTGAATTGTTGAGTGAAAAAAGCGACAATTTATTTTTCCCCTTAAGCTTGTCGCATGTGTACATGGAGAATGATGCTTACAAGAACCCTATTAAATATCCACCAGAAAATTTGGTACTAGCAAGAGGGCGCATCATGTCACTACACATGGAGCATATCATAACACTTAAGCTATGTTTTTCCAAGTCGATTGATTGGTCGCATTGATAAAATCAGCGATCTCTGAATTTAAATTAGATCAATGTTTTTTTCATTTGGGGATATTTTAAAGATATTGTCCATTCCTGGGAGATTACATTCTAATATGACTTAGAAATTAAAATCCTAATTATAATCGAATATATTAGCCAAAATCAGCCCCTCTTTTATTTATGGCGTAACATTCTACCATAAAGTAGAAACATTTTGGTTCAAAGCTGTCGTTTCGAACATTTGATATAAATAAATAATTGTACTTTATGAAATAGAAACTTTTAATCAATTTGTTATTTAAATTTCACCATAAATGAGCAAATAGAAAAATTATCATAAACATTTTTTTAATTTTTTGAAGATCTTGTAAAAAATGTAAATTTTTTAAAATGTTTCCATGCAAATGTTTTTTCCAATTTTCTCCAGTTTATAGACCATTAATCAAAGTAGTTTTAAGATAATCCACATGTCCCCCTTACTATACTTTGTTACACAGTTGTCATGGAAATTTAATTTTTTACACACATTTTTTAAATATTACATATTCTGAACAAATTTATCAAAATTTGAAAATATGTTTTGAGTTTTTGGCATAAAATAATACTTTATTTTATAGCTATGCTAACAAACTATATTTTCACCAAATTTCATGGCTATATATTGCATAATCTTGACACAATATCAATTAATGTGCATTAAATATGAAAAATATAGATATTTTCAGAATATTGAATAACTTCTAAACTACTTTTATATAACCCTGTTTTGCTTTAGATTGATTATTTAGGACGAGATCTAACATTCTGTTAGGCCACTTCTATATGTTCTAGGAAAAATAAAGTTCGAGAAATTTACAATTTTCGAGAAAAAATATTATTTTTATTTCTTTCCTGCTCTGACTACTTAGCTTAGTTTCTAACCCATAATCATCTAAGTATGTGTGCATATTTTAATAGAAGATTGTAATTTCTTCTTTACAATTCACAATACACAATTCCTGGATTCGGAAGACTCAGCACGTTTGTTCTACTCACATTTGCTATTTACATCATTCCAAATCAAATTAATCCTGTTTTAGTCACACATTCTCAAACACATACAATATATAGTTATCTATGAGTGTGCCATTTTAACCACTTGTGCAATTAGTCATGTGTGATCCGGCTAGCTATTTTTAGGGTTCTATACTTTAAAAGGAAAAACGGAACCCTTATAAGATCCCTCATGTGTCTGTCCATATGTCCGTCACAGACTTTTCCTCGAAAATCGCTTGATGTAAAAACTTAAAATTTGGCACAGTAACAAAACATATTAACCGGCACATAAAGCAAAAGCTAAGTCAAATTTTAGGGATGGCAAATTTAGTACTAGAAAAATTTTCTTTTTAATTCCTTATTCCTTAAATGCAGGTGTTGTTTGAAGGAGCTAGGGTCTCAAAATATCTTTTTCATAATTTTTCATGAATTATACCTTCAGAAATATGCTGAAAAATATGCAATATAAATATGTTCCCCAGTTATTTCCGAAACAACTCAACCTAAAAGTATGAAAAAAAAAAATATAGGTTTTTAAAAACCCACGCAAAGGTTGTAGGAAAACCATAACAAAATTTCTAGATGTCATAATTTTTTAAATATTTCCCATGTTTTACCATTACGAAAGATGTAGGCTATACATTCATATTTTTCTATTTTCATAGCCGTTTTTCTCAGGAACTATACGATGTAGAAACTGGAAAGTTGGCATAGTAATACATCTTTAATATAAGTAATAAGGAATACATTAACCAGCACCAATTTTTTTTAAATATATTTATAACAATTAAAGAGAAGGTAAATAAAGATCTTGAAATTTTTTTTATCATTTTATATATCATTTGAAAAGGTTTGCTATGAGGAACAAAAGTTTCTTTTTAAATTTAAATTTCATGTTTAAAAATATATTCTAAAAATCATGCAAAAATATAGCAATCTGCCCTCTTATTTCCAAAAGTACTGAGGCAAAAATCATAAAAAATAGGATTGGTAAAATTGGAGAAGGTTACAGGAATCCTATAACAATATCCCAGATCTTACAATTCTTGAAATATTCAGGCCTGTGAGAATCACGATATGTTATATGTTGCAACGCATTTACATGGTGAAATATTAATATTTGTGAATAATTTTACAGAAATACTATGTACCCCTAAATTTTTACAAGTGCTGAAATATGTACAGAACCCTCGTAGTGCGAGTTCAGTTTTTTTTCAAATGCCCCATGATTTTATGCTTGAAATTTACTCTAAGCATACAATAATCATGTTTTTTGAAGGAGTAAAGTGTTGTGATATTTCTATTGATGATTTGCATTCCATATTAGGAGTCGCTTTTATTTGATCGGGCATCCAAAAATGCATAATTATTTTTTTCTTTGTAATTGAACTTTACATTGTAAATAATTAATTTTTTAATTTGAACTGTTAATATTATCGTAGGAATGAAATGTGTGAATATGTGAAATGTGTAAATTTTGTATTAATAATTTTGACCAACTGTTCTTATTATAATGAAAAAGTTATAAATAATCTTTTTAGGTATAGATTAACTCGTGAGGTACTCGTCGAAAGTGACGTGTTTGATTACTTATATTATTTTATTATATATTTTGATTACTTTTGAAATTAAGAATTTTATTGATCGAGACATAAATGACTGACAAATATGAACTAAACCGACAGTATTTGTTGCTTCATAAGTATGAATGATGCACAACTTATTTGATCATTCTTAATTTCATGTTTCAATTTTAGCTTTTTTCAATTTTATTACTCCACAAATGACTTTAAAAATGGCAAACAGGCAAAAGTTTTTACATAACAATTTATTTATGTTTTAACAATTTCTTTTTTTATACCAAAATCACATGAGTTTAACATTTTATTAGACTCATGTGATTTTGACTGATGGTAACTCAAAGATATGGATTGTTGCATTTCCATGTTAAGATTAAAATAAAAAAAATTTTAATATTTTTGAAAAATATCTTCATTTTAACCCACTCATGATGCATTATGGATTAAAATAGCGTGATCACGTCTAATTATATACAGTATATACGGTGACTAGGTAATAAAGTAAGGAATAGTATGGATAATTGAACATTTGGATGATGTTATCAACACATGTTATTGAAATATCACAGTTCGTAATTTGAAAATTCTAATTATATGGGAATATAAGTATTTTAGGACAAACACTTGCAACACAACTGATTAATGATCGATAAAATAAATGTCACTTGTTTCTTCCTAAAAAATTCACTTTTTGATAGTTTCAAAGTTAATACAAGAAAAGTTTATTACAGGGTCAGCCGTCGTCCTTATCTCAATGTCTAGAGTTATTTTTTTTATGTACACAGAGAAAGCGTTGGACACTGATTTATAGAGAATATTAAGTAGGCCTATTGCTCCCAGAATAGTATGTATGGTGTAATGCTTATAATATAAGTGATCTAATATTTTGCTTTCATGATTATTTTATTTTACTCACAGCGAAATCACCATTTTATTTTACTTACAGCAAATCAAAAAACGTAAGCGACTTAAATTACATATGAAACATGCTGTAGAAGTACTCCAATTAGACAAAATATCAAACCAACAATGGTATTTAAAACAAGGTAAAATAAAAATTCCTCAGTTAAGTACATATCATGCTAAATATTTACCAATGAAGAAGACAAAAAGTTATTTAAATACATAATAATGTGCCCATTATTAAGTTGTAAATTGGCTTCGGACTATGGCTAACAGTAAAGAAAATTTTTTGAAAAACTAGATCAAAAACGGTTGTACGGATTTTGATGATTTTTTTAACCGACAATCACAATTTAAATATATATATTGATGAAACAGTATTGACAACGGTTCAAAAAATATTTTTCTTTTCCCACTTTCTCTTTTCTTCCAAAAAAGTCACTCAAGTGGAACAAGCGATACTGCTGCTTTCAGCAATTGACTATATAGTAAGCTCGCATTGGTTCAGATGGATTGACAAACCCTTTGGAATGTGGACAATATTTACAAATTTTCTCAAATATATGCACCATTTGGCAAAACACGCTGAGGCAATTCCTTCATTTCCATTGCTTTTATTGGATAAGTACGATAGCTCTATTTCAGTTTAACTCCTACACTAGTGCAAAAAAATGGCATAATTCTATTAACTCTCCCGCGTTATTGTAGCCACATTCGTTCTAAAAGTGCAACACTTACAAGGTCTCTGAGAAATTTGTATACTCTGTTTATATTGAATGTGTACACTATATATATACTAGTTTTACACAATACATTTTACATATTTATACTTAGTTCATACTGCATTCCTAAATTAAAAATAATATATATATATATATATATATATATATATATATATATTATATTGCCTACTGTTTACTAATGCAGCTCTCTGGAAATATCTAGCAGGATTTCCTGTTGAAAACTAGCCCAAAGCTAGGAGGCCTAAACCTATAGTCGAATAATATATTTTCAAGAGAAATTTTATTACAAACTTCATGCCCCCACGGGCATGAAGTTTGTCCTCCCACAGAGTAATAAAATGACATTCAAACACAAAATTATTTAATTTTTTATTTCAAATTACAATTGGCCAACTTTTGCTTATGCTGAGTGTTTGTATTCCTTTACACTTATTATCAAAAAAATCAAGAAACCCTTCATAAGTACACAAAAATGCTTTGTATAATGTGTTTTTTATAATTTATTACTCTCACCCCTCCGGTAATGCCTACTTATGTAGTTTCTTATGAAAATACATCATCACATCATTGGTTATAGTGTTAGCTAATTTTCAAAGGGAAATCCTGCTCAGCCCTTTAAAAGTAAAGGTCAATGAAAGTAATATTGTTGCATATTAGTACATTAATTTCTGAAGGTATTCGATCAAAAAATATAAAGAAATATGTACCACAAACTTCATACTAAGAAAGGGTTCTATTGCCGCTCTATTAAATGATGGTTTCCTAACAACTAATTAAGGCTATATGACAAATTTTGAATTTTAAATTTCTATAGTATCAAAATCTACTTACGTAATTTTTTCATTTAAGAATTTTTTATTTGCTTCGGTAGAATTCTGGTTTAGTAAAAATGTAAAATTCCCTTCTTTTTGGTTTAAATGAAAGAATACACATAACAAAAAGACGTATTTAAAAAATTAAGGTTTGGACTCTATTATTTCATAGCTCATTTTCGAAGTATAAAATTAAAGGTAGTAGTGCATAAACAGTACTCACAAGAGATTTTAAATATTCGACGATATTATCGAAATCTGTGAATACTTTTCTTCCATCCCGTAGAACCGGTAGGCAACCTTTAGGAGCAAAAAATGGGCTATTTGTTTCTCTTACTTTCACTGGAACACCGATAAATTTGATATATGTCTGCAATTATATCAAAATTACATAAAACTACCTTACATTAATATATTAAATGTTTTATACATACATATAATTTTTTTCTTAAACAAATCAAAATACCAATATACGGAGACAATCCACGTCCATCGAGGCTAGCCCCCAATCGCCTTTCCAAATGTCCAGCTCGATTGAAGTCATTTTATAATATAATGAAATTACAAATAAAACATCTGACGATAAAAAATAAAAAGATCATAGATCATTTCATTCTGTGATTTCATTCCTCAAACCTAAAACCGCCGTCAGTCTTATCAATTTTTAAAGCATTGAATGCTATTCTTTAAGGGTACTACAAGTAAATTTAAAAATAAGATGTTTAGATTCAATTAGTTTCATGATCAAAATTTAAAATGTCTGGAAATTATGGACGTTAATTGTGTTTGCATTATCGTTATTTCAAATATCTGGAAATTAGTGACGTTAATTGTGTTTGTTTACATATAAAAAAACGGTTATTTATCATACATAATAATTAAAAGTAAAATGACAAATCTATCAAAATATTTTAGAATCGTTTCACTACATTTCTCTAGCTGATGTAAATAAAAAAATGACTATTAGAGCATATACGCTGCTGTAAACCTTGTTCTTTCTAAAGAAAATTGTAAAGTATTTGTATTTGTTATTACAAAAATTCAAATAGAAACGAGACGCTTTTAAATATTTACGGCAATGGTTGTAGCAACCCCATATTTGAAAATTATATTTTTCCTTGCTTTAGTTAACAATCGCCTACCGGTAATGTAAACTCATAATAAATCACAAATTAGTAAGTGGCAACAGATTTGAGAATGAGGCCATATTATCAGTACCTTAGAATGTAGAGTTCGGTCTTACCTTTATGATCAGTAATAACTTATTAAAGATGACCAATTTTTTATTAAACCATAGGTATTTAAATTAACGTGATTTCAATCCATGGTTCAAAAATATGGTTATTTGTAATGTATCCCTCTCTGTTGATATTCGTCGTAGAGGAATATAATAAAAAAATGTGCGTGTACTTATATACACGCATTAGAAGTTTGGTATACTTCTTTGGTATAATACAAGAATACCTTTATTTAGCACGCAAATAATTAATGGAGATAAAATAATAAAGGCACTATTTGGTAAAAACTAAATTCAATGAAATAATTATATTTTAAAAATTAAAATTTATTTTTTCATTTAGTAATAAAAACTTTAATTTTTTTATTTAAAACAAATCGATATCATTTAATAATTAATTACTCGCATTCAATTTAATACAAGCACTTGTGTACGATGAATTGTTAAATTTACTAAAACAGTGTGAAACTTAACCTCACTTAGAGATATACACTTAAAATAACATTTTTTAAAAAGCTTACAAGCACTATTTTTATCACAAATGTTCATAATAAATAAAGGCTTTCTTATTATATGCACCAATGTTAAATTTCAATAACTAAAAAATATTACTTAAATTTGTATGAATATAAAACACGTGTTGTGTATTTATAATTACATCAATAACTATCATGAATATAGTATCATTGACTACACGCATATACGTTTAGTGAGCAATTTCATCCTGTCGATTTTTGTTGTATCGTGCTCACGCATCTTAAAATTACACTGTCATTATTTTTTCATAACGCGCCTAAAGAATATTGGGTTCTGGCTCCATGAGCATGTTCCAAAACAAGTCAATGCAGTTAAAAAAAGAGTCAAACTATTTGCACATATATGATGTTTATTTTAAGCCTAAAAACGACTTCCAAGGAAAACATAGCCATATTACCCTTAATGCGTGGCAAAAATAAAAGGTACTTTCTTTTATATTATTCAAGGGTTTGAAGAAATATTTTATTACGTGTATCATCTCTTCAAAAGCGGGTGTTTATATTTTCAAGCACATGGATAGAAGATCAATCTTGTATAAAAATAAAAGTTTAAAAAAAATGTATGACAATAGAATTGAATCTGATTATCAATTTTTCTCACGTTGTCAAAACCTTTAAGGCGATTGTATAATTTCCTACACCAGGGGAAAATTTGAAGTTTGTGATGTGACTACGACTTGTTCCTTTTATATTTTTTGAGTCCGATTTCAAAATCGTATGTTTATATTTTCAAGCATATGGTTACTAACAGATCAATCTTGCATGACTATAGAAATTTAAAAAAAGTATTATAACAGAAGTTTAAAAATTGTTCTCACATTGTAATTGACTATAAATTATTCTCACAATGTCAAAGCCTTCAAAACCATTTTATAATGTCCATCGCCCGTTAAAAAAAATCAAGTGATGTATATTGTGACTGCTTACTTTTGTATTTCCGTAAATCCTTGTACAAAATCGGATTTTCAAGCACAATGGCATCAAAAGATCAATTTTGTAGGACAATGAAAGATAAAAAAATTTAAGAGAATAGAATTTTAAAAAAATCGCTAATACCCACCATATAAAAGTAGGCATTCGTTAAAATAATGATTCTAATCAATCAAACATACCAAAAGTAATAATGTATAAGTAACAAAATTAGTAAATTAATGCAAGCAAATATACTACGTATGAAATATTTATAAATATAAATACAATAATGTATAATTGACAAATGTGAATTGACACCAAATAAAATGTAAATAGTACAAATATTTGCGATGGAAATCACTCCATGTAAATTTAATTTTTCACAATTAAAAGAAACTACGTGATGTAGTATTATTTTTACTTTCTTTAATTTCTTTACCACGACGAGTAGAAATAATACTACATCACGTAGTTTTATTTAATTGTGAATAATGAATTTCTACAAAATTAACGCCAAATATATTCAATATTAATTTTTCACTTCAAACTTTTGTAAGTAGTTCCGAGTATTTAATTTTTGGAAAAAAACTCCACTGATTAAAAATTTTTCTTCCATTGTTAAAACCTTCAAGAATACTTTTTAACGTCTTACACTAGTAAAAAATGTCAAGTTTTATTATGATATCGATGGAATGAAATCTTTATGTGCATTACAAACAATCCAGTTGAAATCCAAATTGGTGTATATAGCGCAAAATATTTGTTAATGTAAAATATTTTGATGCAGAACTTTCATAATAACATTAATTAATTTAAGTGCAATACTAAATACTTGAATAACAATAACACTGATGTAGAAACAATTATTCCGCGAACATCTACTTGCAACACAGCGTGATATTCTTAGAATCTTAAGGCCGGTTTACATTATTCCAGTCCAGCGATCCAGTCCAGTGCTGGACTGGAATCGTTATCGTCCACATTATTCTAGTAATTTAGAAGCCGTTGAAATGTGAACACTACAGTGACAATGATTTCAAAAAGAGATCAGTTTCGAAAATGTTTCAAACGTGCTCAATCACTCTTGCTACAAGAAGTTATTAATGAGGTCGATAAGGAACTAAGAAAAAAGGAACGGATTTGGGTGAGAAATTACATCAGCGAAAGAGATCAAAAAGGAGGGTCAGTAATGCTTTTGCAACAACTGAAGGTAGAAGATCCCAATGAATATAGACTGGCACTGAGAATGACAGCAGAAAACTTTGAAGAACTGTTATCATTAGTTTCGATTAATATCCAGCGTAACAATAAGTTGTTCGGAGATGCTATACCCGCAAAAATAAAATTAGAAGTCACTCTTTCTTTTTTAACTACTGGAGATAGTTACAGTAGCCTCAGTCGTATGTTTCGATTACCAAAACCAACTATTTCAAAAATTATACCAGAAGTCTGTCAAGAAATTAAAAGGGTATTAAAAGACCACATCAAGGTAACATTTTTTTTATTAAGTATCATATCTATGACAATTAAGCATTATTGAAAGCATTCATGATTATGTATTCTGGGTCATCGCTTACTACATTTAATGAGTCCTCAGTGGTTTGTGTATCTACAGACGCTGGACTATTCAATGACATATAAGTACTACTACTCGTACTTGGTCTGACGAATTGTCACTGGCATGTGTGTTTGCAGAATATGTAGGACTATTCACTGTCATATTTCCGTATTTCAAATCGTGCAGTCGATATTTTGTTATCACACTCTGAATTTCTTCTTGGCCTAGGATAGCCTGTTCTGTAGAAAGGGTCCTTAATTGCTTCGCAATGTGTTTCCCGAAGATGTCGAATTCATCTTCCCCTGTTTCTGATTTGGATAAATCGTATTGCATTTCTTCCATGCTACTGACTATTGTAGACAGCTGTGAAATTTTACTCGTTTTCTTTCGCGGTTCTGATAGACTTGGTTCTAGGTTTGTATGGGTATGGTTCCCAGATTGGTTACTAGGTTGAGCATTGTCAGTATTTTCTTTATTTTGAGCATTGTTAGTATTTTCTTTATTTTGAGCATCATCAGTATTTTCCTGAAAATAAAATATTTTTACTTTATTTTTTAAAGATACCCACTGCGGAACAATGGAAACAAGTCGAGGAAGGCTTTCAGAATAAGTGGAACTTTCCTTTGTACTACGGAGCGTTAGACGGAAAACATATAAAAATTACTGGCTCCTATGAATATGAAAGTACGAACTTTAATTATAAAAAAGAAAACAGCATAGTATTGATGGCTCTTGTTGACCATGATTACTGTTTTACGTATATCAATGTGGGAGCAAATGGAAGCGCTTCGGATGGTGGTATTTTCTATATGACTCCTACTTGTGTAGACCATGAAGATCACAATGACCATCATTTGATTAACGGAACGTGGAGATCCGGCATAACCTCTTTAGATAGTATCATACAGCAGGGCAGTAACAACTCAGCAACACATGCCAGGGAAAAAAGAATTCAATTTACTAATTATTTTGTGAACGAAGGAAAAGTACCATGGCAAAATCATATGATACCTTGATAATTTGTGTGTTTTAACAAATAATATGCTACTAAAATAAAAATAAATAAAAATCTAAGAATACATACGTATGTTTTACGCTTCACCATCACATTTTTAATAAATTAATTGAATTCGGCGAACCATTTCACTTTGGGTTGGTAAACATTACCACTAGCACCAGATGTGATGTGGATGACTTCTTAATCTTGCCTAGTTCAAGGTAGTATGTAGAACGAATACTTTCTTTTTTGGTTTTGTGAAACCTTCAATTTCCATACCAATGCACAGGTTTTGCAAAGCAGTTTGGCGCATAAGTTTATTTTTATAATGTTCTGATGTTATGTCCCATAAACACGGATTTTCTCTGTATATAGTGACAAACTTTACAGTTTCGTCTTCAGATAACTTCTTCACCATTGTTAAATCCTTTCTTCCCAGTAAAATCCGCAAAAACAACCAACACGTGTTTCCTTTTTAATTGTTGCGTTAGCACTGGAATGCACTGGATTGGCCGTCTATATTATTCCAGTTGCACTGGATTGATCGCACTGGATTCAAAAGTAGACCGCGAATCCAGTTACTGGACTGGAATGTTTACTGGATTCAGTTCATTCCAGTGCCGGTTTACATTTTTCCAGTAAGCAATCCAGCGCTGGATTCGATCGCTGGACTGGAAAAATGTAGACCGGCCATTAGAATATAGAGTAATCCAGAAGGCGCATACGCGCAAATCACTTCGCGGTCGCGGTGAAGCCAAAAATCGGTGGAGGGGGCACCGCGCTCCGCCTACTAGCGCTCTCCCCCAACGCGCACGGTGTTACCAACAGAATAAATTTACTCACCAACTTCAGGAAATCAAGGCATATAAATATATTTGCTCACGGCAGTAGGATTCACATTTGCATCAATTTATATGGTCATGGCTTTGCTTATATGAAGTATTATTAAGGCCGCCATGTTAAATTTATAAAATGTTTATTAAAATGATTAAAATTATTTAAAAACTTTGCCACATTTTACACTTTTAATACAAAAAGAAAACAATTAGCTTAGTGTCTTAGAGTAAAGAGAGATGTGAAAAAGCCCATAATAAAAGTTTGAAAACTTCGATCTCATGCTAAAGAAATTTAAAATAGGACGAAACAATTATTTATATTAATTAGCATTCAATGTCGTGGTAACCTTTCAGAGCTGTGTCTTAAATTGCAATGAGCGCCGTGTTTTGATACTATGCATTTTATGCGTAGTTTTTTGGATACACTATCGCGCGTTTTCTCGTCATCTGGAATACTCTTTATTCTAAGGTGATATTTATTATCTGCCTGAACTTCACGTTTAAAATATTTTCACATATTTTGCATTTCTTAGTTTTTTTAGAAATTTTGTAGAATTGGAAATAAAGCATTACCATTGACCACATATCATATATTAACCACGAGCAATGAATTTTCTCTAGCGAAAAAACATACTAACAAAATTGAAACTCAAAATTTCTAGTATACTTATCAATTCTCGTCCTCAAATACTATGTGCATATTTTTATTAAATCTTTTAATAATGTGATTACATAAATATTTTCGTCTTAATCACAACTTACTCCTGGTGTATGTGTAGTTATATTATTTGGGATCAATACCTTAATTAAATTCTGGAAAGCAACACATCTAGGATTATTATTTCTGTGGTTACGAGATCTTAATTTGCCAAAAAAAGTTCTAATGGGTCTTGGTCGACATTTCGTGGTGAGTAAATTCTAATTTATTTACTATATAAAATAAAACGTGTTAAAGAGAGAAAGCTTGTTAAAGTTAATATCGAATGGTTTATAACAAGAACATATTTACTCTACCAATAAATAGCATAACTTCTGTTCAGATTGCCTCTACCCATGGTTGGTTACGTCCATTTTTCTCACTTACTCTTATTTTAAGTTTACTTTTACAATATCTAGCACGTCCATTAACATAATTAAACAAATTGTCAGGCGCCCGCGCCCGCCATTATCGTACTCCTCCCTAGTGTCACTGGATGACAACCAATGCAACCCACAATTTTTTTAGTGAAGGGAACATTTTTCCACTAAATATTTGGAATAATTCTGTCGATAAATTTCATCTATGGAATAAGTGACTTATGGAAAGGTAAAAGGAAATTACAAAACATAAATTATAATGTACACTCAACTTACATCTGCACTCGTTCAATAGCTGATAGCAAAAAACTCAACCTAATATTTATATTCTTCTATGATACATTTTTTCTCTAACACCTGTTTTTGACGCCGTCACACACAACACTTGTTGGATTCAAAATACTGTCTTCAACTACTTCTAAAGCCTTCGTAATATTTTCGTTGGTGCAATTGGTGCTGTATCCTCACTTAAATAATATGCAATCGCTTGCTTCCGAGACTCACGTACTTCTCTGATCATTTTCACCGATGCGTGATTTGCAAATGTTTTTCTCTCTTTTAAATCGAACTTTACAATGCTAATAATCCGCTTTCCTCAATTCCATAAAGATATACCGGGACATAAAGTTACTTCATCAAATATAGTGGAACAAAATTCATACTTTTCACTTTAAAATTTTGTTTGATTTTTTAAGTTACCAACAATAAAATTAAAAGTAAATCCGGATCGGAGGCACAATGTCCGCATTGATTGCAATTTAAACTTCTTGCTCCACATTTTACAAAGTTCCAGAATGTATTGCTTGTAAATGTCGTCAAACATGAAGCTCACGTTACCATTAAAACAGTGACTTTCTCGTTTTTGCATTTAGAATTATATTTAACTAGCGGTACCATACGACTTGATTCAAACAGAATTGTAAGTATTCCTACAGCCCGTCGTTGCTGTCTGTTCCATTCGTGTGGCGGAGATTTAGTTAATTTTCTACGTAACGTTTTCTTCTTCATAACTTCGGAAACGTATCACGATGAAACGTATTCATGTGATTTAAAATTCATGTCAATAGAATCAGTATTCGAATCCACTCCTAAAGGCATACTGACAGACAGACAGACAGTAGTACGAATATGCAAGTGATAAAAGTATTTGAAAGCTGTATATGCACTCAATTTTATTTATTTTTAAAGTTCTTTGATTTTCGTTAAAATATTTAAGCAAAGCCTCTGTGACTTTCACTTTCCTTTCGTATTTCCTAACCTTTCATATCTTTCTGCAATGCTTCTCGTATCTTGCGTGATGATGACCTATAATGTCCCAACATTTTATTTTATTGTTTATGACATCATTGAAAAATTATAGATTGTAAAGTGAAGAAGGTAAATACAAAAACAAGGGTAATTCAATTGCAACAAGACGTTTATTGACGCTCACATTCGAAACTAAATTTCTAATATTTTTAAGTATCTTTATTTGTGTACTTTTATGTATCTAATTGATATATATGGCGGACTTATTGCTACAAGAGCAGTCTCTTACGACCAACCAGAATACCAGTCCAGAATCAAACCCGGGTCCCCGCGCTGAGCCGCGCAGTCAAAGGCCGTATGCCTTGTGATCAACCCAACACACCACAGCGACGACGCCGGTATCGATGCATACATTTGCAGGTACCAATGAATCAAACTGTTTCAGAAATATATAAAATAATTTAAAAAATGTGAATTTAGATATAATTGCGCAAAAACAGATTACCTTCACAATTTTTACACCTTTTCAACTGATATTTCAATAAATTTGAAAAGAATTCGAAGTTTACTCATTAGGAATATTTTCAGCGAAAACAACTCATCTTCTAAAATATTTACATACATTCCGATACCACAACATAGAATGAGCCAATGATTCCTCAGAGGGCAGTTGAATCGTTCCACTGGTGAATTCTTGAAAAAATTACGAATTGCTGAGAACACTTCCAATACTATCTATCCCGTAAGCTTTAACGTTTTGAAAGTAGTTGTGTAAATGGGAGATCACTAATGAAATAATGGAGTAATCACTTTTACAATTATAGTATTTATCATCAGAAAATTGAAGTCTTTTAACACGAATGTATTTAACGTCCATACCATCACAGCACTTTGGAAAATTGTTTTTTTTTAAAACGAATTAGCAATTTCCTTAAAATTTCGCATGTTTTTTTTTAATTATACCAAATTGCATTGCAAACATCAATTGCTTTATTCTTGATTTCTGTTTCTGAAATGACATTACAAGCTTGCAGAAAGTATTTGTTGTTGTTAGGTACGTATATTTCAAGTTGTGTTTTTTTTTCTTTTGATTAAATTTTTGTGTATTTTTTAATGACGTTAAAAATAAGTGGAGAAAATTATGGGACATACTTGAAAAAGAAATGAAAAACGTAGGAAACCACGGTCTGAATGTCTAGGTAGGACAAAAGGGTCGAATTTTACTGGAAAGTGAATATATTTTTATCTATTTTTTTCTGAAGACATCTATCTCAACGGCTCGTGCGACCCTAAATATTTTTTCTTGAGGAATCGAATTTTGTTTGTAATAATTATTGTAGCAGTTGATTGCCTGAATTCGGTTTGTGATTCATTGTAGTTCAGTTGCCAGTTGTTCAGTAGACAGATTGCCGAAATCAGGCAATCTGTCATGAATTTGGAGTAAATCGGTAATGCATCAAGTTCACTGACACTTGAGTGTCACCTGGCGATATTTGGCGAATCAGGTCTTTCGGCTTCGTCTAATCTAGTGATCAATAATTCAGTTATCCAGAAACTGACTACGCAGTGGTCTGATACTTTGCATAGTAGATATCAAGTGATAAAGTAGTTATCGAATAAAAATATTGCAGCCAGACGATCGCGGATAAAAGTACATAGGAAAAGAATCCGTCTATTCAGAATTTCGGCTTTAAATGCTCAAAATTGAAAAGAAAATGGAATCAAAGCATATAAGAATAAGTAAGAGGAAGTTAGCGATGAAGATATGCTATTTTTAAAATAACTAAGGCAGGTACTTCAAGGATTTAGCCCAAAAATTGAGATTTAAAATTTAATTACAGAATTTAATTGCTTATCCAATGGAAAACCTTTCTACGTCGATTTTACCTTCTCCAAGTCACGCATCATCATTCAACGCGACACCGACTCTGATTCTATCACTCTGCAAAACCCTCGAAGACACTGATTAACTCTATTATAAGTATTTTACTCTCATGGATTTAACATTTTTCAAAAATCACGCTATAAATTCACACTATAAATATTACTTGTTTTTTTTTTAAATTTTTATAGACGTATTGATGATTTGTTACTAGCGTGCTGTTAAACTCGTGGTTATGTTTGGAGACCGCGATTCTCCATACTCTATCAATAAATGACGGCACGCTGGTTAAACCTACGTAAACTACAATAATACAAAACTATTAACGTAATATGATTTTTTGAGAAACATATGATTGTACGTAGATGAAAAATAGATGAAGTCATGGTTGAAGATTAATATACAAAGGTAAAAGATTTACCTCAACGTTAACATTAATATTTCTCACGGGTTTCTTTTAAAGTTTGTGTGAACAGATGCAAACGAGGTATTCATACTACTGATGCGATCACCGAATAGGACATATGTTTTGAGTATTTTCATCACAAGAATAATTCGCATTAGATAATGGTCTTATCGCTTGCCAATTAGAACGATTCCTAATACCGTAAGGAGCGAACGTTAACGTGAGTGTGGTAGCCCCTGCATAATTTAAAATAATAAAACTGTCAAATAAACTGTTTTTTGGAGCGGCAATATACTCCTAATAAGTTTACGTGTCACTCAATTGAATAGTGCAAAAATATTATGCGATTATTCGTAAATGATCTTTAAAATAAACTTATTACTAAACATAATAGTCACAACAGCGATTTAATATTAAAAAAGTCTTTAAATCAGTGCCGAAAACGAAAACCAAGTTTATTTACAAAACTTCTTTGTTTACATCCGCACTCCGCGCAACATCGCTAATCGCTTTTCGCAGCTCCAGACTCTTGACTGTACCTACGTGCAACAATTGCTCTGCGTGCGCCTCCTGAGTTCGAGAGCAGCGACCCTTTTTCGAATATTTCTTTGAATATAAATCGCACATCACCACTGTCGCCATCTAGAAGCATCAATATACATTACCACTGTCGCCATCTAGAACATCACCACTGTCGCCATCTAGAACAATTGCGCTGAGTGCGCCTCCTGAGTTCGAGAGCAGCGACCCTTTTTCGAATATTCGCACATCACCACTGTCGCCATCTAGAAGCATCTATATACAGCTTACTAATTTTGCTTCATTTATTCGAAACTGAACGACAGAATTTAGCGCATGATGCCAAAAGATTAAGTTTTCTGACGGCACAATGCAGTCACTATCGGACAGATAAATATCGTCATCAATGATTTAGTATTTAAAAAAAGCGATTCACTTCATTCAGTCATGAATTTCTTAAATCTTGGATATACCCAAATTATAAGCTAATATTTGGAGACCAAGATCGAATCAGAATACCCCGTACATCAACACCAGCTGCCTTCTGCTGACACGTCTCGATAACAGTAATCTCAGAACTAATTATTATGAGTGATAATTTCATGGCTGGCAAGGGGGTGAAAAAATCGTTCTTGTGAAGGTCGAATGAACAGCAAAAAGTGTGTAAAAGGCACATCCACAATGACAATGAAAGTAATGTACTAGAGTTCAATACGCTGACTCAACTGGTTACTTCATATATCTTAATGCACTTGAACGTGTGTTTGAGTGATTGCAGCATGTTTAGCGATTGATTTTGTTAGAGTGATTGCAGCAAGTTTGTGAATTGTTTTAAAAAGCAAAGTGAGGCAAGTTAGTAACCATACTAATGCACTCTATAGCAAAATAATAACACCCGTTTGATAACAGTGAATTACTAATAACCAACTCGGCATAAACGTCAAATAAGTTAAGTTACAAGAATGCTAGTTAACTTACAATATCCGATGGATAGCAGCACGATACCAAGGATCAACTCAGCATAAACGTCAAATAAATTAATCTACAAGAACGTTGTTAAGCCACAAACATCCGATGGACGTTATATTACTAAGAAGTAAGTCAGCAAAACATCAAATAAAACCAAGCTTCCCAGAACGCAAGCGTCAGCAGAGGAGAGCTAAAATAGAGTCCGAGCAACTGACGAGGAGAGTCTACCAGCCACCGTCTTAGAATTAACATTATTCAGAATTGTTAACCTTTATTTTAATTTTAATAATTGTTATTTTGTAAATTGTAATTCAATAAAGTATATTTGTAAGCAGTTATAGTTAAACATATATTTTTGAGTATCCGCGGAACGCGATACGTAACTGGCGTCGTATTATAATTTTTAGTCTCTTTTGGAAAGACTCTAAATAAACAGAGAGAAACAGCAACTACTAACAATTAACAGATTATTTATCTGACGAAAAACTATTTCTATTTGTATTTGGTCAATTATGCGGAGAGTGAACTGTTGAAAATATATTTATTCCGTCAAACATTTATTTAGCAGGTGTTACAAAATATTATTACCCTTCACCAGTACTGATACATTAATGGAAAAATAGATACAGTAAATTATATAACATATTGTATAATGATTGCTTTGGTGTTTACACGAAGTTATATATGGGGTATTACACGTAGACAGCGAAAAAAAGTTAGATCTTGGAATTCGTTCATATTTGTATGAATTGTACTTGTATATGCCTGAATAAATGTACATCATCATTTTTTTATTAAAGATTCTATAAAATTTGAGAGGGATTTCTGAAAGTTTTTTTTTCAAAAGGATGGAAAATAAAATAAATAGTGCTTTTGGAATTTTTTTATCATATAGAAAACCGGAAGTGAACAGTTCAAATCGAATTTTATTTAACTTCGTAATATTTAATTTTTATATATTTCGTAAATTAAATTTTAATCTCAAAATATAGCCTTTAGTATAGAAATAATACGTATAAAATTCCAGAATGGTATTCGCATTCGTTTAGGAGATGCATATCCTAGAACACGAAGGCGCCGCATTCAGCGCCGTACTGGCGATTTTTTAGATTGCGCGTCATACGGCAAACTGAATGAAAGATTTCATTATTGTCAAGATGTAGAACGAAGATGTAAAACGCATTCATTGTTAAGATGTAAAACAACACTTTTAAAGTAAATATGCTTTATTTATGCTTTATGATGGTAAAAATGAAACAAATAGTTGTAAAAAAGGCGCAAATTTATTTTAAAATTAACTTTATGTTTCGAACTACAGCTTGTTTTTTGACTAGTAAACCATCAGTTCTTGGTATAAAGCAGTGGATTTTTTTCGTACCAGGAATAGTGACAGTACAATTAAATCTGGATTGCAAAAAAATCCTTTATTGTTGAATGTCATCCTTGGAACAGTAATAGATAGTCGTTTCTATTAAAGCCGCATTTGCCCACTCATACTGGCAACTGCAGGCTTGCACGTGTAGCAACCTTTTCAGATTCCCGCCAAGTTCATCACATGGCCCCTTATCATGTGACGTGGCATGAAAATGAATTTCAGCCTCGATGTTAAAATCTTCTTCGTAGTAATAGAGGTTTATAAAATTAAATCTGTTCTTAAAGAGCTGCGAGGCGAAGTATTAATCAACATTTTATTAATATTTACATTATTAATTTTAATATGTATACACAATTAAATGAAACTACGTGATGTAGTATTATTTCTACTTTCTTTAAGTTCTTTACCACGACCTAGGTTTAGTTGTATTACAACATCTTCAGGTGGGCTATTAGCAAAAATTAACTCTTAGGAACATCCAACAGTATTTATATGTTTCAAACACAATAGCGGAAGCCGGGTTTGTGTGGGTTTTCCCACTGCTTATGTTAGTGAGTTTATTGTAGGGGAACGGTGTAGGTTTTATTATATTTCCGAGAGTTATACGATATACCAGTATTTTAGTGAAGGTAATAAATTCAGTTGTTGTTATTATATGAGGTTGTCCAATGCAAATGTTCCGGTGTATGTAATAAAATTAAATGGAAGTTATTCTCGGTAATACATTTATACAAAAGCAAGGGTATCTGACAGTTAGAACAAGGTTATACCACTAATACTACATATCTCCGGTTTTATTTATTCATATATTTATTTATTTATTCATATGTGTATTTTTTTATTTTTTATATTTATTTATTTATTTATTTATTTATTTTAAATTTTTTAAAATTTTTTATATCTATTTATATTTATATGTGTATTTGGGCTGAAACAATTTGAGAGAGTACTGTAGTATCAATGTTGTCTAATTATATTATGTCTAGAAGATATTAAGTATGGGTGATATTATACTTAGTTGTTCATTTAATATATTAACCTTGGTGTCTTTTCTTTGTCTGTTTATTTCTAATGTTTCTAGGATATTAAGTTTATTGCCTTTTGTATTTGTTTGTAATATATAGGGGGAATTATCAGTATGAGGGTGATGGTTATTTTCAATGAGATGTTTAGCAAAGTGAGATGTGTTTGGTTTGTGATAACAATACAATACAATATCAAACCGCCTACACACTATCGACAAAAAGAACAAGTCTGTGACTTACGCGCTTTCTACTGTTTACTATAAATCGAGTAAAAACGACTATTGAACAATAACGGCTACCATTCTGAAATGAAAGCTGAAGGATTTACTGAGTGATTTCAGCGATTACTACTGAGACTGGAAGAGATTTCCGTTATCATTATGGATAAATACAAAATGGACAATAAAATTGCATTTGCTTTAAGGACAATAAAATGGCTTAAGGACATTAATTGCATAATGCTGTTATAAAAATAGAACGTTTACCAAAGGTACATCGGTATAAACCTGACAAGGTTTATTATTTAGACCAATTGACAAACTAACATGGTCATGAATATAACTCTATAGAATTGGTGTGGGCACAAGTAGAGGGAGAAATGGCAATGAAGAACAACACATTTAAAATTGCGGATGTCGAGAAATTACTCCATCAGGCCATTGCAAACGTCTCAAAAGAAAATTGGGAAAACTGTGATCGACATGCAGAAGCCCTACAAGATGAAGACATAAAAAAGTCACGCATCCTACAGCCTTTCGTTATTAATTTAAATGACGATTCGGATGACGATTTTTGATATAATCAAAATAATTAGTAATTAATTAGTTAATAGCAAATATTTATCAAGTAATTTGTTAATTAATGAATTAATTATTACTTAGTCTAATGTTAATTAACATATTTATAACTCTGTTTTATATGTACACGAAGATTAAAGATGTTTAAATTATATTGTTTCAGTTTGATTTGTCGTTTTTAGGTGGCTTATCGAAAATATTACGACAGGAGCGATAACATTACATCACTCGCTGTTGCCATAAGACCTGTGAGTGCGAGTGATCCTGCAATATGCTCTGTTTTGCTCATATGTTTTATAGTTTCGCATGCAAGTAGACCGCTGCCGTAATGTAACAAATATAAGCATCTTATAGAATAAAAGTGATTTTGCGCCAAAATGCTCGGTTAACGAAGACACTAAATAAAAATACATATACATAATACATAATATAAAAATGAAAATACATATACATATACATAATACATAATATAAAAATAAAAATACATATACATAAAATACAATACATATTTTTTTGCATTTAAAGTATGCATGCATGCATTTGGTTTTTCATCATTGAATTCGATCTCGTTTTTCGTATTAATAGATTGGAATAAATGAAATTCTTCATATTAGTAGATCGTACAAACTAGATTACCAGAATTTTGAGAAAAATAAAAGTTCTGCTGTCACGCTATGCCGATTTGTATTATATGGATGCAGAAACTTATAAATTTTAAATCTTTGAATTTGTAACTTAATCATGTCTATCTTCTTTTTCCTACTTTACTATAAGACGAAAGATATTTTCTGCGAGATAAGCTATTTTACTTATCATTATTAATAAATATTTCAAAATAACAAGGACAATGGCCATAATACTGGCACACCCCGAACCTTCATAATAGCGAACATATTTAATTGCCTACACTACTCTATACGTACTCGTCTCTCCGTAGCGTATATGTGTGTGTGTAAATTAATGTAGGGCTGTCAGCAACGTGCAGGTAAAGAATAGTCACTATCGCTAGATATCGAGATCGATCGTTGCGGGCAATCGCGCCGATCCAGTGAGTCGATTCTATACGTCAGCAACATAGCTGTTTCTCTTTCTAACCATTAATTCAATGGAATAAATGTCTTGATAGCACGTTGGCGCAAGTAACTTTGCACTGGCGCGCACGTATTCATTATTACTTAATAGTAAAAATCTAATTATATAAATAAATATTTTACACTATACATGTAATTGTCTGAAAATGACTTGATAATATTAATACTAAAATAGAATTTGAAAAAGTATAGATCTTAAAAACGAAATAACATCTTAAATAAAAATAAAAATAATGTTTATTTAGAAATGTGATAGACTGAAATATTGTCTTCGTCGTAGTTTTGACTTGATTAGATTTGTTTCATGTGACAGATCTCTTAATAAACAATATAATAAGCCTATGGCCCACACCACAATGATACGTTTTCCAATCACATCGTGTTCAAGGAAAACAATGACCTTTAAGAACAGTTTGAAATTTAAAACTGCTCAATGATATGTTTATAGACATAAAAGTATAGGTACTAACGATATAAGTTGGTGATAAAAAACCAAATTATATAAAATTACATTACGATACAAAACAAAATTATTTAAGGTTGTGTGACATATTTTATCTCGTCACTACACTCTTTTATTTATCAATAAATAAAAAAGTGACACAAAACAATCTCCCATCCTTATTGATTTTATTGCTTTCTAACCACTCGTACACAGCGCAATAATAATTATTATAAATAGTTATCAATTAAGACTGAATTACACAAGTTAAACCCAACCAAACATCGTAAAAATGAACCAATCACACGCTCATGTAGCAAGCGGCAACCTAGGAACGCGTACCCTTGATCGTATCCGTTATCTGCGGGTGACGATAAACTGGAGGGAGTGTCGCTTTTTTAAGCAGTAATAGTTGGTATTCTTTGATACCGGTGTCATTAACTTATTTCAGTGATCGTTTTTTTATTGCTATCAATTTACTTTTGTTCCACGGTCCATTTTCACGCACTAGAAAATTGTTATTACTCAAATTAATATAATTCCTTTTTATGGATGACACAAGTAGAAAATGTTATTTTTTGTATATTTAAAAGAAGTAACGTGCAATTCGTCTAACGATGATGCATATTTATATGGTTGTTATCTGGCCTGTATTAAGGCTGAAGTACCTACAGCAGATTTATATTGATATATTATAAAAGTAAGTGTACAGTGTGCGTGCCACTGAAACTCAGAAACGAGTCCTGATACGATCAAGGGAGTTATATGGTGTGGTAGCCTTCTATTCCCCATCCATGAAGAAGGTTCCCAGTTTTATCTGAAGGGCGAGCTTAAGGGTTGAAATTTTCATCCTCTAGAAATTTCTAGAACAGTCCAGAACATTCGAGAGTATTCGAGAGCATTCCACAACATTCCAGAACATCCCGGAACATTTTGAAATGTTCTGGGACATTGTGGACCATTCGAAGCCTCTTGTTATGTGTGTATAGCTACCCATTAGTAAGCGTATATAAATCAAGATCCGTCGTGGGTTCGAACGTCAGTTTCTTATCAGCGAAGTGCAGTGAGTGAATAAAAACAAACAGTGAAGTGTGAGTAATCAAAGCGATACAGTGACTGAATATAAATCGAAAATAAAGTGTGAAAAGTATTTAAAGTGTACTTAGTGTATTTCTTAATAAAAGTTGATTTGATTGATATTTTATACAATGCCCAAAGGTAAAAGAGAATTTTTTGAAGCAAAACGGCGATAACAAAAAGAACAGCGAAAAATCGAAACAGTCGAAGAGCGCGAACCACGTTTACGTTCCCAACGAACAATGAGAATGAGAACCGTGAGAAGCAGAGAAACCGAAGAACAACGGAATGAACGAATTGAAGAATCAAGAATTGCAACACAATATTATAATAATGATGAGGACAAGTAAATAGTACAGCCTACGAAATGAAGCATTCCACTATTATTCTACGAAAGAATATAACAAACACGAACACGTCGTAATCGGAAAAATGGATAACGTCCGCCAATTTTGTAACGCGCAAAATTCAATAGAGAAACACCAGGAATCTGTTGCATGAATGCAAAAATTTGATTACCATCACTGGAAGCACCTCCGCAAGAATTTCTACATTATATGACCGGGGACACTCCAGAATCACAACACTTCAGAATCACAACACTATTTCTTTCGGTGTCACTTCGATCGACACTAACAGACATGAAATCGATTATGTTTTTTCCATCCAAAGACGAATCTATCACAAAATGGGATCATTACTACCACTACCTAACGAAGACTATAACTTTCTGCAAGTATATTTAATAGGAAATGAAGAAACAGAAATTGATCTACGATGCGCAAACATCAGTGGAATCAGAGAAATAATTCAAGATGTACAGAGGATCTTATACAAATACAATCAATTTATTCACATATTCAAAACAGCACTAGACCGAATGATTTCTGATGACTATAAAGTTATAATTCAAGAGACAAGACCGACAAAGCCGACAAGAGACCACCACCACAAGCCGTGATATAATTGTACAACGAAAAAGAGAAGGACTGCAACGCATTGCAGAGACACGCCGTTTATATGATGCCCTTCAATATCTATTAATATTTCTGCATTCAATCTGAAACAGGCGTAGAAAGAAAAAAAAGTCACTTCCAAGGAGTTCTATGCTTACCGCTTAATGATCAGAGACAAAGAAACATACAGTCACATTCTCAATACTCGCCGTTTATTCCAACAATTTGTGGTAGATATGTACGCAAAAATAGAAGAGAATTAATGAAGAAGATGCTTTATATAAAACTGAACCAGACAGAAGAAACTACGCCCGGAAGAGTACATCCACCTTCGAGACGCAGTCATAAATGATGCAAACATTGACGACATTGGCACAATGGTAATCTTACCTTCATCTTATATAGGAAGTCCAAAACAGATGCACGAATACACTCAAGGTGCTATGGGATGCTAGATTCACACAATCAAATGGCAAAAACGAGGACTGCCTCACTCACCCAATCTCATATTGCTACACGACAGAATTCATCCCACGGATATCGACAAAATCATCCAAGCTGAATTACCCAGCCCACAAAGAAATCCGGAGCTGTACCTTGCGGGCCATTAAACCCCGATTTACCATGAATGAGTGATGGAAAATATACAAAAAAACACCCAAAACCATACTAGGACGACACACAAACCGGAGACGGTGACCGTCCCAAATAAAGAAGACGTATCACCGAAAAAATGCGGCTGGACAGCAAAAATACGAATGCGAGGCAGAGACGAACTGGAAATAGATAATCAATGGGTAGTATCATATAACCCGATACTTTTCAAAATATTCCAAGCACACATAAACGTAGAATACTGCGATTCAGTGAAATCCATTAAATATGTCTGTAAGTATGTGAACAAAAGCAGTGACACGGTAGTATTTCAAATAGCCAGACAGCAAACAAGAAAACAGAAACGACGAGATCCTCAAGTACCAAATGGGAAGATACATCAGCAGTAAAGAAGCAGCGTGGCGGATTTCGGTTTTCCTATACATGAATGCGAACCAACTATGTACATCAGTACATTTGGAGAATGGACAGAGAGTTTAATTCACAAAAGATACCGCCAAAAAAATGACAGGCGAATCACCAAAAAATACAACATTAACAGCTTTTTTCTACTGTGCCAAACGTATCCATTTACGGAAACATTATTATACGTGGAATACAACAAGAACAATCATTCAACGACGAAAACAAGGAATTTCAGTAGAGTATCATCCAGGAATCATTAAAACTAACGCACTAGGCCGAGTATACGTGATACATCAAGACGAACGAAATCAATGTATGCTTAAAAAATCATATCTCTGGCCACACATACAAATACTGCGAATAAAAAAAATATGAAAGTTGAACTATCGAAAGACGAAACAACAGCACATTTTGCTCAAACACTTTTACTAATAGGCGAAGCCACATATCCTACTGACCAGACAATCGGCCTCATTGAACTCAACAGTGATTTCTGCAACACAGCCACTGCTGAGAATGAACTCGTCGACCAAATTTATCCAAACATTGTTCACAACGGTACCAATCCGTAGACCATTTCAGAGGGCAATTTTGGCAGCTAAAAATAATATTGTGGACGATGTCAACTTTAAAATTCAAAAGAAAATTTGCGGTGAAGAGAAAATATACAAATATACATGATGGTAAACGTTGAAGAAAGTATCTACTAGTCCAGTAACTGTCTAGTTAACTTCCCTACATAATTTTTAAACTCTTTGCAAGTACCAGGAATGCCATTATACAGCCTTCGGCTGAAAATTGGATCCGATATTCCGATCTTACTACTCAGAAATCTCAATTCACCAAAACTATGTAATGGAACAAGGACAATCGTTAAACAGCTATCGAATAACATCATAGAAGCCGAACTTATGACCGGAAAGCACAATGGACACACAGTATTTATTACTAGAATACCTCTGATCTCTTCTGAACTGCCATTCCAATTTAAAAAACTGCAATTTCCAATCAAATTTGCCTAAAGTTTTACAATTAACAAAGCGCAAGAACAAACTTTAAAACATTGCGGCATCAATCTCAAGCAATCCTGCTTTCGCATAGTCATATTCGCATAGTAATTATACGTAGCTTGCTCTCGAATAGGAAATTCGAAAAATTTGTATTTTGTGTAAAATATATGGGGTATAGGATAACAAAATGTTGGGGTATAGGATAACAAAATGTTGGGGTATAGGATAACAAAATGTTGGGGTATAGGATAACAAAATGTTGGGGTATAGGATAACAAAATGTTGGGGTATAGGATAACAAAATGTTGGGGTATAGGATAACAAAATGTTGGGGTATAGGATAACAAAATGTTGGGGTATAGGATAACAAAATGTTGGGGTATAGGATAACAAAATGTTGGGGTATAGGATAATAAAATAAATGGGGTATAGGATAATAAAAGATAGTAAATAAACAAGTATTCTAAATAGTCAAAACATGTTTTCGATAAAAATGTTTCACCTCTTATATTTTAAAGTTTATAATAGTTTATAATATATTTTAAAGTTTTAAGAAGAAGTGGGAATATTCCGTTTGGCAACTACCACACAATCTCATATCAATTCCCTGAGCGAAGCCGGGTACTCCAGCTAGTATAATAATACACGTGACACATTACTTGTTCATGTACTTTTTTCCGTACTTTAATGTATCTAATTGATACATACGGTGGGTTTATTGCTACAAGAGCAATCTCTTACAGCCAACCAAAACACCGGTCCAGCCCCGCTCGACGAGCGGCCGGTAATCGAACTCGGGTCCCGGCAGTGCGACTGCAGTCAAAGACCGTATGCCTTGTGATCAACCCAACACACCAAGGTGACGATAATGTATCTGTCTAGTGAACAATATACTATTACAACTTGTGATATATGTATATATATATATATATATATATATATATATATATACACATATATATATATATATATATATATACACGTACACACACATACATATATATGTATGTGTATGTACGTATATATACGGCCACCTCTAATATCTAATCTATAAAGATATTGTTCAGATTATATAAAAAGAAATGTGGAAATAGAAATACGATATTTTCAATAATTTTAATTTCAATTAATTTTATTCTCGTTACCCTAGTCTTTTTCTTTGATTATCCGGCGCAAATGCGTAAGCGTAGGTTGTGTTTTAATAAATAGGTCATGTTACAACAAACATATCCGGCGTTGACACTTAATCTACCAAAACTAAATTCAGCAGAAAATTACACTCAACAGCACGTTTCAACAAAACGAAATACTGACGAGACTATAATTAATTAAATACTAATGGCTCTCTACAAACTCGGTTGAAACACTGGAGCATATTTGGAACAAGAAGAAATATACATCTTCCATAATTAAATCAAATACTAATACGCCAATACGCTTCAATGGCGACAAGAAGTGATGAACCAATTTTTCGTTCAATTACAATCTCTAAAAATAAACTTTTGTCCCTGAATTCATTGTAATGTCTTAATTGCTCCTAAAAATTGCAAGCCTTCAGGACATGTTTACATCTTTGACGAAAAACCTTATTTTTTGCCAAGTTTATTCTAAACTTTGAATATATAGTATAATCATTTATATATATATATATATATATATATATATATATATATATATATATATATATATACATATTTATATAATTATTGTTTACTTTCATTGTTTACGGAAAGGGCAAATGAAATGTAATTTGTTTAGTTTTCGAGTACCTACTTCATTTGCTGCTCCTAAAGTTTGTAGATAAATATTTTTTTGAATTAAAAGAGTCGTATGGGATAACTTTTGAAAAGGTTAGTTCTAAGAATCTCAACAAAATTTTATCATAATTTTAAATATAATTTAATTTGCAGATATGCTAAGACCATACATAACCAACAGAAAAAATACACATTACACAATATATCTAACATCTATGAAGTTCCCATTTAAAGTACAAAAAAGGAAATATCTTTAATGAACTATACCGTTTTCTAATTACTATTTGACGTAAACCGAACAATGAAATATTACTTATATAAATTACATCACCTATACCTCACATATCGTGTAATCGTGTTACGTTGCCTAAAAAAATCCAATGATACGGATACTCACTCACCATCACTATTTTAATATCTATAAGAGGTATGATGTAATAAAACTACGAGCTTTACCATATCTATCAAAGACAAAGTGAAACACCGCTAAATCTGTGAAGAACACATATTCCTAGTTTTTTGCCAACATTAAGTAAAACACAAACTCTTCTAATGTTTTTTAATTTAATACTAGGTTTAAATAAAATATATTACAAAATAATGCATGTTTATTATATAATACATAGTTTAAGTTTATTGTTAGGTTTGCAACTTATAAACCCGCCACTTTTTGTGGCCAATTTCTGGAATGTTATACAAAGCTTCTGGAATATTTCTTGTAAAGTATATAAAGTGTGTGGAATTCGAATTTCTATTCAGTTTGCAGTTGAATAATTAGAGAGTAGACAATAAATTTAAATAGGAAGTATTTCGGAGTGAACTTAGAGGACTTTTATTCATGAATGTCATTTAGGGCGAAACACCAGCGAAGCATCACCCAATACATACACAACGATGGGTGAAGGTATGTGCTTATATGACACAGCTAAGCACTGGTTCCGTAGATTCAAAGAAGGGTATTTTGACTTATCCGATAAACCTCTTCCAAAGCGACCTCCTACAGTTGATTTAGAAGAATTTTGAATGCCTTATTGAAACAGATCCCAGATTAAATTCGCTTTGTTTGGCAGAGCTATTTTCATACTCTTATGCTTCATGCTTTGAAAAAGAAGTGGGAATATTCCGTTTGGCTACCACATGAGCTGACACCCTTTCAACTTCAGAGGAGAGCTAACGTGTGCTTGGAGCTACAAAGTTCCCATCGTCCTAACGAGAGGCTAAAGTATCTGGTTACACGAGGCAAAGACACACAGAGATTGTATTAAGTTAGCTTTGTACGATATGTTTGCTTTTTGTATAATATTTCTTAATATTTTTCTTATTTTGGTCAACAGCTGTCTGATATATAATCTACTAAATAGGGAGCATCGTTTTCTGTCTCTTCACCTTGACATAGTGCAGTTATGACAATCCTGCTTGGCTAACAGATCATTCCCACAAATCATTTGATTACGAAACAACGCGAGAACCGAATGATTTGGACTTTCAATAATAAGTCCCGACATACCGAAAATAACGTAAAGAGAATACCCCTTTACGTTATTTTCTCCTCGGCATTGAAAGTAACTTCACTAGCCTTTGGACAGGTAATTAGTATATTTCCCGTGTTTACGAATTTAATTCGTACTAGCTGTGTCCCACGGTTTTATTCGCACGACACCGTGGGGCACAGCTGGTTTCTGGCTTTTATTATAATTCTTTATGCTAAATCCGTTACTCTTTGTTTAAAAAAAATCCATGTACAGAATTCACTCTGTTACAATTTTATTAATAGTATAAATTAAAAACACCGAAATAAAATATGTCGGAACGATCATATCCTCGTGGGCCAAACGAGGCAAATGAGTCACGCTAACACAGTACCAAGGGAAATATAATATAATATTTTGAAAACAGCAATGTGCATAATTTTTTATCGAGTGGAAACCGTCGGTGAAATAAATTGACAGAATATTTATTTTCAAATAAAGTGGTTACATAACACTTATCAGGATTGAGGTTATCAGCTAATTCTAAAAACCTGACAAATATTATTTGTCACTGGAGATATCGAGTGCCTTGATTAAATTAGAAATAAAGCTGCTAGTTTTTAGAAAAACAAAACAATCAATCGGTTTTTCTCTCAATGATAATATAGAATGTGGTGTACTACATAAGATAGGAAAAACAATAAAAACTAAAACAATGCGAGTGACAACAAAATTGTTTACTTGGTCGGGTGATTTCATTACTAACGTCGAGGGTGATTTTAAGACATTCGAATCATCTGTCACAATAAATTCCCAAAGCTGACCGCGGGGAACTATCTTAAGGATTAGAAGCTGAAGTTTATGAATGTCACATTGTCACTTTTCAGAGTGAAAATAAAAGGTCTTTAAAAGTTTGATACGTGAGCCGAGCCATATTAGAAAAATTAACTTATTTTGCAATTTCTCTTTAATAGTCATAAAAATAAACTTAATTAACCAAACCTGTTACTATAGCCAGTTTTATGGAAAAAAACACATCATCATCTCAGTCATTGGAATAGGGTAAATAATACTATTAAGTATTCTTAATACGAATCGTTACCTTTTAACAATAAAGCGACAGGAAGTGATAAACCAATTTAGAAAATCGACATTAAGCCAGTCGCTGAACATTATACTGTCATTATATTTGTAGGGTAATGAGGCTATATTTTATAATTTTATAACGAAAAACATTAGTTTATTCATAGGTCAGCATTCGTTGTCGAGAATTACGTGTCCCTATTTGATTAACTATAACGATGTACGAATAGTCGTTGTAGTGAAATCTTTACTGTAATATGCAACCGTGCCTGCTGTGGACGTTAATTATGATCTCAGTTGTAGAAGGTCGTAAAAGCCCAACGCGAGTTATCGTGTCTCGAATGGGTGACTGTGATCAGATGTCAAATATGTCGATTTTCTTTTCCGAGTTCAGTGTCAGTATGCCGCGTGCTCATTCGAAGCTTAATATCAGCGGAACGATTACCATTTCTACAGGCTTGCCCGACGGATGGATAGTCAAGGTAAATTATATGAAATGTGTAAGTAATTCTAGCCGATATGTCAGTACGAAATCGATTAATCTACGTTCTTAATCTTCTACATGATCATCCTCACACGCTCCACTCAAAATCTGAAGGCAAAGGGAACTCTGCAACTTTTTACTTCGCCACCTACACATTTCAATTCAAAAGTATTTATTGGTGTTCGGAAGGATTTAAAAAATAACGTAATATTTTTTGTCCAATTATCTTTGTTAAATTTATTAGTGGTTCTATTTCAAGATACATGAACTTTGCTTTAGTAAGATTTTTCTTAAATATTTAAAGACATATAATTCTAAAAAAATATATAAATGACAGTTTGTTATTTTATTGTCCGAGTTTAAAATTACTGAATCGACCACAACTCATCAACATGTTTTCAATTAGGTATATGAAAGTTTATTCCAACAGCTTCCTAATAATTCTAAATGTATCTGATTGAATGGGCTTTTTGCCAAAGTTTATATAGATTCTTGGTAATTTATAAAAGTTCATTGAACGAAATATCAATACCTTGGAGCGAACTTAGGTATTATGTTTTATAAAAATTATAATCCGTCTGATAGCAACGAGTGTCTTTTTCAATATACAATCTCAAAAACTTGGATGCATATTTTCATCACAAACTATCGAGTTTTATGAAAAAATATTATTCAAGTTTATTATGAGCACAAAAATAAATAGTAAGAGATTTGTTGAGATAATAGATGATTTTAAAAGTACAGATGAAGATAGGCTTATTTTCCAGTACACGAAAAAAAATCACTTCAGCCTGGGGTAACACTTCACTTCAACTGCCAAAGAATTTTGTGAAATACAGTGGCGATCAGAAGCATCAATAGACACGTGGATTAAGAACTAATTTCGAAATTTTGACGCTGACACAAGCTAAATGAAATTCAGAAATGAAGCCTAAATTCAAGACGCAAAAACTACAGTTGATATTAAAAATTACGCTCTGACAATCGCAAAGATTTACATAACAAAGTGTGCACTTAAGATTGCTAGCTTATTGAGCACAGCATTCATGTTTAGGTATTAAATTCAAAGTTCCCAAAATCCACTATGCTATTATAGTGTGTGTGTGTGTGTGTGGGTGCGTGCGTGTGTACATGCATGCGTGCATGCGTGCGTGTATATGTGTGTGTAATTATTATATTGGATCTTAAAATCGCCATTTTAAGGGAAACTGATACCTTTATATCAATTATAAAAATATCGTAATCATATAATATTATATCATAATCTGGATAACATTCACGCCTGCACATTATTAAAACTGACTTTCATCAAGGAAGCATCGTCATATCCTTGCTCTGCTAAGTAGTTGTGATGCCTCTTAATTATTTAAAGTAAAAAGAAACCTTTAAAGCGCCAACCGCACGGTTTAATGATTTCAATAATCGGAAGAATTTTTTCTGTCTTGAAAAATAGTAGGGCGCATTGGTCTGTGATGACTTTTTATAAGTCTTTATACACTTCGTAAAAATTATCAGGTAACAACACGTAGGTTTCTTAGTATGGGATTCCATTTATTAAGCAAACTAATAACAAGAACCTTAACTGCTAATGAGTGCCTCTGTCCACACATTCTCCATCAAATAATGTTTAATATTTACATAAAATGTGGCTGAGTGTTTTTAGTATATGCTATTTGGTCTTTGGTTCAGTAACTACCTTAAGGTGAAGACTTCATTGCGTTATTTAAAATACACGTATTGATGTACATAAGTACACTATACATTTGTGTAATTATTACGTGTCGTGTAGCTAGACACTGCTGTTTTCTACAATGCTATGTAAATCATTTTTTTTAAATATTAAATTCGCACATCTTCTGAACCAATTGCAATGTAATAAAAACTAAACGTTACTTCAAGTCGACCGCCATGTTTGTTTAAGAACTCGCCCGAATACGGTGAGTAGTTTTTACATAATTCATAAGTGGTCTTAATTTATTCTATTATTTATCCTTCATTGCTCCAGTTACTTTTTTTTAAATACAAAAAAATAATGTTTGATTTACAGACACGTAACATTTTTGGTTTTATTACATGTATAGATATAGACAAAATTGTAAGGCATATACAACAAGAATTTTTATCCTTATATAATAAAAAGTTACGTACGTGATTATCACCAAAAGCGCTACGGAATATCACAGAAGCTTATATATTTGTCCGAAACAGTGCGGTCAGTATACCTGCTAGGGAGATGAATTAAAAATTAGTAAGTGGTTACTTGCTTATATAAATGCAGTAATTTTCATTAAGGTTTTTTCTAATATTCAGCGACAAACTCAACACGCCACGACCGGTATCCCGGCTGAACTTACGCTCAATTCCTGGCAACTAAATAGGTAGACTTTACAGTCTCGATACGAAATTAGTTTTTTTGTTGCTTGATTTCTAAATCACAGGAAAAAATCGGGTTCTAAACAGGGTTAGGGATGCACGGGTGGGAAATCTCAATTTGACTACTTTTGTTAATTACGTACGCAATATTGTATAGCAGTCTCCATCCCCGATTATCGTAATGAATTTTAAAAGTAATTTTCTGTTATAATTTCTTTGTAAATCTGTTGATACGGGATACGGATTCAGTCTGCGATGTAGATTCGTCTAATCGAAGATCAAAATCTAAAATAAAATAACGAAACTAATTTTAGGGAATCCCATATAATAATAATTTACATATTTTGTGGAACTTTTAAATATATATATATATATATATATATATATATATATATATATATATATATATATATATATATATATATATATATATATATATATATATATATATATATATATATATATATTCAAATTTGTAAGATACATCATATGTTAAAAAATTAGGCAAACGTAACAAAATGTGGCAAACGTAAACTAAGATAAGAATACAATTATCAAATACGTTTTGCATTTACATAAGTCCTGTTCTTCAAGTAGTAGAACAAATAATGGTAATTGCTAGTCAGCCAATTATAAATAGACACAAAAAGTAACTTCTTCCTACTCATCATTCGACATCCAGTTACATGTAAAAATAAACTCCTGAAATATTTTGGGATCGCGGTGTTCCCGTAACAAAGTATTAAGTGGTGAGGGGTTTCATTCGTTCATAAGACTTTTAATATAATCTGTGACGCTTTATCACTGCCTGCAATCCACCTCACCCAAGAAATATATTTATATTACATTTTTTTCATGACAATGATGCAAATTATGTGATTTGCATTGAATTACCTATGCACTTTATGTTCTTTTTTATTAGTATATATTACTGTAACGAGACTCACTTGACCGAAAATGATGTAAACTAGAAATAAAACTTCGAATTTTAATTTATGTTTTACGGGTCCATAACATTTCAACAATTGATATCTGTACAGAAAATTAATGACACGGTCACGGGCCCGGTACCCCCGGTACCCCACCAATTATGCAAAAAATGCCAATTTTTAAATCGATGAAATTTTACGGGCGACCGACTTGTACGACTGACGACATAAAGACAGAATCAGTGTTGTGAAAGCCCACTCGTTCAAAGTTACAAAACGATTAGGAAAAGTTATATTTTGAATAAAAAAATTACATTTAATATTTTTCACAAAAAATGGCTTAGTAATAAAATTATTTCAAGATAAAATTTGGAAATCATAGATATAAAAGTTTAATTTTGCCAAAAGCGTTATTATTTATTGAATTGCGTATTTCAATTGCAGTATAGTAGACGATATAGACAAATTGGCAAGCTCAAAAGTGATTAAAATAAAGTGCAAAATTTAAATAAACGTATAGAGAGGAATTTTAAATTTGTTTAAACGAATTATTTTGTTAAAAATATTTTATTAACAGCTAAGTTTAGAAAAAGATATTTTTTATTAAGTGTGACGCAAATATGATTCCTTTGCATAATTTTCTTTTAGCTAACATTGCAATAAAAACACATATTGAGGCGTTTCGTTCCTTTTCACTTAATTTATTCAAATCTAGGTTTTACATTTTGAGTCTTGTTGCATGGAAATTAAACGAAATAGTCGAATTTTGATATATCAAATGTACAAAAGGTAGATCCTTACAACGAAGGACAGAAAAATAGGTGAAAAAGACAGCCCAAATTATTTTGGGGTCACACATTTTTGTACGACGCTTATCAGCGGCAAATGAATCGGTTTTGCAGAAAGTTTGCGTCAAAAGTAGGAAAAATTGGTCCAATTTTTAATTTTTTAAATTTCTTAATATTTATCTCTGTCTTAAAATCTTGCAGAATATAATAATTTTCAAAGCGGCATGTCTATTCTTTGTATTGAACCTTATACATTTGTCTAACTACGTTTTTTCTAAACATTTAGTAATTTGCGTCTGATACCCCGAAACGTAACGTATTTTGGTCGCGTAGGATTCTACCTACTCTAGAAATATGGTGTTAATTTATTGTAAGAAAAATCCGTCATTATTTTGCATCTTAAAACATCGCAAAACTGGAATTCGGTAATCTGTGTAATGAGGTGAAAGTTTTCTCACCCGCTTTATTTATCTGTAAGCTTTAATAAATATACATATATTGTATAAGGATTAATAAAAATATGCTATTTAATCATAATAAATTCATAATCATGCTTAGAAACTATTGTTAGCTCAAAGATGACTGAGCTAGAAATGGTTTCTGCGCCCGTATATATTATACGAAAAACGGACGCCGGGAAGTAATCCTATTTCATACATCGATGTATGGAAATCACGCAGTGCAAATGAATAATTTTTTCAGATAAGGTTTTCGTTTTCTTTATATTATTTGTTATCTTAAAAACTTCAAGAATATCTAAATATTTTGAAAATAATAACTTTATACGTGAATGCCCAGAAGCCAAAGGCATTGTTGAGAACTTTCCCTTATAATAATTTTTAAGCACTTTACTTTCCCCGTTAATTTCTCTATTAATTAAAAAAACACGAATAAAAATTTCTTCATATCGTACCTTGTACATTATGTCTATTTTTATTTTTATTAAATTTACCGCAATTTGAGTTTTATAACCCAGATGCCAAGTGATGTTTAAACCGTATTCTGAATGCCTGTCCTTAAACCCAAACGCAAGAGATCAATAACAGTCATAAATGATTTTACAACCATCGCCGTATTAGGATTCCTTGAAGCCTTTCCAAAAGCTTCACTGGGAGGGTCGGTTGAAGATATCAGTGTGTAATAACTTACTACAGAAACACAAGTGCAAGTGATACGGAATGTACACCTGTATAAGTGATACGGAATGTACACCTGTACAAGTGATACGGAATGTACACCTGTACAAGTGATACGGAATGTACACCTGTACAAGTGATACGGAATGTACACCTGTACAAGTGATACGGAATGTACACCTGTACAAGTGATACGGAATGTACACCTGTACAAGCGTTATTTCCACAACATGAAGACCACGCATTAGAATTTTGCCGTTGGTTTGTCACACGGGCTCTAAGAAATTGTTCTCTTACAAATTTGGACTGATGAATGATATCTCTCCACTAAAAGTATGTACAGCAGGAGAAATATTCATTACTGGTCACGTACTAATCCGCTTGAAACTACAGAAACATACAATCAAGCGCGTTTTCTTTAATTAATGGTGTGCAATATTACGGGTAAAATCTTCGTAATAAGGATTTGCCATGGAACGTTAAATGATGAAAAATAACAAGAAACTTTCAATTCAGTTGTGGATCGATCGAATGAGATTATTCCCTTAAGTGAAGTATATGTTATAACATTATATTCCAACAAGATGGTGCACCTCCTCACAATAGTACAGGAAGTAAACTGTTTTTGAATGAACATTTTCCGAGGCGTTGGAAGGGCACGTATGGTCTCATAAAACCCGTAAGGCCCAGGAAGGGCACGTATGGCCACAATGTTCACACGATATGATGCCATTAGGTTTTTTTCGTATGGAATTACCTTAAGGGTCAAGTTCACAAGTCCCAATATAACACCGTACTGGAATTATACCATGCCGTTTATTATTATCCGTACAACATTCACCAGATGTCTTTGTCAAAAGCTACTAGAAGTGTTCTGAAATGTGTCCGTACCTACATACAGCGAAATTGAGGCCATAATGATCATTTAATAAAGCAATAGTTTTATTTAGGAACTAACTTTACACGAATTGCATTAAAATTTTTTTATAACGTTTGACAACTTCTGCTTTGGTTTCGGATTTCCACAGATTATCCCAGTTAAGAGACACACTGTACACACACACGCATATATATATATATATATATATATATATATATATATATATATGTGTGTGTGTGTGTGTGTGTGCGCGCGTGTGTGTGTGTGTATATATATATATATATATATATATATATATATATACATATTTAGAAGTGACCATAAGGTAATCTACTTTACAAAATTAACAATCATGCTTTAATTAGATGGTTTTACGAAACTTTTTAAATGCTGAAGAAAGAATTTTAAGATCAATGTGATTGAAAACAATATGTTGCTTGGCAATGTAAATAGTAAGCCACAAAACGTTTAAAAATTTGAAAAAAATATTCCTAAATTGATAACTTATTTTATATTCAGAATTTTACAATTGTTGATTCTATAATTTTAGGGACATGCCTCAGACAGAAGAAGGAATGAAAAAAAATATGTCGCCTTCAAAATTTCCAAATCGGAGGAACTCTTAGACGCTTGTTGCAGTGATTTTATATTAACTTCATTAGTAATGAAATTATTCTGTTATAAAAATTAGAATTGATATGAGTTGATAATCGAAGTACACACTTAATTACAGGTACACATATTCAAATGCCAAGACATGCGTTACATAGGATCATGTGATCTATTAAACAAATTCGTTCTGATTCAGTCGGGCTGTGAAGACAATTTTCTGGAGAAAGGTGCCGGGAAAATTTTCAAGTCAACGACACCCAGGTAATAATTTGAAATATTACTAACAATAAATTTAAAAAAAAATTAAATCTTTGCAGCGATACTAATCAATTATTCTCACGAACAAGAAATTTCTAAGATGCAATTCGTTCACCTAGACAAAAAATATTGTGGCTTCAACATTTGTTTTATTTTATGAAATGTTTATAGTTTCGCAGTTATCATACTGTTTAGGTTTCCGAGTTGTTCAATCCACGTATCTTCTTAACAAACTTGGAACTACCCAAGTTTTATTTGTTTCCTCTATCTAAAACACTGACTCTGGTAGAAGCTACTCCCGGAAGTATACTCTCTTAGAATTATAAACAATTCACGATATTTGAAAATAAATTGGTAAGTAGGGTTTACATCTGATATGCAATAAACATTCATATTACTGTATTCACATTAACTGGCAACTTCGGACATTGGACGACTAACATAAGATACACATTGTTTATCTTACATTAGTTGTATCAGTTGTCATTAAAAATAAAAATAAGAATATGTAATGGAAGATATATTATATATAATTAGTAAAGTGGTTAAAATCACCGTCTTCCAATGTTGAGAACTTGCATTAAAATAAGTTACATAATGTGAATATATTTGTTTATAATCCTGATTTCGACGTGCAGTCAAATTAAAATCCATTACGTCACTAGTTAATATATACTTAACCTACTCGTAAACTTTTTGCTGAAATAAGAAAGAAAAATGTAGTACAAAAATTTACTGTTGTATTAACATTGTACAAACTACCTAATATATTCCTTTGTAGAAATAAACAATCTTTACTTTACTCTGCATTAACTTGTAACAATTTCCTGGTAAATCGTTTTCAAATATTGAATCATAAAATGCTTGTAACAATTTCCTGGTAAATAGTTTTCAAATATTGAATCATAAAATGCTTCACGCAAGCTCTGTAATTAGGCTCACTTTTTAGTGACCCAAATTCAATCATTCGATTGCTCTGCAAAACTTTTTAATTTTATTTTGTAATTTTTAATTTGTAATTTATGGTTATTATAGTGTATGTATCTACGTTAACGGAATTTTATAATATAACGTTATATTATATGGTAATAAAGAATTGTACGGCAAACTATACTTACCGAGTTTCACATTTAGAAAGTCTGAAAAATACGAGTCCTGGCGTGTTTTGTGTGTTAATTTTGAACAATACGAACACGAATATCCAAAATACAAATTATCATTATGAAAATTAATAAAAAACTCTTAAGATATAGTTAAAAATACAAATTCTCCAGAGAAACTATATATGTAGTAAAACATAAAATTTACCAATGTATACTTTTTGTTGTAACGTTTGATGTAGACACGTAAAACGTGTCGTAAAATTGTATGGATACACATCGAAAGCAAGAAAAATATGGCGTCCGCCAGGTGGCCAGGCTCTACGGTTTTGGTCAACGCGACATTCAGCGACACCTGTAATAAATTGAATGCATTTAGCGCCATTTGCTCTTTCGTGAGTATACTTTCGTCATTGTACACCTTACAAGCGGAACGAAACCCAAACAGCTGATCGTTTCAAATGTTCGCCCTCACCTTTCCTATGTATACTTAATCCATGGTTCCATTCATTCGTGGTGTTATTTTTGCTTTCATGAGGGACGTAGTAAATGCGTATATACTGAACGAGTCATCCGATATGGGATAAAAGAAATGAATTATATAATAACCGAGATGCAAGGTATTATATAGGCAAACACGCTGTGTGTTTGGATATATCAAGAGAACTAATACCTAATTATAATAATTTACATAAAGAAAAACAAACGGTGATATGTGTTGAGTAACTGCTGGTAAGTATTGAGTAAGTATTCAAACTTTTATTATTTTCTTAAAACATTGCTATTTATTATTTGAAAATATATATCGTTTATCGATTTGTAAAATATTCCACGAATATATTTCTTAAATTGTACGATGATCAATTGTTTTCATTTGAGAATCGCTGTGAAGCCATTTATTACTACAATATCTTTGATCGTGTCTTCGTTACGTTTTCTTATGAAATTGTGCAGAACACATGTCGTTTTAACTATCAATGTAGCCAAATAATATTTAACAATTCACAGGTCTGTGATAAATTCTCAATTTGTTTGCGAGAATGCCAAAAATCATTTTACGTACCGCCAGGCTCGGCCCTGTCAACATTTTTGAAACTTTTTAAAGACAAATTATTGAGAACGTAAGGACGCATCGAGTATTTTTAATAATCCAAATTACACTTTGATCAATGGCAGCTCTGGCCTTGTACTGGACGAGCTTGCTGCATCAGTAATATTAACCGGTAATGATTGGGAGTTAGATATATAGAGCGCAGCGCTTTCCGAACGAGTATATAGTTGACTTTCTCGGAATATGAATGAATCACCTTTACTACCGTAAGCTCCAACACTAATATATGTAAAAAGTTAATTAGCGTTAGACATAACCAACAGAACCGTAGAATTATATTACTTCTACTTGAAATAAAATGATCCGCCGTGCGGTGGGCGTATTAGTCGTATATGCCTCCCAAGAATAGCACAAATACAATTGCGAAAATTATTATTTCTAAAAAATTAAATTGCATTATTTTTCCACTGGTCGCTGTTAGGTTGTGGAATACATTGTATTGATAATATGTATAACATAAATAACACGACAAACACGCCGTAATTTTTTGTTGTTATTCTAATTTTGTAGGTCATGTACATACCTGTGATGGTATTTCTCGTAGCCAGGTATCTCTAAACAAAAATTATTTACGTTTAATTTTGTTTCAGATAAAAAATTCTACAAAAATGACGAATGGCGAATCCTCTAAATAATATAAGATATTGTCTGCATATACCTACTGCAATACCTGAAGATTGTACTAATATAATTTCATTTAAGCGTCACTAAATGTTGTAGCCAGTGTTTCAATAAATTGAAACAGTACATAAATACAATTTATATTCAGTTTTTGCCGTACTATTAAACGTATAGAGAACTAAAAGCGACGTAGCGTTAGCCTGAAATCGCGACACCCCAAGGTGTATCCTTTTCCGGTCTTTTTCTATTAAGTAATTTCTCTTGAGCTAAACCGTCTCAAGTTTGCTATACGTCTTGTTCTTAATCAGTTTTACTTTGGTTCACTTCTTGAATTACGAAATCGTTGTTTTAGGATCGTGGAAAAGGTAATGGTATTGTCCAAATGTTGGTTCATTGTTTTGGCAGCAGCGGAAGTTGTAGTTTGAGTTTATAGCAAACTTATCATAATGTTAAGCCTCAGTTAGTTATTCTATATTTCATTAAGGTATATTTGTAAACCTAATATTTAGCTATAAAAGTTTGCTGTTAAATATGTATTCGAATACATATAATTTATTAAATATGGGTATTAAATTTGACGCAGCTTTTGTGAGGTTTTTATTTAAGTGTTTAGTCCTTCTAGCTCTGTGAAATTACTTATACTCGCTCTTATTTACACAACAGAACTATTTGGAAAATGATTATCATGTTAACTATCCACTATAAAGGATATTAGCGTTATCAGAAGCCAAACAAAAGTAGAAGAAATGAATGTAATAAAAAATGAACATATTATAAGATGTCCTCGTGAGAAAACAGGTTATAAAATAGGCACTGTACAGGGATATATGGGGGGTATGTTTCCTTTTTAATTTCGGAATTAGAATAGGTAAGGAGTTAGAATAAAAATACCAAATTATTTTTTTTTTCAATATATTTCGCTGCTTATATATTGAGGACAAATAGAATAAAGATAAAATAGCCGACAATAATCAATCATTAGGTTCTAGAAGTAAGAGGGAAAAAATGTACATATTATGAGATGATGATCTGGAAGTAAGGGGAAAAAATATGCGTCTTATCTTAAGATGACACGTGTAGATAGCGTAATATACGCGGTGGCTGATTATATTATTGAATCTTCTTTCGAAGAATTTAGTGTAGATGATCCAACAAGAAACCCGACACATTCGCCGCTAAACAACCCACGTGACTAAATCGTCACCTCCTCCATAACCGAAGAAAAAGTAAAGACTTTTTCAATTTCTACAGCATACTTCAAAACGATTTAATAACTATCAAAATATAATGTTTAGAACAAAAGTCATGCAAATAATCATAGAAAGGGAGAATCCAGTCAGCCAAACTGCATATAAATACCATTTGGTATCAAATTCGATTTTTTGTTTATACGTAAGAGAAAACGTTTCCATTGTGTAGTACTCCTAGTCCACACGGACCTGAAAGCATGCGATTTATGCATTTCTTATTATGATACTGCTGCCATCGAAAGCCACATATCTGCTCCCGTTGATTAAACTGTTGCAATTGAAAACTAAGCGCCTACATCCGTTGACCATACTGCTGGAATCGAAAACTACATATCCTCTTCTGTTGATAATATTGCTGAAAGCTACGCGCCTGATTCTATCGATAAGACTGCTGGAATTGACTAACTTCGTACCACGGATTTATAATATTAATTATAAATCTGTGGTTCGTACTGTCAGAGATTGCAGCTGATTTGTTTTAATTGTGGTGTAACTTAAAATTATTAAGAGATAAACACATTGCCGTAATTACTTTAAATACTAAATCTTATAAATATTTATATTATTTTTCTTTTACTTTTTTTAAATATTTTGTAAATAGTCAAAAAAGCCGATGGACATCGGAAAGTATTAGTTTAGAAGACTTGCATTCGTTACCTCTGAGTTCCCGAAAATGTATATTCAATATTTCAGTAAGAAGTCTATTTTCAACAAAAGGATCGACTCGTGCAACTATGGCTCCTTTTCTTTTTTCTTATAAATAATTTCTCAACGATCAGTTTTTTAACGTCCATCGTTAAACGAGTGTACGGACAGACGACATGCTATATACTGTGCGACTTGTTTTGCGCGTAGTCCGCAGCGTGTTAGTTCGTGCATGCGGAGCAAATTCTCACCCGGGTCCAAATTCGCTTGACAGGAGACACGCCCTAAGGCTCATGCCGGCTGGACATTTGTGTATCACGTGGTGAGGTTTCGTTTATGCCCGAGCCCTTCCACAAAAATAAAGAAAAATATTAGTTGTTTTATTGATTTAAAATCAAACTTGAGTTCTTTAGTATCGGATGTATGATTTAAGAATAATTTTACTTTCTGCTAGATTATATTTTTATCACTGAAATTATAATTGTGTACTTTGTTTCTTAATTAAAATGTTCATGCTACATATATTTGAGTATGTAACTTAAGGTTTTGTGTAATTTGTAATGCTTTATAAAATATATGTACTTACGATTAAAATAAGTAAAATTCATAGTAAACATTTTAAATGCGTGTTATGGAGAAATCCAAGTTTGGAAAAATATTACGTTCATTATTCGGCTATGCATTGTAACCTGTCAGAACTCTACATTCCTATGACATTTTAATTGTACTGGAAGAAACAATAAAATATGATATAAGAGGAATATCATAAATGAGACGACGTGGAAATAAAATAGAAGAATAAAATAAATTTATACTGTGCCATAAAGGACACACGTGATAAATATTGTGTCGGTTTTATAATAAACAAATTCCTTAAACAAGATACACAGAGCTTTATAGGAATAACAGAATGTGTAGCAGCATTAAATCCCACTATTCAAGGTTACAAATTAACCTTAAGTTTATGTACCAACAGACATAGCAAGCGAAGAGGATATCGATGACTTATACTTGATAGTTAATAAGGCATTAGAAACGGCATATAAAAACCTAATATTAATGGGTGCTTCAATGCGAAAATTGAAGAGCCCAGGCGAGAAAAATACCTGATAATGAAATAACATGGATTCGATAAAAGAAGCGAGCATTTGTAGACTTTGCACTTGAAAACAAATTAACAATTATAAATAACTGCTTTAAAAAAAACTAAATCGAAGATGAAGTTGGCAATCTCCTAATGGGCAACAAAAAAAATTCGTTTTTTATCAAAACATCAAGGAATATTCCAGAATAAAGAAACTATAAATCAAAATTACTCGTCGGACCAGAGACTGATTAGAGCAACAATACACTCACTCTTTCTCGCTTGAATTGTGCATTTGCACAATTCCGTGACACGACGTTTGAACAGACGTGGTATACCTATCTAGTAGAGAAGGGGCCGTGCACGTCTTCCAACATCTTTGAGTACAAACCTATTACGATTTAATAATAAGCGTCATTAACCAAAGTATAAGATGTGCTGAAAAGAACCGCGTACGTGAATCTCACAAAATACTATCAGCTCGTATAAAAGCATTGTTACAAAGAAGAAAATATCTACAGAAAACAAGCAAAAAAAACACAATGAAAAAAATTAAATCTCCGCACTCTATAAGCTAGTCAACAAATATATTAAAAAGACTATGCAAAATATAAATATTGTCTAGTAACATGGAAATTTATTTACAGCAATCAGGAAATAAACAACCAACAAAAAACTCAGAAGAAATAAAACTTGGGTAGAAGGTTTGAAGAAGTAAGACAAATATTTCTACCGAAGAAATGAACTCATAACTTTTACAATCGAATTTTATATAAATTTATTCAACCTTATCTATCAAACATACACCACACTAAATAATGCAAATGAAGCTACCTAAGTAAGTCATATTAAACGATTGATGAAATAGAGATCATAGAAGCTACAGATAAATTGAAATTAGAAAAAAGTATAAGTCACAGTAAAAAAAGTATAAGGCACAGTAAAAAAAGTATAAGTCACAGTAAAAAAAGTATAAGTCACAGTACAAATGAAGGATTAAAACCAGCACACATACTTTGTCGACACTATTAGCTATAGTGTTTAATTCAATACTACTAAAAACACACACACCATTTCAATGGACTGAATCAAATATCATTCTCATCTATAAAAAAGACGATTCACAGGATAGTAATAACTACAGACCACCTTACTTGCTTACTTGCTACCGAGTCTTTACAAACTTTTTTGTTCCGTATTACACATGAGAATAAGTACTATATTAGAACCAAACAACCCATAAAGCAAGCAGGTTTCAGAAAAGTTTCCCTACTATAGATCATACACTCACGTTGGAATTAATTGTGGAAAAGTACAAGGAACAACAGAGACACCTATACACTGCTTTTATTGACAATCAAAAAGCCTTCGATACGGCGTCACGTATAAGAATAAGGGAAGATTTAAAAAAACAAGGAATAGGGGATAAGTACATACAAGTCAAAAAAAGTGTTTACAACAATAATATTAGCAGAGTAAAACTAGAAACTGTCGGTCTGAGTTTTCCCATTAAAAGAGGAAATATTTTTAATTTTTTCCCATTAAGGAAAGGCGACTCATTATCGACAAAAATACTTATCACTATCCGTCATTAGCAAGCTAGATTGGATATATATATATATATATATATATATATATATATATATATATATATATATATATATATACATATATATATATATATATATGTATATATATACATATATATATATATATATATATTTATATATGTATATATATGTATATATATATATATATATATATATATATATATATATATATGACTCAATGTACAAAGTGAGTATTTAAATAACCTAAGATTCGCAGATGACCTGGTATTGCTAGCTGCTTATGATCGAATCACTGCTTTCAGCTAGCATTAAGGTGTCTAGTAACGAAGCACACAAAGACTATGACAACGACAAACGCCTCAGAAAGATCTATAAAAGTAAATAACGTACCACTGATTATATCTATTTAAGCAAAAGGATTAATTTTGATATTTTCCATCAAAACTTGATAGTTTCTAACAAAATAATGAACTAGAAATATAAACAAGGATACTACAAACGGGGAATGAGTATTGGAGGATCAAAACAAAAATTATAAACTCGAGTCTCATACCGTGCCTAACATATGGCTGCCAGACATAGAAATTACTACCAAATTAAAAAATAAAATAACACATGCCTAAGAGGAATAAAGTGTAGTACGGTAAACCTTAAGAAAATAAACAAATTGCAATACACAAAAATAAGAAGAATAACAAAAGCGACAGATGTTTTGGCCTAGACCCTGAAACTAAAATAGAAACGGGCAGGTCATGTCGCGAGACTTACAGACTAAAGATAGACAATGAGAGCAACATTATGGAGTGGCCCACGCGGTAAAATGGACAGAGGACGACCTGTAACACGCTGAGAAAATGGAATCAAGAGAACAGCCGGTTCGCTCTGTACCCAAATAGCACAAGGGATATACTTATGAATGCCTTTGGAGGAGGCTTTCGCCCACACCGGGATTCTTGCAAATAAATATAAATACATATGTACATGAATCTAAAATTTAAATTACTGAAACTAAAACTATTTCATAACATGGTTTAAACGTACGTACATTATATTGTAAACCTAACAATACTTTAAGATACAAATTATCTGAACTAATACAAACCCGATCATTGCGACACACTTCGTTACTTTAAAAAAATAAAAGGTTATTTTTTTACTTTGTTCATTCTATTTATTTACTCAAGGCCGAATAAGGTGTTAGGAGCATCGCGCGGAGTATTTGCTCGTTTAGCGTGCACTACAGGTCGCTCAATCCTTGAAGTGAGGTTGAAATAGTGTATCATGAGGAAAAAAAACATTTTTTTTATTATAATCGTCTTATTTTGTATTTAGGAATTCTTCCTTAATTGGCTTGATGTACCACTTCACGATGGTCCGCCAAATTGTTGATTGTCAGTGAAAAAGATAACAAATTTTTGCTTTAACAAAAGAGTTCTATCCAGCATGTTTTTTTCTGTCATACTTTACCTTTGAGAGGCTTCGCTCCCTTTTAGTCAGGGTTTCCCAACCTTTTTTTTGTTGAGGCTCCCCGGACTATAAATTATATTTTCATGCCCTCCCTTTACTTTTTCATGCCAACACACCCTTGATTTAGTAAATTAAATTAAAATGGTAACTGAAGTTTGTAAATACACAAACTTACCTTTTAACAGTGAGACACATTAATTTTACACACTCAAACTGATTTCTCAACAAAAAATGTACACCAAAACGTCTAATTTTTCGCAAGTTTGTGGTAATAATAGTGAATATGATATTTAATTTCATTAATTTTATGCATGTAAATTAAACATTACATTGTAATGTTATTTGTTAATGTTGTTTGTATATTTATTGTTTTTTCTTTCTAAAATGCAAACGCTTTCCGCCCCCCTTGACATCTCTCTATGTTGGGAACTCGTGCTTTAAGTCATTTTAAATACTAAGACTATTTCTCGTTCTGGGTCCGCGAACTACACCTCATATATTAATTTCAAGCACCATATTTGGTTTAGAAAATAAAAGTCTCTGATAAATAGACGAACCGACAACTTTACCACAACAACAAGATTCCTTATGAACCCTGCGGATGCGGAACATAAAAATTATAATTTCACAATTTTTTTTCTGGATATTAGTAAAATATATGGATATGATGACGGATATTAGTAAAATATATGGATATGATGACGGATATTAATAAAATATTGGCCTTGTGAAGTAAACATTTCAATATGAAAAAGCCTATTTGCGGTTTGTAAATTATCAACAATGTAGTATGCACTAAATTAAATATTTTATAGGTTATTTTCACGTAAAATTATAATTCCATTATTATTAATAACGATATTTATGCAACAGCCTCACGTGTCCACTCCGCTATGGAAGGTACCATATCCGTAATTATGAATGGAGCATTGACTACTTCTTATCGCTGGAGCGAAATGTGTCGCCGGGTTTGCTGGGCTACAATGTGAACGTAGAGACATATTCCGAAGGTGCGATGGTATCCTGCCTTAATATAAAAATGCCTCTGTATTATATACATGCGACTTCAGATTCTATATCATCTGCTGAGAAGAATTCTAGCGCTGTGTTTTGAAGACTTTATGGAGAAACTGTTATAAAGAAAAAGTAAATGTAAAATCTCTAAAAAATAATAAACATATTCGAAATAAAGAATTTTTCATGTATTATTTACAAAAAAGTGTATCAGTTTGAAATAAAGAATATTTACAAAAACCTTCGTAATTTTAGAAATATTCATTAAAGTATTTACGAGAGAGAGCAAATTTAGACGCCCATAGCTCGCTTATTTTTTAATAAATGATTATTATTTTTCCATTAGCAATTGTTCATCCTAAAATATGCAACGTTAAATGGAAGCAATTGTTGATCCTAAAATATGCAACGTTAAATGGGAGCAATTGTTGATCTTAAAATATGCAACGTTAAATGGGAGCAATTGTTGATCCTAAAATATGCAACGTTAAATGGAACCAATTGTTGATCCTAAAATATGCAACGTTAAATGGGACCAATTGTTGATCCTAAAATTATATAGATCGCTGTCTATGTCGTTTCTTTTAACAAACTTATCTACATACACATTTTACATCATTTATTTTATTCCGTGTATATCATTATTTGCGCACAGAATCAAGTTTAGATTTATTTTAAATTTTTTTCTTATTTCCAGCTATGAAAGCAATCAAAATCAGGTATATATATTCCATGGGCAAAATTGCTGTTACCGGTATAATTAGAAGCAGGAAGTAAAATATATCGGATCAGTTATTAATTATTAAGACTAAAAATAACAATTTGTAAATAATAATTAGTAAATCTCTGATTTAAATAAAAAAAATATATTAATTTGAAATTAACATTTAACAGAAGTAGGAAGTAGAATAAATTTACATCCAGCCAGTTAATAAATATTAAGAATACAATTAAAATTGTTTGTATAATAATTGGTAATAGTCTGAATTAAGTAACAAAATGTTAATTTGAAATAAATATTTAACAAATCATCATCAATAATAATTAAAATATGTTTGCATCTAGCTTTGGATTAATGATTCATTATTACAACTAAAAATTAATATTTAACAAATAATCAGCAACAAGAACTAAAATATCGTTGCATCCGGCTTTGGATTACTTATTAATTATTAAAACTAAAAATAATGATTTCTAAATAATAATTGGTGTATGTCTGACTTAAATAACAAAATGTAACCAAATGTTAATAACAAAATAATCAACTATAACATCAAATTATGAAATGTAAATATTTTTTATAATCAATATATTAAAAACGCTTTTATATTTTTTTAAATTATATATCGGATAAAATCTTTACAACGAATTTACATGTATTCTTTGTAGGATTGTATGGTTTGATTAATGTTTTATTAAATAAAATCATAATATCAGGATTCTTGGCTCTAGTTTTGTGAAGGAGAACAATATTGACTGTAGCTTCTATACATATAGATGGAATATTTGTTACATGGCATGATACTCGTTCGGTGACAATGGAAGAAGCAGTCACTGCTTCTTCTGTACGGTTTACATGTTATACGAAACAATCAAAAATCCACTGTCGCTTCCCATTATTAATTTACTAGGATTGTTATAAGTTCATATAATTCGGTGGATGGTCTAATTTTTTATTATATTATATTTTATCAATCTCTCTGCATTTCTTTTTAAAACTGTCCGTGCCATGCCCTGCTTCAGAATAGTGCCATGCTTCCGAATAGTCTAGTGCTAATAAACAGAAAAATAAAAATGCAATTTTCTTCAAAACTACCTGTCGTTTTAACAGTGCCTCTTTCATAATTCATCTTTAATTTTGAGGTTTCGTATTTGTGAAAAATCCTTGACAAATAGAATTATTACATAAAATATACGGTTATTTCTATACTGTGATGTAGGTGAGTCAGATATTATATGAAGATTTTCAGTGAAAGGGTTTTTCCGCGTTGCGATCTCTACACCGTGCAAAGGATGTAGCCAGACTGCAGATGCCTCGTGTTTTTAAACATTCGCTAATAGTGCAAATAGAAGTTGCCTCAACCGAATCTACCACCAAATCATATGCATGAAGGACAACATTGTAAACATAAACTCCTCTTAATCTTCCTCCGAAATTGAATTGTTGCCCTTTGTCTGAAAATTGGAGATTGTGATTCTCGAGAAAATCCATGCAAAGTACCACATCACAATTCAATTGTCTTTGAGCTTTTTAAGTGTACAGTGCTGCAGTTGTATCGAATGACAATGATTAAAGAAGGTCTTTAGTTGTTCTTTAGTAGCTGAATAGCTTCTTGGGGTTTCCTGGATATTTCGTTAGATTTTTCTTGAATACGATATTGCTAATGATAATCAATATATTTTTCGGTGTCAACCTCACCGTAATGAAGTATGGTGTATTCACATTGCCCACACTCTCATTTTAAACATTTAGTGTTGTTCACATCAGAGCACAAACTTTTCATCAAAGCTTTAGAATCTTTTCATTTAAAATGCCTGTTCTTAGTCATTTTATGGCTTAGAACTAGCAAATCTACATTTGTGTGCACTATACAAGTATGACAGTTCATGTCACTAGTATTTGGCAAGACAACTAAAAAATTAATGATGAATTTTATATTACTTACGGAATTAAACTTCCTATGTAAGACCAGTTAAAATACGTTTTTGTTTTCAATTTTTTTTGTGTGTTGTAGCTCACCCGCAGCCACGTGGTATGAACATTGCTTAAATGAAATTCCTTAAGTGTTTCTATGACGTCTTTATATTTACGGTTCCTTGACTTATTTTCCTTCGTTTCTTTTAAATGAATGTAATAATTAGTTTTATTTTGCAGTCTACGTATCTTTTCTCTCATTTTTTTATTTTTCTTTATTAATTTATTAAGCTTATCAATTAATATTTTACGTTTCTTAAATTATTTTATGTTTCTAACTTACGCGTTAGTTAATCGTGTTTTCAGATACCTCTATGGGGTTAAAGCTTTTACTTTGGCTTGTTGGAGATCATTAAGCTACATCCTTTATTGAAACAATTTCTAAATGTAATGTGCGATCTTGGAATCGCGATTCTTTTTAAACGCCTCTTGCCAATTCTTTCTTGCATTATCTTTTCCAATTCATTTTTTTAGTTATAGTCTTTATTGGTGATTTTTATTTTCTTTTTAGGTACTTTTATGATGTTATTTTTCTTTCTGCGTTTCGTATAAAATAGGGTTGGATTTATTTTCAGCATATTTTCTTCTTTATATTAACCTTTTTTCAGCAGATTTTTCAATACCTAATTAATTATTATCAACCATTATAATAATAAAATGAATCCGTTTTGTAAGCGAGCATTACTGAATTTGATTATCTTTTTTAAGTTTTTTTTTATTATTTTCCACTCATTTTGACTCCGATATTTTCCAAGTACATCAATCAATTTTCCAAGTACATCAATCAATTTTTTCAATAGTCAATTAAATTCTAATCTTTGACATCATTCGATATATACCTAAAATAAAGTCTTGATATTTCTGTTACGGCTTCTGATACGGCTCCATAAATAGGTTTAAACGCCACCGAGTGTATTTTTTACCTTTTATTATTGTTTACTTAAAAATAAATTGTTGTATGAACTTAAAGCAAGAGACGGTAGGTTACATTCATGTTGGCATTTAATTATGTTTAAATGGTAACATAAATGGAACCTAGTCACTTTGCTTATTACAAATTTAAAACAGTATTATATTTTAAAAACTGTAAACATGGTTAAGAAAAACGTAACAAATATTTTTTTACCATCATAAATAATATCTAATATATACGATTACAACTTGTAAATGTCGAGTTACAAACGCAGTATCAAACATGTAACAAAACATCGAACAGTATAAAATACGCAGTGTTTGTCTATCGTCTCCTTATGCCAACCTGTTTTGCTACTAGATGTAGGACGTTGATAATTTTTGTATCTTTAAGGGGATTCTTACCGCTGATTTACTTTTGTAAAATAATCACAAAATACAATTAAAATAAAAACAATTCAAGTCTATGTAACAAGGATTATTTCTCGAAACATAAAGAATTGTGAATTTAATTTCCGAAATTGAAAATTTTAGAATTTTTTTTCTCAATAGTAGTAAGAGATTATCATAGTTTTCTAAAAGAAATGTTGTTCAGTATGAATAGGGTTTGTTGTTTTTTTTTATTGAAAATTCAACTTTACACTCATGTTGGCGGGGTGCGGACTGTATGTAGTATGGGGGTAACGAAATCGACCGCAACGCTCGTTTTGCATTTTTATTTTAAATTTATACAAACATAATGGTGATAATAAGATAAAAACTTAAATAAGAGATTAATAAAAATTTCCAAAAATTTTAAAAGATAACTTTTATCTCACTTAATATTAATAAAACTATTCTATTCTGTCAACCTTACAAATTTATTTAATCATAATTGGTAAGAAATGCATTTTATCAGCAATGAAAATGTCTCTGTTTATTTAACCCAACAAATATTAAATTTCAAGTAAGTAAAGAGTATCGATGAAATTATGATTTAAAAAATGTATTTATCATAAACTAAGTATTTAAACATCATAATATAAAGAAAGTATTTAAACATCATAAACATCATTATTTATCATAAACTAAGTATTTAAACATCATAATATAAAGTAAGTATTTAAACATCATAAACATCATTATTTATCATAAACTAAGTATTTAAACATCATAATATAAAGTAAGTATTTAAACATCATAATCAAAACCTTTTTAATGTCTTGTACCTTTTTATTTTTCTCTTATTTAATTTTTATTATTAACATTTCTGTTCAAATATATTGTTGACTGTGTAATAAATAATTATAAATTTAAATTGAAAATAGAGAAAAATACTTCAGCGAGAAAGTAATAGAGATATTCATTGGGAGTAATGTTTTTAAAACAGTTTTTTACTTTTTGTGCGTAACTATGTATGTTAATTGTAAAAGTACTTAAGCAAATTAACATTTTACTGAATTCCAATGTCGTATTGGAAAATGGATAAAAAAATAAATGGATAGCTGCTGTAATTGCATTTCAATTTTGGTAAATAAACGGATAGATGCTGTAAATGCGTTTGAAGTTGGAATGTTATAATACATTAATTATTGTACTTACTATTAATTATTGTACATTCATTTTGTTAAGCTAAAAACCAAAAATATATTAATATATTCTTGGAACGGACGACTGAAATACGTTAATAGCATTTATTTAGATGTTTCTTTCTACTTTACAATAAATAACAAGGCAAACAGCTAAAAATAGCTTGCTATTTTTTTATCTAAAACACCAATAATAAGTTAAGTACTTATTTTTATTTTTCTTCGAAAAAATTACAAAGGAACAACTGATACATAGTTAGGAACAAGATATAAAGAAAAAAGTGCCTGTTGATGTCTTTCGTTATTTTTATATTATTCACGTAAACATTTACCAGAGCTGTTAATTTGAAGCGAATAAATAAAATTGAGGCGCCTTTAAAGTTGTGGACGCTAGGCGGCGCTGATGTCACACACCCAGCCCATAACACATACATATTTAGTTCAATATGCTGTTTGTTTTCTTTGATTGTAACTTCCGGAACCTACTTAGTTATATTGTAATCAGTTTGTTACCCAAATTTGTATACCCCCCCCCCCCGTGATTATCAGAAGTCTATTTAAAACTCTACACGAGAAATTATAATTCTACAAGTATACACCCGTGTATCTCGTCAATTTTCCTTTGTTGTTGGAAGCAACTTAATCCCGCCAAAATTCATTATACCGACGGTACACAACAGTTTTAAAACGGTAATTGGTTTTTAAAAATATACTTAAAATCTGTCACAAAATTCTTTTCTTTCAGCACATATTACAGACCGTACGTAATTCTAATAAAATTTATATAACAAAATTTATTATATCGAAAATTACAACTAATAAGTAATCTTTTCAAAAATATTATTTGGATTAAAATTTCAAATGAACGTACATCGTATTTTTATGCGAAGGGTTGAATTATTTAAAAATGCCTTGTTTAAAATATGTGTAGCGGAGACTAACGCTAGATATACCGAGGGTGGTTACAGCGTCATTGGTCGATCTAACGTCAGATCATTGCAGCACTGATCTGACTCGGTCAAGCATCATGTTCCCCCCGTGGGTAGGATCGGTTAGAAGGTGGGGAGGGATAGGAAGTTTGGTATGCATTCTGCGTTTCAATAAGAGCTAAAATATATCGTACTTCTCAGCGTCAACTTGATCATTTCTTAATATGTGCTGATAAATTAAAAACTAACTGAAACATGTATAACATCTCAATTTATATCAAACAGTATAACTGATATTACGACAATAAAACTAGATAAACATACGTAAAACCAGACAGTCCATTCGAAAGCCGGACGGCTGGTAATCCTGTCTGTACTTTCTATTGGTATTGTTAGCCATAATAATATATTTGTGTGCTGTCGTTACCTTTTTCCATCACAATTTTTTTCTATTAAATCTAAAAGTAAGTAATCAATATTTATAAATTTTCGGCGCATATTGTGAATATATTGCAACCATATTGTGCAATCGGAAGTATTTTTAAAAAAGATAAAAACAAAACCATCTTCGACGTGACAAAAAATATCGAAATCTATGAAATATTTAGAGAAAGGAAATGATTCGACGAGAAAGACGAGAAGTTTGCGTTAGAAACATAATTTAATGATGGAAAATCTGTATGGCATAGAGTTTGATTCCAAAATAAGAGGATAAAGCCATACGTCTTAGTAAAACTGAAATTTTAATACTTTGGAAAATTAAAAACGTATTTTAATAAGTCGTTATTATACAAGAGATGGTTTTTGATATGCAAACTCGTTTTTTTTTCAATTTCTATTCATATCAGCGATAAACTACTTGATGGGCCTTGAAGTATTTTTGTGTATTTCCTATTTAATTTTTTCATTTTTTCATTTTGAAAAATAACTCTCAACTGTAATTGACTACCCTCATGTATAAGACCGTCACCACTACTATTTTTACATTTGGAAATATGTATTCGTTTTTGTCAACTCCCATAAGGTGATACAATTCTGAAACAATAGTAATTTCATCGTCATCAGTAACTGAACATTTTTCAAATGTTGGGTTAAATGCAATCTATCAATATTTCTCTTGAGCTAATATTTTCGTGATTGATTTAGACAAGTAAACAATATAAACCGTAATGTGTCCAAAAGTCTGTAAACTGTCCAGAGACAAATAGGGTAAGGGGAGGTTATTCCTATTGCAGGAAAAGTCGTAATAATTTTCTAAACGTTGATTACAGCTTTGCCTGTGACAGAATCGAAGCCAGACAGTGTATATGGATGCGCCAAAGAAGAAGTGAGATAGTAGTATCAAACTCAGTTACATGGCGTTTGAAGCTAATTTCTCATTGAATTTCGAATTGCGCGCTGACGTAAATGGCGATCAGCTGAATAAGTTCGGACTGGCTAGTGGATAAAACGCAATTTTATCAAGAAATAAGATAAATTATGCTGATATTTATGCAACACGTATCAGTGTACATATAACAAATCGGGAAAAGTATAAATGTGACAGAATTTCTGTAACTTTTCATACAAAACTTCTTAAGTTTGTGGACTAATTGTTTAGGTTATTTTCGAAATATTTCTTAGTGATTTGAGTGAGGTGTTTTGTTGGCCGATTTTGATCATCTTATCGAAAATTTCATGATATTTTTGTACTTATGCAGTTAAATATATATCCTTAAGAATACCTTTTACTTGTTTTTTTGTCACGACATTACCTGTAATGAATTACCTGGATCTAGTAGAGAATCAACATAAATCACTGTATGCAGCCAGTAAGAGTACAGTGGGATGAACAAAATTAAAGGACTACGTGAGAAAAGAAAATAAATCGCTGGCTAAACTAGACAGACCCTTTGCTTTAACTGCTGATTTATAGGTAAAGCTATATCATTACATAATTACAATGCAGGAATTAGGTTTTGATCTTACAGTTAACCAAATTCGACACGCTGCGTTTGATTTGGCGAAGACTGTCAATAGAGATGTTCTGCTTTATCCTAACTCTGAGGCAGCTAGTAAGTGGTGGTGGGACAATTTTAAGAAAAGTTACAATCTACCTCTTCGTGTGTCTTAAAACTTCTGCTATGTGCAGAAGTTTTAAGCACATGGTTACCTCCATTGGTAATATATAAAGGAGTGAGGTGGTCAGACACTTTAAAACAGGATGCTTTGCCAAATGCAATGTTGAAACTATCTCCAAAAGTTTTATAAATATAATAATGCTGAAATAATTTTGGAGTGGTTTCAGTTCTTCATACGCGCCATTCCAGATGCTCGTCCTAAGGTGTTATTAATAGACTCTCACATTTCGCACATTAAACCAGAAGTAACTCAGGTTGCACGTGATAACCAAATATACCTGCTCACTTTTCGTGCTCATAACACGCATATCCTACAGCCACTAGATGTAGGCATTTACAAAGCCTTAAAAAGTTACTGGAGCGACAATGTTAAGGATTATATGAAAAAGAATACCACGCAGAAGCCAGATCGTTCAACTTTTCATCAAATGTTGAACCCTGCTTTTGTAAAAGCTTTCTCATCAAGCACAATTAAAAAAGTTTTCAGAAAATGGGGCATATGCCCTTTAAATAAAGATGATCTGTGCCCAGAAGCATTAGCACTATCGGGACTTACTGAACAACATAAAGAAAATAGCAGTCAATCAGTTGATAGTTCAGCTGTAGACACTCTACTAGATATAAGCTTATCACTTGACAGGCCAGTGGTAACAGCGACATCTGACATAAAAAATATTTTGAAAATTCCTACACCAACCCTGCAATGGAGAGCGGAATGAAAAATACACGTAGATCTAGAATCTACGTGTATTTTTCATTCCGCTCTCCATTGCAGGGTTGGTGTAGGAATTTTCAAAATATTTTTTATGTCAGATGTCGCTGTTATCAAGTTGTCTAAATGGCGAAATGATAGTTGGTCCATCATCATAAATAGATAATATAGAACTGAGATTGAAGAAACTGTAAATAGAGGAAGAATGACAAATAATGACAAACACATAACTACTAAAACTATAAATTGGTTAAATGTAATTAGAGATTCAACTTAAAATATAAAATTTATCACGACATAACCTCCCCAGATTGTGTTAGAAAAATAATTTAATATTTTGCTAATCTGTAAATCGAGCAGGTTATTCTCTTATTTAATTTGATTCCAAAATAACCTGCAAGTCGCACTATTGGAAGTTTCTCTATTCATTAATGCGGTCACGAAGATTCCCCTTGCATTACTTTCTCCTCGGAATTAAATGTCATTTCATTCGCCTTTGCACTTGTGATCAGTGTGTCCACTGTTTGTGATTTTAAGTAGTATAATAAAATACTGGATTCAAATATGTCGAAAGCGTCATATCCTCGTGGTTCAAAAAAGGCATACGAGTCACTTCAATACAATGTCGAGGAAACTGAAAAACTATTTTTGTTCAGAACCTTCCAAATCAGAGAAAGAGAATCATAAAGCTTAGAAAGCTATCTGATTAACGACAAAAACGCATTGGCATCACGGGTAATTACTTTCGTTGAAGAAAAACATTCTTCTAACACAGAAGAAGAGAAGATAAATGTCGAATGAGTTGGTTCTTTGCTTTTAGCAGGATTTACCTGAAAATTTTTCGCCCATAATTATGACCATTGAATATTCGGGGATCGCCATTTTCGTTGACGTCATAAAAACGAAGCTTCTAGACATGAGTTAAAATTCAGATATTGGCAGCAATGTATTAGAAAGTGCATTTTTAACAAAAAGTTTAATGTACAATAGAAACAGTAGCAAAATTGGTAAAACCGTACAAATGTCATGTCGATCTGTCAACTTTAAGACAATTAAATATTATCGATGTAAAGAAATCGGTCATTACAATATTAAATGTCCATTACTGCAAAAACTACCAGTTAATGCATGCAGGTATTCCTAAACGGAAAATTTGATCGAAATGAATGGTACCTTCCTTCAAGGGCCAGTGCTCACATGAAAAACAACGAGAACAATATTGTAATTAAGTTACATGACCTGTCAACTAAAGAAATCATTCTTGCGAACCAAATGAGTGTGCCAGTGTTATATGTGGGAGACACAAATTACTACGATTGTGAATGATTCGGAATACGATATTACTCTTAAAAATGTTTTGTATATTCATAACTTTATTACAAACATGTTACGTCCACAATTAAATGAAACTATGTGACGTAGTATTATTTCTAATTTCTTTAAGTTCTTTACCACGATCTAGGTTTCATTGTATTACAACATCTTCAGGTGGGCTATTAGCAACGATCCTACATCACGTAGATACTACATCACGTAGTTTCATTTAATTGTGAATAATGAATTTCTATAAAATTAACGCCAAATATATTCAACATGTTATACATATATAACAGAATACAGAATAAGCAAATTTACATAGTCAAGTTGATAAACGGAGTATACAGATTAAATATAAAAACAACAACGACTCCACTGTGGTATGGTACAGACGGCTAGGCCTTATAAAAGTCGAGATTTAAATATAATGAAAAAATGGTATACTAGAAGGGATTTCGTGCAAAGATAAAGATGATATCAGTAAATTCAACTGTACAGTGTGCGGCGAGGGTAAACAAACAAGATAACATTTTCATATAGAATAAATAAAATTGGAAGTGTTAAAAGTGGTGCATGTTTGCGGCCCAATGGAAGTGAAGTTTATCGGACCATCCAAGTACTTCTTGCTTTTTGTGGACGACTACAGTAGGATGTCACTTGCATATTTTGTGAAAAATAAAAGTAAAATATACACATTTTAAAGAGTGATATTAAGTTGATGGTTGAGAAACAGATGAATGCCGGTATGAAAGTTATAAGATCTAATAATGGACAAGAATTTTGTTCAAGTGAAATGACTGGTAATTTACACCATCGTAAAAATCCATACATGCCGGAACAAAACGGGTTATGAGAATGGCTAAATAATACAGTTGTTGAAAGAGCAGAGTTGCTTATTTTTTATGCTAATTTAGACAAAAAATTTTGAGCTGAGCAATACATACGGTTATATACCTAAGAAATAGATCATAGGTTTTGGAGTTAAACCATAAAAAGTTGTGGCCTTGGTGTGTTGGGTTGATGATAATTTATACGGCCTTTGGCGGTACGGTGCATTGGGACCTGGGTTCGATTCCTGGTCGCTCATCGAACAGGACTGAGTTGGTATTCTGGTTGACTGTAAGAGATTTCTCTAATATCAATAAGTCCGCCATGTGTTTCAATTAGATACATTAGAGTAGATTAATAAATAAAACGCCTTTTGAGCTCTGCACAGGCAGGAAGCTAGATGTCAGTCACAGACGTATACTTGACATCATAGTCATGACCCATGCATCGAAAAAAAAAAGATGGAAATGAATAAAAGGCAGTAAACATTACTTGATTGGATATACCGAAAATATACCGAAAAAAGGGTTATAAATTATACACACCTTTTACAAATAAAGTTGTCACCAGCAGAGATGTTACTATCATCGAGCCAAATAATTACTCTGATTTGTTTCAGGTTAGCGTGGAATAATTACCAAAACTAACAGCAGATATTGCAGTGGTATATAACAATTATGAAAGTGAAAAAGCAGATTCTGAATAATTGCAATCTAAGCAATACCTTATGGCAGTACTTATGTAGATGATAACACTTATGTGAATTTTGTTATACTGTTCTCAAAAGTCAGTTGCAAAATCTTGCACAGATTGATAAACCCATCCGTCAACAGCGAGAAAAGTGAAAACCAGACTGATATGGTTTTAGTAACCCGTGTATTTGAAATGAGCTGGGTGTACAGGGAGACCGGATAACTCTCGAAGAAGCCATAAATTGCCCAGGGTCCAAGAAATGGTGTTCAGCTATGGAAGAAGAACCGAAGTCATTTGATAAAAATGAAGGATTAGAAGTAGTTGATATATCAGGATGAAGAATTAACTATTCAGTACAAACGGGTGTTTCGTAAGAAATAAGAAGATGATAATAAAATGCGGTTTGGACCAAGGTTGGTAGCGACAGATTTTACACAGCAAGCTGGAACAGACTATAAGGAGGAATTTTCACCAATGCTTCGTTATTCAACGCTAAAACTATTATTTGCTTTAGGTGTTAAGTATGACTTAGCGATAATCCATCTTGACATCAGTACCGCATTTTTAATAGTATTGAAACGACGTAGTTGAAACTGTCTATATAATTTATCTATAAACTTTTTACGTCCTGATAAAAAAAATAAAATTTTTAAAGTTAAATGAAACTATTTATGGCTTGAAACAGCCTACAAGTTTATGGTACAAAAGCGTCGATAGTTGTTTCCAAAAATTAAGTTTTCCAGAAAATCTATGCATGAACATTGTTTAATTCTAAGCATGAAACTTGTATTAAGCAGAATGGAAATGTTAAGACATTTGTTACCTTATTTGTCAATAATTATTTTGTGTATTCAAATTGTACTAAAGAAATTGATATCTTAAAAACGAACTGCAGTGTAGATTTAATTTTAAAAAATTATGAAATATAAAACAATGCTTAGGTACATTATTTTCTTTTCTAACTTGCATACCTTAGGTTACCGTCGCATACCAAGGTTTCCACGTGACCTTACTCTAAAAGAAAAATGGCTCGAAGCAATTGGCTGGAAAAGTTGGTTTTCAACTAAATTTTTGCACGGTCTGCTTGTTACACTTTAAGGAGCATGAATTTCACGTGAAAAATTTTGGAAATCGGTATTTACGCCCTGACCTTATACCAATTTTGAATGTTTGGATATTATAAATATAAAAAAAAATGGTTTTAATGTAGATTTTGAGGGTTCCGTACCTCAAAAGGAAAAACGGAACTCTTAAAACATCAGACGCTCGTCCGTCTATCAGTCTGTTACTCAATAGATTTATTTGCTTTGGAACATTTTCTCTTGAATTAAATTATTAAATTCATTGTCTAAAAGTTTTTTAGACGTTAATCTAAAAAAGCCAGGAAATAAAAAGTTTCATAACTGAATTTTTTTATTTTTTAAATTCATTGTTACTTTTATTTAATTATGCTTCTAGGTTGAAAGTTGTTTATCGATATCTTTTATCGACATATTCAAGTCTAATGACAACCCTCATTGTGTCACACCACGACACTCCATACAAGTGAACAGATTTAATTGCCTAGACTATTACATTCGTACTCGCTTATCCGTATCCGTTAGTGTGTGGGAGTAAATTAATGTAGGGCTGTCTGCAGCGTGCAGGTAAGGAACATTTACTATAAATACATATCGGTCTCGATCTTTGCGGGCAATCGCGCCGATTGAGCGAGTTGACATTATACGTCAGCAACATAGCTGTTTCTCTTTCTAACCAATAGTGTCAACCGAATGACTGTCTCGATAGCACGCTGACGCAGTAAATCTGTACAGGCGCGCACGTCTTTATTATTATGTAATTTTTAAAATGTTATTATATAAATATATATTTTTACTATACATTTAATTTTGTGAAAGTAATTTTATAATAATAATATTAAGATAGAATATGAAAAAAGGAACTTAGTGTCCTAAAAATCCTAAAAACCAAATAAAATGTTAAATAAAAATATTTATATAATTTTTTTTATAAATGTAATACACTGCAATATTGTCTTCGTTGTATATTTGACTTGATTAGATTTGCTTCATGTGAAAGATATCTTAATAAACAATATGATAAGCCTATGGTCGACACTACAAGGTTACCTTCTCCAACCACATCGCGTTCAAACAAAACAATGACTTTTAAAAACAGTTTGAAATTTAAAACTGCATAGTGACGTGTTTGTTGACATAAAATTATAGGTACTAACAAAATTATTTAAAAAACAAAAAGAAGGAGACAAAACAATCTCCTATCCTTAGTGATTTCATTGCTTTCTAATAACTCGCACACAGCACAATAACAGACCGTAACATTGAATTATTATGAATAGTGGATCAATTAAGACTGAATTATACAAGTTGAACTCAACCAACATTACAAAATTGAACCAATACACACGGGCACGCAGCAAGCGGCAACATAGGAGCATACTATTGATCGTTTTCCGTGAGGAGCATATGATGCTGGTCAAGGAAATCGTGGTTTTCCATCGTCAGCATCATATGCTCCTCACGGAAAACGAAAACCACGCAAAATACAGTGCTGCTATTAATTTCCACGCCAAGTATGGAAGTGGTGAAATCAAAATCGGTTCCACCTCGTGCCGCAAAAAAGCAAAAGTAAGGTCAAAAAACGAACAGTTCACTACAAACCACGTTCGAACAACGTTCGAACAGTTCACTACAAACCCGCAGTGCGGACATTGACGATGAAGATTGCTCTTACATTTATTGCAATGACTTTTACTCCAGGTCCAAGCCAAAAGATTATATATCCTTCAGTATTAAGCATTACAAAGCATCATGCGCAGATGTCCCAAGGAAGACGAAGTCTTTTGTATGCGATTAATTTGTCACTTTTTAGTACAATGTTTGTCATTTTATCCACTCAATGTCATATTGCCCACCTATGACGGACAATTTCATCAAGATTTTTAATATTGCATTTATTTTTTTTGCCAATGATAAGTCGATTGATCTCATTGATTTAAGTGTGTAAAAAAACAAAATAAAAAAAAAGCTTGTTGATAGGTTTAGAAATAAATGGTGACAAAAGATTTGACAAATTTAGCTGAGGGTATGTCATTTTGCACGTCTCTCCCCTATTACTTTACTTTTTAGATGGAGTTGCAAAATCTGTACAACAAATTGCAAGGAAACATTTTAAGTAAATACTTTTATTCCTATAATACTGATAGTGCATCTAAAACAACGACCGAATTCTTTCAAACAAATCTATCACCAATTCGTTTTTAACTGATTTGAAAACTATTAATTCCGAAGAGTTAAGATATATGAAGTTGCAAAGTATTTACATAAATCTATCACGATAATATTAGTCCAAAAGAACTAGAGATAGTTTTTTTTGCATTTAACTCCACATTTTAAAAATGTTCAGTTAGTAAAAACAAATGCAGAGAACGTTCGTTTTTAAAATTAAATAAGAATAAGAAATACAACGCTTCAAGAAACATATAATATATAACTTTCAATAAAAAATATATAATATATAACAATATATAACTTTCAATAAAAAAATATATAATATATAACAATATATAACTTTCTAAAATAGATTCAAAACTTTTCAAATTATTAAAATGTTAGTTTAACTAAAACGTATGATTTTATTCTCGTCTTAACATAATTTAAGAAATAAGTGGATGCGCCCGATTGATATCCAAAGGACGGCGTCCGTATAAGGAAGGCCTTTACTTGGCTAAATACGGCCCTGGTAAACCATCCGGTCTTGTCCCTCCGATTTTGTGCTTGTCTTCACAGGTCACATTTCACGCTTGTCATTCGAAGTTATAAAAAAATCACATTGCTATATTATTATATTGCATCTCTTCCGTTTTATTATTTTCAGAAGCTCTAACCAAGTCCAGTCTTGTTTTTGTACTCTTCAAAAATTACTGTGCCAGCCAACTAAACGCTTAGCTAGGGAACACTTCTAGGATGGCATCATCCTAGTAATAATCAAACCTCGTAATAAGAAATCTCCTAGTAATAAGAAACCTCTTCCATTATCATTAAATCGGGCTAATACCGTTAAGGAATTGAAAAACCTTAAACTTCTGCATTTAACAAATATATATTCTTTTCTCAAAACACTAACTTAAAACATGAAAAATATCTTTTATAAATGGAGAATTGGAAATAAAACAACCAACTGTGAAAATGACTAACAAACAATTTTAAAATGAACTTGCGTATGCGCTCGGTATTATTTTTAATCTAGCAAATAGAAAAGACTCAACTTATGTACAAAGATAATAACTTAAGGACCACACATGTGATAATAATATATACCAAAGGTTATCACACGATATGTTATGATTTTTTTCCATTCCATGTTATGTAAGAAGAGATATAAAATAATTTCGGCAATGATATTCTCGCATCACTGACTTCGTTATCGGACGGATGTTGCTAGTTCTACTTTCAAATTTAGTTATACTATAGACTTATACTTACTTCACTTTATATGTCTTCTACACCATGGTTGCTTTCCACGCACATAAGTAATTAAATAGTATTCTAAAACATTACAGTAAACTATCTGGTGAAAACTATGTGGCGGTGGTTATCTACCTAGTGAAAAATAGGAATATAAAAACCAAACACTTCTTTCTCAATGGACATGTTTTCAATTAGACCCCTTTTAAAAATGAGCAATTACTTTTTTTATCATAGCCCTCACGGTCAGTTGTACTTATTTGTTTTAAATAATCACTTAAACAGAATATGAATATATGAAATAAAATTTTAATTACACAACTGGAGACTTTAAAAATCCTACAAATTGAAACAATACCAATACTACAGTAATAAATATTGGGTCGGCTAATAAATGTTCAGAATGTTTCTAGAAAGATTGTCAAAATTTCCGAAATATTTCATTATAAGATACGAACAGGACGAAGTACGCTCGATTCACTATAGGTAGCAGCAAGACTTCAAGTGAATTACATCGAAGAAAATAGATTTAAATCGACCAGAAATAAAGACTTTTCCACTGTATACGTAAGTTTCGCCTGGGTCATGTTGTGAAGTCCATCATAAATTATAAATGCCACGCTATGGCCAAGTCAACGATATTCTACAGAACCGCGAAAATATTATTCAGAAAGTTCAAGAACAACGAATACGTCTTAAAAATTGTATTAAAGTATCAATGTAAACGTTGAGTATAATTACAGATAACGCCAGAATTATATTGATGTTTTTCTTTTTTTTTAAGTACGAGAAAGCGAATATTGTATCGTTATCAGTACTCTGTATGACGTCAACATCGGCGTCACTACGGCAACAAGAAAGTTGAGTCAAGGCATACGTTCAGACTCTACACCGACCGACAATCCCGATAACTGGCAAAAGCATGACAAAAGTTTCAACTGTCATCGGGTTGTATGAAGCGACGATGTGAGTGCGTAGATTTGTTCTTTAGGCGTTTATCCGACTGAAGAAGTGATGTCTTATATTTAAGTGTCGCTGGGCCGAGCGGCTTCGTATATGTATTATATTTCACTTACACATAGTTGATAGTCAGCAATGGCCAACAACTTACTTCGCCTATCTTCGTATAGTGTAACGGAATAGCGCTTGATATATTTGTTATAGAGAAAAGTTATTCAGAATCAGACACTTGAAAAATAAATGACCCAAACAACATCTGTTTATTAAAAAAATGTTCTTCATTATGTGTAAAAACAATATAAATATGGAAGAAATTATTAACACTTACTGAGTATAAAATTTATTTACATGAGTATTGAAGTGGTCGTAAAGTTATCTAAAATATCAATTAGCGTAATGACCGGAACAGCTAATGAAATCTTTTTCTTTCTTCTTCTTCCTTAGATATTTTCGACCGCTAAGGTGTAAGCTTCCTTCAGTTTGTGCCATCTACCTCCGCCTTGGACAGTGTCTATTCACTTAACTCCAGCCGTTTTCTTGACGTTCTTATACAAAAGTATCTGCGGCCTTCCTTATGGCCGTTTCTGTCCATTCTACCACTATTCTGCGCCGCGCACTTTGTTTGAAGTTGAAATGACCAACCCACTCCCATTTCAAATTAACTACTCACTATGTGTCCTCGCAAACCTTGCGTTATATTTAGCGAGTCGGTTCTTTTATTTCCCCTCAGTGTAACGCTCACTAATTTTCTGTCGATTGCTCTTTGGGCCTCTCGGAGTTTTTGGAAGATCTCCTTTGTGAACAGCCAGGTCTCCGCTCCATATATGAGCACTGGTAGGATACTCTAGTCATATACCGAGTCTTCTGTTTAACACTGATTTTCATGTTGAAAGCGAACTCGAACTTGGTGCATAAAACTAACGTGGACGACCCACGCCAGTTTCATGCGCCTGTCAATTTCATTTGCTCGTTTGTCCTTACCATTACCATCTCCTGATCAAGATACACGTACTTTTCCACTCTCTCTATGAAAGGGCCATTTAACCTGATGTCTGCTGTATCATTTGAGCTATCAGTCATGACTTCGATATTGTCAAGTTTTATTTCCAAACTACACTGATCAGAGGTATGGTCAAATTCCAATATCATAGCCTTGAAATTTCTCGGGTTGTCTGAGAATAGTGCGATGCCATCTGCATCGAAAGTTATTCAGACTCTTCCATTCAATATTAATATCCCGCTTCTCCCAATGCAAAGTCTCAGAAATGTCCTCCAGTATGAGAGTGAAAAACTTTGGAGAAAGAGTGTCTCCTTGTCTTACTCCGAGGAGTAAAGAGTTCGGAAAGCCGAATGCCTCTGCGTTCGTAGTTTTGTTTAGGGCTAGTAAATTCTTCTGTTATTATATTATCAAGAAAATGTGTTTAGAATAATGATAACGTATTCTGTTTGTGATAGTAACCTACAATCCTATTAGAATTATTTCGATGCTCATTTTACAGATAATTTGTCAATAATTGATACCGTACTTTTTATTGTTATTTTCTAAAACTCGTACAGAAATGACTATTTCATATATGAAAATTCACAGAATAATATACCTAATCGTAAAATAAAGCTATACCTTAAGATATAATGATTTATCTCTCAATTACTTTAAACAGACCTTTATATTTAAGATTTGATTTTGTTTCATTACATTCTTCATTCTCTATACGATACAATTTAATCGTAAACATTCCTAAGCGAACCAAATAATAAATTAGATAAAAATAGCAAAAACGTAACATTAAATCCATGTCCTCGGTAAGCGATTATTCATGCACAAAACTAGCACGAAATGATCTTATTGACATCGCCGGTTGATATTTCTTAGTGTCAAACCAATTTCAGTATCAGTGCCTATATGTAGAACGATGCCGCAGAATAAATCAGTTTTCTATCTTAATAAAAATGAAATAATTATTATCACGTAAGCATTCAAAAACAATAAATGCAATACATCAAGAATTAAGCAGAGTTAAACTCACCTTTGCGATTCTAGCGGCAGATATCTGACAGAAAATAATCACCGTCTCACTCACACGCGAATTAATTACCAAATACCTACATATCAAATTAATGCAACGAAACGATGACCAAAAGGTAGGTACAACGTTACGAGTAAATGAAGTGACCTTGACTATAAAGTAGAAACGTGCACAATTCTTATTTCTTGTTAGAAAAATTATCTAAATATTCGCGATGTGGAACGTTTTCGGACATAAAGGTTTAAATTCCTTCTTAAAACTACCCTAAGAACAACCATTTGTTACTTAATCGTTCAACGAGGTGCGAGCGTCACCTTTCAAATAGTTGTCTATATAAAACAAACATTTATACCCACTTCAGTTATTTAGAGTCTTAGTGCGATCTACTTCCTTCTATCGATCATCAGTATTATGCTAATTAGGGTCAAAGTAAGAAATATAGAAATAAGGGTTGATTTCACCATGTTGATTGAACAAATTTGTCTACAATCCGTTCCGTAACTGTTGAATACATGAAAGGTTATCGCCTTCGCTTTCGATTCGCTACGCTAGCAATATGCTTTGAAGTAGAAGTAGTTCGTTTTTTTACAACATTCAATAAAAATGGGCGAAATACGAGATGGAAATGGGAATTACATTCGATACGGTGTTTCGGTTAAGCTCAGCATATAATCAAGCAGCTGACTTCTTAACTAATAATACAGGACTTGCAAATGGAGAGTAGATTGGCTTTATCACGTTAGCTTCCAGAATTTCCTTAATTTTATGGCGGCAGAAAAATTAGATAGGGTAAAATCTCAACAATACGACTGGGATCAATGAGTCGTATCACAATTTCACGTACTTCAGCACGATTAAATCGAGTAACCTCAAGGAACGACGAAGAATATTCCGCCAGGGTATCTAGAAGTTTAACTCGATCCTCATTACTAACATTAACGATTTATATATATATATATATATATATATATATATATATATATATATATATATATTTATATGTATATATATATATGTATATATATATATATATATATATATATATATATATATATATATATACATAGCTAGTTACCTGTTATGGCAAGGACAAATCTTTTCTGTAACTACATACATTTCGCAACGACCATATTTTCTTCTCATTCTCCCCGCCTGGCCCAGATAGAATTTTGTCCCTCCCAAGAACCCAGCTGGCATATTGGCATGCCAGAATACACAAAAGCCTGGGATTGAAACGCATTAAAGTTTCGAAGATGTTATTGTAACATATTTTTTTAAAAACCCATAAGCTGCATTAAAATTATTAATTATGTAATTATTAATTTAAAGTTCATTATATTAACATTCTTAATAAATATAAACACACAAATTAGTAGCAATAGTAAACTAACATTTAAGTAGGGGAAGCGGAGCCGGAACCGGGTGCCTAACGTTTGTAGTGAAATATGACAATGAATTTGAGAGAACATGAACGGACATTGTTTAGATTTTCTTTATTTAGACATTTTCCGGCAACATTATGTAAAAAAGTTATTAATAAACATCAGCATGAAATTTAGAATAATTATTGAAAATTAAAGTAAGTTTATCCCATTCTGTCCCAGGTGTGGGGTAGAATGGGTTACACGAATTTTATGGTTTATAGCTAATTATTTATGAGGTGCAAAATTCGCAGATGTGCACGGTTTCATCATCATCATCACTATTTAGACCGGTACACAATAAATGAACCCATCTTCTACAATTGGCACATGAACACCAGCCTTCAATCGATTTAGAATATAATTCATTGCAATAAAGGCAACGGCAACTTGCATCTTCATTCTCCGAAATATCATTATCGTCATTTATATTCTTCTTAGTTCTTGTTTTCTTGTTTGTTTTATTAATTCAATTTTTCTCATTCTCCCGAGTTTCATTTTGTTGTTTTTACTACTGCTTCTTATAGTACACTCTGTTTTCTTTACTACTGCTTCAGCCTTGTACGACAATGCTGTCAAAATTGCCGTTTTGCCTCTTTTTCTTACAGCCCTTTTCTGAACTGATTTAACTTTAGGTAAAAGTATCAAATCTTTAAGTGAAACATACCAAAAAAAAATTAGATTGTGTAGTGTCTAGGTACATCAGACATCCAAAAACAACCAGATCGTTCAAAATCTATTATGTTTGTAAAGTCTTGCAGAGTCTATGAATCTGGAACATCTCGAGGATTTAAGGTATGTCGTATGTCTCAGGAGTTTTGTGAACTACTGGTATGCTTGGTTATATGTTTTCAAATGTAGTAGAATTGTTACTTTTGTTTTAGGCGTTATTTGAGAATCAGCGGTGCTTGGAACAAGTTGTAAATTTTTCAATAGAGTCTTGGGTGTAACATCTAACTCGATGTCAGTGGTCTGTGAGAGCAGAAAATCAGTATTTATGAAAATGTTGGGATCACTGGCCCGAAGACAGTTTTTTCAAATCCATTTATAACTGTCCTCATATAATCAGAGCAAAAAAACGCTTGTTCAAACAACAGTGAGGTTTCAAATAACGTGATCACTTTTTGGATTTGTGGATTTGTCCTCAACCATTTTCTCCTTTCTTCGTCATAAGATTTAATGGCTTCATGAAAGTCACATCGAGAGGCTGCAGTCGATGCAAGATGCATCAATAACATGCAGATTTTATGGGTGGGAGGCATGGCCATCTAAAAGCAATAAGACAGGATTTTCTTTTTTTGTCAATAAACTTTTTAAACTATTTTTGGAAAATTTCTGCAGTCATCCAACCAGAATCATAAATTTCTACCCACCGTTCCGGAGGCAAACCTCCTTCAAATTCCTTCTGTTTCCTTTTACGGGAAATTACTAACATAGGTGGCAACACTCCGCTACTAGGGAAACATATTTCAACGGGGACGGTAATTCTCCGTTCAACCGAAGTAAGTGCACAGACTTGTCGTTGCTTCTTAGCTGCAATAACTTTAGGTAACTTTTGTCTCATCACAGTTATAAATGTTTCTTGCATTTAAACGATGTTCATAGACAATTTTAGTTAACACATTAAAAGAACTGAGAAACTTCCACCTTATTAAATCCCATTGCACGACCTCCTGATATAGCTTCTGGTCTCCTTAAGCTCAGTTCCGAATGGCCATTTAAAAAAATGTTTGTCCAACCTTCTCCTGCCATTTACAATTCCGTGTTAAAATTATGTATGCAGTTATTACGTTCAGTTAATTAGTATTCTTTTATCGTTACTCCAAATAATCGTCTTTGCATATCAATCAAATAGCACGCAATCCCAGTTTATGGCTCCGCAGTGAAGACAAGCTGACTTTTTCCAGAAGTTTTATATATTTTGGTATTTACATTTCCTCTTTTCTTTTTCACGTATCTCTCTAAAGTGGTAGATGGCACAAAACACTGTCAGATGCTCTTTCATTCCCCATTTTTTTTATTAATAACGGTTTCCACAAATCATTTCATGTTTTCTTACGACCATTTCTATCTATCAGTTTTCTGACATAATGATGCACCATCTATAAACAAAATAAGAAGAAAATATCATAATAAAGTCACTTAAATCATGACTGAAAAATAATATTTACCTAGGTCGCGATGATGTGTATACCATTTCGCCCCGCCCCGTTCTGTCCCAATATATCATAAATACTTGAATTTGATATCACATAAAATAATTTTAGATATTGATGTACTTGTTAGCTATGGAAAATATTATACAAGACTGTATGGAAAACCAAATGACTAAATATCATTACAATACAAGAAAAACATTGCACGATTCAATGCAGAAGATCACGGCGTCGAATTGCAAATGAGTCGAAAATTTAAACACGTTCGTAATATTTGGACGCGGCGCAGCGCATTAATGCCACTAACCATACGTAAAGAGGCCGTGGCGGTGACTGGGCAATGAAATTCTATTGTTTTGTAGTACTTCGATTTTCACACCCGTATGCAGAAAACCATTTTAAATACTACTTATGACTATCCTAAATAAATAAATAAATATACAAGATTTACAGTAACTAAAATGACAAATAAAAATTAAGTGAAACTATTACAATGGCAAAACAGTGCACCGGTAGTACCACATAAACAATAAACTACTGGCATAGCCATACAGTGGACAGTCGTAGTACGAGGCGACAAATTAGTAAATAACGAGTGGGCTGCATGAGCCCTCCATTTCTCCATAAATGTCCAACTTTCGCGTAAACGAGCGTCTGTTCACATGCTTCTTGAATATTGTCGATTATGAAAGACGTTGAAATCTATGCCACATCCATATTATGTTTGATGAAGTTATACATTATAAAAAATGTTATCGAACTAAATCATTAATGCATGGATTTTAACGTTTGGACTCGGGCCAAAAAACCGAGATCGATGCGAACGCTCGAAACGAAACTGGCCAAGCATGAGCGTACAATACATCTTTCGGTCGTACAAATCCAATCCTACATATCAGATGAAATTGATAAATGTGTAAGGCTTTCGTCCTAAAATTATTATTATTATTTTCAAATCGGGAGACCAGAAGAATTCTATCAAGAGGTTATCCTTCACGCTAAATCAAACCTTAAATCAGACAGAGTATTGAGTGTTCTGAAAATTTGTCCGAAAAAACATCACGTTACACACAAGCATACATGGCATATGGTTTTCATTTCGTTTTCGAGCTCCTTAACAATTTTATCAGACGAAGAAAATTACACGATGTCAAACAAGGAGTACTTTATACTATTTCTAAAGCAATACAAAGAGTGCTTGCAGGATACATCGGTAGCCGATTACGTGAATAGAGATGTGAGAAATAAGATTTACAAAAGACTTTTTAAATTAAAAAAAGTGAATACAAATGGAATAATAAGCGATATCAAAAAATCGATAATGTAGGTACGTATCACATGCAAGCGAATCGAAAAATGTAAGTTCGTGGCTTTATTTAGCGTAGTGTTGATAACTTAGTGTTGATTTGCGAATTCAATTGATGTTGAATTAATTTGTTTCAGGTTAAAGATTTCATAAAAACCGTGTTGAATCATTTTGTTTATGATAATGTCGCCCGTTCCCGCACAGTCGTGATAGAGGATATATAAACCGCAACTCCGTCATTGCACTTTCTATTTTCTCTATACGATGATATTAATAGTGGCGGTGACTATTTGTCCCGATACCTCATCCAAGAATAGCTCAATCATCAACCACGCGAACAAGGGCAAAAATAATTCAACAGCCCGATTCAGGAGCCAATGACATTTTTTGCCCTCGGCTATGGCAATACGAACATCTTACTAATAATAATTATTTCTTCATATTTTAGGTGACCCGAGTTCATCGCAAATAGATGAAGAAATTTCGATGCCAGTTGTCAAAATGATGTAATAACTAGCAACGTACAATTTTAGATCAAACTCAAACAATTGTGGCAAGCAATGACGGTACTCATTGGGTAGTCATAGGAAAATTTAATGGCATTCAAATAAAAGAATTAACTAAAGGACAAAAGATAATCCATAGCACAAAAAATAATAGCCGATGCCCTATTGCAAAATAAATAAACTGTCCATAAATTCACATATTACTTTGAATCCTACATTACACTTTTCACCGACCTCTTATTATACTATTATTATATTACCCTCTAAAAAATCTGTGACACTATCTCTGGACCTATAAGACCTACAAACTAGAAATTTGACATGTATGTTCCTTAGGCGAACAAAATTGACTGAAATTAACCCCCAAAGGAGAGTGGAGGTGGACAGATGGAATAAATTGGTGGCACTATTTCCCGGCCTGTAAGGCCTACAAAGTTGAAATTGGGCATCTATGTTTCATTCGCGATGAAGCTTCCCACTCTCCAGATTAGATACCCAGATTAGATACCCACTAACAACACATTTTACCGAAATCAACCACTAACGGAGTGGGCGGGGAGTGGGTTTATGTGGGTTCAAATATATTTTATTGGAAATGATGAATATAAGAGCGAAACTAAGACTAAAGAAACAATACTTCTCATTATCGGACAAGATTTCATAAAAAGAGGTATTCTCTACAGCAGAGACAAAAAAATGGTACGAATTAGTGAGATGCACCGTCCTATAACACTCCACAATATCCTCTGATATTCTGCCACTGAAAGACGACTATCACGTCAATTACCTAAGTGCGATGTGAAAACTAAAACTCTTCATGATAGGATCGTACCTGCTTCAGAATTTTACAGCTATATAATAATGAAGAATGCTATCTATTATCGTCCACCGTCTTTAGTCGACATTTATGCACAAATTGAGATCAAAAAAGACTTAATTTTATTCGTAACAACCAAAAAAGCTGAGAAGTAAGGACTATGTCCATGGTAAAGACGCCACGACAAGAACTGTTGTATAGTTTTCGAAGCTGGGAAATATGGTTGTATTGCAATCTTCTTCTGGGGAATCCCCGCTATATGCATGAGCGAACTCAAGATGCTATAATGTATGGGCGGCACTTTGGACGCCCAGATTTGTTTATTACATTCACTTGCAATCCTAAATGGCCCAAAATAACAAAGCTCAAGGCTAAAATTCTTACGATCGATATGATATAGTAGAAAGATTCCTCTACCGGACAAAACGACAAGGAAGATTGATAGAGGGAAATTAAATGCTTGATGCATTTAAATTTATATTTTTACTTTTTTAATAGACACTTAATAAATGTAAAAAAGTTTCTAAAAATTTAAAAATATCACGTATAAAAATCCATTAAAATTTGTTTTCTCTCATTTTACCATAATTAATATTTGTAAGAAATGTAACACAAAACAGTGGTGAAAGCTATACAAATTTATTTTAAGATTGTTTGCGATATATTTTTTAAACAATTATGAAATTTTTTTAGGTTTGTATATATATATATTTCGATATATTATATATATCGAAAAATACAAAAACGAAGTGAATCAGCTTTTTCATATCGATACACCATAAAATAATTGGAAATCTAGAACCTAAATGTATAGGCAAGTATCTCTTATATACCCGTATTTAGATATGCCAAGCGAAGCGGTTAGCACCGTTGGTAACATATAAAAAGTTAGCAACTATACACTATACACTCGATTATTTACTTAACAAATTAGTTGCAAAATTGAATTTTTCATGAAATATCTCGAAAAATCTTTTTTTTAAACTAATTGCGCCATTCGAAAGAATGGATAATTTTACATAGAAAATGCGTTTAAAGTTTTTTTTTTTAAATAAAAACTGCGAGTTGCAAATTTTTTCTTCTAACGCTCAAAAATTCGAACCAGTGGCACTCAAGTTCGGCGCGAGGGAAGCGCGGGCCGCAAGCGAGCTCCACTAATTCTGCTACAGGTAACTTTCGATGTAATCGATCAAATTAAGCAAACGAAATCTTAAAGAAAGAAAAATCTTGTAACGATCTGTTATATTTTTAAACATGAAAAATGTGTATAAAAACAGCACGTACGTGAGGTTGCGTTATACTTAAATTTTCTACGAAATCTGCCATTTTAAAAATTTGTAAGACTAACATCTGAAGCTTTCACAGTTTACTCTTGGAATGAAATTTAAAAAGGTGGATGGTATGAAAAAAAACATAAAATATTAGTTCGAAAAATATAAAATTTTAGAAAATGAAAAATTTTAATTTCGGTCACATTTCAAAGACCAACTTGAGTTTAAAATATGATATGAAACTTTACAGGTGCATTTTTTGAAGCTTAAAATCTGTACTTGAAGATGATCTTTAGGGCTTTATTCAACAAAATGAATTAGTAGTAACATCCTACGAAAAAAAGAAACATTTTTTCGTCATCAACAGCACTACTACAGGCTCCATGCTTATTATACGTATACTAGAATTAGTGTGCAGTTATAAGTTAATAACTTTTTTACATAATCTAATTCAAAGTTGTATCAAAAGTATCACTAAAAATCAAAAGGTTTTAGTGGAATATATGCTACCCCTAATTGTTCTGAAAAAATGCATATTTGTATGCTATCATTACTCCACTATTATCCAATTATATAATTTTCAAAGTTAACCATTATTAACGAAGATATTATTTATACACTTACGACTACTATTAAGCAAAACTGATTTCTCTTTCAGAGCCAATAAGATATTTGACTATATTTTTTAATACTAAAGAAGGAAGAGAGGAAGGTCGGGCAAAGTGGCCAACCTTAACCTTGAATGATTGCCTATTTTCGTAAATATTAGCACTTTTTACGTTACTTTATTAATTTACTCTCTCAGACTAATATAGTTTTGATATTACATTATTATTTTAATTTATATCAAGATATTTAATAGTATTTTTAAATTTAAAGCAGAAATGGGAAAGTGACCATTTTACCTACCCAGGTTGTGTAAATTAGCCTCTACGAAAATCCACAGAGCGGGTAAAGTGGCATAGTCTGAATAAAATGTAATTATTGTTAGATTAACTCAAGTTCTATTTAAATTTCACCGAGTAAATTCTTAAATGTGTCAATGGTACTCAAACGTTCTCAATCATTCGTTATATAATCACACATACACAAATTATTCTTGAGAACAAAATTCGAAAAGAAAGTCATCATCTTAGTCATCACAGCCAGAGAATGCTTCATGGGCCATCGTCTATAAATAGAACACTGTATACAGCAATCTTCATGTTTTGACTTAGAACAAACTTCCCCGCAGTAAAAGGTCCTCATCCATATCACCAGTGTTGACATGTTTCTAATCTTTGGCAGTTTTAGTTGGAATAATAGCAAGTTTAGATACTCTCTTTGGTTCTTTCTTTTCTCCTGTTGTATTTTTTCTTCTTGCAACTCTTTTTTCTATGGATCACTAGTTAAGGTTGCTGTACGACCCCTCTCCGTATTTAGTTTTTTTTATATTTAGGCAATGCAGTAGGAATACAAAATAAGTCTTTGGGCGCTTCTGTAAATGATGTGCTTTGTTGTGGAGTCAACATTTGTGGCGTCACTGTCATTTCCTCCAAGGTATCTTGCAGAAATTATGGAGACTCTTTTCTACCAGATGTCACATTCTATTTGTTGGTCTCATTTTGTTGTGTTTTCGTTTCAGCAAGAAAACTCCTATTTTGTATTTGCAGCCAAAAAATCATGATCTTTGATCAAACGACGATTGATCTCTACGTCTTCAAAGATCATGATTTTTTGCCTCTATTCCACATTTACTAGAATCACTGACTGCAATTGACCGTTGTGCTGCCTCGCTGTAGCCTTCGTCGAAAAGTTTGCTGAATTGAATAGAGTTATTGCTCTTACTGGGCTATTGTGTGTTGAGTGTAGGGGCAAAGAGGGTCGTGTGGTTTTTTTTTTGCCAATTCAATAAAATCCAAATTTTATAGTTTTTTTAGATCTCACACCTTCCAGAAGGTAAAAAAATTCGTCTGATGACGTCACTGGGCAGTATTTAGCGTTAGTTGTAAGGGACTTTATTAAATATTTCTAATAAATCGTTAAATATTGCCTTGATTATATACTGCATATCATAATATTTTTTTCTTTATGTGGTTATATTATGAATTCAGTATTCATAATAACTTTTTCACTTTAATGAACAAAACAAATTGACATTTTTCCTGTTTAAAATTTACGATTAATTGTGTGTCCTATGCATTATTTTGTCCATATTAATTATACGAATATTCCTCACTTTCCATTATTTTTATACATCAATTCAAGAAACACTAACAAAATCAAAACACGTTACATGTTGACAGTTAAATATAATAGTTAAATTTGTTTTTGTTGTTTCGCCGAAATTCGGCAATGTGCTTACCATAGTCTCAATATTAGGTCCATGGTAATTACCACAGATCATATACTAAAGTGCTTACATTTGGGTGCGTTTACTATGCGCCACAAGTGCACTTCGTTAGTATGCATTTACGTCAATATAAATAAATACATTTTTGTCATATTCGTATCAGCATTATTAACGATAAAAATATAATATTTGCGTGCTACATTTTTTCTTTATAATATAGGTATAACAAAATTCACTGAAATATAGTACGATACTATATTTATAATATGGTACGGATTACCCTAGTTTAAATAAACATTTTCTGTCGGACCTCCCTATGACTCTATTTTGAGGTAAAATACTTACAAGTTGATAACAGAAATAACATTACCCAATACATGTGGATTTCATTCGTTATTGAAACTGCTCTTATATCATAAGATTTGTTAAATAAAATGCAATTCTTTCGCGACTCGTGGAGCGATAGTATTGATGAAGCCAGTCCCATCTAAGGGAATGACAATAGGAGCTAACTATTCAGAAAGGAAAGTGGCATCAATTGATCCCCTTTTTCTTTTGGAGTTCAAAATTAGTGCATATATCCTGTTCCGGATTTTATAATGGCTGACATGAATCTCAAGTGGGAAGCTGCGGAAACTATTTGCTACCTGATTTGTTTTTGTAGGCGTAGAATTTATCTAAAATCGTAAAAATATCAAATCTAATACATAGATTTAAAAATGACCCCACAGCAGGTCCTGGAAGGACCTGGAAGAAATTTGCCAGCTGAAATCGCTAAATACAATGTTTTTAATGATTTACAGGGTATTTTCCCCAGCTTTCGTGAAGCGAAACTAATATGTTCGACAGCCAACACCGCGCGTGTGATAAATTTGGAAGTGAAAAAATAATATATTATAATAATAATAATTATACCTACGTGAAAGACGTCTGAAATAAGCCGTGCCCAAATTACACTTGCAGTGCATCCACCATTTACTACGTCCTTTTAAACATTTCAATATACATCTCTGTTCTATTCACGCACAGTTAACGATCATTTCTGTGCTCTCTGAAGTTAGCCCTGTACCACGACAGCGCTCGCACTTTCCTGGTTATAGAACTTTAATACCTATATAATTTATATATAGAACACTATAAATATACCTAATCATACATTTTCCCAAACGATTTCAAAAGGATTCTTTACATACATTACATATTGATTTATACATTACATATTGATCTTATAATATCGAAAACATAGTGAGAAGGTACTTACTTTGTTTCGTTCCTTCATATCAAATATAAAAGCACATAAAAATGTATTTGCATGTTATCTGACTGCTTTATGACATGGGCCATAAAGCCAATATTAAACATTGATAACATTTAATGCTTTTTTAATCGGTATCATACATTTGTTTTTACAGTCCCTATATGGTAATATTATTTTATCATTTATCTACAATAGGTGTATAATATGTTATGTAAAAGTATCATAGCCCAGAGTTTGAAACTTAGTTGTTGATCGACATCTGTCGCGAAAATACATTTGATTTATTAAAATGTCACAAGACAATTTAACAGCGATTTTATACAAACCTAACGATTTAAGATTGGTAAGTTAAATCGTGTCTACATAAATTGTCAAAATATTTACATCCCTCGTTGGCACATGTTGTTTCTTTAGTGTTTACATTATATATTTTTCTAGTTTCCAACGACATTTGTAAATCGAATTAAACTATTTTGCATTAGGTATCCAGTCATAATTATTATAACTAATACTAGAGATCATAATCTAAACATTGATCATATGGAAGGATACATAAAGCATTCAAAATATGTTCTTTTTTCCTTTTAGATACTTCATTAATTGGCGATTTGAAGGTTATACTTGTTGGCATATGTGCTAATAATAAGTAGAAATCATACCAATGCCACTTTATACGTTCTCCTTTGCCTTAAAAACGATTAATTAATTGTATAGATATTAATAAAAATTAATCTGATTTATTAGCACCGGTAAAACCATAAATTGTTACTCACTTTTTAGTGGTTTTGAGTTAAGATTATAATTTTGCTATTCATTTCTTTCCATACAATACTGTCTAATCATCATATCTGCACTTTTTAATTATGTCAAGGAACTAAGGAATGTAACAGTTGTTATTTTGTAATGTTTTAAAACTTTGTGTCTTCCTAAACAGTGAGCCACAATGTTCATCCTTGGGAGATTTTTTATTAGATATCTAATATCGTTGACATTACACTTAGTAAAAAAATTTTTAAAATCATATTTTCCAAATACCATTGTAACTACACAGGTCACATTGCTACATAAGATCTAATTTTCATAGGTAATAAAAACAGACTACAATTTAAATAAAAAAAAAATAAGTAATTGAGGTGAGGAGGGGAGGATTTTCTGGTTTGGCTCTTTGGCTTTGAGTTTTTGTACAAAATTTTTGCAGTGAAAAGCACTTACAGGTCGAAAATCGAAAAATCACTGTTCTCGCTGGTGTAAACGTTCCTGAAAATCATCAACTCCTTCGGCTGGCCATTGGAAAAAGCAAGAATCCACATTGCTTTAAACATGTAAACGTGTCTGGAGTGCCCATAATTACATGTCCCAAAAAATATTTGAATTGTAACATCTTCATAGAATGTATCACGAACATATTCATACTTTCTGTAATTTTTAAAAAAGATTGCAGAAATGTATAAGTAACATTATCGTACGGCAAAGTTGATAATCATGAAGTTCTAACTAACAGTACAGTATGGACTACCTTTGTCATTATTTTATCACGGCGTTTTCAGTTAACAGCTCTTTAAACCGGTTTAAGAAAATAACATAATTAATTTTATTGTGTCTGTCTTTTTAATTCAAAAAATTATGGTAACACAAAGGAAGAATAAATGTAAGGGGCAAATGTTTTTGTTGCTGTGTGTAAGAGTAATTTATATTTTTCCAATTTTATATAAACATTGATATGACTTTATCATCAGACGGATTGCGATAATTTCAAGAGAAAGATAAACTCTGCCATGTCTATCTAGTTAATACTGCATTAAAAATTGTAATATTGCATATCAGTAGAAAAATGAAATATTGAATCATTTTATCATGTTTTCTTCTGGCCCAAACATATATTTCAATTTTTAAAATCAACAAAATTGAGAAGGCAGTATTCGAGTGATTCTAGTCAGAGACCCTTATTCTGCAAACTATTAAAAATATATTTAGTAATACTAATTTAATTTTTTTTACATAAAGCTTATCGTTATATTTTTAAAATTTTTGTGTAATTTTTATATAACATTTTAAGTAACATGGAGAATCAGTCCTGAATTGTAACTCATTGCAATCCAGGCTTGATCTGGATTGGTGTATGTAATTTAATGAGACATACTTAAGTTAATTAGAATAAATTGAAACTTCATCTTAATTTTGAAATTGAAATGAATGCATATAAAAATTAAAATGATGTATTTACTAATATTAATACATAATCCTTTTCCTTTGGATTTTTCTCTTTTTGAAGTATTTTTTTTAACACAATTGAAAAAGAAACCTATATGACTGACGTTTATATTGTCTTTAGTATTTTATTAAAAGACAAGAAGAATAACAATAGAATGATTTAATAATGTTTATAATCATTATTATTAAAAATGCAGCAAACCAGAGATAATGTATTGAGTGCAAAGTTCTAGAAAATATTTTTAAATTTATTTGAATTATTTGTAGAACATAATTAGTTTAAAAATAATAAATAACATTTGATTTCTTTTCAACTACAGGAACAAACACCGATACCTGATATAAACGATGATCGTAAGTTATAAAATTAAATAAATATTATTTACATATAAAGCCTGACGGTAAAGTGAATTTTAAAAAATTATTTAAAATTTGACATTCACAAATACACATGAAAGCTGTTCCTTCATATACAAGGTTAGATAAACTATTGTGAAAATACATTTACTTTATTACTAAAGGATTTAATCAAAATAAAAGCAATAGAAATGTGACCAAAATTTTTAAATTTTAAGTAAAAATGCTAAATGTGCTCTTTATATCCTCTTTATATTACATATTTATATTGTATGTGTATTAATCAAAGTAGAAACAAGTAGAAGAAGATTATGCATCTCAATAATGGAGTCATAGTTGGATATCCATGTCAATGAAAAAATTAAGTATGTCAAGCTTGATATTGGTAACAGGCCAAAGCAAGAAACTATATGATAGTCTTGTAGATATGTAAATCTTTCCATATAAAATATTTATCATTTATTTATAATGTTTGCTGACAATAAATTATTTAATCAATTGCAGAAGTTTTGCTGCAAATGGATTCAGTGGGTATTTGTGGATCGGACGTGCATTACTGGACATCTGGCCGCTGTGGACCATTTGAAATGAAGGCACCAATGATCATCGGTCATGAAGCATCTGGTATTGTTGCCAAGGTTATTGCTACTCTGAATTATAATTGAACTCATTATCCCAACAAAGTATTTAATCAGACTATAGTTATCAAAGAAGATAGTAACTACCATCTTATGTGCCTCTAGACGAAATAGAGGGAAATATTGGGTCGAAATAAGAAAGTTATGGGGGTGAAAGAATAAAAAATTGCACAATTTTTGGAAAATCAATGTCGGCTACATTACTACCAAAAACTAGTCAGTTTTATTATAATTTTAATTTGTTTTTGCTTTATTAGACTATTGAATTTAGTGTTATAGACTATTACTATTGAATTCAAAGAGTGTTAATAGGTATCTTAGTAATTAGTTGAAACTCATTATAATGCAGATTGTTAAAGACTTATTTTATGAGTATTTAAAAAAATCCCATTTCTTTACATAACTCAATGAATCCACATTTCTGGGAAATGAAGCTTTATAATTACAAAAGAAAAAAAAAATCAAAGAAGTTTTACAATATTTGTTACATTATTAATTAGATAATTTGGACTAAAGGAAAATTTATTTTATGAATTTTTTAAGGAAAATGATGTCCAAAAAACTGACAATTATTCTTTGAATATTGAACATTTATTCTTTGAATCATGGACCTAATAAACACTGGACGTATAATTAAACAAGTTCACTATGAAACAAAATGTGTCGAAATTTAAGGGGAGCGAGGGGATAGTACTCACTTCTAAGTGGCTAATGCGGTGTGCACATTTTATTGTAATTGGCCAACGGACGTGCCAATCATATGTTCGTTAAATCATAATTTTCTATGTTTAGTCTTTAAACTTTGGACCAAGTTGGCTAATATTAATAATAATTTTAGTGTAATTGAAGACATTCTATGTAAAGAAAAAATTACCAATTTTAGTCATTCGTTAATATTTTAGCAACTTTGATATTAAAATACCAAAACTTATAGGAACAATCAAAAATTTAAAGATTAGCACAATATCATCTTTTACTTCTATTTGGTATTAAGTGCCAAATAAAAAAAAATCATCATCATTACATTACAGTCAATGTACAGGCAAAATTAAATCATTCAAACCTAAGTATAATTCAAGTAAAAAAAACTGTGTGCAGTCAGGAGACCCTCATCAGGAACGAAGTTCCTTACATTACTTTTTCAACTGTAAATATGATTTAATTTCTATTGATTATAGTAGATAGTGTATTTTTGTCAGACCAAAAAGCGTAGCCCTCTTTTATTCAATTCTCTCTAATTTGTATATTTTATGTTATTTTTATCTTTTTTTCAAAACAAAAATGTAAAGTAAGGATTTAAATCGATAAATTTCATTTAATGTTTTAGGATAAATAGTCATTTTTAAAAAAAATTAAATATAAAATAAATTTTTAATATATAGTAAATAATGTAGCAATAATTTATAACTTTATATATGAAATTCAATACTATATATTTTATAATTCTATTTACAATATTTGTTAGACTTTATATATGTAGATGCAAGCTGATACACGTGACTTCTTCCACGAAGGAATTATTACATAATTTCTTAATTTTTTCCAAATCCACAGGACTTTCCCAAAATCCTTATGGGTTCTTACCGATCGCTTGGTCATGAAGGTTATCTCTGTTTTAAATTTCAACTCGATATGTCCCCTAATACAAATTGTACATTGTTCAGTGGCGAAACTTTATTTTTAGTAAAAGTATTTGTGATGCATTTACAAAAGAATAGTTCACACTAAATGTATTGACAAGTAAATAATTAAAATAAAATAAATGTGAAATTAGATAAATTGAAAACAATCATCAAAAATCTAATATTTTAGATTGAATTTCTATTAAAAAGTATGATCTATATATTTGGTTAAAAATTGTACGTCGCAATTTACTTATTTTGAGTGTCAAATTTTAATTAATAATAAGGAAGATTCTGTGAAAATATTAAATACAAGCAGACTATTGTATGTTTTAGTATTCAACTTTTTTATTACCATTATATATATGCATTATATACAAGCAGACTATTGTATGTTTTAGTATTCAACTTTTTTATTACCATTATATATATGCATTATATACAAGCAGACTATTGTATGTTTTAGTATTCAACTTTTTTATTACCATTATATATATGCACAGCGTTTCAAATTTTAGAAAGTTCATATTGAAAAGTATTTCACGTTCTTTTCAAAGATTTTTAAATGTTTATGACACAATGAATCTAGTTATTTAATGTACATAAGGTAAGTAATTTCTAAGTGCAACTAGTAGTTTTATGAATGGTATTAAAAATGTACTTACATATAATAGCAAAAATATTGTGAGAATTGCAGTTCGAAAAATTCTTCTTAGTTTATTTTTGCTTACATTAAAGCAGTTATTGGTAAAACGCTTTGAGCAGAAACAGCTATATTTTGTAAGTATTCAGTTTTCTGATCGCATAGTAGCTTCTATCCATTTAATTTTTATATTTGAGTCCTTTGGGAATCTGTGCATATAAAATAACCAGTAATAATTAAAATTCCATATACCCAAGCGAATTCCAAATTGCAATGACTAAACTTTTATAGTAGATATACAAAATTACCTGGATATATTTTTGACGAGCAATAAGGGCATTGTTATAATGTGGTTTCAAATTTTTCACATTTCGTTTATATCTGCTATAATTTTTATTGATTAAACATAGGCACTTAGTTTACACCTCACTAGTGTCGTAAGAAGTACATATCAGTTTCTATTATAATTGATAAATAATGACTAATAGCATTGAAATAAAAGATGTAATATAAATGTTATCTACTCACAAATTAAATGTTATGCCATCTTTTTCTAAACGTGATGTCCCGCTATGACTTCTGCATCAATTAATTGCACAATTTAGCATTTTGTGACATAATGCGACTGTGATCTAACTTATTCGATTTTTCAAAAATAGCACATATGTCTGATTTTATCAACGTACGGCTAGCAGGATTGTCCAAGTATGGCACGTCCAGTGGCTATTAGATCTATGCTTTGAATAATGCAAGAACACTTGCATAAGTCATTTTAAATAAAGCATTCAAAATAATCAGAATAATTTAAATTATTGAATAAGAAATTAATGTGTAATGTTCATTTATACTTAAAGTGGCTTTAAAAAAAACATGGCCTTCTGAATTCATCTTGTTACATTGTTCCTTTGTTACACCCCATGTTTTTTATGCCTTGTACGGTTCTTTTTATTCTGCCAACATGTCAAATTAAGATAATTTTTTTGGAAATGTTGCTATCACTATTTTGTTTTTAAACAATTTTGTTTATTGGTTTCTATAGTTATAATAATTTTTTTGTAATTAATCTCAAAACTGATTATTTGAGTGTCTTATTGGTGGACTCTAAAAATCTCCATGATTACAGACCCACAATATCTCTCCCAATATTACAGAAATATGTTTAAGTAAAATGTCTCTTTGCCTTCCTTATTTGTCCTGTGATTAACTATAACTCACAATATTTAATCCAATATTCATGAAATTTTCCTGGTTTGCATAAGAACATTGATTTCCACGAGAACACTGAATAATTTTTTATAAAAAAAATAGTAAAATAAACAAGTCAAGTAAACATTGTAACAAACCTGGTCAGCACTGGAACGTAAATTTCCAGGAGAGCACTGAACTTTTCTTTTGAAAAGACTATAAGCATAATTTTGGTAAACCAACAAAACTAAAAATTCTTAGGAGATCAGGAACAAACCTCGGTGCCTTAATCAAACACTTATTTGTTGTAAAACAACAAACTAAGATTCAAATTAAAAGAAAATAAGAAATATGAAAAAAAATTTTATTCAGCAACATCGTGAATACTGAAACTGTAAAACTAAGTTTACTTTCAATATTTTAATGAAGGCAAATATAGTATACAAATTTTCGTTGCAATTGTCTCTAGCTCATATAGTCATAAGTAAAGCCTTCATCCCTTTTCTATTTACACAGATAAGGATAAGATAATTACAAAGCAATATCGCTTATAATGTAGTCGTCAAAATTACCAATATCTTTGCATTCACATCTGCAGACAGACCATATGCGTCTTATCAGACTCGACACTTCATTTGGGAGAATAATGTTGGATTCAGACAACAATCTATATTGTTGTCTGAAACAATCATTGTATTAAAATTGGAAAGTCTTCCTGCATATACCGAAAATATTTCACACTTATCAGGCACTTTAGAACATGTTACCCCCATACAAAATATCACCTGCATGTTAAAATTCAATTCTTTAATAAAGTTGCTCACTCAATAAGATGCTTTTTAAATGTGTACCACAAAGCTTGCTAATATTTCTCGTTGTGTCATCATTCAAGACTCTATCAATAACATTGTCATTAATGGATAGCATCTTAAAAATTGAATTCCAATCAAAATATTCTTTAGTATATTAGATAATTTTCAATATATGCACAACAAAGTCAAATTAAGATTAATGTAATTAAAACATAAGTGTATTATGTTAATTAAAATAGGTATAGTTTAAGTATGTTTCCGTCAAATAATTTAGTATTATCCTTATAATTTACATGGATGGGATTTATATTTAACACAATGTATCAATGTAAAATTTACACACAAAAACAATTTACAATATTTAACTAATAATCTGGTAAATTGTAAGATATATAATATTAAACACAAATCCACAAAAGTCCAACTTTCTTCACAAAACAGCTCGGTGCAAACGTGAAAAACCTGAAGGTCGGTGATCGAGTAGCAATAGAGCCGGGTGTGCCGTGTCGATTATGTGAACACTGTAAGCTCGGAAGTTACAATCTGTGTCCAGATATGAAATTTTGCGCAACTCCACCTTACGATGGCAATTTGTTACGCTACTATGCTCACGCTGCTGACTTCTGCTACAAGTATGACTTATTTACTTATGACTCGTTTGTATAATGTTAACATATTAGAAAACTTTATCAATACTACTGTTTATTTACATACCTCTTTTTATAATATACCCTGCACATAAACACGTAAGAAAAAAACAAAATGAGGCCAAGCCCAAATGAGGCTTAGCTCTATTTCGTTACTAAAGCTATTTTATTATTCACAACTTGAAGCTCAGCCTTCTGTTTCATTTGAAATGGTATTGATATTATCAAACAACAACCAAATAGTACACAAAATAGCACATTCTCATTTGAATTTATAATCTGATTGACTAATTATTTTACACATTTTTTTCATTAAATAAAGCAGCTGGCTGAGTGAGACGCATTACTGAACTAGATCAATTTCCTGAGAAAAAATTGGCATTATTACAGTCATTATTTGGTGTTTTCTCCAATAACTTGTCTTGTTGAAAAATACCATTTTTTACCATCTTTGAACCATTTAATGTGTATGAGGAAATATGAGAATGATGTACATATACAATGTACATCTCACATTTTACACAATATTCTCCATTTTCCATTACGTCAATATTGTATCCACACATTATAAAAAAAAATATATACACTGATAGAATTAAAAACTTTCTCCTTATTTGATATTCGAGACAAAAACATCTCTGACAAGCGTAATTCCTGTAGGTTACCAGATCATGTGACCATGGAGGAAGGAGCATTGTTAGAACCTTTGTCGGTAGGTGTACACGCTTGCAGACGGGGCAATGTTGGTCCAGGCAGCATAGTGTTGGTACTAGGAGCAGGACCGATTGGTCTCGTCACTATGCTAGTTGCCCGCACTATGGGGGCTACCAAAATACTCATAACTGGTAATAAACATAAACAAGAAATTATACATACCCATTACGTAAGGATGCCAAAACATTTTTTCATAACATTTTCCAATTCTAGATGTTTTAGAGTCTCGCCTTCAGTTTGCCAAGAAGCTCGGTGCAGATTTTACGCTACTTGTGAGCCCCAATAGTAATGAAGCTGATCTTGTCACCAAGATCCACTCAGAACTTGGAGATCAGCCTTCTGTTTCATTTGATGCTAGTGGTGTAGAATCAACTGTCCGTTTGGCTATCTTGGTGAGCATATTTGCTTTTTAAATAAAAGTATACGTATAGCCACTTGGAACAACAAAAAAGAATTGGCTATTACATTAACTTTTTTTCTAAGCTAATCAAAAGAGTTCATTTATTTTTCATGTGATATCGATAAAAAAGAACAACTAAAAAGTGTTATTGTTATTACTCAATGAACTTGGTTTATTTATGTAAGACGTGTATTATATGAGATTTTATAATTCTTTTATAAAATCACTGGCTAAAAATTGACAAGTAGGTTATGTAATATATTGAATTTTGAAATGAAATTCATATTTTGTTTTAAATTTCATTTAAAAATTTAGGTTAAGTTTTCAGTCAAATATGGCACAAAATAATTTACAATATTATTTTAAATAAAGTTTGCACGAGGCTGATAAACAAATTAATCTACAATAATGCTTATGAAATAATATTACAAAGTGAAAAATATTGAGTTTGTTATTCTAAGTAGCCATTTGAAAAATGTCCATGGCTTTTTTCTTTGGGTCCTGCTTAAATCAAGTGCACACTTATTGCCACCACATATGTAAAATGAAACTGGAGCCGCATCAATCACTTGAACATACATAAATTACGACTGGAATAGTTTATGCATTACAACATTTGCTTTTATTCATTAAAGTTACAAAATTTTCTCTACTTGAATAATTAAATGATTAAATTATAATTTTTTTCTTGGTATCAATCTACTATGTATGCCATCTGTAAGTGTATCAAAGAAAAACTTTAATTTGTTAAAAGAGAAATTGTATCTACTTGTCAGTATCCTCATTTACTACCACCTAATAAAGCACCTACCATTTAATAAAATGTTATCTTCACTGAAAAGTAGTTTAACTGTTCCTTAAAAAAAATTACAGCGGATAATCTTTGTGTGATTTGCATATAAAAACCTTGGACACATACATACTATACAAGGCTGCTGCTTTATCAAAAACATTATTTCGAATTTAATCATTTTTCTCTTTAGAATCAGGTTATCTAAACATGATTTTTGTGTAAAATATAATATTTATTATTTCTTAAATGAGCTCAGATATAGAAAAAATACCACATTGTCATTTACATATGTTTTGATATCATCATAGTTCCTTGAAACAATATTCTAGTCATGCAACAATGTTCAAAACATGCAAGAATCAATCAAGAAATTGTTTGTGAAATCTAAAAGAATAAAAATGAAAATACCCTGCTCATATTAATCTTATTTTTATGTTATTTTCATAATTTGAACAATATTTATTTTGAAACCTTTTGATCTGTATTTATAGTTATGAATCACTCCGATTCTATGCTACTCTAGAACAGTTAGACCTGGAGTATTGTGGGAGTGGTGATTTAGTCATTTAAAACCTTGTATCAAAAAATATAATTTCCAACAGGTCACAAAAGCTGGCGGAACAGCCGTGATGATTGGTATGAACAAAACTGATGTCAATGTACCACTCGCATCAGCCCTTGGCCGTGAGGTTGACATCCGGGGTATCTTTCGATATTGCAATGAGTAGGCATATGATTTTAGTTTAAAATAAATAAAGTACTTAATATCTGATATTATTCCCACCTTTCCACCTGAGACATCTTTTTTTGCCTCAGGGCCCCTGCAGGGACTTGTAACAACCCCCCTCATACAAAAGAGGATACCTTGAAAAGTCCCCTAATAGTGTCCCATGTTTATCATCAAACTCTTCCACTCAACAGGGTTAGAGAACATCTCTACGCAAAGAGTTATTTAACGCCTCCATTTTTTCTAGAACGCATTTTGCGAACATTCTAAATAACTCAAAGCTTGATCCACATTGAAGTACATAGACCATTATATCCATGTATATTGCTATATACATTAGTTTGAGGGTAAAGCTATTCAGCCCCCAGCCAACCGGGCCATGTCAAGGAAAGGAAACCTGAGCCCTCTCACCAATATACCGCGCATGTGGCATGAAGCTGCACTTAGAATCAAGGATCATACCTAAGTACTTTACCCGGCCCTGCAGCGCTCTGTCTAGCAGTCATTTTACCTGAACATATTTTATGTATATTAAGGCTAATAAATATTGATTTGCAAATAATATAAGTAAATCTGAGTTGAATTAATACTTTTTCTAAAAGAAAAACACTTAGTTTTGCTAGAATTTTGATTATGACAGAAATTTCACATTTAGTGACTTAGTGATATGATGTTAATTTCTGAAGATGTTAAATAGTTACATCACAGCTATTTTTTGTCTAGACTATCAACATATCCCAAGGTAGTCAAAGTATCAAACAATAGCAGAAGCTAAGAATAAACACAAAAATAACTACTCTACTTCCATATCAAATTTCATGTGGTTTATTGGAATAGTTTTCGAATAAAAGTGATTTATGTGAACTGGAGTATAGATTTATCAAAAAGGTCAAAAAAATTATAACTTCAGAACTATTGATTTTCATAGATCTAATTTTTTTTTAAACGACATCACAATGTTCACTATACAAAAAAAGCAATTTATTTCATTGACAGATCAGTTTTTCTAGTTATATATATTTAAAATTAATAGAAAGTTGTAAAATCAAGTAAGTTAAAGTGCAGGTAGAAAATTTAATTTTCATCATTAAAGGTGTGAAAGTGTGATTACAATATCTATAAATGCAATGGCCATTCTATTATTTCAGCTATCCTTTGGCACTATCTCTAGTAGCAAGTGGTCTGGTCAATGTGAAACCATTAATCACTCATCACTTCGACCTCGAGCAGACGTTAGAAGCATTCGAAACAGCACGCAAGGGTGTTGGCATCAAAGTAATGATCCACGTTCAGCCTAAAGATACTAACAACAATGGGATGTAACAAGTTTACTACACATATAAAAATTAATTTAATACAGAAACAAAGTTATTGTTTTTTATATATTTTACTATATGTTCCAATTCCATCAGTTGATCTACTCTTTCCTGACTTATCGGTTAAGTAGTGACCTGAATTGAAATATTGTTATCTTTTTTAAATAATATACATATTTTTTAATTTAATTCATTGTATTTATTACAGGATACCTTAACATTAACAATGTAAAAACTGTCAAATATAAGTGGAACTCACAGTACAAGAGTTCCGTACACATTTAGGCGCTTATAAACATTTAAGGGTATATTGTTTCTCTATTAAACTAATTATAAAATATTGCCTACTATATTTTTTAGACTGAAAAACATCCTGCATGCATATTTAAAAAATTATAAGATCTATGATAACAGCTATAATGTTCCTATAATCTTCTAGTCTGATTTTACTCATCTTGTTATTTTCATGACTTGGGTTAGTAATTTCCGAAATAAGGGGGTTGAATGCTTTTTTTCAGTATATTTTTTGGATTATCTTTTTAAACTTTAATTTAAAGTTATAAAAAAAATATTTTTGTGTTCCTATTAACATGCCCTATCAAATGATACATAAAAAAATGTTTCAGAATTGTATAATTAAAAAAGTTACCTAATGGCAAAGTACAAACCTTGAATTCACGTTTCAAGGTTCTAAGTCACATAGTTTCTGAGAATATTGGCTATGAATATAGAAAAATGCAAATATATTTCCTATTACCTATAACTTTCATACGCGTAAAAACTTGGTGCATGTTTAAAAAATTAAAACCTGTATATATGTCGCTATAGTTATGTTACAGCCTTTGCATAGGTAAAAGCCCTATGTATTTTTCATAATTTTGTGTAGTTTCAGCAATAAGGGGGTGGAATATATATTTTTGTATAATTTTCAGTATATCTCGGAAGGACTACCTAAAATGATAAAAAAAATATTTTTGAGACCCTTATAACTAGCGCTTTCAAACACAGCTATTAAGATATGTATGGTTAATATATTATACTATGCAAAATTTCAAGTTTCTACATCGTGTGGTTTCTGAGAAAAATAGGTGCAATAGACAGATGGACAGGCACATGTGTGATCTTATAAGGGTTCCATTTTTTTTTGAGATGTAGAACCCTAAAATCAAAAATAGTTTGAAACAGTCGATTAAAATGTTTATTAATATTAAACGAAACTGGAAATATTTTTTCTTTTCAGTGTTTTCTTGAATATCACGAAACAAAATCTCTCTTTAAAATAATAAAACCAAGTTACATTCATGTCACATAAATAAGAAATAAAATTATGTTTGTCATAAGAAAATACTAATAACTTAAGGGTCCGTCACTGGTTTGCCGTAATTTCTTTCAGCGGAAATCCACCCATCGATAGCGTAGAACTACTAACCTTTTCAACACCGCACGGGGGATCTATATCTTTATATTAATGTCGATAAAGATATCTTGATACTTTGCGATACAATTAATTTTTCATTAATTATTTTACGTCGCCTTAGAATTAAAAAAGGATGCAACTTGCTATTAGTAATATGTCGGACGTCTGTATAGCCACATAATGCGGTATATAATCTGGATTAACCGCCAAAAGTAAATTTCATGCTATTTTAAATACTAATCTTAAATGGGTATTCTATGGATAAATTTGATTTTAAGTTAAGGGTCCATCACATATCCTCCACATTATTTAACTTCGGGCATACACTTTGCCAAACAGTAGTAAATCTAGTTTAAATCGCATTTTGAAATGATAACAACTTGAAAGTGTAGAAATTATATTTCTTTTCAATATTAATCAATTTAAAAAAGTACATTTCTAAAATAAATAATTAAAATATTATTTTTCTTACATTTCTCTTCCATAACTAAAATTATTCGCTAAAAATTCGTCTCATCAATATTACATAATAACAAAAACTTAAAAATTGCCAAATATCAAAATTCACATATATTTTAATTTTTGTACTCAAACTTGTTCTCAGATGTTTTCTAGCATTCACATATTTGCCAATAATTATGCATACTGTACTGAAATAATTATAATGGTATTGTAACTTTGTTAACATAACTTTTTCATTAAGAATTATATCCAATAAAATATTTAAAAAAACTGTAACTATTCTATAATCCACCAAAATTATAATGAAGAAAGTTTGTTTCTTTGTTTGTGTTTTTTTAGAAAATCATGCAAAACTATTGATCTAGTTGGTTAAAAACTTCCGTAATATGTTTCCAGATTGCCATAGACGATTTGTATATAGTATGTATATTGTCTAATTAGTGAGATATATTTAAGAACACCAACATAGTCGAAGAAAATGTCACTAAGATAGATGCTTTCATGACAAACGCTGGGAAAACTGTTACAGGTATATTAAACTAGGAATAGGGGAAGTACAGGTATAAAAATGTACATAGAAATGTCTGAAATAGCATATATATAGAAGTTGTTGTCATAAATGAGTCACTAGTAGAACCCTAGTACATTTATATAAAACGGTACTTTGTTCCATGCCATTTAGTTGTGAATAAGCAAATTGACACTTATAACCCAATTATCATATCATTCAAATCTTACTTTTATTCTCAACATTCATGAGACAGCGTTTGAGAAATAAGGATTTCTAGTATTCATTGATCTCAGATAACGTGGATCAACAAATTCTAGAAGTAAACACTCATAATAAAATTTAACTAGTTTGATTTCATATTGTTTTCCCAAATTTGGTCATCACGCTCAATCATTTCGACTTTCAATTGTGATCGCTTGCTAGTCCAAACGGCAAATAGGCAATGGCTTCATTTTGTAATGAACAGCTGACCCTGTACCTGGTAATACCAAGCGTAGATTGTGATCATAATTAGCTGCCCATTGCTTCCAAAATTTTATTTTTGTTATGTTCAATTACTTCATCTACGTCCGTATTGGCAGCAGAAGGACATTTTATTTTTAAAACTCCATTTGCGTATTTGCAGCGAAGAGTAGCCTCCAAAAAATAATATTCCTCATCAATAAACAAATTGCCCTTCTCAGTAACCATATTTTCTGACTATATTTTCTTTTTCATTACAGACTAACATTTCTATTATTATTACTCGACTATCTGAGGAATAAAAATGTATGGCACAATTTGTGTCGCCAAATACATAACAAGGACTATTTAGAATATTTTCTGATAAATATTTGATTTTTTTGGTCTAATAATTAAGATTTGTTGCTTTCAATTGGAATCACGAAATTAACCCAAGTTTTAAACGTAAATATTCACCTTTAACGAATTTACGTGGACCAATAGAATAACAAGTATCTTTGGTTAATGCTAAGAATGCATTGCAATAATTTCGCAAAAGTTTTTATATTTTATTTTTTTCACTTGCTTTTGTATTTGCTTATGGCTTTAAATCTAAAATCATTTTATATGTACTGGAGTCACCATCAGAAATAAGTTTTTCATAAATGAGCTTGATTGATTGAATTTTTAAACCCCCCCAAAAGTATAGTTGACTCCATCACGGTAGATAATCCTCCATCATTTTTAAAGACATACTTTCCCAAGGAGTAACGTTCTTAGTTTTTGCTCGAGTACAAATTACACAATATTTATTTTGAACACCGAAATATAGTATCTTTTTTGTATGAAAGCCTACAATAGCAGCAGCACCCGAAAGAGCAGTGCAATGTGTTCTACATAATCTTTCTGACCATCACCCATTAACTGCTACCGTTATCGTAAGTATTCCTTGAACATCCACATTGCCAATAGACATTGCATAATTTGCCTCTTCCTTCGCGCATGTCACAGAGTATGTTCTAAAACGGTTTGCTACCTGTCACATACCTATTTATGAAGACGGCTATAAAGCTGCCAAGATATCTTTGGAACATCCAAAGTGGCTGATATGGATTCTAAATGGCTAAAGCCTGGGTTATTCGACATAAAACCTAAAACTGCGGCTTGGTATTATCCAGTCCTCGCTATCATATGGACTTTTCAAAGTAAAATTTATGTAACACATAAACGGCATTATAAATTAAATGTCAGGGAGAACCCTTTCGCTATTTCAGAAATTATAGGGATGTGTGTCAATCTGCAATTCATGCTTCCATGTTGATTTAAGTAGGTCGAAAAAAAAAGAAAATTCTGTTATTCTCCAACCATGTATATCCATGGACACCATATTCTGAAATAATAAAAGCATGTATCTACTGTACAATTTTTATGTGGCACTGAAGTAAATAGACTTCATCACTTAAAAGGGCAGCTTATCATCTAATAAGTTACAACATAATTTTTTTAAATAAGATAATTCAGCTGTATGAAACACCATTAAATATGGTTCTACTGTCTCTAAGTGTTGATCAATTCAGATGCTGATTCAAGATTACACCAACCATTTAATATTGAATGGACTGTAGAATAAATTCAAGCACAATGAGTTATCTAAAAGCCAAGATTTCGCTTAAAAAGCTATTTCAAAAGTGTCGGTTTTTGATAGATTAGTCCTGTGTGAGACCTTAAACTAGTAATTCTTAAACTTAAAATAAAACAAATACAACAACTTCATCGCAAAACAAAATTAAATTTGAGTATTTTAAAAGTTCGATACACTTAACAAGACGACGTCATGACATCACATGAGGTATAATCAATCATATACTCTTTTTAGTCACGTTACTAAGCCTGTTTTTTAATTTATTATCTTAATAAATTAATATTTTTAATTGACGAGTGACTATATTTAACTTCATTAAAACTAATAAATTGAAATTGCTGCAATTCATAGTTAAATTTTATTCATATCAAATAGGGAACTATTATCGACTAAAGCAATATATTCCGATATAAATAATAAATACATGGACGTGTAAATACTTCATTATTCTGACCAATTTTCTCATTAAAAAAGTTTTGTTCTCCTCAACGGGTGGAGGACAATTTACGGAAATTTCGCCTAATGTTCTCCTGAAATCTATTTCCACATAATAAAAACAATCATCTATTTTACTAATTACAAATTCATAAGAATTATTAACAGTATCTCATGCGTACATTACAACAATGTTTCGAAACTCTATCATTACAATTAGGTATTTTTTTAATAATATCATTGATTTTAAAGAGTCTAAAGTAATTATTTCATTTAAAAACATTATATGTTGGAAAATATTTAAATACTTAACTCAGCAAGAACAAAAAAAGTGAGAAAACACTTAAAATAGAATTTGAGTTAGTCATTACCTAACATTTTGTCTCTAGTTTTAATAATCTCCTCATCTTGGCTTTTTTTGATAAACGGTTATTTTTGTACGTAAACCATCTGTAAAATTAGTATGAAATTAAACATAAAATTCTAAAAATTGGCAGTCTAAAATTAGGAACACATACAGTTAATTTTATTATGTAAGTGTTTTGCCACAAGAAAAATATGAAAAACCAATTCAAAAATGTTACATTGCAAATGCAAATTAAAAACCGTGAACACTTACTATAATAATAATATTTATGTCGAATTACGAAGTGTAAAATTGAACAAAGCGGCCAGGATTTACGCTATTGCTGGCATTTATTTATTATATATTTGCTGGCATTCTGACTTTTATTTCAATTTCGTTTGACGTTGTCATACATTATTATAAAAGAATTTTGTACGAAATTTTGGGTGATTTGAATTCGTGTTTATGAAATAATTGTATAACAGATAACGGTATATTTAAAGGTATTAAAGATAACTATGTTCTTGATATACTGAATGTAGTTTTTTGCTTGAGAATAGGCGTATTTAAAACACCTATTTCATGATTCCTTTGAAATTAGATGACCCATAACTACATTAATAGATTTTTTTCCTAAATTCTACCACTTAAAAGATTTTAATTTTATAGAGAATGAGTGTATCTTTCTAATGATATATAATTTCTGAACATGTGTTGCATATTTCTATAGATATAGTATCTGTACTAATGCCTGCATCGTCATAATTTACGTGACTGTCCCTTAAGATCTAAATTTACATGTTCATCATTTCTTTGAAAAATAATAAACAATGCTATTTTCTTCTTCGTAATATCAAAACTGTACTACTTTCATGTTGTATAAACAAAACAATAATTTAAATTAATCATATACAAAAACTAAAGCAATTACTTAATATCCAAATTCAGATCAATTCATTCAGTTCTCAATACTAGCAACAAATTATCTGTGTAATCGTTAAAATGATTTTGGTTAGTTTCTGACACACATTTTTTTGCAGAAATTGTAAAGCATTATTGTTAATTTTTACAAAGACAATAATATAGACACTAGAAAGCAAAAGGTTCAAAAAATTAATGTCGAATAAAGCTCGATTAAGGCACGCTCCATGTACCCAAATACGTATTTATTGCAGCGATATTAGTAAATTTAAAAAAATTGCAACAAACTTCAATTACAAGATTGTGTTGTGTTTTTTTTATTTTGGTTAATCCACAACTCATTTTCCTGTTTTACAAAATTCATTCATTACGTACCGGTAGCTTAGATTTGTTCACAAAAATATAATTGTGCTCAGTGGATAGAAGCAACAGGAGTTTCTTTTCTCTGGCACTACGTGATAATAAAACGGTATGATTATTACCAACACCAAAAAGGTCAAGATATACATTTCTTTTTTTAGGGTTCCGTATCTAAAAAGGAAAGAATGCAACTCATAAGTTCCTAACTTTTCTGTCTGCCTGTCGTTAACAACCAATTTTGCTAGAATAGTTTGACGTAGAAACTTAATGAAGAAAGAACGTGTCGTGAGTGGTTTCAATCCTTGAAGAACGGTGACGAGAGAAGGTTTTCGAAGATGCAAAATTATATGCGTTACTTAACGAAGACTCGTATCAAAATCAAGAAGAATTGGCACGATCATTGGGGTCGACTCAACAAGCTATTTCAATATGCCTCAAAAACCATGGGAATGATTCAGAAGCAAAGAATTTGAGTACCGTAGGAATTGAAGTTGAGACATGTTGATTGGCATTTGTTTGCTTGTGAATAGCTGTATAAAAGGCAAAGACGGAAGGGATTTCTGCATCATATTGTGACTGGGGATGAAAAATGGGTTCATTACGATAACCTCAAGCGCAGAAATTCATGGGGACTACCCAGCCATGCTTTTATATCATGGCCAAACCGACTATTCATGGCTCCAAACTCATGCTCTGTATTTGGCGGAACCAGATCGGCATAGTGTATTATAAGCTGTTAAAACCGACTGAAAGAATCACAGGCGAACGGTATTGAATGCAAATGATGCGTTTGAGCCGAGTTTTGAAAGACAAACAGCCGCAATATGACAAAAGACACGATAAAGTTATTTTACAGCATGACAATGCTTGACCCCATGTTGCACAAGTGGTCAAAACTTACTTGGAAACGTTGAAATGGGAAGTCTTACCCCACCTCTTTGACTATCACTTATTTCGATCAATAGCACACGGCAAGGCTGACCAGCACTTCTGATTTTATGAAGTAATATTGGATAGATTCGTGGATCGTCTCAAAAGATGACCAGTTTTTTCGACACGGGATTTGTCACGAGATTCGTAAGCTGTACAATACTTTGAATAATAAATATATACCCAGTTTTTTACAATAAAGATTCCAATTTGGAGAAAAAAACGACAGAAGCAAAGTTGTACACCTAATACAAAATATGACAAGTATATTTTGCAATAAAGAATGCAATGCATTAGTATTTGACAGCTATTTGACATTAAGTAATTCTAGTTTAAAATAATAATACGTTGATGATCTGAGTGAACCGTCTATGACGAATGGAAAACAGCTCCGATGAAAATAACTAGTGGTTGATACGTCCTACTTTCACAAGAATTATTTTGGCTTTTTTTTATATATTGTATCATAACCTTACTTACTCCTGACAATACAATCGAAATAAATATAATACTTTGATTATGCCAGTTATATTTTATATATATAAAAGATTACTCTGTGCACAGTGTATTCGCTCTTGCACTTTAATGCTATTTCACATACTCGTACAGTGCTTACTCGTATGTGTCACGGCGAACATTTCAGGAGTATCTTGGGCATGAATACGGCTACGTACATCTGTTCAAATTCTCGGCGAATATGAAAGAAACTGAAATCGATGAAGAATCCCTTTTAGTACTGTTGAACTTGTTTAATTATATGAATCTTTTATTAAAGTGACGAACAAACATATATTTACCCCTTTTTATTTTTCTATTGTAAAAGATTAATATAATTATATAAACTCGTTAAACACAAAGTGAATAGATTTCAATGACTTTTATATTTCTTTGACTCAAGCCAAAAAGCCTGATATCAAGGCATGCGCCTAAAGACGGAAATAGATAACCTAAACATACTGTTCGCACAATGGCACTCAGCTAGCATATGAATGTATTATAAACTGCATATAGGGACAACTAGTTGAATTTCAATATTTAGAGCGGCAGCTCTACTCAAGTCTTTGTTTCAATATCTAGTACTAATGAATACTAATGAATATACATTATATTTTGACTAAATATACTTTGCAGCCAACTGTACATACAAAGCAATTTTGACAGAAGTCTAAGAAAGTAAAATATCATATAAAGATATGAAAAGTAAAACAGAACACATTATTCTTCAAAGCCCCTAGTATATAAAATGTACATCATTGGCCATCAATCACCAAGATTAAAATGGTTAATAAAATCAGTATTTCGAAAATACTGATTATATTAACCATTTTAAAGAAACTGACTTTTAAAGACTGCACTGATATTTACTAATCAGTTTCCACCCTTGCTATACACATAAAACTAAATGGTTAAATGTGAATAAGTATCTATTTGAGAGTCGGAGAATAGGTGCTCGGAACATCAGATACTACATTACAATGACTACTAAGCAAGAAAACAATCAAGATGTAATAAATAATTTTTTCCTATGATTTTAAATAACTTATAATTTAACATTAATTTACACTAAATGTAATATTACTTAAAACTTGTGGAGATATGTTACCTGGTTGTTGTCTGACCAAACCATTATACCACACCAGTGCCGTCACATGACCACAAGAGCTTTCAGTCCTGTTTCCTACTATACAACTACAGTAATGTTATAAAATAGAATCCAATTATTGCTATCAATTAAAATATGTGCATTATAAATCCTCCAACTAACACGCTTAGACTTTATGCGCTTTTTTAATAAATAGCGATATTATCACAAACCTGCAAAACCATTTCTTGTGAATGTTCCAGTTATGGATACTTTGTCTGGCAGACACTAGTTTCCCTTATACGTTCTCTGTGATATGTTCGCGCTTGTCTTACTTGATATAACACCAAAGCAAACAAAATTAATTTATTGTAACAAATTTGGAGAAATTCTCCAACTGAGGTAAGTTATCATGTCTTCGGCGCGGTTTTTTCGGTCTTGGTTCAACATTTGAACGATATTCACTCGATTGATCGGCTGTTAGATCCAAGTCTCGTCTCTCGTCATAATACGTTTCATGACGTCTTCGTAGTCAGAAATAATTATTTCACAAACATAGTTTACGTAAAGAAATAAAAGCTACAAAACAAATCGCAGTAAACAATAATTATAACCCATCAATTGTTACAAAACTGTACCATAATAAATTACAAAAAATACCAATCCAAGAAAAATACCCGATCGTACCAAATAATAATAAAATTTATTATAAATCCATCCTCTACATAGGTAATGTATCAATTAAACTAGGAAAATTCTTAACTAATAATCGAAATATAAATAATACCACATGTGGCTATAGTTCTTTAATAACTTGGGTAAAACCCTTATTAATAATAAAGAAAAAGTAGATAAATATGAAAAGAATGGTATCTATAAACTTAAATGACTGTTATAGCGTATACGTAGGTCAAACAGGAAGAGATTTTACTACCAGATACAAAGAACACATTGCCAGCTGACGAAACAAACCAGACGCATGTCACTTTGCAAAACACCTCACTGAAAATAATCATCATCCTCAAACTGACAATGCTCCAAATATGTTACAAATAAATACAAAGGCAATAAACTCAATATCTTGGAAACATTGGAAATAAACAGACATAAATGAGACACCGACGTTCATATATTAAATGAACAACTAAATACAATATCATCACCGATACTTAATGTCTTCTAGACATAATATAGTTACACAACAGTGATAATGCAGTACACTTCAAATTATTTCACCCCAGCTACACATCTAAATAAAAATATTTAAAAAAATAAATAAATAAAATGGGAGATATGTATAATCAGTGGTATAACCTTGTTCTAACCATCAGATATCCTTGCTATTGTATAAATATATTACTGAAAATTATATCCATTTAACTTTATTACATACACCGGAACATTTGCATTGCATAACCTCATAGAATAACATCAATTTCATTTATTACCCTCACTAAAATACTTGTTTGTATATTGTATAACTTTCGAAATCATAATAAAACTACATCGCTCCCCTATAATCAACTCAGTAAGGTAAGCAGTGGGAAAACTCGCACAAACCGGGCGTCTGCTATTGTGTTGTGTTATATGTAAATGCTGTTGGAAGTTCCTAAGAGTTAATCTTTGCTAATAGCCCATCTGAAGATGTTGTAATACAATACAATACATTTCTACTTTCTTTAAGTTCTTTACCTAGGTCGTGGTAAAGAACTTAAAGAAAGTAGACATAATACGTAGTTTAATTTAATTCACGTAGTTTAATTTAATTGTGGACAAATGCCCTTCTAAAAAATCTAAATTTGGACGGTACTGATTTGGGAAATCACGCTGAAAAATAGACTAAAAGCTTTTTATATTAGACCAGACGATACAAGAGGGAGTAGAAGGAGAGAGAGAGAGAGAGAGTGACAGAATTTCTTCCAGCCTTCCTTCTTTTTTTTAAGGAGAATTTATTTAGTCTCTGCTTAGGTCTTTCGAAACAAGAGGAAGTTTGCTTCTGATATATTAGATCTATATATCGCTTCAGACTCTGCGGGCGTTAACCGCCGCAGTGCAGTCTCTATTCCGTTAGGGGGGAGAGGATCTATAGCGGAAGTTAAATCTCTTAAGTGATAAAGTTCCGAGCGGACAGGTCTATAGTATTTCTACCAATAATTAAGAACGTTATAAAAATCATATTTGACTTTCAAAAATTGAAAGTAATAAAATCTTGACGCTACAATTTAATGATTTTAATTCCAGAACAACATAAAAAAAGGAAACTGTTGTTTATTATTAGACGATAATATTTTAATTATTAAACATATTGAAGTTGTCAAAAAGAAGATAAAAATAGACGGTGAACGTTTTTCAGAATTCGAATCACTATTCTTAAGGGCATGTGATTCAAAACAATTAAATATTTATTGAAGTCGTTTAAACAGTTATTCGAAGAAAATCCGATATTTAATTATTTATAGCGCAATGACGTTTCCCGCGTTATTGTCCCAGCGTTTTCTTTTGCCTCACATTATGTAGTTATAGTTTGCATATATAAGATGGCGCCACTAAACTTCTTACAACTCGAACCGCGAATAATTTACTTGTTGTATAAAATAAGTGATACGTGAATGATATTTATTGTTTCTTGCGCAGATCATATACTAAATAGATGGTCAAGTTCAAACAATTGTGCAAGCAAGATGGCACTTTCGCGTTTCCAAGTACTAGAGATGGAAATAACTGTTATTTCCCCATACTTATTATAATGAATAACATCATTGTTCAATAACATAGTATCATACCTGTTAAAAAATAACATGTTATTGGACATTATTGACAATAACATTTGTTCCATGAAATTAATTTTCCTTCTGCGTGTGTATACAAAATGCTCTATGATGTATTATAGTACATGCGTACCATAATCGCTATCTATATTAAATACTACTGGAGAAACGCTAGTTCAATTTTAATTTGGTTTTTGATAGAATATAGGTAATTTTTGTGGACGGTTTCAATCTACATTTGATTAAAATATGTTAAAAGAAAGCCAGGTTTCAATGATTAAAATATGTTAAATGGCCAATACGTTGAAAAATTACATTTCGAACCACAGTATTTTTATAGTTCGATAATTTAAACAAAATGAAACAATAACGCATAAAAATTACAATTAGCGATCAACAGTGAATTCTGAATGAATATAACATAAACAAAATTCAAATAACAAGTATAGATTTGAACTTTGTAGTAATTAATTGTTTATTATCATTCGCTAAAAATTCCATGTCATTCGGTAATGTTCCGTCAATACGAAACAAGAGAATAAAGCATAAAACAAATAATATATAAAACAATGAATTGCATTAAGAAAAGAAATGTGCTATTTCTTGCTCCTTTTATTCAGACGACGAATGACGTCCGCTCCTTGACAATAACACAATATAATATTTTACCATGTTACCAAGCGTAATGTTCTTAATAACATAATGCGTTCTTTCCAATCGGTAATAGGTATGGATCACATAACAGGTATGAATTTGAGAACGTTCTAATAACAGATTATTAATCTTTCGGTAAAGTTCGGTGTCATTCGGCGATGCTCGGTAAATATGAAACGAAGGATAAGACGAAAAGAAGGACGCGACTTTTTTCCACCGGGTAGAATCAGGGGCGGAGTTAGTAACGTCTGACGTCACTGGAAGTTATGTTTGGGTTGCCTTGATTGTTTCCTTTTGGCGATTAAAAAATGTCGCCTCTAAACTTTTTATGGATGCCATGCCGTAGCGTTATATTATCTGTGGCGTTGCGTATGATTTTCGTCTTTTTAAGAAAGCTAATTTTATTCCATCATCATGAGTTGGCAATGCAATTTTATTGAAAAAACTGACATTTATTCTGGATACACAAATACTGCAGAAGAAGCTTTTACTTTAATAAGGCAATATGAAATTGAAACAAATTCAAGATTCTCCGTAATCCGTTCACAAAAAAGAGACTTCGGTTCGGCAGGTAAATAAATATTCCATTTTCTTATTTATTTTTATTTAATTTAAGGCCAGTTATATTGAGTTCTAGTATTGAATTAATATTGTTCAATAACTTAACTTCCTAGCTGTTATATACAATTGTTAACATTTTAAAAACTAAACTGTCTGTCATATCTTTGTAAATTAAGTGTAAAGATTGACACATGTTATATATTCTCTTCCAGATATAACTAGTATGAAATATGTCATTCGTTTTCACGATATGGCCGATCCTGCAAGAGATTCTACACCGATTGATTTAAAAGGAATGGCATTTGTTTTGGCAAATTCCTTGGTTTTGGAGTGTTCAAGAGGACCCAATAAAAATTATACTAAACCAAAAAAGGTAAAAATGATTGCTTTCCATTGTTCATTCGCTCTAAACTTTAAATACTCTGTTTTCCGAAATTGTCTGAATTGTAAAATGTTTTGCCATGTTTGTTTGTCTCCATGTCTGTCAAATATAATTCAAATATTGAAATAAATTTAATGTGTAAATGCTATTTTCTAAAAGCTCTCTACAGAGTATAATTAAAACACTATGAATCACTAATATTTATAAAAAAAACTTACCAAGTTATAAAATTTCAATTTGTTATTTGTCTATAATGTCTATATTTGTGTCATCGCCTCCCTGGTTGGTGTTGTCATTCCAACCCCTTACAAAAAGTATGGTAATAGTTTAATTAGATTGGGTATGTTTTTCATGCTTCATGATAAAAAAAAATCTTCAAAATGGTTTTAAAATAAAAAAATGTATATCAATTTAAATGGCTCATAAACTAATAGCTTTCAAATTTACTGCATTTATTAAATTAACATCAATAAAGTTATCTTTTCAAGTTTAATTGCTCCACATTAAGTATTTTATAACTTTTTTTAAAAATATAAATGAATAGTGAATAAGTACATGTAATGATTAGTTCAATAGGTGTTTAAATTTTAAATATTTTATGCAATTTCTCATATTTAAACAATATAATGGAAAACAAAAAAAATTTAATTAGAAAATAGAAGTAAGTCAGATTTAAAATATAAAACTTTAAAAGTATGAAATTTTTTTAATAATAAAAATATTAAAACAATTGTTTTAAACATAATTCAAGGTTTTAACGTTTTTATTTAATGTTTTTTATTATGTTTCAGATTATTGATCATGATTATTGTAAAACCAACCAGACTCTCCAACCAACCAAAAAAGTTGGATGTCCAGCTAAAATTGTATTGAGGGAGATTCTATGCTTTCCAGATTTCATGATAAAGGACAAAATCTCTCAGCACAAAAAAAATGAGACATCTAAGCATCTGCGTTTAAAGTTGAGGATTAATTTTATTTAACCCAAAGATATTGGATTTAGTTAAGCAGAAATATAAGTGTGTTAGGCTTTAAAGTTCGATAATTAATCAACAGTATTGTTTTATATTTTTTATATACTCTTTTAATTTGTTCTTCAAAAATCTACATGTACTTTTAGTAATCTAAATAGTGAAAATTTCAGTAAAACTAACTTTTTATAACATAACATCCTTTTCCCATCCAGAACATCTAAATATACCTTCATATGTTAATATTTTTTTACTTATAGTACAAAGAAACATAAAATTTTATACAACATTTATACTAAAGTACTTTTTTATTATAATTACCATTAAAACAATTATTACAAATAAAATTTTTACACATTTAAGAAAAAATCATTGTGTCATAAGCAAGTTTCTTCTTGTAAAATACTTAGGTTGAAATAAATTCAAACTTGAATATACAATTATTATTATGGTACTATACAAGCATACTTAATGAGAACTGTTAAAATTAAACTTTGATATAAACAATTTTAATACTGAAATATTAACTTTTATGCTTTATTTTTTTACGATTAAAATGAGGGCTTAATTGCTGAATTTAAACATTAAATTTTTGCCTTATACAGGGTTCATACAAGATTTTCAAAACAAAATTCCTTGAGTTTTCCAAGACTATTTTTCAATTTTACTAAGTCAATATTTAGTGAATATATATTAAAAAATAAAACTTATCTTTATATTGCAATTGCATTTTTTATTATTATTTACCTTACAACTATAAATTGTTTGTTCTTTAAAACACAATTACATAACTTATATGATGAATGATTGTATAACTTATATATGAATTGATTGATATGTGCAATGTTTTATGTTTAAAAAAATATAGCTATTAACATTTAAAATTTCAAGCACCAAAATAAAAGTAGCTATTAAAAACATAGAAAATTTTCTGTAAATATATGAAGTTTAAAACTGAAAAAAAGTTTAACTTAAAGCAATACTCCATTTTAAATTTTAAAATATTCTATATTTTAACAAAAGAAAAAAAACTTTTTCACTTATTCTGTGATACAATTTTTATTTCTCTGTGATGATTATGAAACTTACGTTAAAATAATTGTTTAACTTAGAAAAATTAAAAGAAATGCAAAAAATCATTTAACTTTTTTAATTCTTAGAAATTAGAAAATTAAATGAATTTCCAGGCTTTTTATACAAGGTGTATGAACCCTGCTTATATAGCAAATATGACTAGAAATATTAAAAATAATTTTGAAAATTAAACTATTTACCAAAAGCACTACCAGTTCAGTCATTTGAAATGGCAAGAAGTGGAAACAGATCATGACACAAAGTACACAATGATAATCAGTTTTACAGTATGATTTTTAATTATTAGTTGAAAAGCTTTAACAAATAAAGCCATTAAACAAATAAATTTGAAATAAAAATATGCTGCATATTTTGTTTGTCTAAAAACTTTTAAAATAACTTAAGTTATATTTCAAATTTAAGAAATTATTTTTAGAAAGTGTTAATTAATTACAGGAACATAATTTAACGGAACATGTTTTAATCTTTAAATCCAGGAAGCATTCATTCACTTTTTCCTTTTTTTCCTGGAAGGCAATGATAATTTAGATTCTTTACAAAATTCCAGAGGCATTTTCTCTAAAAGCCAGTTTTCAACATCTGCAACTTTTTGCTGCAATTCACTAAGTACTGAAGGATCATTAATCTTATATGACTCTGACACTATATGTTTAATGCTTTTTTGCAGCATAGAAAATTTAGAACTATCCTGTGTTAAATTTATATTAGGAGTTTGATTTTCTTGGGCCGACATGTTGCTAGATGCCTCAAAAATTTCTGTTGAAAAATTATGTTCTTCAATAACATTTTCAATAGTATTAGAAAAAGATGGATCATTTTTAAAGTATACACTTTCAATAAAAAAATCAGGCAACACATTAAAGGATAAATTGAAAATTCAAAAAATTGCAAAGAAATGCTACATGATAAAGAATACATGGCAAACCAAATCTTTTAAAATCTGCACAAGTGCAAAAAGGAAACTTATTGTTATTACTGTCACCAAGGTAAACTACATATGTGTTATTAGCATCTTCACTTGCAATATGGAACTTAAGTTCCGAAATCTTATTTACAATTCCTTCTGTAGCATACAAACTATTATCAAACCTTTTCAAACAATGTTTTACAAAAGACTTAGGTCTATATTTTAAATAATAAGGAATGTTGACATAACTTTTATATCCATTAGAACATTTAATATTTTCTGAAACATAATGCATATATTTATTTGGTAAATATGTTTCAACTAAACCCGTTATAACACCAGAAATGCTGTTATCCGAACGTAGTTTTAAATGTTGTTTAACATCCTTATTAATTCTTTCAACTCCATTATTTGTTCTTATAAAAAGAGCAAATGTATTGGAGTGAAACGCATCAACCCACTTATTAGCATGAGGAAGCCAAGTTTTGGTCATGTAATTCTTGAATTGATTACACTCCCAAACATAAGAAGTTTGCAAAATATCAAGTCGAAAACTGTACTCTTCCATAGAATTTGCTCTTGCTATATTTTTAAGATGCATTAAAGCATCAATGTTTATGTCAGACGCATTATTTGGTTTAGATGTCAACCATCTTCGCCAAGCCTGAACACAATGAAAATAGCAAATTCTCATTTGGGCTGATGGAAATATAGTGGCAATTGCATTTAACTCGGCTTCACAAAAATCAGTCATAAAGCATTTTGGATTTAAAGTAGGATTCCAATCTTACAATCCCAAGAGCTTTAGATACAGTGTTTGAGGTTTCATCCATTGTAATAAAAAATGCAACAGGTTGATATTGCATATTGGTTTTGACACACAATAAAAACATAGGCAATGCATACATAGTGGTTTTATAGGTGGCATCTAAAAACAACATGTCATTGCCATATATATTAATTAGATAGTTTTGCTCTTTGTTTTGGTAAACAAACAAAAATGGTTGATCATTTGTCAAAGGTTGAAAGTAAATCTTATCATCTGGGTTATTGGTTTTCCAAACATTAACCTTATCTGCTAAACAGTCTTGATCATTTTGTGACTTTTTATTGGCAGTCCTGCTGTTAAATATCTGATTTCTAATTGTTTTTAAAGTTGGGTAAAACCTACGATTCAATCGACTTGGTATGTACTCATCTCCAAACCAAGCATTTCTATTGTCATTTAAGTATTTTTTTAGATGATACTGAACTTCCCTTGGACGATCAATTCCATCTCCAACAAGCTCTTTTATTTTTAGTGTCAAGTTTTTATCAATCATTTGAAGTAAGTCCTCGCACTGTTCAGAAGAATGATTTTCATGATCCGATGGCTTTGCCAAAGTTATATAAACTCTTTTCTGAATACTGACAGATTTTGGATTTACAGCCAACTTTAAACGCAGATGCTTAGATGTCTCATTTTTTTTGTGCTGAGAGATTTTGTCCTTTATCATGAAATCTGGAAAGCATAGAATCTCCCTCAATACAATTTTAGCTGGACATCCAACTTTTTTGGTTGGTTGGAGAGTCTGGTTGGTTTTACGATAATCATGATCAATAATCTGAAACATAATAAAAAACATTAAATAAAAACGTTAAAACCATGAATTATGTTTAAAAAATTTGTTTTAATATTTTTATTATTAAAAAAATTTCATACTTTTAAAGTTTTATATTTTAAATCTGACTTACTTCTATTTTCTAATTAAAATTTTTTTGTTTTCCATTATATTGTTTAAATATGAGAAATTGCATAAAATATTTAAAATTTAAACACCTATTGAACTAATCATTACATTTACTTATTCACTATTCATTTATATTTTTTAAAAAAGTTATAAAATACTTAATGTGGAGCAATTAAACTTGAAAAGATAACTTTATTGATGTTAATTTAATAAATGCAGTAAATTTGAAAGCTATTAGTTTATGAGCCATTTAAATTGACATACATTTTTTTATTTTAAAACCATTTTGAAGATTTTTTTTTATCATGAAGCATGTTTTTCCCCAATCTAATTAAACTATTACCATACTTTTTATAAGGGGTTGGAATGACAACACCAACCAGGGAGGCGATGACACAAATATAGACATTATAGACAAATAACAAATTGAAATTTTATAACTTGGTAAGTTTTTTTTATAAATATTAGTGATTCATAGTGTTTTAATTATACTCTGTAGAGAGCTTTTAGAAAATAGCATTTACACATTAAATTTATTTCAATATTTGAATTATATTTGACAGACATGGAGACAAACAAACATGGCAAAACATTTTACAATTCAGACAATTTCGGAAAACAGAGTATTTAAAGTTTAGAGCGAATGAACAATGGAAAGCAATCATTTTTACCTTTTTTGGTTTAGTATAATTTTTATTGGGTCCTCTTGAACACTCCAAAACCAAGGAATTTGCCAAAACAAATGCCATTCCTTTTAAATCAATCGGTGTAGAATTTCTTGCAGGATCGGCCATATCGTGAAAACGAATGACATATTTCATACTAGTTATATCTGGAAGAGAATATATAACATGTGTCAATCTTTACACTTAATTTACAAAGATATGACAGACAGTTTAGTTTTTAAAATGTTAACAATTGTATATAACAGCTAGGAAGTTAAGTTATTGAACAATATTAATTCAATACTAGAACTCAATATAACTGGCCTTAAATTAAATAAAAATAAATAAGAAAATGGAATATTTATTTACCTGCCGAACCGAAGTCTCTTTTTTGTGAACGGATTACGGAGAATCTTGAATTTGTTTCAATTTCATATTGCCTTATTAAAGTAAAAGCTTCTTCTGCAGTATTTGTGTATCCAGAATAAATGTCAGTTTTTTCAATAAAATTGCATTGCCAACTCATGATGATGGAATAAAATTAGCTTTCTTAAAAAGACGAAAATCATACGCAACGCCACAGATAATATAACGCTACGGCATGGCATCCATAAAAAGTTTAGAGGCGACATTTTTTAATCGCCAAAAGGAAACAATCAAGGCAACCCAAACATAACTTCCAGTGACGTCAGACGTTACTAACTCCGCCCCTGATTCTACCCGGTGGAAAAAAGTCGCGTCCCGAAAAGAAACGTGCTGTCTCGCTCTCACTTTACCCAGCGAGTGACGGCCATTGTACGGGCGCTGCTTGACAATACCGCCGTAACATAATATTTTAACATGTTAGCCAAGCGTATCGTTATTTAATAACATAGTATCTGTAAATCGCAATAACATAATATATTAATTTCCATCAATATTATGTTATTCATACCTGTTACGTTATAATTCTGTCATCGCTAGTAGCCACATACAAACACATTGAATGAACGTTTCTGTAGTGTGACATAACTGGCAACAAGAGCAAATGTTAAAAAAGAATTGTTGACATTAAAAAAAAAGAAATAAAAAAAAGTTCATCTGTCAGAATAATTCAAACTATTATAACAAAATAATATTAGTTAGGAGTCGGAGTAGTGTGTGTGATTTATAGAAAACTAGACAACACAATTTATTGGTGACCCCGACGTGATCCGCGGTGCTTCCGTTTTCAACATGCCGGACGACAAAAATAATAGCGATGCTACAACTGCAACAGTAGCCAAGGTTAGCGTAAAAGTGCCCCCTTTTTGGAAACCAGACCCTAAAATTTGGTTTTTGCAACTTGAAGCACAATTTAGAATTGCTAATATTACTGTCGACCAAACCAAATACGATTATGTTGTTAGTTCTATTGACGCAGACATTTTATCTCAAGTATCGGATTTGCTTCTCGAACCACTAGAAACTGATAAATATGACGGTATTAAAACCAGATTAGATATGACGGTATTAAACCTCACTTTATGCCGACTCTGAAACTCAAAAAACTCGAAAATTATTGAGTGAACTAGATCTTGGTGATAAAAATCTCGCAATTGCTATGTGAAATGCGAAACTTGGCAGGTGATAAAGTAACTGATGATTTCCTAAAAACCCTTTGGTTACAACGATTGCCACTGCACATGCGCAGCATTTTATCAGCCAGCAAGGATGACCTCACACATTAGTCAGATATGGTAGATAACATTTGGGAGTTGAATCCTGTTAGTCCTCAAATCAATAGCGCTTTTTCTGTCGCAACGGACACTGGAGTGATTTAAAAATTACAAAACCAAATTAGTGATCTTTCACTACAAGTTGCAGCATTGTCCAAGCGACAAAGCAGATGCCCATTCTGTTACAGACCTAAATCAAGGAATCGCAATCGCAGCAATGCTCGGTTCGGTGACCTCTGTTATTTTCACCAGAATTTCTGTTATTGTCTCCAAACACAAAGCATTCAGATGCACTTCTCCCTGTAGCTTCCAGTTGAAACCAAACCATTCGGGAAACTGAGCCCCCGTCCCACATTGACGACCGAGGGACAAAAGGTAGAGCTGAGTCGTCTTTTCATCAGCGACAGAGTGTCAGCCACCCAATTTTTAATAGATACTGGAGCAGAGATATCTGTATATCCGGCTATGCCATTCGATCGAAAAACAGTATCGAAGTTAGAATTGTTTGCCGCAAATGGTACAAAAACCAAAACATATTGGACAAAAATTATTGAAGCTTGATCTAGGTCTCCGGCGTTGTTTCAACTGGCTTTTCATAATTGCCGATGTAAATAAGCCAATCATAGGAATAGACTTTTTCGCCAACTTCAACCTCCTCGTGAAACTCACAAGCAACACCTGCATCTAGTTTTTGAGAGGTTAACAAACTTCGGTTTGTGCATCAATATAACGAAATGTGTATTTGGACAAGCAACACTTTCGTTTCTGGGATACGAAGTATCTACCGAAGGACTCAAACCTCTTACAACCAAGGTAGAAGCGATTAAGAGTTGTCCGGAACCAAAATCGTTTACCAGCTTACACCGGTTTTTGGGGATGGTAAATTTCTACCACCGATTTATCCCTGACTGTGCCAAATTACAACAACCCCTGACAACATTTCTTGCCGGAATAAAGGAGAACAATCGAAAACAGATAATATGGACAGATGAGACCAGAAACGATTTTACAAAACTTAAAGAAGCACTCTGCCATGCCGCTAATTTAACCCACCCCTCGGAAAAAAACAGAAATATCGCTGACAACTGATGCTTCTAATACAGCCATCGGAGCCGTCCTGCACCAGATTGAAAACAATGAGAAGCGACCATTATGCTTTTTCTCCACGTCATTAACACCAACGCAACAAAAATATAGTGTTTACGACCGAGAGCTATTAGCCATTTACACGGCCGTGAGACACTTCAAATACATTTTAGAAGGCCGTAATTTCTCTATATACACGGACCACAAGCCAATAACTTTTGCTTTCCAACAGAACTTGGAGAAAGCTTCCCCCAGGCAGTCTAGACAATTGTCATACATAGGACAATTTACAACGAACATTCTACACATCGACGGAAAAGACAACACTGTTGCAGACACACTTTCACGTTTAGATCTTGAAACCATTGAAATGCCATCAGCAATAGATTTTAAAAATTAGCAAGTCGCCAAGAAGACGAAGATCTTGAAACATGCAAGAACAACCCTAACCTGAAAATAATTCGGATACCTATACAAGATAGTGATTTAACAATATACTGCGACACTTCAACTGATTACAATAGGCCATACATACCTAAAGAATTCCGAAAGAAAGTATTTTTATCTGTCCACAATTTATCACACACTGGAATAAGATCCACAGTAAAACTAATGACCAAACGTTTTATTTGCCCCAACATCAACAAAGAGTGCCAGCTTTGGACTAAATCATGCCTAATTTGTCAACAATCTAAAGTTCAAAGACATACACCATCACCTCTAAGCGACTTCAAAGTTCCACTGGAACGTTTTCAACATGTCCACATTGATATCGTTGGACCATTATCTTCATGTCAAGGCTTCAGATATTTATTAACGATGATTGGTCGTTTTTCAAGATGGGTTGAAGCAATACCTATGGTCGACCAATCTGCAGAAACTGTTGAAAAAGGCATGATTTCAACCTGGATAAGTCGTTTCGGAATACCTCAACATATTACTTCCGATCAAGGTCGACAATTTGAAAGTGAACTTGTCCTATCATTGAGATAGTATTTTGGCTTTCAGACATCTAGGACTACCGCATATCATCCACAATCAAATGGGTTAATTGAAAGACAGCATAGAACTATCAAGACTAGTTTGAGGTGGCATTTGCAACAAAGCAATAATTGGGTTGATGCCTTACCATTTATTCTTCTAAGAATACGCTCGGTGGTCAAGGAGGACATTGGACACTCTTCTGCTGAGCTTCTCTATGGCAGCCCCCTCTGTTTACCCGGAGAATTCGTGACCAAGATACTTGAATTATCACATTCAGATTTCGTTCAGAGGCTGCAAAGAATTATACGCAGCATGAAACCTTCTGCAACGACCACTCATGGCAAAAAAAACCATTTTCGTTTCAAAACAACTTTCAAATTGGTCGCACGTTTTTGTGTACAATAATGCAGCCACTTGATCTTTGCAACCAGTTTATCTTGGTCCTTATGCTGTTAAAAACCAGGCATCAAAATACTTTGAGATAGACATCAAGGGTACTGTCAAAAGGATTTCAATTGACAGACTGAAACCATGTTTCCTCCTAAATGATCCCTCCGAAAAGTCACTGGAAACTTCCATACCAAAAAATGAAAAAAGTGCTACTACCTTGTGCATTCCACCAAAAGGTATTTTGATCACTGACCATCACACCACTACGCGCAGCGGAAGAACTATGCGTTTCCCTTCACTTCTAAAAGACTATGTATCTTAATCGTGTTCACTGGGAAGGGAGTGTGTAGTGTGACAGAACTGGCAACAAGGATAAATGTTAAAAAAGAATAATTTGTTGACATTTAAAAAAAAATTTAAAAAAAAGTTCATCTGTGAGAATAATTCAAAACTTACACTTATCTAAATAACTAAGATATACAAAATAATATTAGTTAGGAGTCAAAGTAGTGTGTGTGATTTATAGAAAACTAGACAACACACTTTATTACTATTTTACAAACTTATCTGCCGCTATTATATATCAAGATTAATTTAAATAGCTCATAAAATCACAGAATAGATACGGTACAGAACGGACACGATCCATACTAACCCATATAGTCGCACTTTTTCATACCTGGTGAAAATCTGTTAAAATAACTTCCCTTTCCCCACGCCTCACCCTTTCTGACCAAAGATTTGTGTAATTATTATTAATGCCCATAGATGGCATAATCTCTTACTCTCTATTGCTCACAGATGGCATTATCAAAGAAAGTAATTTTAATTCTAAATTTATTAAAAATATTTCACAAAAGACAAATATGAAAATAACATTACTATACAATTTAATATATTTTAAATATCATTACTATGAAAATACAATTCAAGCAAATTTCAATAAAATCGAAAATACAATTGTAAATAGCATCAGGCGTCTCCAGGTAGCACTCTGGAATCAACTACATAGTTGGTAATTGCATAAATGAAAGTGGCCAACTCATCAACATCTGAAAACAAGTAAAAACATACACAAAGCAGACATGATTATAGCCACAGAACATAAAACAAATAGAAGTGGCATATTCGCTAAACTGTGTGAAAACACGTGTCGCCAGTTCGAAATATTTTAATTTTAAAAGCGCCAATTACAACACGACGTACTCCCCCACCCGTGTTGATAATCAAACATCATGGATGTATCACAGAGTTACTCTCATAGATAATATACTAAATGGATGGTTACTCTATTCTGTGAGCTTATGCATTTAGGGGGCAGTTTTTCGTATACAGTTATTGTGTAATGACGATTAATGAACGAACGTTTAGAGATTTGTCGGGTAGTTTATTATATGGACATGTTTTATATGATTTTAAATAAGAAATTAATTATGTCCTTTTAGCGTAAATATATTACACTGTAGTAGTAGTTATTTTTTATAGATTAAACATTCAAAAGACGTCTTCATTTCAAATTACATTTTTTAAGAAAATTGGAATGTGAATAATCAACATTTAGTGAGTAAATATTTTTTGGTTGACATTGTACGTATCATTTTAAAAATAATAAGAAATCCATAATGATCTTTTAGTGCAAATATTTTATACTTCATTACTAGATATTTTTTGTAGATTTGTATGCGATGCGACACGTTTTTATTCCAAATTTAATTTTTCTAAACAATTAGAAAGACACCGTAACTTTTAGTGTTAATAATCAAAATTTATTTAATGAATATTTTTTGTGTTTGTGTGTGTCTGTATTTATGTAGTCAGGAAGGCGAAAAACAAAATGATATGAGATATTATTTTACGTGAGATAACGAAATTTGTTGAAGAATTTATGAGATATTACATTAGCTTTTAAGATAAAAAAATACTAATAATTCTTATATTATATAGTTGTGCGAACTTAGAAACGTTATATTCACAATATACAACTAACATTGCTTAACATATTTTAAATTGAATTTTAATGTTAGAAGAAAAATGTTAAATGTATCAGGCAGGTTCAGTAACAGTCTACAAAGTGTTATTTTAAATATTTATATATTCAATGACTCAAGCTTCATACAATTATCAAGATTAATTTATTGTTTTAATGTAAACATTTGACGGATGCCCGAGTCCCTAACATTTAAAAACTGTATCTTTGTCTGTCGTCAACGTTAAAATGTGTTAACATTTATCATGATTGGAGTATACGCCCACCGCTACTAGTTATCCTTTATTGCAACCATAACTATTTACGCTTCGCCATGACCACTAGTCAAACGAGGCGAAAGTGGCCGAGAAATGCTGCACACAATCGTGCTCGGCCTATCCAATCTGTGGGCCTGTCTCTGGTCTCGGCGAGTGTGTGAATTAGTGATGACAGAATTATAACGTAACAGGTATGAATAACATAATTTCGATTGGAATAATTTCTCACGAGCGGCATAGATTGCGATTTAGAGATACTACGTTATTAAATAACGATACGCTTGGCTAACATCTTAAAATATTATGTTATAGTGGTATTAAGTAGCTTCCGTACAATGACTGTCACTCGCTGAGTAAATAGAGAGCGAGATAACATGTTTCTTTTTCTATTGCCCTTCGTTTCATATTTACCGAACATTACCGAATGACACCGAATTTAACCGAAAAAATAATAATCAGTTATTAAAATGTTAAAATTCATACCTGTTATGCCGTTCATACCTATTACCAATTGGAATGAACGCATTATGTTGTTAAGTACTACGAGTAAAAAATATATAGAGTAGTAATTTTCGACACAAAAGTGACCCCGCTAAAATTATGCCGCGCTTCAAGCAGTCTGTTGCTAGACGCCTGACGACAGACGACGCAGCTTAAATTTTATTTTCGAAATCGACGAACGCGTTAAAATGCCCGCCTGTATTATAAAAAATTGTTTAAGTGCATCCCATAAACATAATAGGTGAAATGGGATTACATTTCACAGGTTAGAAAATTATTTTGTTTAAGTTTAAATCAATTTGAAATTAAACTACGCCATAACTAAATATAAAGGTAAAGGACGTACTGAAGCATATATATTTAAAGTATTATTAATAACTTTTTATTACTTTATAATAAATTTACTTTATAATAAATATACTAATAATACTTTAATATCTTTAAAGTATTATTAGTATATTTATTACAATGTAATTTTTTTAATAATTATTTGCAGAATTCCTCAAAATCACAAAACAAATAGAAAATGGATAAATATAATTTCACACTAAACAATAATTGGCGGCCATCAAAATTTTCCGTTTTGTGTTCTTTACATTTTAAAGAGGACGATTTTTACACAATACCAAACGGATACCGCAAAATTAACAAGACAGCAGTCCCATCCTTATTCACCGTGAGTAACATTTTCCTAAACTGTGACTACTATCAATTGTCTAACCAGTTACTTTGACCTTCAGACATTAAAAAAATATGAACTGTTTTCAGGACACACTACCGCCTACTAATTTAACCACACAGTCCCCATGACTCCACAAACCATTTCAATATACACGACCGCCGCTCATTAAGCCACACTTTTAATAGATCAATCACTCCAATAACCAACGTGCCATCATAAGATTTAGAATCTGAATTATGTACACCTAAGAAAGAGATATTAAAAAAAAAAGTTAAAAAGGACAACACAAATAAGCGCAAAAAAGTTAAAAAAATGCGAAATGTCAATAATAAAATTATGAAAAAATATATTTCTCTAAAAGAATTAACTAAAACTTTAAAAAGAAATAGATTTATAAATAGTGATAGTTGCGCAGCTCTAAACAAAAATGTTGTTGCCACTCAAATTATAAATAGAATGTGTTTAAATAAAAAGATAAATCGAACCACTGTTAAATTTTCGCCGGCTTTAAGGAAATTTGCGCTAACATTAAATTACTATTCTCCCACAGGCTATAATTACGCAAGGTCAGTTTTTGATAAATGTTTACCCCATCCATCCACTTTAACTAAATGATATCAAAGTATTGACGCTAATCCAGGATAAACTAGTGAAGCATTTTCTGCTCTTCAAAAAAAATGTCAAAACCGTAAATTTAATATTTTTTGCTCTCTTATTGTAGATGAAATAGGTCTAAGACACCAAAAATTATTGAATGGTAAAGATTTTGAAGGTTTGGTGACGTATGGTGAAGCTACCAACGAGATAGCTAAACAGGCGTTTGCTTTAATGTTAGTACCTATTAATGATAGTTGGAAATTGCCATTGGGATATTTTTTGATAAACGGTTTATCAGGTGAGAGAAAAGCTAATTTAATTAAAATATGTTTAGAAAAATGTAATGAAGTTGGTGCCGAAGTCGTATCCCTAACATTTGACGGATGTAGTTCTAATTTAGCAGCGGCGAAAGAATTAGGTTGCAAGTTGGAAGACGCAAAAAATTTAAAAACTTGTTTTAAACACCCTTCAAACGGTAAAAATGTCGTGATATTTTTAGACCCGTGTGATATGGCTAAACTTATTAGAAACACCTTTGAATCTAAAAAAAATATAATTGACGGTAATGGTAATACAATACAATGGCGGTTTCTTCGAGAATTACATAATTTGCAAGAATCTTTGGGATTAAATTTTGCTAATAAACTAAACAGTCAGTGGCGGCGCTAGGCGTCGGCGACGTCGGCCATCGCCGACGGCCACGCGCCTGAGGGGGCCTCGCAGAAAAACTAGTTACCTATTTATGTTCGTTTCGTCAATCATCCTGGCTTAGGTTGCCGACCCCGAACAATTCGGGAAAAAAGCTAAGCAGATGATAATGAATTTTATTATTTAACACGTGCCCGATGGAAGTGAGTACCTAGTAGGTACTTTACGGGTATTCAGAATCGTCTGTCTGGCAACACTATGAAATGAAAGTTTCGCCCTAATGAGCGTTCTCACACACACTGCCCGACACGATATCTGTATTGGGTGAAAATGTTTGTAAGTAATGTGTATGGCATTTATCATTTATTTATTTATTGAATTCATGGGTGTAAGTACCCATTACTGCAATAAATAAATCAGTCATACGTGCAAAAGATCTTAATTTAGCACACATACAAACATAATGTGTGTGTGTTCTTCACTATGAGCGTCCGATACCGATATCGTATTATCGGGTAGTGTGAAAACGCTCAATTTCGCGCACGGCGCTCGAGGCTCTGGGATAGATAAATAAACTAAACAAGACGGGGAATCCCCGTGTTGTTTAGTTTATTTATCTATATTTCATTTTTCTGTGAGAGTAATTTTCTTCATACGGCAACTCGCAGACTCGCAAGCGCAAAGTTTCTTTTTATTGTATTGTAAAGTCAACACCCCGACGTTCTAGTGCACAGTTCTAGTGGATAAAAGTTTTACGTTATTTGTTATTAATTTCATACCTAATGTTAGGTAAGTCAACATCAACTTTTTAACGACTTTAACGAAATTATTTCGTCAAAATCAATAGTTACCTATATCTTTTATAAGTCGTAAATAGTCGTAATATTAACCAAGAAATTGGTTTGATTTTATATTTACCTAGGTAAGTAAAGTACCTACCTACCTACTTATTAATAAATATAGGTCATCTATTTCTCCATAGAAACCAAAATAAAAAACTGAATAGGTACCTACCTACTTATTTTTAAATCTGCGCTAGTGTTTTTTCTCGAGATAATAGAAATATTTCGCCTCTCGATCAATGCCTCCGAGTATGTTTTGTATGCGTCAAAATTCTTAACAATTATTTTCCGGGTATGTATCGTAATCCATGGGTTTCGTATTTGCACTTTATCCAGGACCTCCCTGTATAATAATCATCAACCAACTCTTATAATCTGTATCGTGTAACATTGCGTTCTTACCAAACTTAACTAAAAAATATTTTAGGTCATCATGTCTGGAGGACCCTCTAAAGACAGAGAGGTAGGGAGAAAATGGGAATCCGGTGCGTCAAAAAGAAAAAGAAAGGCTGAAACGGCTATATCCAACCAAGCTCTGAGTTCCAGTATGATGAAATTTCTTAAAAAGCCTTCTTCAGGTGTCACTGCTTCAGAGTCATGTGATGAATCTTTATTTTCTGAAACAGAACCAGCTTCAGAGTTGAATGAAACTTTTATTCAAATTTCGGATACAGCTTTACCTTCAACATCGAGTGAATCTGCTGTGACCCAAATTTCTGAATCCAATAAAGAGTTAGAAAGTGAGTATATGTATGAGTCAGAAAATCAAGAGCAAGAATAAGAACACCTAGATCCGGGGAAGTGGGTACTGCCACTAAACGATGCGCAGCGCCATGACTTAATTCAAAACGGTCCCGATCAAGACCTAGAGAAATCTGATGAAAATTACCCAAAAGACCAAAGTAAAAGACATTTTTCTAAATTTCATTTTACTAGAAAATTGAGTAACGGCGAAACGCAACATCGCAGATGGTTAACTTACTCCATATCTCAAGATAAAGTTTATTGCTTTCCATGTAGACTTTTTTCACATTTGCAGACACAGATAATAAAAGAAGGATGTTGTGATTGGAAGGATCTGAATCGGATATTGAAAAGACATGAACAAAGTCAAGGACACATGGAGTGCATGATTAAATGGATGGAACTCTTTAAAGGAATCAAACACGGTAAAACAATAGATAAGGATAACGAGAGATCGATTAGGGAATCCCAAAAGCATTGGTATAATTTGTTTGAAAGATTGATAGATATAATAAACTACTTGGCCTCACACAATTTCGCACTTAGAGCTCATCGAGAATCCTTGAAATTGAAAGATAGTAAAAACTCTGGCAATTTTCAAGACTTAGTTAAGTTGTTATCTAAATATGATCCGACACTACGGGAGCATATGCAACGTATTAATGAAAAGCAACTTAAACAACATTATCTGAGCCACGACATCCAAAACGAATTAATTACATTAATGTCTAAATTAGTTATTAACGAAATTATACACAGGGTTAAACAAGCAAAATACTACGCCATCTTGCTCTATTGTACCAGGGGCGTAAGTCGTGTTGAACAAATGTCAATAATATTAAGATTTTGCAATTTGTCAACTGGAGCTATAGAGGAACATTTTATTGGGTTTATTGACATCGCAGAAACAACAGGAGAGTATCTAACAAAATCAATATTACAAGAACTGGAAAGAAATGATCTAGATATCCAAAACTGTCGAGGACAGGGATATGATAACGGCGCCAATATGGTCGGAATTAACAAAGGTGTCAGAACAAGAATACTCAATATAAATCCAAGAGCATTCTTCACACCATGCGGATGCCACAGTTAGAATTTACTTTTGATAGATGCAGCTAACTCTTCAACGACAGCCAAAACATTTTTCGGCTTTATCAATAAAATCTATGTGCTGTTTTCAAAGTCAAGCAAGCGTTGGGAGATAGTAAAAAGTAAATTAAAATTGACATTACAACCTCTGTCTGAAACGAGATGGGCGAGTAGAATCGGAGCAGTAAAAGCAATATTTTTATAATTTGATGATGTCATTGAATGCGTGAATGAACTGAAAAATAAAACTGATGATTCTGAAACTCTAAGCGACAGTGAAGCAGTCCTGAACGAAATGTTAACTTTTGAGTTTATTGTTGCAATACACGTGTGGTATGAAGTTTTGCTACGTGTAAATAATATACGTAAACTATGGCAATCGGTTCAAGTCAACTTGAAAGTAGCTATTGATACTTTACGTTCATTTTGTAGCTGGATTCAAGAATTCCGTAACACAGGATTTGAAAAAAGCGTAACAGAAGCTAGATTGTTTGTGGAGAAAAGTACTTATGAAATTCAGTCTCAATTTAAGGAAAAAAGAATAGCCAGGAAAAAACGAATGTTTAGTTACGAACACACTGATGAACCATTTGAATCTCCTGAAATGCAGTTTTACAATTAGCAATAACTAACTAATTTTTTAACACAATGGTAGATGCTATAATAGTCTACACCGAATGTCGATTTATAGCGCTCAATGAATATTTTGAGCAATTTGGTTTTATTTATGATATCAATTATTTGAAATCTATGCCAAGAGAGGATCTTCTCAAACATTGTAATGATTTAGGTACAATACTTCGGGAAGGCAAAAACAGTGACATACAGCCTTTCGAACTATATGAAGAACTTCAGCTTTTAAAAACTAATTCACTAGACTCTATCAACGACGCGAAACAACTCATCCAATACATTTTAGAAAATAATTTAGAAGAAATATATCCATATGTTTGTATTACAATTAGAATCATGCTCACAGTTCCGGTCAGCACAGCTTCCGCTGAGAGAAGCTTCTCAAAGTTGAAATTGATAAAAACCTATTTGAGAAGCACGATGAGCCAAGACAGACTATCCGCGTTATCAGTTCTGTCAATCGAAGCTGAAATAGCGGCTAGACTTAACTACGACACAATCCTGAAAAAATTCAGTGAGACTAAAAGCCGAAAAGTTCGACTATTTTAATTTCTATGTGTGTAATTATTTTTTGTCATCATTTTATTAACAATAAAACTCGTTATACTCATAAATTATTTTATAATTTGGCTCACTTAATTTAACGGTTTTTTTCACTGTGAAGTAAAGAGGCCTCGCGAACTTGATGTGGCCGACGTACACATTTGGTCTAGCGCCGCCACTGTAAACAGTATCTAGAATTCCGAAACCAAATAATAAAAGTTAAGTTAGCCACTCAATTGCTTAGTAATAGCGTATCAAAAGCTATAGAATTATGTGAAAATGATTTAAAATTATCTAAATTCCACGGATCTTTAGCAACGCCTACATCTATTAAAAAAATGGACGATACATTTGATATTTTGAATTCTAGGTCAGTTAAACAACTTGGTTTTAAACATCCTATTTTTGAAGGTAATCACCGCGATTATTTTAAATTTCTAAATGATATGAAAAAATATTTGCTTTCTTTAAAAATAAAAGTGCGTAATAAATTTACAAAAACCTATAAAAAGAAAAAAATCACTTTCTTTGTTACGTATGAAAAATGTATTGTAGATTGCAAATGTAAAACCGGTTTTATAGGTTTAATGACATGTATCGAAAGTTTTCAACAACTGTACACTTATTTAGTAGACGAAACACTCGCGATGAAATATGTAAATTTTCACAAGATCACATTGAAATTGTTTTACAATGATTCGAAATCACGGTCGTGATAACAATAATCCGAACGCTGTTCAATTTCGCGGTATATATCGAAAAATTCTTAACCACCTGGAACTTAAGTCCTTCTTTATCGGGAACTGCCCTTAACATACCCTTTGAAAATTTTAATATACCAAATTGTTCATCTGCAACTAAACAAGTAAACCAAACAACAATAGGATATAGATTTGATGATGGGTCAGAACAACTCATTGACGATAAAAATTTAAATGAATCTAAAAATACATTAATATCTGCTAATTGTGATATATGGTCTGAAATGTTGAACAAGACCTCCCAGTTGCCAGAAAGCATTGAACAAATAGTTGGGTATATTTCTGGATGGGTCGTCAGAAAATTGAATTTTAAATTAAAATGTAAATCCTGCCTTCAAAAACAATCGTTTATTAAAAGTAAAAGGCAAGTGTTTAATAAATTGGTGCTATTTCGAGGAACATAAATTGTTATGTTGCAATTTATGTTCCTCAAAATGAAACCAATTAAAGATATATTTTTATTTTATCAACCACTAGGTGGTATAGCCTTTGTTATTGTCAGAAACTCTTTAAAATAACATTTGAAAAGTTAGCGATATTTAAACAATTAAATGTATTTGCCGATAATTCCTGATAAGCAATACCTTTTTTGTTCATTTTAAATAAACAACTTAATTAGTTGGCAACAACAAAAAATATATATTACGGTTGAATTAATAATTTAAAAGGTATCATAAACATAGAAATAATTTCACACAAAATATATATTTGTTTCTAAATTATTTGTGACGACTTCGTGTCCGTCCCGAAATTGTCTGCTTTATGATTTCAGAAAATGCCAAGCAACCTGGTCCTTGTTATAGAGCTCCAGCCATCGTTTCAGTTACCATTTCATTTCTGACCTTCGATTCACTATCTTATTTTATTTGAATCAATGTAGTTACTTATTCTTTGTTTGATTTTCTATTTTAATTATACTTTACTAATCGGGCTGCAGCAATGTGACATTTCGCTACCATTTACTGTCTTAATCGAGTTAATGCAAGCATTAACTCGTGTAGCATAAGTTGGTGTAGTAAATTTAACATCAGGAGTGTATAAAAATGCAAGTGGTACACAGCGAAATAAAAAATATATATTTCTTATTTGAACTTAACTAAACTTTAGTTTAATTAATTTCAAATAAGAAATATATGCACATATATTGTATTCGATTGTCAAGCAAAAAAGGTTGATTAAGGATTAAATAAAAAATTGCGTGTAAGTAAAAACCAGCAAGAATCTGTATTACAATTGTGATATTTAATTATAATAAAAAAAATTTGTACGTGCTTACCTTTATTTGTCGAACGCTTGTTTTGGGTATATGCTTCGCACTGTAATTTCATATCTATGTTTGCTGAAATAAAAGTCAAATTGGCATGGCGTGCTACGCAGATTTGTCTAATATACATATGGATATGAATGTGGCAGTATATATATGATAGCGTGGGGGTGCGAGCAAGATAACAAAATACGTATGTATTGCGACCAGAGCAAGATGGCACCTTTAGTGTAACAACTGCAGATAGGTGGCGCTGTATACATCGGTCCACTTTCGAATTGATAGATTCATACACATTACTTCTCTATACATTTCTTTACTCGTAGGTGTTTTATGCTTTATTCTTTTGATTCGTATTGACAGGACATTACCGAACGACATGGAATTTTTAAGGAATGATTATAAACAAAACAAATTGGTTGTCTGTAAAGTCGGTTTACGGACGATAGTTTTACGTGATAACATCATAAAGAAACATTCCGACGTTTGGGCCGATCGTGCCTCTCTATCAGGCTCAGGCGGAACGTGACACTTTTTCATACGTGCGGCCGGTGTTAATCGATTTATAAGACGTTATCTGGTCAAAATTAATTACTACAAAGTTAAAATCCATACCTGTTATTTGAATTTGCTTATGTTATATTCATTCAGTTTTCACTGTTGATCGCTAACCAACTTCAATCTCTATGCGGTATTGTTTCGTCTTGTTCAAATTACGGAACTAGGAAAATACTATGTGGTTCGAAATGTAATTTTTCACTATGTTGGCCAGTGCCTGGCTTTCTTTTAACATAAATTAATCAAATGTAGATTAAAATCCGTTCACAAAAAAAAATACCTATATGCTATGAAAAACCACATATAAACTGAATTAGCAGTTCTCCAGCTATAAACAGACAGATATAAGTATTTAATATAGATATATATTATAGTACGCATGTACTATGCATACTTTGTATACACATACAGAAGGAAAATTAATTTCATTGGACCATATCGTTTGAGAACGTTTTGAACAAAAGTTAGTCACAATGATGTCCAATAATATGTTATTTTTTAACAGGTATGATACTATGTTATTGAATAATGATGTTATTCATTATAATAGGTATGGAGAAATAACAGTTATTTTCATCTCTAGTGTGAATAGATATATCGTGACTATGACATAAATGAGTGCAGATCTAGGTTCCACAGATTATATACTAAATAGATGGTCAACTGCAAGCAATTGTGCGAGCGAGATAGCACTTTCGCGTTTCCAAGTACTATGCCTCTATATTCCCCTGTTGCCCAATCTAATGAAGTTGCAGCGAGTGCCCATTTGCTGAGCACTCGCTGCAACTTCGTACTTTCGCTGCAACTCGTATTTTTGGCAGGTGTACTTTTCTTACATTTTAGGTTACAATTGAAACAAAAATTCTGAAATTAAAAAACTTTATTAGAAAAAAATTCGCCAGTTCGAGCGACATAACTGAAAAGAACTTACAAAAAACTTAGTGGCCACATACAAACACATTGAATGAACGTTTCTACTTAACTAGCTTCTATCATTAAAATAATATACTAATACTTTCAATTTTAATATGAATTTTCATTAAATAAATTGTTAACTCTCCTTTTACTGTTTACTGCGTTATAACTCTTAGAGTTTTTAACATCGATTAATTTATTTAATTCGACGTTTACATTATTCGTATAACTCATAACCTTTATAGTGAAAAAATATCAATATTCTATATCTTACAGCTTTATTCTATATCTCAGTAAAATAAAATTATTATAACCTTGCTACTATTTTGAATTTAACAATTCTATGAAATGAATAAAATATACTCACTATGGAAATTATACTTTATGAAGAGAAAAAATGCGGTTATCGTGGCGATTACACTTCAGTTTTGTGCTACTAAATGTAAAAAAATGCTAAATCAGGGGGATAATTTCTATTTTTTTAAACTATTTCAAAGAAATTGAAACTATGTGCTGAATAAAAAGAAATAAAAAGGATACGGTTCTGGCACAATCGCTGATTTAAAAGATTTTTGTACTCATTGTAGGCTAATTTCTATATCCTACTTAACCTAATTTATACATTCAGTTTAATATCCCCAATGTAAATAGTCGACAACAAAGTTAATAAAGAATCAAATACAAAAACTAGAATATAAGAATGTCATTACAAAAATTTCTAAAAAACAAATCTAACCTAATACATATGAATAAATTATTTTGTTTAAAATTATTTTCTAAATAATCTTTTAATCATTGGCACATTGACTACATCTTCAGCTTAACAAATCACTTGGATGCAGTAACAACTTATTTTTATCTTTTAAATCAATATGCTCGTAGTTGTTGTATATTATATGTTAGCATCATTACTAAAAATCCCATTTTCACAATCTTTTGTTTTAATCAGAAGGCTACGCGCAACCTAATATACATGCAGTATTTGGTATAAATTAACAAATTTGACAAATTTTGAAAGCGAATGCAATATAATGATACAGCGAACAACTTTTACAGGAACTTGTAATTCGGAGCTATTCTTAAATATTGACAAACAACTTTGCATCCATACTAAATCTGTGCCATTTCTTCTTCAAGTTCTGATTCAATAATTACCTTTTAACAAATATTCTCTAAATTACTTAAATCTTCCAATGACATAAAAAAAAATTTAATCTCTTCGTTCAATTTTCGTACCACATTCTGTTTTGGTTGTTTTTACCACCTCCAACTGCAAATAAAAGAACAAATTATTTAACCAACAATGTACGTATATAATATTGTAAATTTATAAATGGGTTCTTTTTGGTTTGTAATAATTGCTTCATCATAATTACATAATGCGTATGACGGTGATGTTTTTTTGAGAGTGCCGGCGGCTAGGTCTGCTATTCTCCACATGCCGTAACTTCTTAAATCCGCTTGTCTAAAAAGAAAATTAAATTATTAGCAACTTCTTTGTTGTTGATTATTAAAACGCGAATGTAACTTTGATGATGAGTTTGAACAATATAATATCAATAAAATGTATAATTGATTCGATGCTATTATCAAATTAATAATTTTCCATGAAATGTTTACTTACCGTGAAATGTTTACGGCTACAACCCAATGTACAAGAACGATCTTTAAAATAATTTCCTCTTGTTACGAACAAATGTAACAAATACAACAAAATTTGAATTAAAAGTGAAAATATTACAGATATTATAACCAAATGTAAAACTGAACTATAAAATAATGTTAAGTTACAAATTTGCAGTTTGACAAACCAATTCAAATAAAGTTAACGATTTTAAATTTCGTATCATAGTCTTTTTTTTTTCTTTGATTATATAGCGTTCGTTATCGCTGCTCTATGTTCCATAGACAAAATTTTATGTGTGCGAAAGAGATAGGGCTTTCGCGTTCCAATCGAAATATTTGTATGAAGTAAACCCACCCTGCTAGGTTCTAGACTAATGATGTCCAATTCGATTATTGTAAAAATCGATTAATCGTTTATTATAAATTTAATAATCGTAATCGATTAATAATAGGTCAAAATCGATTATTGATATTATTGTAATTACGGCAAAATATAATAATTACCATATGTGAGTATATCTTGCCCTGAAAAGAAAAAAAGATAATAAAACACAAACTATTATACTTTTTCAGATTTATTAATTAGGCTAGTATAATTTTGGCTTCCTTATTAAAATGCAAGTTATTTAAAATTGAAGAATGAGAAAAATATTGAGTTTCGTCAGATATGCTAGAATTTGTTTATTTACAATATTTAATTTTCAAACAGTGTTCAGTTCGCATTTCAAAATATAATCAAGGTGCTTTGGAAGTAGCCGGTTCCTTCTCAAATTAGTTATCTGACCAGCTTTTGAAAATATTAGTAGAATACACAAATATTTTACATGTAATTTGTATAAATCTGGATTATTAGTTTTCATGTTCTCCCAATAAACGAAAAGATTGTTTTTTCTTTCAAGCAGAGGAAGCTCTGAATACTGTCGTAAATATATACTCTGTCGTATATGTAGATGTTGCAACATAACGAGATTTATTTTTGCCGAAGTGATCCCAAATTGATAATGGTTTTGTAGTTTCTAGTTTTTCAGGTGCCTTTCTTTCTTTAGGTTGACTCGTCACTAAAGTGCTGCGTCCAATACATGTCAGTTTTTCTAGACACCGTTGCTGGGTATTTGTGGCGTTGGAGTTTATGCCAAACCCTAGCTTCTTAAAACGTGGATCCAAAAGACAAGCTATTGCCACATGTTTGTTCCTTTCCATTGCACCAGGGCATAGTTGAAGGAAATTCATTGAAGTTTCTTTAATTTGAACTCGGGTTAGTGTTTCAATGTTGGTCATATTTAAATTATATTGCAGACCTCGTATTAACGGAATGACCAACCCCATCGTGGGATATTTTTCTTCAGATAATTGTTTTGTACTTTGCTCAATATTTTTCAGAACAACCACACAATCCGCTAATATTTTCCACTCATTATTGTCAAGATTTATTAGTGCGTTATCAATTTCACTTAAAGTAACCATAAGTGGAGCTTTAACTTCACATAGCCTTGAAAATATTATGCTAACACAGTTCCACCTGGTTTCTATATCTTGCTTTAATTTTAAAATCGGCGTATTCGTTCGGTTCTGTTTTTTTTTTGTTAGAATTACAAAAAAAAACAGAAACAAACGAATACGCCGATACTGTACCTACTTTTGGCATTGTGACGAAAGTTAGTAGCCAATTATTCGTTTGCATTTTTCAATAATATTTTAAAGATCTTGATCCCTTAAGTGTTACTTTAACACTCAAATTAAGAATGTGCACGATAGAAGGATGATGGTGTTTTTGAAGAACCTGATTTGTAGCTTTCTTCGTGTTTTGTACATTATCTGATACTATTGCAACTATTTTCTGCATAATACCAAATTCTTCATATATTTGACATAAATTGTCTTCAATGTTTTCTCCGTTATGTAGATTTGGAAGCTATTTAGTCTTCTCTGCGAGAACTAAGGCCTGAAATTCGTCATTGTATAAGTGGCAAGTGACAGTGATATGTGATTTATTAGTATTAGATACCCGTATAGCTGTTGTAACGGCTAAATAGTTGACATCATTCGAAATTTCTTTGAAACGCGCACTTGCCTTTTAATACTGTTTAAATAACATAAAGCGTGTTAAAATTTTCCTGCTAGGTAGTGTATTAATCGTTTCACTATCAGAGAATTTTCTTTGCAAAGTTCTAACAAAATTGAGAAACTAGTTGGAGTGGCTGATAATCTACATAAATCATTTGCAAAAGTGCAGTGTCAATATTACTTCTTTGTTTTGTGTTAAATTCTTTTGGAACTAATGTGGACGACAAAATTGGCTGCTTTGACCTTTTCCCGCAATGCTCGTTACTTTTATTGTTTTTGGTTACGTTATATTTTTGCTTGTACCAGTCGTCTTCTATGCAATGTATGCTTCTTAATATTCCCATAGATTTGTAGTATTTCCACACAATTTTATATTTTTACCACACAGATTACATACTGCTACATATTAAAAGAGTAAAACGAGCCCACTCATAAGAACTTTCTCGATGCTTCATTTTGCAACGCACAAATATAATCTAACACGTCTAATATCCTATTCGCACTACGAATCTTGAGAGTTCTCATAAACGTATGTTTCCCCGTACTCTCTGGAATGAAAGGATTGTCATAGTACATACACCATACCACGACTAATTAAATAATAGTGGTAGGAAAATTAAATATTCTTTTCTTTTCCTAGAATCGATTATGAATTGTTATAATCGATTATTCATAATCGGTTTTGATCACTACTCTAGTCTTCTTTTATTTATCTATGCTTTGTTAATCATGGCGATTTGTGTCTATTCTGTTATGGCCATAGATAATATACTAAAGTTATGGCCACAGATTATATACTAAAGTTATGGCGATCTAGATGTCCTATGTGATTCAGTACAATGCTCGTATACCTACTAAAATTTAATATATTCTGTGGTTATGTTTGTATATTAATAAATGTTTAGCAGCATTTTAGCAATATAGTGTGTTATTTACGTAAAGTCACTTTATAGATTCACAGACTGGTCATTTTTAAGAGTTGAGAATATTATACCTATATTTTATGATTTTGTAGTGTTCTGTAAGAGTGTATAATGGCTACTTCAAAGTCGTCGAATACGTACAATCGACAAAACTGGGAAAATTCAGTAATAATTGTTCTTTACATTTGAAACCTACCAAGTAGTATTAAATTGTATTTAGGTTAAAAGTTATATTTACGGGATAAAAATTGACCATGTTGAATTGTCTTGTAAATGTAATAATATAGGAATGAAATAATTTGCCTATTAAAATAAACGTTAAGTATTGTAGTTTTTGAGTTATCAATGTAACAACCCACTAACATTGCAACTAAAAATGATCATTAGTTCTTTTCTATATTCAACAAATCTTATTATTATTAAATTTGAGAGTTTACCATTGCAAAGTGCTGGAAATATAATTAATCTATTAAAATTCTTGGAATGTATTTAACATGAGTGTTTATAATAATTTGTTTTGATAATTATGCTAATTTCAATTTTAGGAATTCCCAATATTGTGCCAAACCTGCCTGGGAGATAATCCATATATTAGAATGGTAAGAACCAGTTTGTCATTGATTTCAGATAGCTTTTCTTAAAATTGTTCATATTTATGACAACAGGATTGCAATGTTTTAAACAGCTGTTTTAATGAGTTTAAACCACTAAACGAATTGGATGAAAATGTTAACCAAATATTTGAAATAGTATTTTATATCCCAGTACACCACTATTAACATATCCATAATTATTTAATTTTACAGACAAAAGAGAAATATGGTAAAGAATGCAAAATATGTTCTCGCCCTTTCACCGTATTTAGATGGTGTCCTGGAGCAAGAATGCGATTTAAGAAAACAGAAATATGTCAAACCTGTTCGAGACTGAAAAATGTATGCCAGACTTGCTTGCTTGATCTGGAATATGGTTTACCTATCCAGGTTCGAGATGCAGCGTTGAAGGTCCAAGATGATTTGCCTCGTAACGATGTCAATAAAGAGTATTATATTCAAAATCTAGATAATCAAATGTCCTCATGGGAGCCGGGTCAATCAGGTAGTGCAGCTACTGGTAAAAACAAGGGTTCTTCAGAACTTTTATCACGTTTGGCCCGAACAGCACCGTACTACAAGCGAAATCGACCACATGTGTGCTCTTTTTGGGTTAAAGGTGAATGTAGAAGGGGTGAAGAATGTCCTTACCGACATGAGAAACCGACTGATCCTGATGATCCGCTTGCTGATCAAAATATTAAGGATAGGTATATTATTTTATATCATTTTGTAGCGTAGAGTGTAATTTGTTATTAATTTTTTTCTAACTTATTGAAGAAAAAAGATATGTTAATTGTAATTCAATCAAAAAGAAAAATTGATTATTTGATTGAATAATCAATAGATTACAATATTGCTACCCAATTTTAAAGCTCTTGTTTATCCACATGTAATTTCTTTTTTGAAGTTATGTCAAATGGATGTTAAAATTTTTATTTTCTAAAGATGAGTAAATTTTCTTTCAAAATAAGCCAAAATTCTCAAATGTTTGAAATGATTTCTAATTTTGCCACATTCATATGCCATGGTTGATTTACCTTATCTAAAATATTGTATTAATTGAAACTGTAAGTATGTTTGAGATGATCATTATTGACACATTCATTACCGAAAAGCTGACCTTGGTAATTTAATCATTATAAGTGTATCACGTACAGGACCAGTAAGCAATTTTAGTTATAGTCTAGTGAACGGGTGATGTGTACTTAATTGTGACTTTCTTCTCTCAGGATATTTACATCCTTATTTTTTTTTCTACAATATTAGACACTTGGGTAGCTAACCTCATATCCAGCCAAACTTTTCAGGAACTGGTCACTGTTTTAAACTTTCTTTACTTTTTTAATTGCATTATTCTAAATAATTTGTTAAATAGTTTTAGATATAATGTAAGCCTATGTTATCTATTATCAAATCTTCAATTATAATCAAAAAATTTCATCGAAATGGAAAATTCACCTGGTAGGAAATATTACATCTGGCAATTTTTTGTTTATTTGAAAATTAAAAACCAAACAAACTTATCAAAGTATATGAATATATAAATAAAGTATTGTAAAACAGTATGAAAATACTATTAAGTTCAAATATTTTATTAAAAATATAGAAAAATACTGGGGCCTATTTCGGCCGATTATCAAATATTGATATTCAGCTAAAACAAAATAATACATAAAGTCAAAATATTCTATAAATAAATGAGAATATTACTTGAATTTCATTTAATTTTATAATCGTCATCAATAAATATTGCTCTTGGTGCAGCTACCTGCAATAAATCAAAAAATAATTCTCTTCGATTATTTTGATTGTACGAATTTAATTATATAAAGCACTTTTCTCACTTAAATCTGTAGACAGAGAAACTTGTCAGTGTTCATTTCATCTCAATATGGAGCTTCTCATTGATATGCTATATAAGGTTTCCATCATAAATAAAAAGTACTCAGCCGAAATGTTAATGAAATTATGTTGTGACATTAGAAACACCAAATGCTTACTAAGAAAATGTAATACATGCGCAAATAAGCACCTTAGTTATAAGGAGTTTTCTAACACTTGTGATATAAATTACTTTGAATGGAAAATAATTCGGAGAGGTATGATTTTTGACAACGGCAATATTAAAAGAGAAAAAAATTCTTGATTGAAAAACTGAAGATCCCAATAAAACCGCTACAAGCTATTGCAGAATTGGAATTGAATTTGCAAATTTTTTTAAATCACTCTTAAAAAATAGTAAATCAATATAAAGCCATTGGGAACGTGAAAGATAATCTGAATATGACGGAAGTGTTACGAGTATGTGGATTTTTCGTAAAATTATTGTCTAAAATATACAGATGAAGTGCAATCATTCCACTTCAGCGGCAGCCACCAGCAAGTACCTCTTTGTATGTCTGTGACGTACGCTCATAATTTCACAACAGGAAATGTACGTCCTATATCCATGTGGATTGTGATATTTAGATCCCCTCATTGATGAAGTAATCTAATTTAACCTGTTCATTTACACTATCCATTCAGAAAAACTAAACACATAATGTGTTCAGACCATCCTATATTCCCAAAACTGACCATTATTATCAGATTTGTTAATAATGATCCCACTTTTTTATTCTTAGCCACACCCTCTCCTCACTGTCTCTTCCCAAAAAGTCATATCCAATGTTTTTCCTAATTCGACCCTTTTATTAATCCTTTTTCAAATGAATGGGTTTAACCCTTTTTAAAATAAATTTCACCAATAATATCAGCTAAGAATTCTGTTTTGATGTGAGATTTCAGTGTTGATGTGATGTTTGTTTCCATGATTTACATTATAAGTGTGATTCATCACATTATTTTGAATAGAAAAATGAGTTTATAATAAAAAGTGTTTTTCATAATTTTTCATTTCTTTGTTATTCAAGATAATGGACTGAAAAAACATCCGTAAGGCCAATTACTATAGTGTAAAATACTATTGCCTTGCCATTTCAGTGGATGTTTATTTTTCTGTAATAACATTTTTTGAATTTCTTTAACTGAATTTAAGACAATGTATTTAATCCTGTTATTCAAGGTACTATGGTGTGAATGATCCAGTCGCGGAAAAATTAATGCGAAGAGCAGCTGCAATGCCCGCTCTGCCACCGCCAGAAGATAAGGCTGTTACCACGTTATATGTTGGCAACCTCCCAGACACCATTACAGAAGAACAACTGAAGGGACATTTTTACCAATTTGGAGAGATAAGGTGAATCTATATTTTCAAATCCACTGGTTACTAGGTGTTCAGTAGCTTGTAACTGTTGTACTGCAAATAAGAGGTAGATTACATATATTGAAGCGTTCAAGATTATCAAGAAAAAAAAGCAGTTCATTCCAAATTGTAGTTTTCATACAATTTGAAATGATATGTAAGTTGTAAAACAAATTAGGTTATCTAGGTATACAGCAGGGTACCAGCAAAGTTCACGTAGGCACTACTACGATTTGATCTACTAGTATTGAAAATTCTTGTAAAAAAAAAATTGGTTGTTTGTAAAGTCAGTTTACGGACGATAGTTTTACGTGATAACGTCATAAAGAAACATTGATGAAAAATTGCATACTTTTATGAATTAAATCGAATTATTATCACTGAAATATTATTATTTTGCATAATAAAAAGGAGTTAATTGAAAATTACAATTTTTTCGATAATTTAACATTTATTCTCTACCAGTTGCGTTTGTATCAGAATCTGATCTATTATTCTGCCGGGATACATACTCATAATTATTGACTGGAACTGGATCAGAAAAAAATTATTTTGATCGACAATCTCTGACATTTCGTTTCGAAACTGTACATAAATAGCTCTGACGTCATGCGAGACAGATAAATTCCGACGCTTGGGCCGATCATGCCTCTCTATCACTTGTTCCGCGCTCTCGCTTGCACGCTCAGGCTCAGACGGAACTTGACACTTTTTCATGTGTGCAGCCGGTGTTAATCGATTTATAAGACGTTATCACGTCAAAAATTGCTAATTCATAAAAAATTAACAGCTGATTAGTAGAATTAGTATGTAATTGTATATTCATTAAGGGACGAAATGGAATAAAGACTAGAATGCGCATTGCGGGTACTGCATTTCATACATGTTGAAAATTTGTATAGCTATATTGTCATTTAAGTAAACAAATTATATTTAAACAACGAAAAGTAAAAGAGTAAGGTTATGACAAAGATACAAGCGTATTACTAAAATCAATTAATTTTAAAAAAGTAAGATTCATGTTTGGAACCCTTGCAAATAGTTATAAAATTCTACAAAAAACATTACTATGAAAAAGAAGTCAAGTTCTCTACTAATATTTGTTACATCGATAAAAATATTAAGATTAAAAAGGACTCCAAGTTCTATTGCAATGTTAATTTATATTCTATATATATGGCAACTTTCCATTTTAACTTTTAAATGAGTATTTTATAAAGAGTTAACTCGAAGGCAAGATACTTCACATATTACATATCCCTATCTATACACCGCTTTTTTTCTTTAAACACTTGCCAAGAATTATTAAATATTAGCTAGAATTTTTTATTTTTTAACTCAAAGTAAGGTGACCGTATATATAATACATAAGGGAATTTTTCCTTCGAACTAATCGTCTGTGAAATCATATATGAATTAAAATTGAAAAACTGCTACAAACTAGAAATCCTCACTTTCATTTACAATAATTGTATCATCGAAACAAATTGATATAAAAATCGTGAAACTTGACTTCTTTCCCACTAAAAAATAAACTTTGAAAATTCAGAATAATACTAACTTAATTTTTTTTCACAGATCTCTCACATTAGTGCCGAGAGCTCAGTGTGGCTTTGTTCAATACACGAGTCGTGCTGCTGCAGAACATGCCGCCGAGCAGACTTTTAATCGGCTCGTCATCGGAGGTAGACGCCTAACAATTAAGTGGGGTAAATCGCAAGGTAAACATAGAAGAAATTTAAAATTTCTTTTCTTCACAACATATATCGATAGAGGCAATATGTAAAGTAGTATACTTTCAGGATCAACAGTAGACAACTTTATTGTTTCCCAAGTGGAACAAAGTCATTACCTTTAGGTGGACTGCTCAATGTGCCCTAATCAAGTTCAGCAATCCCTAATGTGGATACAGCCCGTTACAATTGATAGGTCACTTGCTTAGTATAAATAACATGTAAAAAATATTTTATGAAATATGTGCACTCTGTGTCATCAACCTCGGTCGATTAAATTTAATAATATTTATTAATATAACTATTTAAAGAATTCAAAGACATTTGGTGCTAAGACAAGTCAGTACATTATTTTTGTTTTGAATTTTAGACTGAGTATAAAGTTTCATCATCCTGGATTGTGTCTGATAATAATTTTAATGTTGCTAATGGATAGTATTCATTGTAAACATGCTGTAAAACCATGAAAAAAATCACGTCTTAGAAAATTATTTTAACACTGCGAATGGACTGTATTCATGATGGGTATCAACTTTAGTTGTAGGTCTAAAACGTGCAAGGTATGACCGTGTGTGTGTGTATATATATATATATATATAAATATATATATATATATATATATATATATATATATATATATGCGTGTGTGTGTGTATATATATATACATATATATATATATAATCTGGAGGGATTTTTCAATAATGGTCAAATCCACTTTATGCCAAATTGAGAAAAGACGATTCTTGTGTACTATCATGCTGTACTCCATTGTGATTCTTAGAATGGTAACATAAGATTATTATGGAGTTTAGGATTATCGAAAATGATTGAAAAATATAATAAGCTATCAGAATTTGACTACTTTTGAACAATCAAAATTACGTTTCAAATGGGGGTAACAACTGGCTCTAAATACTGTTATCAAAGGTAAAGATTGAGATTTTTAGAAAAATATAGCAGTGGACATGAAATTTAAATGTGAGTTTTTGTTTATCTAAACAAAAAATTATATCTTACCAATTACATACCCTTAGTATCTAATAAAAAAACTACCCTATATCATGCCGCTAACACAAGGTTCTTCAACATATTCCTCATACATTGCCTCTATATTTGTATCCTCCAAATCATCAGCATTATTTCTATTACGGTCTAAAACAGTTTTATAATAGTCGAGGTCCTCTCTTTGCATCCAGTCTTTTCCAAAATGTTTTGTTAGTGACTTATTTACGTCATTACATTTTTCTTTTTTTATTTTAGGAGAGGTGGTGATAGGCTCTGGTAATATGTTTGAAGCATATTTGTTTCGTTTAGTGATGGAGCAACGAGCACCGGTATCATTGTGGTAAAATTGTTTACCTCTTACTACAAACTCTTCAGGGTTCTCCTTTCATTCTTGTAAATATGAACCTCTTGCAATTCATTATTTTAAAATGAATAACCTGGGTTGCCTTATGGATCTGTTGGATTGCTGTCTTGCAGTCACATACTTCAATGTCCTTCAGATGAAACTAGTTGCATGTTTTTTTTTTATTATATCTACATACTTATCCTTACTCTTCTTGATTTCTTTTTTGGCAACACCAAATACTCTGTCGGGGGTATAAATGAATGTCCTGTCGCCACATAAATGAGTTCTATCTTTTTTAGTGATCTTGGTGCACTGTTGCTAAACCATTTGAAAATCATTCCTATTGTGGTGGAGTTCTTATTTTGCCCAGAGCACCCACCAGCCATTAATCGCAATACCTCTACACCAGTGAAATCTATATTGTTTTGTAAGCAGTGATAGAATGGAAATAATTCATTTGATTCCTTTGCATGAACATCTTCAGTCCATACGTAAGAAAATACATTTTCTTTTATCACAACTGCATGGGAATGACCATACAACTATTGTACAGTTATATATGTACAACTGGTGGGAATAATATGTCCTTTGGTTGGGGACTTTTGGTAAATATTGATTTTTACCACAAGCAAAAGATAATATTTAGTTAGGGGTCGGTGTCTGCTAGGAAATTGAAAAATGATTTGCTTCTTGTTTCGTGAACTTTCAGTTCGATTTGAATTTATTTATTGAAAGGCTCGCAAAACAAGTTAGTCACATAAATGTATAATAAAAATTACAGAGTATTTAACTACATTATAACTCCAATTATGTATGCACAAAATGGTTGAGTGTTTATGTATACATTTTCAAGGGTTACTTGTGTTATTATATATATATTGCAAAAGGTATTGATAAATTATTTATATATATGCGGACTTTTAGATCGGCAGTAGTGCGCTTCAACACCCTTGAATTTCTTTATAAATGAAATAATTGCTTCTTTCAATCTAACATTTTTGGCCGACTTTCTATCTCCATCACGTCTCACGACAGCCATTAAACCTGTGTCTTTGTGTCTCTTCTTCTCACTCCTCTCGCTCGCACCTTTTTGATTGATAGAGCATTCAAAAAATAATTGCGACACACTGGCATCACCTGCTCGTAAGAATCTCTTGTACTGTGAACAATCCTCATTAATTTGGCATCGCCTCTTTCATTTACTAATCTTTTACAGGGTTAACAGTTTTGCAGTACCTTATAATAAAATCATCTTTATACTTTAATATTTAGTATCTTATAATAAATCATCTTTATATTTTACTTAATGTCACAGATACACTTATTTAGTAAGAATAATGAAATGTTAACGTTTACTTAACCACTAATAAGAACAGTTGCACAACCCTAATCTTTGTAAACAACCAAAATGTTGGAAAAACTACTGACTTACCTTTTCTCCACGATTATTTGGTCCTGCGGTAGATTTTCTCTACTTGACTTGATGGCTAAGCACTTCATCTAGACTTTTCTTCATTTTTTCTTAGAATTAATAGGTTTTTCTACTAGAAATCCACAAATTTTCGCAATAAAAAACAAGACACGTTAGGCGGCCACACTTCGATTCAATTTAGGAGAATGCAAGGTGGCAAATGGAGTTTGGAGAAATGTTATTGGCTCAAACGGATTTGACCATATTTGAAAGTAAGGTGGTCTGGAATAGGCTAATTTTGAAAATAAGGTTGGTATTTATTTTTTTGAAGGGTTTTAGGCTCGATTTGGTTAGTTATGATTGCTATGAGTCGATCAAGATTTCCTCCTAGAAGAATGTTTCGTACGTACTTCAAAATCTATGAATTTTACCACTATTGAAAATTACTCCTGATATAAATTTTACTGGTTCGAGTTCTGGGGATCATGTTCAGTTTAGGCATATTAAAATTACCACAAAATTCAAAGTATTTCAAAAACCGAAATCTCCAGGATTTGTGTATTTACGAAATTCGCCTTAAATGTAAGAGCTTTAAACACATTATTAGAAAAATGTATTGCAATGCACTTCTACCTAAACTTGTTTACAGAAGAAGAACATGTCCCACATGTCAGCAATAGAAGATAAAGTAACGTCAACAATAATAAGTAATACCAAAAGACCGTAACTATCAGATACTAAATGCCATAATAGATAAATCGCAAAAATGGATCAGAGCTATATAAGTGCAATATATTTTTATAGTAATCTACATATATGAAAGACTTCTCTAACTGACTGATGTATCAACACACAGCCCAAACGGCTGGACATATCCAGATAAAATTTGGAATATAAGTAGCTCTGGTGTCATAGGTAACCACTAAGAAAGGATTATGGGAAAATGGGGTTGGGGAAATATGGGAAAATTCCAAGTCTAAACGCTGCTGAAATATTTTCACCTTTACACTTAATATGCGAATTTGTTTCCATTCGTATTTTTTTCTTTTAACTGAAAAAATTTATTTCTTAAAGAATTGTTGTATGGCCAGGCGATGACAAATTAACAATAAATTCCAATTCATGAAACATATTATTCCCGATTTATTCCAATACTGAAAATAAAAAAAGTGACAATAAAACAGTGTCGAGTCAACATATTGAACATCATTAGATATTTAGAGTATACCTATTTTTTTTTTACACTTATCCAAGTTGGTGGTGTGGACAAACCAAATTAGATAATAAGCACGACTATGAGTCTGTTACTTTTTTGGGCTCCAAAATTTCAAAATATTGATACTGAAAGGGAACAACAGCTGACTTAAGAAAGCAAACAAATTATTTTTCAACTGAATGTGGTTTTCTGTTTCCAGTACAATTGGGCGGTTTTGTCTTTGTTTGCAAGGAGTCTACCTCTCTTAGGTGCTGGGTAATAGTGTATTTGAATTATCTTGGACTGTCGGAGTACTGGTGGCAGTGGTAGTTAATTGTACAAGTCTAATGTCATACCCAAATGTTGAGCTATGTTGAGCTGATCTTCCGATAGAATGTCCAGATACATGACGCTTAAAAAAGATTCATTCATGAAAAGTGATTCTTGTCTTTGTTCCATACATATCTCCAAACATAATGAAAAGAGAGTTATTTTTTTCCCTCTCAAAAACGTACTGCATCAGGAAATATAAAAATCTCCAAACATTAGTTGTTCTCTATGTAAAATTTTTAATAATGCCCTAGAAGGTGCTAAAGTGTTCATAGAATCTTAAATATCTGACAAAAATGTCTCAAACTCAATAACGCTCTAACATATCTACTGCTAAATTCCATCTTGTGGGACAATCTATCGAAGCTTGCAGTAATTTATGGTTTCTTAACTGGATTGCAGTGCTTGGATTCGCAACACTCTTACAACCTGGTTAAACACTTCATCCCTTTCTCAACAACCATCTCCAACTGAAAGTTGATGGGTAGATGCAGCGCATCTAACAGTAGTCGCTTTCAGAACATATCACTTTACGCCGCTTTGTTCATATTGCAGAGCAATAGTTGCTGATTATCTTGATATTCGTTATCCTCTGGTACTGATCACCTAAGCTATCATTAGTAGATTCCATATCATCATGTGATTTTCAAAGCGCATTGTCTAGCTGCTTTCACATGCTAAGAATATTGGAGCCATTGTCGGTGGTGACCGAGTATATTTGTTTGATATATCAATCCCATACCAGTTTAAAATAAAGGTTATTCTTTAAGGAACTGTTGGATTCTTTAGTATAATTTTATCCTCAGAAATATGTTGAATGTTAAGTCCGAGGAATCTTCGAAGTTTTAACACCAGCCACGCCAACTTTTAATACTAGAGGTTTACTTTTAATGTCTTCATGGATATTTGGATTTCACACACTTATTTTGAACAAACGTTTTAATTTTTTTCGCATCAATAAAGCTTCGTTTATTTTCTGTCATATTTGGTATTGTTTTTATTAAATTTTTAAATGCTACTCTCTCAAATTGAGAACGGCCGTCCGTGTATCGTTACTAAATTTAAACAATTCTCGATGACAATGGCAAATGTCTCATTTTCCTTTCTGGTCGGTGGGACATTTCTTAATTTGCCATATCACATATTATTCTTTTATCGTATTCAATACGATGTTGCCTATAGCGATGGCGCAACAAGTTTGCACCGTGCTTTCACTGCACATAATTTTAAATTGAGTATAAGTACTTACAGCCATCATTACAGACCAACGGATAGATAGAGAAACTGATAATTATAAAATATTGCTCTTTTCATATCTATTTATAAAAAAAATCAAGCTATGTGCAAAAAACATATTCCACAGTCATTCAATTAAGAGATATTAATAGTATTTTGAAGTTGACTAAACTAGAAAGTGAAATATATATACACTTGTATGTGTAAGTTAGAAGAGAGATACGCAACAAAACATTTTAAGTGACCTACCAAAATAGGGCTGCTCTATTCGACTAGTCATATGTGGTGGCTTTGTGTATCTAATTGGACTGGTAAATATTATCTTAGCTTCCTATCTTTTCTCCAATACAAAAGAACATACATAAGTAGTTATTCAATTTATTCCCACAAGAAATTAAAATAGATTTCACAGGTAGTTTTATTTTATACTCTATTGAGGATAGTTATATATTGCTGTTTATCCTACCTCAGTGGGAAATATAGATAAAAATAGAATGCCCTACTTACAAATTAAAGAGTTGTATTTACATGCCGTCTAAGTGAAACATTTTTACACATTTAAACAGTTCATGAAAATTCGAATAGGCTAAGCAAAATGAGCCAACAGACCAATCACGATAGATCTACTGCTTCATATCTATTAATTCCGTACCCACTTTAAGACACAACAAGTCATTAAATCGTTCGTATTGAACTCCTTACCTGGTTAAATATACTGAATTACCCTACTGTTAAAACACAAAGTGCCAATAAAGAACTTTAAAACAAGCAATTACTTCTAAATTACAAAGTTATGTTTCACTGTGAAACTGGTTGAATTACGTTTGTGGCTTCATGAACCTTTTAAATAAACTAAATTAAACTGTGAAACCGCAAAGTGCCACTAGAGAAGTTTTCGCTTCACAAATAAAAATAAAGTTTTCCTGACAATACAAAGTAAGTTGGATAAATATATGCATAAATACTAACCTTCAAAATTTTGCCACAACCTTTCATAACACATCGCGAAATTTTGTTCACTTTATCAAAATCAAAATATGTATATATATTGTTTTCCTTCTTTCTTCCCATCATATGCAAGAAATTACCACGTAGAGTAATAATTGTTTCGAAAACGTGCAATGGTGAGCAGCGGGGATGAAGGGAGCGGAGTGCAGATCACCGGAGAATATGTAACTGCGAGTTCAGCACCTCGGATTAACCAGCTAATAATGCTCCTGGAAATGGCTCGCATAAAGGTTTCTTTCCGACCGTAACCATTATTTTAAACTGGTATTAATCTGTATTTTTCAAACCGTTTCCAAACCCTGCATTTAAGCTTTCACATTCTACAGATGTAAGGGGAGCGAACTGAAATGTATACAAAACAATAACACTTTCTGGCATTCGTCTTGGCTCGTCTTTGAATTTATTTCTGATTTCTTCAGCAATCCCATGGACAATGCAAGTAATAAGTTCGTCTTAATTTTATGATACCCGCGTCAAGCAACTAGCTCATGGGATCCTAGTCAAAATAATTTTTTCAACATCATCTTACCATTGCAATTTCAAGGTGTTTTCAAAAATGTCGAAAATTGCCCCATTGATGATCAGCACAAATTTTGAAGTATTTAGTTGGTAAGCCAACGATTCGTTCATTTCTAAGGTCATAATAGGTACATGACCAATTTTTCATCCTAGAAAGTCAGTAGTTTAGTCCATGGAAACGAAAAAAAAATCCATAACATAACTCCTCACGCATCTGTGATTTTCTTAAAATAGATTCTTCAGGCACATGCTGGCCAATGCAAGACTTTTCAAAAATGAATTTTATCATAATTAAAAGTAATATCAGTTTGATGTCTTGTGAAGACACACCAGAAGTACTCAAAAAATCAAAATTTTCCTATTGGCATACGAAGACATAGTTAAAGTGCGATGGAAACTAAACTTAAAGAACAAGGCAAATCAGAGTCCAGAATCTACCATTATTGTCAAAAAACCCCAACATTTGCGACTTCACTATTTGCGAGTTAGATTGTATTGACCAATCAGTATTTGCAAATTGATCGGTCAATAAAATTGATGGTACTGATTGTTCAGTATACGCAAGTTAGATCGTACTGACCGTTCAATATTCGCGAATAGATGACATGCTTATACTCGAACAGGTTGTAGTGGAAAAACTTTTTTTTATGGTAAAGTCGGATATAACAGCATTAGAAGAGTGGAAGTATTGGCATAATAGTTTGTAATATTATTGCAGGCAACAGCAAGATCTTTTGGCATCCACAAAATTTCCCAATACAACTGTTATACCACTAAGCATCATGGTATATTGTATACAAATAAATGACTGCACTAAAAATATATCCATTTACAGCAAACGACAAAAGGTTGCCGCATTTTTCGAGTGAGAGATGCCATTGTTTCTTCCTTCTCTTTCACATTTCTTTGTGGCTTACATTATATCCATTGACGAAATAATTTTCAGCATACAATGTTTATCAATTTTGTCTATACGACTAAGCATATATAAAATTTTAGCTAATGAAATTTTGAAGACTAATATTTATAAAACTGTATCTTATTTTTATCAAATTATGTGATTTTCCAAATTATAAGATATACTCGCGGCTGAACTTTCTTTGTATCTAACTATCAAACATTTCTCTTAAATTTGTTTATGACAATTTGTTTTCATCATCGATAAGCTGCCGCAAACGCACAATTCTTTGAATATTGAAAGTTTGCATGAAATATTTTCCAATGTTTTTTTGGAAACATATTTTTTGTTACTTTATCTCAAAACATATAATAAATTGATTAGAAAATATTATTTCACGCTGCAAATTTGTAATACTATAATTATCACTATTTCAGAATTTAATACTGCCATCTTTTCTTGAATATATGTGAATTCAACGTAGATAAATGGATCGAATAGTTGGATGTTCCGTAAAACAAATGAATATGCATAATCTTCAATAAATGCAGACTATTTTCATATGTCATACAAAGGCACAGGTGTAGCACAAATGTCGACATTGTACTCAGCTCACTTTGTCTTCTAATTTTTGAACACACAAGGAACTCTTAATGAAAAATTTTATTGTAAAATCTATGGAATTTTGTAGGATTGTGAGGTCTTATTTTGCAGAATTGCAATACTTAGTTATTCCCGCAATACTGAGAACAATTAAATGTTCTTAAATCAATTATAATTGTTCTTTTGCATTACACTTGGAATACGTTGTAATATGAATTGCCATATATATGAGTTGTTCCAATAAATTGGTAAATTATTTTTCAAATGAATTAAAAACATATTGACAACAAATTACCAAAGTCATCTTTAAAATCATCTAAATAATTTGTTCTTTGATTCTGCACAGACTGTTTAGTAAATTTTGTTTTGTCATCATAACTGAGGATGTGGCAAAATTATGTTATAGTCAATTTTACGGATGTCATTCGAGCTATGCATCATTAATCAATGTCCACATACATCTTCTCTGTGAACATTGACTAACAAAAACCAGAGAAAATCTTTTTCTTGAATATGTAAGCCTTCACATCTCAGCAAGATCTTTAAATTTATCTTTTTTTTATAAATTTTTTCACTAGATTTCTTTATGGTTTTATCTTGAAAAAAATTGTTCTAAACCTACATCTAATCCAATCAATAGATAATAGTTCATTAATTCACTATTTTTAAAATTACCGTGTTGCTGACTTCCTCAGTGGATTGGAATAGTTAATTTATATCTTCTTCTTTCATATCATCAATAAATGGCACTGCTGTTAATATAGGATGCTAATTCTCCAGGCGTTTAAAGTCTTCTCATTATGTATTCAAACACAAGTCTTAATTCTAATCCATATTCTGGCTAGAATGACAATGAAATAACACATACTGAATGAAGTAGAATAACATGAGTATAATAAATTTATTAATTAACTTGATCAAGTGATGTATTTTTAAGATTAGCCCGAGCTAATTAAAGACAATAATAAGACTCTCTTCTCGTGGCACACACAGTTAAATGTGTGATGAGCGTGGTATCCTTTTAGGCAGTCAGAATATATAGATTGAGAGTTGATTTTTAGTGCATGAAATATATCCTTTATAACCTTAAATTAAAAGAAAATTATTTATTGAAATTGTAAATCTTAATTATTGCATAATTACTTCAATGGTTCCGTGAGTTCAAAATGGAGTAGAATTAATTGGAGGTTGATTTATTCATAAGTCTACCTGATGTATCTTTATTTCATTAATCTGTAAAATCTCAGTATGACAATAGTACACTTGATGATAAATAAGCATTTTTAATAAAGTTAAAACTAGTTTTGAAAATTATGATGCTAATACGGATACTAGATTTGGATAACAATTTTAATAAGCTGTCGCTTCATATATTTAACTTATGATTAGCTTTTCCGTGCAACTTTATAGAAGTTAATGGTAATACATAGTTGTTATTAACTGCAATAAATAATTATGGCCAGAAGAAGTAACAGTGAATGAAGAGTGGAAATGAGAAGCAGTCCAAATATGTAAACTGCCTGTTCTTATTGGTTGATTACCATTACTTGAAAATCCACATGAGTTAACAATTACAGACCTGTTCATGAGGTATAATTTTTGTACCATATTTCTTGTATCGCTTTTTGTAATATGATTTCTCCGCACTACTGTAATTATAAAAGTTAAAAACATATATACTTGTTAATATTTCAGTAAACGTTAAGTTAGACAGCAATGCGTCTGACAAAATATGTGCGTTATTGTCTATTGTTGCATATATTTGTGTCACGTTGTGACCTGTATCTTTATCATGAATAGGGATTTGTCATTTTTGTGTCTTTAAGAGGTCTCTTACAGTTGGTTTTTGTTTAATGTTAATGTGAATAACCATAAAATAAAATCGAAATAAATACAATTGAAATCTTTTTAATTAGGACTATTAATAAAACCATAAAAAATTACCCAATTGAACTATGAAAATGAAATCTAAGAACGTATCATAGTATTCCAAAGGGAAAGTTTTCAGCAAGAAGAGAAACTTGTAGTCTTTTTATGTAACATTCAACTTTATACATGCTTTTTATGGTTTCTTGAAAAAATAAATTCCTTTTTATATAATAAACAATATTTGTGAAAATTTCATTATAATTTATATGTTTTTAGGAAAATTCTATTTATCTTTTGAAATTAATCTAATCAGTCTCTTATTATCTCTAAGAATTCATGGAATATTCCTGCGATCTTTTTTTTTCTTTATCTTGTGGGGGGATATATAGGATCAACTCACAACTCTAGCTGCCTCCTTTCTAATAGCACATCATAAGTTCCTGATGTTGCTAAGTGTAATCTTTTTTTGTTTTTTTAGTGGATAGCGGAGTTATCAACATAAATAAAAAAAATCTAAAATCATTAAATGTAGATTTTAGAAATGAAATAATTTTTTTTAAAGAGATTACAAATCAAAAATGTTGCATTTTATCATCCTTTTTGAAGTGTATTACAAATGGGTAAAACAGTGTTTTACAGAAAAGTCTTAAAATTTCAGTAATTTTGGAATCTGACTGTGGGCTTCTTTGGTAGCCCACATTTAGATTTATGTTTAGAATTTTCATAAACAAATATCTAAATAAGAATTAATTTTGAAATTACAAGTTAATATTGTCTATTAAAAAAAGAACTCTCAGAAGTCCCTTTTAAAATTTCTCCAGGTGAAATGAAAGTTTTTTTCACCTGATCCCAAAAGGAAATTTGCTGGATGGAAAAACAGTTTTAAAATTGCCCTTTTATTTGAAATTATAATTTCTTTTACAAAATGTTTCAGTTCATTTAAATGGTGGTACATGCAAATGAAAAAGTGACCTATAAATTAAGTTTGCATCCTGTAGTGTTTAAGAAATTTCATAAAGATTGAAAGTGACTTTCTAATAAAAAAATATTTACTTAGGAATTTCAATGTAATTTCATTTTATGTTATTGGTATTGCAGAAATGACTGCAAGCAAGTAAAAAGTTATAGGATACAAAGAACGAGTGCTTGTGCATAATATCAAAGAAAGTTATAAAAGGTTTATCACTCTTATCTCATGAAATGTTTTCCACTTTTACATATTGTCTTTTATATACACCAGGAATGAAGGAAAGCCTGTTTTTCCAAAGCATTCGACTGTCATGAAAATAGGATGCTTTATGTTACCATTCATTATGACGCATAATTGGCAAAACAAAACGAATATAATCTTTAAATGCCTGTCACAAAACCTATGTCGCTCATAACAAAATTGGTCCTCATGGTATTCATTTATTTAAAAAAAAAAGATTGCATTCAACGTGATAATAAATTTGGAACTACCATACAGGTTACCTAAGTAGTTTTTCAATGTCATTTAGATGCTGATAATTACGTATTAATAAATGTATAATTTATAAATAAATAATGTAGCAATGCAAAATAACACCTAGTGGATGTCATCTGTTTGTTTCAACAATAATATGTTAAAATTGACTCTTATTTTCAATCAATTTTGATTCAATTTAATAAATTTATATTTTATATATTTTGCAGGTCGTCAAGGAGCACCTGATAAAGATGAAGGTACACCTGTATTAGAACCCGTTCCGGGCCTGCCTGGGGCTCTGCCCCCACCATTGCCAGCTTTTCCTGGAGCATTTCCCCCTCATGCTCCTCCACCGCCCCCCACGCGCCCAAATGATTTTTTCAATCTTCACTACGGTGCCCCACCCCCCGTATGGGCCGGGCCCTGGGGCCTCATGACGCCACCTCCGCTTCATTATCCCAGTCAAGATCCTGCTCGAATGGGGGCCCACATTAAAAACTCTTCACAATCTTAACTGCTCTTTTCTTATGCCACTTTCAATACATGCACTTCTTTAAATAAAAATGTTTTAAATAATGTGGTATTTTTTTTATATCCTTCCTCCCTCTTCCCGATACTGTCTGATTAATATAACATTAAAATTCAGAAAACAGATCATCAAATTTTATAGATTATTCTGTACAAAATTATTTTTAGTTGTGATTCAATATTAGGATTATTCATTCTCTTTAGTCCCAATAATAGACAGCACCCCAGTGATAAACGCTTGTTCATAAAAATCATTAAACAAGCATATGTTGTAATAAAAAATTATAGGATATGGTCGTTTAACTAGGAAACTGTGTAGTTTGATATATGTCGGCCATTTAATTAGGAACTTATAGTTGAATAAAGGAGGTGTTGTTGCTTTGGGATGCACTGTTAATTGAAGCACCTAAACCTAGATGTCTTGATTATAAAAAAATAACATTGTATTGATTATTGATGAATTTGTTTGAATTAGAGAGACATTTCTGAAATGATTTGATTTCTGTATACAGTAATTTATGTACTATAATTCAATTTTACTTAGTAATTAGCCATTTAATTTCAATTCAAATTCCTAACGTAAACTGCATGAAATATCCATTATTATTTGAAGATACTCAATTGGATTGCATATCCATTATTGACTGTGACGATAACTGTGAATATTCATAATAGAATTTTTTTAAAAATGTGAAACCAACCTGATAATACTCTTGATATCACATAATTACTTCTGAATATATTTGGGTACTATAGCATACACTGAAAATTACATTAATTAAATACTTGTTTTTTAAGAAATTAACAGTTAAGAGTTTAAGAACTTAACATGTAATTGTAATTCATTAATGTATCAAAAATAGTTTACAAATATTCTCTTTTGGAATGCCAAAAGGTATGATTGTAAACAAACCAAAATGAAAGTTCAGGTATTGTAAACCAATTTCTTGTATGAATGTTAGTAATATAACATGGATTTATTTGTGTTCAAAAATATAATTTTTATTGGTATTGATATTGTTATTTTTTTATTACCGAGTGTAATAAATCATTCAAATTATATAAATAATTTATGAATCTTCCAACTATCGGAAATCGAATCCAAAATCCTTTTTCTAGACGCTATCATCTTAGCCAATATACTGTGTGATTTTCGATAGTCCTTAATTATCAATTTTTTTGAAAAAAATGTCCTTTATGAAATGACTAATTGTGATATAAATTTTATATTTTAAAAAAAAATTAAAATATTTCCGTAGTTGTTAACATAGAGCACAAAAATTACCAGAGAAAGTAGTGAGTGAGAATCGAAACAAAAGATTTTGAGCTTAATTTTGAATGTCATTTTAAAAAGAAAGTTCACATTACTTTTTTCCAAATTATAATTTTTGTGTGTAATTAAATTTATGATTAAAACTAAATAAAAACTGTCGAAAATATATTTATTTAAAAAAATTAGACAATTTTGGATGAGAGCATGGACCCGCTGAGACCCATTCATTTCCTGGGGAATCTTTCGTTTAAATAATTTCTCATGTTCAAGGTATGGTTAGAGAGCTCATCATCATGTAGAAATATATCTGCAAATTTTCAAATCTACCTCTTCTCGGAATGCCCTTAAAACTTGTTCTTCAGAAATGAAAATTGAGTCCATAATAATAAATAGATAAAATTTTCCTCTTGCATTCTCAACATTTCCTGACAATATCGTACTCTTCTATCATATTCTTCGGGTTTCAATTATTGGATTTTAATGATGTGATATGTGTGACATCTCTCTATGGGTGGCTCCCCGGAGTATGTGATATAACTCAGACTTTGTGACTCAAGTTCAGCGTTCTACTACTCTGACACTAATCGATGAGTTTCATTCATTATGAACTCTTAAGGCCATATTGTGGTCAAGGAACCTCTCGGGTTGAGGCCCACCTCTACATTCTACATATTCCCTGTATAAATTTGCTAGATCTAAGGTGTTTCTTCTCGCATAACCATAATAGTAATACATTTCTGCATAGTCTCTTGGGAAAAGAACCATGGCCACACACTTTGGGAAAAACATGACAATTGACTGTTCCAAGTAACGAGTATTTCAATAAACCGTTAATGTGTTCAATTTATGTAGTGACACGAATCCAGATTATTATACACTTCAAAGTCCAGGGAAAAATAGAAAAATCGTTAAAGAAAATAAACAGGAGGCAGACAACTGATTATGACTATTTTGGCTGCCACAAGTAGTAATATTCTAAAAATGTGTTGCCATTAAATCTTGTTATTACTCGATGAATATAGCAAAAACAAATATTATTTTCTTTCCCAAATTCGTATTTCTTTAATTATTCACAAAAATTAGAATTTTTCCTTATTACTTTTTGAGTTCATTTTTAGAATGGCTAGAGCTACCTCATCGATGTCTCCTTAAAAATGAATCCAAAGTGTTAGTAAGTGGAAAATTCATATTTTTGTTTAATTAAAGAAGTCAAAATTCTTGATCAAAAATCTGATGAATAAGGTTTTGGAAATGGGTTTTGGAAAAATTGTTATGTCAATGTTGTTTTCGAAATGATATAAAAAATTAAGTTCAAAATCTGGTATTTAAAATATCTAATTTCCTGTTAACTTTAATTGTAATAAAAAATCAAGTTTGAGTTTGATGTTTGATGAGTTTGGCAAAAAAACTCAAGAAAAAAGTTATAACTAAGAACTATTTAAAATAATCGAACATACATAGAGGTGTTTCGAATAGACCTTGAGATTTTCTACCTCTGTGTTTCCGCTTGGCGTTTTTGGTATCTATGTGGAAAAAACCCAACAGCTTCCGAGAGTACCTTTGAAATTTAAATTTTTATCTATCTGCAGCTCCAAAGGAAAATCGGAACCCCGGAATTGGATCACTCACATGTTTGTCTGTCAGTTGGCTATAGCCATTTATCTCGGAAATCGTTTGATATATAAATTTGAAATTTGGCACACTAATAAAACATATTAGTCCACACATATCTCAATAGCTAATATTCAAAAATATTTATATAGGAATTGTAGAGGTGCAAATTAAGTACTCGGATATTTTTTTAATTCTGTATATAGTGTGGGGTATCATTTGGACGACAGGTTAACATTTAGCCAAAGAAGGAAAATGCCATGTATTTATACAAGATGTTCAAGCCGTTAAATTAGCTCCTTATCTTCAAGCAAGTGCTGTATACTAAAAGGCAAAACTGTATCTGCATTATTTTACTACTATGTATAATTTGTCCACTCACTGGCCTGTATGTTACTGCTTTGATGAATCAAATGCTTCACTTGAAGCTTCTGTTTTTGCATCTTGTAGATCATTTGAAAAGTATTTTGAATAGGAAATATATCTGTTATACTATTTTCCAATGTTTGCTGTACAAAGAGTCGGAATTCTATCTTGAGTAATGCCCTTTTGCGCTTGTTAATTGAAAAGAAAGTTTCAATTATGCAAAAATATCTTTAATAAGGGCATACTCAGATGGAAAGCGATTTTGTATATAGTGCCATCTAATGCAGATTAAAAGGAAAAGAAATCTACTTATCTTCTCAGTACGCAACTATAGCTAAGATAACTAGAACTAACCCAATGCCATACGACTGCCATACTCTAAATTATAACTTTTTTACTGATTTTAGTAAAAATTTCATTTATAAAATGATTAGACCGGGCAAAAAAACTAATGATCCAACCAGTTGGTACAATTTGGTAAGTTTTGATGATTCTCTCCAACCCCACGTCCACTAAAATTGAGCAATAGATACACAGCCTAAGCTGTATGATGCCAAATTACCAATTTACCAGCAAAAATACAATGATCGACAAGATTTAAAAGCGGTTTGAGGTGAACAATTTTTTACCATCTGACTGCCATTCATTTTATGATGACATTCCATTCAAAGTTTGATTTCATACTGTCATCTGATTGATGATGATTAAAACTGATTATTAATGTGATGAAACAAGTAATATAAATAATAATTTCTTAAGTTAATCATCATGTAATGTGTTATTGAAGACTTAGTTTTGAGGAAAAAAAATTTAATTTTGATATTTTCAAAGTTTTTTCTTGTAAAATTGTTGAAACAAAGTTGATCACTTTTTATTTAGTTTAGTTTTCTGTTTTTATTTTTCATTAGTACAACTTAGACTACGGACTACGAGACTACGTTGGGTCATAACCAAAATTACTGACTTAATAATGTGATATTTGAATATATTTGGCGTTAATTTTGTAAAAATTCATTATTCACAATTAAATGAAACTACATGATGTAGTATTATTTCTACTTTCTTTATGTTCTTTACCACGACCTAAGTTTCGTTGTATTACAATATCTTCAGGTTAGCAAATTAGCAAAGATCTTTGCTAATAGCCCATCTGAAGATGTTGTAATACAACGAAACCTAGGTTGTGGTAAAGAACAAAAAGAAAGTAGAAATAATACATCACGTAGTTTCATTTAATTGTAATAATCTGATATTAGGTACTTCATAATCATTCCTACAATATTACTTAATTTCTTTCAAATAATTTATTAGAATAGTATATTTTGTTTAAAAGGAATAATAGATAGGCTAAAACCGTTGTCATATTTTCTAATATTTTCCTACTAGTGTTAAATTAGACTGAAATAATTGAAAAGTATTATAATATAAATTATTAAAAATATAATTAATTTCTATAAATAGAAAGTTCGAACACAGCAGAAGTCTTTTATTATATTAAACTAACACCACATAAGTCAACTATATATTTCTACAGTATTAAATGCACTTATATTAACTAATACTACCTTACTAAGGCTAATAGATACCTATTAATAGATTCAGTACACATTCCTGAAGAATTTCATAAGAAATTTTCAATTTTTTGTCTCTCCTGAAAACTTGTCAAATTTCACTTGCGCAGTATTGTTATATAAGCAATGACATGCAACTCGCTTCGGCAGAATCTCGGGCGGCGCTGTGGAATAAAAGAGGCACTAAATAGTATGCATAGTGAGCCCGTGGTAATCGTGCATGCCGAGGATCTGTCCTACGTTGCATCTGTGTCCATATCCCAATATTAATAATAATTAATGTAGTGTTTAGCTAAAAAGTAAAGATGATTAAGTTATCATACGTGACTATTGTGTTGAGTTGTGAAGGTAATATAAGTAAAGTTAAATTAAGGTAATAAATGTAATTGTAGCATTAAGAGTAATTAACTATTGTGAAGGACAATACTTAAAACATTGTAGTGATCACAGTCAAAGTTTATGCTGTATTGCATATAATGTTATAAGATAATTACGGTGGAATGAAATCATTCCCGGTTACCTGTACTGACATCAGAAGTGGGATCAGAATGAGCGAGTGATACTGGTAATGATAACTATAATGAAACTCCGTGGCAATTAATGTTTAAAATTTAGATTGAACATACGTTCGTGTTAATACAAACGCTAAAACGCCACATGTTAATAATTACGCCGTATTACCCGAATTCGACCCAGATAAGCGAAATGTGGATGTTAAATCTTGGTGCACCACCACCGATCTATGTTTTGCTCAATCGTGGCCAGTAAAAGTTTAAAAGAAATGGCATCTACGTGGATTGCCTGTGTCACCTATCCTGGAATAACATGGAAGCAATTCAATGAGCTCTTTATTGAGAGATTTTCTACTACAGATACAGTCGCCAGTACTTTGATTAATTTGAGAACCAATAAGCGAAGTAAGGGCAAAATTGGTCATATCAACACTATCGACCCATCAAAAAGTGTAAGCACAGAACAAATTATAATTGCAATTGTGCTATCACATTTAACTCAGGTAGATACGCAACTACAACCTATGGCATTTACAACTAAAATTTTGACCCGTCAGCATCTACAACAAGAATTACAGGCGTTTTCATATTTAAAATGGAAGTCTGAAAATATATACAAAACCAGTAAAAAGCAACCAGAACAACTACTGCGGTAAAGTATGACATAACCTGGTGAAATGTTGACAAACCACTGCAGATATGATAATATAAGACCATCAACATTTACGACCCCGATACCAGTTAAGCGAGAGGGACCACAGCACACAATGATCAGCTCCATACGATGCTTTAAATGTGGTGTAACTGGTCATATCGCATCACAGTGTCCGGCCGCAACAGCTGGAAAGGCAAGTATCAATAGCACTTCATTAACAGGTATAGGTCAAAAAACAATGTTCATTAACGAGCAGATTTTATGTTATATAGAGTTATATGGATACACTGTAGGCATTTTGTTTCATATCTTGCTTGTTTTTTACATGTGTTGCAATACAATGTTAGGCTGAAAAATTCTAAATCAGGATTTTCTTATCACTACGTTGGCATCTCTATTTTCAATTATGAAGCAGTATTTAAATGTGAATAGTTTAGTTACAGAGAGCCCTAAAACTCTGGTTTCTTTCGTCTATGTTTTCCTGTATTGGTCTGTTGTGATCACCGTCATTACCACTGCACGCAATAAATACATGTGAGCAATGTGAACAACCTTTTCTGCCGCTGCATTCTGTATCACATCCAATTTGAAGAGGTGATAAGAAAGAATATAATTTTATAGCTGACATGATTGTGCAATAATACTTATTTGTATCATTACCATTTGAATTAACATTTTTTTTTATTTTTGCATATAATTTCACTAAATAATATTTGCAATTTATCAAAAATTACATTTTGTTTTAAAAATATGTAGTCACTGGCAGGATAATTATTATTTCCGAAAATTTCTTAGCAAATATTCAATTGAATTAATTCTGCAGTCCCTTTAATTATCCTTACATTTTCATCTTCAGCATCAAACTTCGATTTATCTAAAAGATTGTTTCAAAATATCATGGTGTTTTCATTTCAGATATAGAAGGGTAGATATGCCTTAATAACTTAAAATAACTGAATCGGCTACACAATATTGCTTTCATTTCGAATAGTTTGAACATTCAGTGGATTATCGAAACGACATACATTAATTCTGTCAGAGAAAACTGCCATTCAGTATTAGTATAATTTATTATTTTGTCCATAGCAATGTCAATCTCGTAACTCCTAGATCAATTGTTTTTTCCAGCTTCGCATCCTCCTTCGAAGTTTTTAAATAATGTACCATAAATTTTATATAAACAATCATAACATGACATTTGCATGATAGAAACTGTCAAACGAAATGGAAAGGTTTTTCACTGCCTTATTATTTCATTATTATTTTCGTGGTATTCTGTCTGTTTTATTGCAATAAGTTATCTATTATATATGTTTCATATTTTAAATCTATTTTCCATTTAGTTTTTCTCTTCCTATTGACAAGGCAAAATGGAAATCATCACCTTGGTACCTCAAAACTTTGATTCTCAAAATTCACTTTTTCTCGAAAGGAAACCTCTGTGGTATATCGTATGCGTTTGGGTCATTGTTCTATTCCTACCCATTTGGCTAGATTGCGTGTCAGAGAATTCCTAAGTTGCGACTGTGGGCTCGGATAAGGTGATCTAAATCATCTCATTTTTACCTATCTATTGAATAATAGATTTCCTTCGTTTACATACTAAATTATTAAAATATAAAATTCAATTGCCCATTAACACAAGATCACTTTTATCTATTGCCAACAAACTCATTCTAGAACTAATAACTCAGTACATAAGAAAGAACATCAAAATATGGAATTCTTCATATTTATATTCATGTTTATTTTTGTTTTTGTTTGTGTATGCTTATCATATACTCCTTTCTAGATTGTTATTTAATTTTTTTATAAAGTGGAAAAATGTCCCACTAGTAACGGTGCTAAATGGCGGTGTTAGCAGCATTTCGTTTCAATTGACATTTTGATCCTCATGAGTATGTTTATCTTGAAAACAATAAAAAAAATGGTAACGGTCTGTACAATGAGTGACTATAGACTTATATTACTTATATATATATATATACATATATATATATATATATATATATATATATACATATATGTATATATATATATATATACACACATATATATATATATATATATATATATATATATATATAGATACACATATATATATATATTTTGATTTATAAATCACATTCAAATGTTACATATAAGAGAGCGTACTTCTGAAAGTAGCTTCTGTCAGGGTCGGCATTTCAAAGAAAGGCAACAAACAAGAACTGAGGAGATCCAAGCTGGTAAAGAAGATTCACAATCTAAAGAAGAAGACTACTGAATAGCTGAGATGTAAAGTCAAAAGATTGCGGAAACATAAACATTATGGTAAATTGGAAAGTGGAGAAACTAATTAATTAATTTTCTAAAGTATCACTAATTTTATGAAAAGATTCTTACTTGATGTAATTTTATTTAAAATGCTAATGTTCTTAAGTTATTAGTTGTAGATATAAAATTCAAAAAGAAATTTTAAAAACTCCTTTATCTATATTATTTATATTTTATAATAATAAAAGTTGAAACTTATTACAAGAAAGAAACTTATTACAATTTATGCAATATTCTTATGGAAACTGGTAGAAACACTTCTAACTAATAAAATAAATGTTGTAATATTCGTAAGTATACAAGATTGAATTGAAAAGTTTATCAAAGTCTAGAAATGAAAATCTGCTTTTAATTACAGTACACCAGAGAATATGCAACAACATTCACATATCATTTATCTCTCCTCATGTATTTTTTATTTTCTGCTACAGATATCATACGTAAACCAATCATGACCCAGCGCTGCAAATTTCTCAGTAATAATTCATCTAAATGGCATTAATGTCAAACAAACCTGAAAGCCGCTTGAGAATCCAGATATACTTAAATTATTACATTTTATAATGTTTTGTAAAATGTTGATGTTTAACAGATTTATTAAAATAAAAATAGTTTTTAATTAAATTTAATATTTTTTCAAAATGATTAATATGAACTCAATATTGCATTGTTATAACGGTATCCATGGATGACGATAGACCCTATACGATATCATCTACAGGCAGTCTACGGGTAATGCTTCAGGTTATGTTCGATGCGCAGTCAAAGGAATTAGCTGCATGGGGCATGGCCATAGACATTAAGACTGGACTGCACGTTTAGTAACATTCTGCAGGCTCAAAAGTGAGGAAGAGAATGCAATTGTTGACGTCTATTAGTATCACTTTTGACAGCAGCCAGAAATTAAAAGCTCAGTTTGCCGTTGTGAATGGAGATCCATGTTACTCACACAATTTCACTGAGGATCTCCTTCCTTTGGCCAATTCTTGGAGGCTCTGTGATTAGCAGTCCATACTGGGCAGATCATTTTAGATTGCGGGAATAGAGTAATTGCAGGTGTAACCTATTATACCCTTAAGGCCTTAGTTTTCAAATACATATTTTTCCAAGTAATATGTGTTTGGAATATTGCACTATTCCTGTCCATTTGGCTAGGCATCTTATCAGAGTCTCCAGTCTGCAATTGCGAGGTTGTGGAGGGTGATCTAAATCATCTCATTTTTGGATGACCTTTCAATAATTTTCCTTTATTTTTTTATTAAATCATTAAAATATGAAACCAGTTACCTATCAACATTAGAACCCTTTTAGAAGTTGCTAATAAACCCATTCTAAAACTAATCATGCAATATATCAATTATGTTCATATATATATATACATATATATATATATATATATATATATATATATATATGTATATATATATATATATATATATATATATATGTATGTATATAAATATAAAATAATAATATATGTATATATATATATATATATATATATATACATGCACTGTCATCGTATGACCATTGGCTTATTTTGTAATAAGCCAATGGTTATACGATGACAGCATGTTGGCTTATTACATCAATATGAAAAATTATATAATTTTTTTTAAAATTTTAATTTTGGTCATTAATATGTTTCAATAAGAAAATACTGATTTATCAATTTGCAAAAAAGCAAATGATTATGATCAAGCTTTAAACATTATCAAGGAATCGACCATCTTTGTGTATTTTAAATAAATTCTATTTTTAAAACGTTTAATTTGTCAATATAAATAAACCAAAACAATGAAGTCAATGTAACTAAACTAAAAATATGAAGTAACAAATATTTAAAAACGAAAAAAAAATTTAATTATATCAAAAAGAAATTATGCTGAGTCTAAGAATAATGACAGCTAAGAATTGGCTATATATTTCTTTTTATGGCAGGGGCGCCAGAGATTCTAAGAGTGATTGATCTTTCCAAGAGAAGAAAGCTGTTACGAGGAACTTTTGTGGGGAGAGATGTAGTTAGTGGTCAGAATTTTGAAGTTGCCCATTATTACCTTTACTGAAGCAAAGTAACAAAGAAGTGGTTGCTTGGAAAAATAGAATGGTGTTCTGCAATCTACTTAACCAATTCTTAAACCAGTTTTCGAAAATTTTTACAGAAATAGGAAAAAAGTTGTGGTTTGAGGATGGGAATTATTATTTGGAATTTCTATGGCTTTGGAATATAACCTGAGTTGAACAAAGTGTTGATGAGGGATAAAATATATCAATGGATAGATGGCAGTGTTCTTCACTACTGAATATGAGATTCCATCAATGCAAGAATTGTGCTAGTTTAAATCTAATTGATTAATACCGAAATCTTCTTTTAGAAAGTGATCGATGTTTGTAGAACATATTCATCCAGATTGGGGATGAATGGGGGAGCCAGTATATTTAAAAATTGGTCTACCCAATTCCTGTGGTTGTGTTTGGGTATATCAGACTGAAAGCATTTTATATTAGTCTAGATTACAGGAGTAGAAGAGAGGGAAACATAATTCCTTCCAGCTTTCCTTCCTTTTAGGGTTCCAAACCTCAAGAGAAAAACAGAACCCTTATAAGATCACACCCGTATCTGGCTGTCTGTACGTTTTCTCAGGAACTGCTCGACATACAAACTTGAAATTTAGCATAGTAATAAAACATAATAAGCCGCAAATATATCAATGGCTAAAATTCAAAAACATTCATTTAGATATTTTAGGGAGTCCAAATTAAATACTTAAAAATAAATTTTATACTATATATAGTATGGAGTATCGTTTGATATGGTTACTAACCTTAATCAAACGATTCTCCATACTATAAGGGTCTCAAATATTTTCAGAGATACACTGAAAAATATGTTAAAAAAATACATTCCCCTCTTATTTCAGAAACTAATCATTCACAATTAGAAGCTTACGCAAAGGTTATAAAGGAAAGACACAGCGATAATTTTAGATGTCACAATTTTTTAAATATACACCATATTTTTACGTCTAAATCGATTTTCTCGGAAACCATGCGATTTACAAAATGAAATTCGGCATAGTGATTTACCTTATTAACCTAAATATGTTTACTAGAAAACAATATTTGCACAAGAATTAAAGAGGGGGTTAAATAAAGGTTTTGAAATTTGTTTTTTTCATTTCATACATTGTATGGGGATAACATTTGAAAGTACTTGTGATGAGGAATAGATAAATATTTTTTTTATAATTTTAAATTGCATATTTAAAATGATATTCCAAAAAATACGCAAAAAGTTATTTCCAAAACTACTAAGTCAAAAATCGGAATGAAAGAAACAGGGTTTGTAAAATTTGACTAGAAGATTACAGCTAAACTAACGAGTATCATAAATCTTATAAATTTTTAAATAAGCACCTGTGTGGCAAAAGCTATAGTAGGCTATGTGTTTATGTAGTGAAAAATAAGTATTTGTAAATAGTCAAAGGAAATATTATGTATCCGTGTGTCTAAATGTGTACAGAACCATTGTATTGCGAGTTCTTCTCCTACTTGACGAGTTCATTTTTAAGGAGACAAAAGGAAGTTATTCTGACATGTTATATTTACATATCATTTTAGTATCTTTATGGACTTCAACTGCCGCTGCTCAGTCTCCATCCCACCAAAGAAGAGAGGGTTTTTAGCGTGATTATTTCTCTTCAATATAGATTCCTCGTTGCCATGTCTATAGCCTTTACAAATTGAACATAGCAGGTGTCAATATTATCCAGGCCTACTGGAGGGAAAGGTTCCACTTCTACCTTAACGAAAGAGCATAATCTGCCCCATGTAGATTGCATTTTTATAAAGGCGAAATTTTTACTACACTTAAATTCGAGGGAAAGTTACAAAGATGGGAAGTGGTCGCTCTTAAAAGATTCAAAAAGAAGCTGAGGATGCCAAGGATGGAAAGCATTTATGACTGGATTGGCCAGCCTACTGGACAGAATGGAAGGGAGATGGTGATCTTGGACCCTCACAGCAATAACATTGTATTGAGAACTGCCGGAGCCAAGAGAAACCTAGAATGAATCCGCCCTTGCCTCCGCTTGAAATGGTGTCCCAGGTTCAACCAAGTCTCCAAGATGGTAACCTCAGATGATGAATACTTGACAAGGAAGTGATGAAGGTCAGCTCTCTTGGAAACGACACAACTATTACATTGTAAGAAAATCGCCACCGCTAGTAGAGCCATTATAAATAAAAAATTGTAGTGAGATGAGAAGAGTAGAGACAACATTGGATGGTATTTGATCAGTGGAACTTAAAATTGTTACTAAGAAAAGTTAAATAATATTTGTGGTGGATGAAATGGCGGCTGTCGACTAAGACTTGCAGCCTCAGGTTGTGGATTTGGAAGTCTGCCTAGATAGAGGGGGACTGAGCTGTGACTAAAGCATACAGAAAGGATTATCCTATACCTATTTTGGATACTTCTACAGAGGATGTCTGTTTAAGACAAACTAAATTTAATATTTCTTCGTCTTTCAGACTGAGGGCAAGTCCTATTGGTGTAATCATGATTCCCATTACAAGATACATTTTGCATTGTCAATAGAAAGCGGGCATTTCTGAACAAGGTGGCCTTCGCCACATCGGAAATAACACTTAGAAGTCCACCATTTTTTTGCCATTCGTTCAAACCTACAACTTTTAAAATATTGTCTCATAGAGAATCCTTGTTTGAATACTGGTAGAGAGATATATGCCATGAACATACATCGGCGATGGAGTTATCCATTGAATGTGGATGACCATAATCTCTGATATTGGGTTTGACCATAAACCAGTTTTTTAAACAGCGGACTATTATGATTTTACCACAACCTTCTTGCTTCTATGTTCTGTAACACCTCCTCGTTATACTGAAACATTACAAATAGTGCCCATACGACATAAGTTAAATAGATATATTAAACCATCAACTTGATAATTTTTTAAAACAGAACCAAATATGATCGCATGAAGCACAAATCCCAAATTAAGTTTAGGTTCTTTTCTTTAGACGTGAATAATAAATGGTCCAACTTCGCCAGAAAGAAATATTCCCTTCATAGAAATTGGGAGGAATAATACGATAATGGAATAAAGTGAGAATTAGCTGTGAAGGATTAAGAGGCGGCAAAGGGCCTTACTAGGAATTCTATTCTCTCTTTCATTGCAGCAAGAGTCGGGTGGAAGAGAGGGACATTTTTAGTTATTTTTTTTAAATCCAGATTTTCTACAGCTCCTTAATTTACATTTTAAATCATATTTGTAATCCATGAAGATTACGAAATTGACTAGGAGCAAGTGGGCATGCAATTTCATTGGAGCACCAAACCTGGCTCTTAATAATGTTACTAGCGAAATAAAAAGAAAAGGACTTGCCGAATAGAAGTTTAATAAGGTATTAAAATTACACAATACACATAATAAATATTTATAGATACTTTATTACAACTTTAGCAACAAAACCCTCTGAAAATATTAAAGAAATAATAAGAAAAAGCAAACCCACTCTGTTTGCCAGTTCCTATGGCAACCTCTCACAGAATGGATGGACGACATATGTACTTATCGTAAAGAATTAAAAAAAAATTTTTTTTATACAGTGAAATTAAAATAAACTCACTTGCTCAAATAATGAGATATTTTACAAATTAGTTTGAATCGCCGTTAAAAGATTCCAAAAATTTGATTGGAATAGGTTCTCTAAGTCCTTTTTTAAGACATTTTTAAGCTCTCCGAAATTGCACTATTTGTCTTCTAAAATACTGAAAACCATTAATTATAATATTTCTCTTCATAATTTCAACAGAGACAAAAAGTGAGTGGATATTTCTCCAATGAAAACATAAACTGACAAGCCCACTTCTTATATTTTTGAAAAAATTGGCATGTGAATCACTAAATAAATAGAATAACATGTGCTGATTGCATTCATTTTTACAATAATTACATTACTTCCAAGAATAAAAACAACTAGATGGAATAAAGAATTCAATAGTTTTTTATCACAAGGAGTTAAAACATAACACAAAAGTATAAGATAATTAGTATATTATTACAAATATATTTACATCATGTATATATTTATAGGCACACACACACACATATATATATATGTGTGTGTGTGTGTGTGTGTGCATGTATACATATATATAAACATAAGTTTATTGAAAAAAATGTCTTTCGATATATATGATAATAAAAATCTATGCACTTGATTTATTTCCCTTCTTAGCCAACTCATCATATTTGACTTTCCAAAATGACAATTCTTCATTACACTTAATATTCTTATCTATTTCTTTCTCAAGATTTTCTTGGATTAGCTCTAATCTGGTCGATAACTTAACTATAGTTTCTTGGCACAATTCTAAATCTGAATTACGCACACTCTGTTCTGCAATAGTGTTTTTTGCTAAATCTTTTGCCGACTCGGCCTCCTTGATGATTTCTGCTGTTCTGTCTTGAAGTTGTGCTTGTATTACAATCATAGAGACAATGTGCCGAATAACAAAACCTAAAAATATTGAAAAGCCAGTAATGTAAAAGTTGCGTTGCGCTCGAAATAGTTTTACTGACCCTTTCGTCTCTGAACTTAAATGCATGTAGCCAAAGTCAGTGGAATGTGAATACTTCTTCATATCCTTAATAGCATCAAAAAAGAATAATGCTAACACGCCGAGTATTATGTAGAAATAAATTGCAGCATGTTGTTGAAACATAGTACAAATGTGAGATCTAAAGATTTTGTTCCATCTTCTAGGACAGGCTAGTGGTAACATTAGTAATAACAAGATACCTATTTCAAAGTAAAGAAAACCCGCTATCAATGTCCACTGAAAGCTCATTTTAAGTTCAAACAAATATTTTGTTACAGGTTATTTCAATTCTATACTAATATTTTGCGCATAGTTTCATTCCAAAGATATTATACTCTGAAAAACGTCTCTGTTCTGTGATTCTGCGATCTTGACAGGAACCAACAGGAACTTTATCTTTCATTATATGGCTTTCTCTCCATTGAGAACCTTTGCCAATGTCATGTGTGGAAAAAAGGCTTGCATAGCCTTTTTTACACAGATTAAATCTTCGGATATCTGTCATTGTAGCTTGTTAAGAAAAAAATAAACTATATTGTAAAACAAAAATTAAATAAAAAATTCACTACAGTCAAATAAATTTTTTTTTTGTTACAATACACAGAGGAATATAAAATAAGCATATACAAATACACAACAAACATAAAAACAAAAATAAATAGGTTCAAATATAACTTTGGAAGATTCTATATCTTGATGTCGTTCTTTCTTTTATACTGAATTATTAATCCTAGAATGGGTTTGTTGACAAATAAATGAAAGTGATTTTGTATTAAAGGGCAATTGAATTTTAAAAAATACATAATTTACAAAATAAGCAGTAGATTACTAATTTGAATACAATCAAATTACACAGTAAAAATTACATGTTGAAAGAAAAACGAGCTGTTTTATTGATTCATTCCAAAATAATTTGCTCGTGTTTTCTATATATTTTACGGTCAACCTTTAAATATTTTTTTTGTAAGTTTGAAATGAACGTAATTTTTAAAGTTTCGACGAATAGCTTGTTGAATTAGTAAATTTCTTTTAATAATATCGGTGATTAGACAATTTCAATTTTATTATTATTAATTTCACTGAACTTGTGTTCACACTCTGGGTTCGAGTGAGCTAAAAATAATATTCATAATGACATAAATCGAAGTGTTAGACAGTAGAATCTGTTGTCTCCATTTCTATTTTTCAATAGGCTCAACTGAAAAAATACAAATAAGTGATATATATATATATATATATATATATACATTTATTGATTCATTGCTACGAGATATTATTCACTTCGCACCCCTGAAGAGCGCCCGAGAATCGAACCCGTGTCCCCTTGTTCGCTGCGCAGTCAAAGGCCGTATACCTTAAGATCAATCCAACAAACCACGACGATGAAGTATAATGTTGAGATATAATGAACCACTATATTATTTAATCGATTAAAGGGCAATCAATGAAAGAATATGAAGAATGGTTTTACGCCAATTTAAAACAATGTACTTCAAAAGACACAAGAATTTTAGACACTAATTTTTTTGTGATTCAGAAAGTGTACTTTTAGGTTATTAGCCTACTTTGCGGTATTATTGATGTAATGAAACATCTTACCGCAATATACTTTAGTCCAATAATCAAAATACTTTAGTCCAATAATCAATATACTTTAGTCCAAAGATCAATAATTAAATATTCATTTGAAGAGCAATAATTGCATTGTAATATATGAAGCTTTTATTTCTTTTATCAGTATATTTTGTTATTATATTTTATCTACAATCAGTATATATTTTTTTGTAAAACAATTTAATTTTTTTTTATAATCTGCCTTGAATTAGGTCATAACTGATTAGGAAATAACATATATTTATAAACTGATGACGAAATTATGGCTCCATCACTAGAAAGTATTACATAGTAGTCGTATAGTCAGTAAAACGAAAATAATAGTGCATTTTATATTTTATACTCATGAATGAAATATATAAAAGATGTTATATCTTTTCTCATATGCTATGATCTCATATGCTATGATCTTATCTATCCCTCACTCACTTGAAATCAAAATTTATCAGTATATCACTAGCTCTGGAGTGATCGGTGTCTTTTTGTCCAAATCAATCATATTACTCACTCCATAGATAATATACTAAACTCACTAATATACTAGACTCACTCGTCGCGTCGTGAAGATATAAAAGAATATGTTTTGGCGTTACATGCAAGAGAAAGAAAACGATCAAATTGTTTAGTCAAATATGCAACTGGATCTACGAAGACGACGTATGTTGATCGAATGTAAACTCTGTGATAAAGTATACTTTAGTTCGCTCAAAATATTTGCATACGCAAACATTTTTTTGGTTCATTGCAAGATTAAAATTTCAAATTGTATAAATACGCATCTATTCCAATTTATTTAATTATCATTAAAGTTATTTTATATATTAAATCTAGGTTGACAGTCCTAAATCCTAAACCTGCAAAATATTAAGAAAAATCAAGTGGATGCTCTTGTAGAATTTATTTTTATTTTCAAACAATACTGCATAATGTTCAGTCATTACTTTTTATCACCACGTCGTATGACCAACGTATACGTAATAAATAATTTCGTTAGTAACTCGGAGTACCTATTACTACTAGATACTAAATACTGAGCTAAAGATACAAATGAGTGATATATATATATATATATATATATATATATATATATATATATATATATATATATATATATATATATATATATACATGACACTTTTCTGATACATTTTGCGCACCTCTAATAAGAGTATCAAGGAGGGTTTAATTCATACGAATATTTCGGTAGGACCGCGAAAGCCCTATCTCTTTCGTACACACAATATGTATATCTATCTATATAACATCATTCTATAGTAACACATAAAATATTGTTTATGGAACAAAAAACAACGAATATCCTACGATACGAAATTTAAACTGTTGACTCTATTTGAATTGGCTTGTTCTGGATTCCATTTTAAGATCCAAGGCTATGTCTGTCTCCGGGATGATAGAACTGATGGCAAGGGCGAATCCGCCCTATTACTTGACAAATCCCTTCCCTTCTCCCAGATTTCTCTTGGCTCCCGCAGTTGTCGATTCAATATTGTTGCTGCGAGAGTTAAAGCTATCACTATCCTTTCTATATATGTCCCCCTTCGAACATGTTACGTAGCATTAGAACTACGGGATATTTTAACTATAATTCCTGGCCCATATATTATTCTGGGAGATTTTAATGCTCATCACCCGTCTTGGGGTTCCAGCCGAAGCAACCCTCTTGGGGTCTCCTTGGTGGAACTCCAGGGCGATTTTAGGCTGTGACTACTAAATGATGGTTTTCCAACTGGTTGTACTGTGTACTAAATGATGGTTTTCCAACACGAGTTCCTGTACCATTTCAGAACCCGAGCTCAGTAGATATCTCTGTTTGCTCCTCATCCTTGGCATCCTTAGTTTCCTGGAATATTCTATCTGAGTCTTTTGAAAGCGACCATTTCCCCCTTTTGATTTCTTTCCCTCGTTTAAATTTACATATTGAAAAAAATCCCCTTTTTCAAAAATACTAGGGCAGATTGGGTGGGATTCCGTACTCCTCAGTGTCGAAGTGGATTCCCTCCCTCCAGTGGACTTGGATAGTATTTATTCATGCTATGACCAATTTGTAAGGGCTATAGATCTATCCGCTCGGAACTTTATCCCACTTAAAAGATTTAACCACCACTTCAGATTCTCTCCCCCCTGGTGGGATGTAGACTATTCCGCAGCTGTTAAAGCCCGCAAAGAGGCTGAAGTGATCAATCCAATCTAATATGCCGGAAGCAAACTTCCTCTTACGTATTTCGAAAGACCCAAGGTCAGACTAAACGAATTCTCCTTAAAAAAAGAGGGAAAGCTGGAAGAAATTCTGTCACTCCCTGTCTCCTTTTTCTCCCTCTCGTGTCGGGTGTTCTAATATAAAACGCTTTCGGTCTATTTTTCAGCCTGATCTTCCCAAATCTGTATACGGGAATTGGGTAGATCAATTTTTAAATAAACTTGCTCCCCCATCCGTCCCAAATTTAGATGAATTACCATTCAGGTATACATTTACTAGCTCCAATCATTTTTTAGAAGAAGATTTACCTTAAGGTTTCTTCCCCTGGTATTGATGGAATGTCACATTCAATGGTGAAAAATATTTTACCATCTACCCATTGGTATCTTCTATCCCTCATTAACTGTATGTTCAAATCAGGTTCTATTCCAAAGTCTTGGAAAACTCAAATAATAATTCCCATTCTCAAACCTCACAAAGATCCCAACATAGGTTCATCCTACAGACCCATATAGCCCTTTCTCCTGATTTAGCGAAGATTACGGAACATAATAAATAAGAATCGTTTGGAATGGTTTACAGAACACCATTCTATTTTTCCAAGCAACCAATTTGGCTTCAGGAGAGCTAAAAGTACAATGGACAATCTCAGCCTCCTAACCACTAACAACACGACAAGAGTTCCTCGTTGCTGCTTTTATAGATTCTTCTTCAGTTCACGATAACGTAAACCTTCCAGTCTTCCAAAAAAATCTTTATAATCTTGGGATTCCGATTAAGATTATAAATTTTCTCCTCAATTTTATTTTAGAAAGATCTATTATTCTTAGATTTCCCGGATCGCCCCCTTAACAAGAACTATATGGAGGGGTCTTCCCCAAGGCTTTGTTTTAAATCCATTGCTTTTCAATATTTACTCCTATATGATCCACTCAATAGTAAATTCCTTCTGTCGTGTTTTGCAATATGCCAATGACCTTTTGTATTCTTCTGATTTTGTATTCTTCTGATAAGCTTTTGTATTCTTCTGATAAGTCAATAATGGTTGCCGAAAATGCTTTGAACTCTACCCTTGTTAACCTTAACAAATGGGTTAACTCTCCTGGTAAGAATTTATCCCCTTCCAAAAGCGCTGTGGTGGTCTTCTCGAGAAGGAGAATTACTCCACAGTTATCTATTTCTTATAATTCCTCTTTAATCCCTGTTATTTCCAACACCAAATTCTTAGGTATTTTCCTAGACTCAAAATTATCCTGGAACATTCACATTGAATATGTCATCTCCCAATGCCAGGCTAATATGAATATTGTCCGCGCTCTTTCTGGAGTGTGGTGGGGCTCTCACCCTTTCACATTAAAGTTAATATATAACGCTCTAGCTCTAGTACTGTTAAATTCTATCTTGAATTCTTTTTGGATGGATTGGACACGAATATACACAGATGCATCAAAAACCCTTAGAGATGGCTATGTCAGAGCGTCATTTTACTCTCCATCCACCGCTCATTCAGCATACTTTCGCCTTCCTAAGGAGTGTTCGGTATTCTTCGGGGAATGCCGTGCTATTGTGGAGGCCTTGAATTATGCTCTACTCAAAAATATTCGCAGGCTCCTTATCTTCTCTGACCCCTTAAGTTGTTTACAGTCCTTTCTATTTACTAATCCATTTTCTTCAAACTGTGGCTTCCTGATTCTTCGGATCAAGCAACTTACGCTTGATTTGGAGAGATCGGGATCCGATGTCGTTCTTGCATGGATCCCTAGTCACTGTGGCATAGTAGGTAATGAAATAGTCGACGCAAAAGCTCGGTTTGCCGACATGAATCAGTGTTGTTTAGCTTTTTTTTTCCACACTTGACATTGGCAAAGGTTCTCTCTGGAGAGAATGAATGCTATATAATCAAAGACAAAGATAAAGCTAAAATAGCATCGAATCAATTAAACATTTTATTATTAATATAGTTTAACCTCGTCATCAAAATTACAGTCGCGTTTTAATAATCAACAACAAAGAAGTTACCAATGTTTGAATTTTCTTTTTAGACAAAGAGTTATTTTTCAGAAGTTACGGCATGGAGAGAATAGCGGACCTAGTTCTCAGCACCCTCAAAAATATTGCCATCGTACGGCCCGACACCTAATGAAGGCTAAATATTAATAAAAATAACATTTAGTAAGTTTATTTATGAATTTGTTAAGTTGAAAGCTTTCTCTTTGTGAATCGATTAATTAATGTAAGTAAGTTACACTAGATCTTAAGCTAGCTGAGCTTAAGATTTTGTAGATAACCCACTGATTTCTAAAGAAAAAAACTTTCTATACAGTATGTAATTATGATGAAGCAATTATTAAAAACCAAAAAAGAATTCATTTGCAAATTTACAATATTAGGTATATATGTACATTGTTGGCTAAAAAAATAATTTGTTCTTTTATCTGCAATTGGAGATGAAAAAAGAACCACAACATAAAGTGATCCAAAAATTGGGCGAAGTTTTTTTTTGTTGAATGTTCATTGGAAGGTTTAAGTAATTTAGAGAATATTTGTTAAAAGGTAATTATTGAATCAGAACTTGAAGCAGAAATGGCACAGATTTAGTATGGATGCAAAGTTGTTAGTCGATATTTAAGAATAGCTCCGAATTACAAGTTCCTTCAAAAATATTGCATTCGCTTTCAAAATTAGCCAATTTTTTATTAAATACTGCATGGGTATTAGGTTGCGCGTAGGCATGTGATTAAAACAAAGGATTGTCAAAATAAGATTTTTATTAATAACACTGATATAAAATATACAGCAGCTACGAGCAATTAATAAAAGATTATTTACACAATAATTTAAAAAAAAATAATATAATTGATTTAATACATAGGTTAGATTTTAATTTTTTAGAATATTTACACAGGAATGATTATGATATTCTTATATTCTACTTTTTTTATTTAACTCTTTATTAAGCATTGTCGAAATTTACATTGGGGATATTAAACAGAATGTATATAATAAATTAAGCAGGATACAGAAATTAGCCTATCCTTTTTATTTTTTTTATATTCAGTACATAGTTTCAATTTCTTTGAAATAGTTTAAAAAAATAGAAATTATGCCCCTGATTTAGCATTTTCTTACATTTAATAGCGAAACTGTAGTGTAATTGGCACGATAACAGAATTTTTTCTCTTCATAAAGTATAATTTCCATAGTGAGTATATTTTATTCATTTCATAGATTCTTAAATTTATAATAGTAGGAAGGGCAATCATTTTGTGTTACCAAGATATAGAATAAAGCTGTAAGATAGAGTATTGATATTTTTTCACTAGAAAGGTTCTGAATTACTTACACCATAATGTAAATGTCGAGTTAAATAAATGAATCGATCTTAAAAACTCTTAGAGTTAAAAATACAGTAAACAGTAAAAAGAAAGTTTACAATTTATTTAATTTGAATTCGTATTACTATTGAAAGTATCAGTAAATTATTTTAATAATTGAAGCTAGTTAAGTTCATCTTGATATGTAAAAGGCAGATAAATTTGTGAAATAGAAACGTTCATTCAATGTGTTTGTATTTGACTACTAAGTTTCTTGTTGGTTCTTTTTAGTTATGTTGCTCGAACTGATGAATTTTTTTTTTATAATAAAGTCTTAATTTCAGAATTGTTGTTTCAATTGTACGTATTTTATAATCTAAAATGTAAGAAAAGTACACATGTCAAAAATACTATACTGAAGTTGCGGTGAGTGCTCGGTAAATCGGCATTCCCTGCAACTTCATTAGTCTGCAATAGGGGGATAAACAAAGATGTTGGAAGACGCGCGCGGCGCGCTCTTGCCGGCGCTCGCTTTACAACATCTTTGGTGATAAATAAGCTTAGTACTTGGAAACGCGAAAGTGCTATCTCGCTCGCACAATTGCTTGAAGTTGACCATCTATTTAGTTTCGTATCGATTCTGGGTATTTAGTATGTGATCTGTGAACAGTACTAAATCCATACTATATGTTCTGTGACTAAATCTGTCATCAGCGTGGATGCTATTTTATAGTCAAATGTCATCGATATAAATCATTGGTTTTTGGTAGTTTATATCGATGCCAAATGTATGTTGTTTATTGAAAAAAAACAAGATAAACATTTGCACAAAACTTTATTTATATTTTTTACATTAAAAACTTAAATAATTTATATCCCATTACAAGGTTACTTGTATACAACGGTTTTGTCAGTTTAAGGGCCCGTTATTGGATCCATAGTAAATAAGTTACTTTTGTTAGAATGACAATTGTAAAGTAACACTAGTTACAGGTATAACCAATAGTTATTTCATACATCGGTTGTTTTAATTTAGTATTTGACTATTGTCGATTAAACAATAGTTAAAATTATTGCCATAGACATGAACGAGAAAATATTTATTTTGTGGCGAGGAATATTTTTTACGGTTGACAATATTATATTAAAAATGACATTTGACGTGGGCAGACATGTGGTTCAATTATATTATCCTCGTTATATTTAAAACCACAGATCATATACTAAAATGTTTAAAACTAAAGGAGATTTTTGCGTGTTAAGTTTGTTATTTTCTTTTTTTAATTATTACAACAAGTAAATACAATTACACATATATTATTGCTTAATGTTAAAGTTAATTATAACTAAATGTAAAAGTTATTTTTCTTATGTCACTCTTAGAATAATATATACTCCAAAAGGCGAGAATTAGAAGTGAGGCGTATTTATTGTCACCGGTAAAAATACTCAATATCTCGGATTAAAATACGTACTTGGTATGCAAAATACAAAATACTTGGTATCTTAAATACTTGTATGGTATGGACGACCGGACGTTCGTACAATGGTTACTTTATGGTCGGGCTGCAGCTAATACCCCTCTTTGTCTAGCTAGCTATAGCTATTTCACTCATACATATCGTATTTAGGTTGTCTCGCTCTTTCATATTTAAAACGTGTATGAAATAAGGGACAAACTGAATATTTAAATACTTGTATAATGTCGTAATACTTTAAAGTATGTGTAATACAAGTATGTCAAACATACTCGTATACTCGTTTTACTCATTACGTTAAGTATTGCTTTTTACTACACAGTTTGCGGACAAATATTTACTCAATACGACAAGTACGAGTATTATAAAATAAGGATTTTAAGTACGATGCTCTATTCCCCTAATGAGTCTCCGTTTTTCTATTGGCACAGTTAAGTGTAATTACTTTGTAGTGTAAATATATAGCGTATATAACAACTAATTTTTAATTAGGTTAAATTCTAAATTCGTCAGTGTGTCCACAACAAAATCCAATGCCTTACAAGAGTATTATATAGATGCGGGTGATTATTTGTTTTAAATAATGTCCCATTAGTATCCATTTTTAATTTTTTGTGATTAATTTATTAAATATGCTATCAAAATGACTATGTTAAATGAATCATTTAGTTACCAGTCCTAAGCCTGGAGCCATAAATATTTGTAAGTATGAAAGAAAAATGAACAATGTATTTTATTAAAAATTATAGGAATTCCCGTCAATTTTAGTTGTAAGAAATAAAGAATATGAGCATTGAACTCTTCATAATAGGTTAGAATTAAGATTTATTTTACGTCTCCCGCAACGTCTACGTTTATAGTCATTTGTAATGTGGTCTTCTCACAACGGAATTACGCCGCCCATACTCGTCGAGTATTTTGACACCGTTAACGGTCACCTATATTTTTTAATACACGTGCTCGTCATACTCAGTATCTCAAAATATTCGTATCGCCAACTCTAGCGAGAATAAGTGCGATGGTGTATCCACAAAAACTACGCAGAAAATGTGTAGTATCAAAACGCGGCTGTCAGTGCAATCTAAGACACAGCTATGAACGGTCGTGTGATTTGTATGTAACAACATCGCTTAAAATGGCGGTTTGTGCTATTCTCATCTGCAAAAATATCACTGGACTGCAAAAGAAACAAATGAGTATTACTTTTCATACGTAAACACTATTACATTTCAATCACACTTAATTTCGTTTTCAATCAATAATGCAAATTTAAAATATCGAACTAGATTATTAACAGAAGCGCGCCATTTTCGTTGGTGTTGTTACCTTTTAAACAATTGTTTACCCAAATAAAACTTCTTAATTGCTTGATACTGAAAAATATAAAATTTAATTTGTTAAAAAATCGAAATTTGGGAGAAGTCGTTGGAGAATTTGGTGTAAAATGTGAAATTTCAGTTGTCATATTCACTTTTAGAATATTTTATCTATTGATGTATAATGATTGTATGTAGGATTACGGAGACGCGCGAAATAAACAAATGTTACATTGATTCATTTTCACCGTTTTTGATTTCCTGAAAATGCGAAACGGTATTGTTTAAAATAAGTAGAAATTTTATTAAGACGTTGAACGCTAATTAATATTAATAATTTTTTTCTTCCCTTTTTGAATTGCTTTAGACCGATTTTCAAATTTTGTAGCGGGCTTTTTAACCTCTGTTTTTGCTTGTTGTTTTCTTTTTGTATTAACAAAAAATTATGGAATTAATGTGTACACACGCACACTCGTACCGTACGCTCGCACACACCATGTACATACACACGCGCACACACATATTTAATGATTATGTACTTTAATACTCATTTTACTTAATAAAATGGTAAAATTTAACCTAAATTATTTGGCAAGTGGTTGTGGTCGGAATAAACATTTTAAAATAATAATACTTCATATAAGCCAAACAATGCACCGCATAAGTCGATGTGAATGTATATCGTGCTACCGCAAGCTATATACGTTGGTTTCCCAGAGTTGGTGGGTAAAATTATTCTGCTGGTAACACTATGTGTGTAGGGTGGAGCGCTAGTAGAAGAAGCACGGTGGAGGGGGAGAAGATTTTTAGCTTCAGGTGGCCGCGAAAATATTTGTGCGTGTGCACCTTCTAGATTACTCTATATTCTAAGTGTGTGACATTATTTAAATGGAATTACTTAGCATAAACGTTATGGTCGAATTTTCTTGTAAATAAATTAAACTTTTAATGACTTTACTAACATTTATCCTTACTTAAATTACAACTACAGTGAACCCCCGGCAATACAACTAGCGTGCGTTCATTGTTTACTATTTATTCAGTGTGTATTACGTATACGTACCTATAATGTCGTCACAAGCCCAGAAGCGAAAGCACAAAACACTGATAATTAAAGAAAAATGCGATATTTTAGACTGCTTAAATCGTAATGAATCTTTCAGTAGTTTAGCAAGTGAATACGGCGTAGGCCGATCTACAATTTATGACATTAAAAAAACCACGAGAAGATTAAAAACTACATGTCAACTACTGACTGTGGGCCAGACAAGAGACAGACACTCAAGAAAGCTGATCATCCAGAAGTAGAAGCTTTGTACATGTGGTTTCTTTAGGAAAGAAATAGGCATGCACCCATTTCGGGACCCATGTTGGCCATGAAACCTAAGTTTTTTTATAAGGAAATAATAAAAAAAGATGATTTTGTGGCTAGTAAGTGATGGCTGGAACGTTTCAAAAGTCGTCATGGCATACGTTTAATGACCATTACATGAGAGAAACTTTCTAATGATGCCACCTGCATAGAAACATTTAAATTAAGATTTTTGTAAAAGGTGAAAGATTTAAATCTTAACTCGTAACTTTATTGATATGTTTTATAAATCATGTGTTAATCCACAGATTATTAATTTTCATCAGACATCAGCAATCTGAAAAAAAATTTGCATTAAATTTCTAGCAATTTATAGCTACATGTAAGTATATATAGTGATTTGCAGAGTAGGTAGATAATCAGAATGAAGTTCATATCATTTAATTCTGAAACATACTGGCAGTTTAAATGTTCGTTGTACAGACTTTACTTATTTATTAAAATTTACTCTCTTAAAACTAGACCTGACCATAGATATCCTATAATAGACCATAGATTAGCGAAGTGGCAGCGTTTAATAATGTTATAGTTGGTCAAATTATGTGTAACACTAATTTCTGCACTGTAAATTATATCTACGTATTATGTGTACGTGTATCCATATTACCTGCCAAAGTATTCTTCAGTAATTTCATTGTGACGACTAGTCTGTGAAGGTACAGTGCTAGGATCTTCAATAATGTCACTGTTATTGCTGGGTCGTTGCCCACACAAATATTGTTAATATTGTGTTGTGGGGCTCTTGACCACACAAATATTGTGTAATATAGCAGTTGCCACAGTAATTGACTGCACATTTTCTAAATTAACTCTTAATTTCGATCCAATACAGGGAAATCTTCTCTTCCATACACCTAAAATCCTTTCAACAACATTCCGTGTCCTTATTTGACTCTCATTATAGTCGGTGAGAGGACGATGTTGGATTTGTCAGTGTGGTTAATAAAAATGTTTTTAAAGCGTAACCCCTATCCCCAAAGTAATAACAATTGCCAAACTGAAATGAAAAGTCATCTTTTCGATTCTGAAATAATTCAGAATTATTACCTCCTGAAATGGATATGTTACCGGCCGATTTCAGGACAATCTAGTTTTTCCTAAGCTAAACTAGTTCGCGATAGGATTAACTGGTATAGCCAAGACCGAACTAGTTCGTCTTAAGCCCGATAGGATAAACCAGTTTAGGCTAGGCCAAACTAGTCGATCTTGATATAAACACTCCAGGGTAAACTAGTACGGCCTAGTCTAAACTAATTTAGCCTAGTCGAAAGTAATTGAGCGAACATGTCAGAACTTGTACATGCGGGAATTCCCAAGTCGCGCTCCGCGCCGCTCCCCGCTCGCCCATACGTCGTTTTGCTTCTAGTTGCCAGCCTTGCGTAACGTGTTTAGTTGATGACTGCAGTTTAAAGTTAAAGGTTTATGTATTAAATTACATTACAAAGTTTTCTTCTTTTTCACTATGGATGAACCTACATCAAGTCGACAAGCAGATCAAAAACAATGAAGGGAAACGTTTTTGACGGAAGTTTTACAAACTGAAAATAAAAAGTCTTCTCCTTATAATGCGTTATCATCAGACCAATATTTGGACCTCGTTGAACAAGTTGAAAATGCAGAAAAATCTGAAAAAAAGACACCATTACGACAAAGAAGACTGAAACGATTTGCTTTGCTGAAAATCGGGGATGTGAAAAAACTGATTGCACGGAGTGAAGGTAATATAAAATACTATCTTCCATCCTATGAACTTTATGATGTGATTGACGCAGCTCATGTGGCTGTCGGCCACGGTGGTCGTGACAGGATGTTAGCCGAGACATCAAAAAAATATGCCAATATTACAAAATAAATGACAGCCTCTATTTATCTATGTGTAGTGTCTGTCATCAAAACAAAACAAAGAAGAAATGGGGATTAGTTTCTAAGCCCATTCTTCATTCGGAAATGAATAGTAGGTGCCAAGTGATACTCTGCAATTCTAAATGCCACCAAAGCACACCATGTAAAAATAAATAACAATTTTAATAAAATAATATGTATAATTATTGTTTCTATTAAGAAACACTTCATTATTTATTATAATATGATTGTATTACCAATTATCCATTAGTTTTAACGACGAATCATGACCGTTTTAATAAAAATGATATTTTTTGAATTCGGAGCATTTTATTCAGTTTATCTATTTATTTTGGTTTTCTAGGTATTCTATAATGTTTAGACTGGGCCATACCAGTTTATCCTGGGAGTGTGCGTATTTATATTAGGATCATCTAGTTTGGCCTAGCCTAAATTGGTTTATCCTCTCGGGCTCAGTACGAACTAGTTTAGTCTAGGCTATACCGATTAATCCTATCACGTATAGGAAGAACTAGTTTTGCCTAGACAAAACTAGTTTGTCCTGAAATCGGGTTTGGCCCGTAACATATACATCATTAGTAGTTATTTAAGTAAATAAGATCATAATTATTGAAATCAGTTTGGTATTTACATCTAATTTGGATTTAATATTGGAACTTGTATACGATCTATTGCACCAACAAATTTTGGAAATTTTGCTATCTTATAAACATTTCTAACTGTATTATTAAGCTCTTGTTCAGTTTCTGGCATGCTTACGATGTGTTTGAACTTCAAACATATTGCTGTTGTTACATTCTGAACAAACTCTCCAAACGGTTGACTTATATATGCCGAAGGGATCTCCTGAACATTGTTGTATATTTCCGGTTGCAAAAAATCTTAAAGTTAACAACACTTGTTCCAAAGATGTGATAGCGTAATTTCTGAAAATAAAGTTGATATTTTATTTTCAATTTACGTACTTAGGGCAGAAGCTTTCTTTCACCATTCTATACCGATCTATACAATCGACATCCTCCCAAATTTCCATTTGAGGTGCTCTTTTTTACGTCTGATGAACTCTCACTTGGATTAAAATGTCTTACAATATTTAAATTTATTATAATCACGTTTCGATTGAAAGAAATCAGAAATGTTAAATCGTCAAGACGCTTGCTCTCAGTTGTTATTACAGAAGTTAACCAGCAGCCATATTGTTTGACCACACGTTTGCGAGTAGCAAAATATTTACCTAATTGTCAAAATTTTAACCCATAGTTCAGGGGGTGGTCAAACGGGTTCTCGATTTGATGACAGCGTCTCGTAATGAAATTGGCGTTAAATTTTAAATGTGTACAGCCACCTCTAGCGACGGCTATATGTCACCATGCAAGAGACCCTACAAACACACTAGAAAACTCAGACAGAAACCACTCAACACTGAGCTTGTCTGACAAATCTTTACTGCGCAAAAACATATTTCACATATTTAATATCATAAGTTTTGCATATTAATTAAGTAAAAAAGGTGTTGTAGCTATTGTGTTGTCAATTGTTGTATATTAAGATATTTATTTTATTTTGTAATGGCGTGTATGTTAGGGTATTATAATCCTTACATAGGATAAAGGTCAAAATTGTCATTTTTCCCCCTGCCTCGTAACGAAAGCCGATAAGTGATTTCCAATATTGCTTATTATATAAGATTTCTGTCTTCTTATTTTATAAGATTGTTGTCTTCTTTAATTTCATGAAAAATGCGAACCAATATTGTTTAAAATATGAAGAAATTTTATCACGACATTGAATGCAATTGAAATGAATTTCAAGTATTAATATAATAAATAATAATTATTCATTTCCGCCGTCTTCTTTAATTTCATGAAAAATGCGAAGCGATATTGTTTAAAATATGAAGAAATTTTATCACGACATTGAATGCTAATTTATATAAATAATTGTTTCGTCCTATATTTAATTTCTTTAGTATGAGATCGAATATTTTCAAACTTTTATTATGGCCTTTTTCACATCTCTTTCTACTTTTTATTAAATTAATTTGTTTAAAATTAAAGTAGAAATTTGAGAAAAAAACATTAGTTTTATTTATACCACTGAAGAAACTATTTTCAAGATTTTCTCTACTTATGATATTCATAATAAAAATGAATAGTTCATACTAAGTCAAATATACAGTTGTCACGTAAATATTTAAAACTATTTATTAGAAATAAAACGTTGGGCAGTATACAAATGAAAACAAAAAATACACTTTTCTTGCTTCCACTACAGAAACAGAACTATAATGTTGTAGATTAATGTGTAAACACACACTCGTACGCACGCACGCACGCACACGCACACGTATATGCGCACGCGTACGTGTGCGTGTTAAAATACATCATCATTAATGTTTAATGATAATGTATTTATATACTCATTTTAATCAATAAAATGTGACAAAGTTTTTAAATAATTTTAATCAAAATACTTTGGCCAATGGTTGTGGTCAGAATAAACATTTTAAAAATTTAACATGGCGGCCTTAATAATACTTCATATAAGCCAAGCCACGCACTATATAAATCGGTGCAAAGAAAACTTACACTAAAAGATGTTTTAGTTAGTTACAGGCCCGATTGCAATTATTATACTTAACCTAATATTTTGTTTTTTTGCAGGGCAAATGCGTGGCTAAAATTGTGTGGCAGGGAGAAGTGGGCAGTTAATTGGAATGACCTCCTCAGACGTAAATATAGAATCTGCGGAAGACACTTTATTAATGAAAATTTTAAAACTTTCCAGCATAGGAAATTATTATACAGTGATGTTACACAGAGCCAGTATTTTCCAACATCGACCGAAGAAACCAGAGCAGTAGTCGAACAACCAAATGTGAGCTCAGGCACAGTTGCGAGAGAAAGTTACTAGCATGATCTTAGCGGTTTTAGCAGGAGAATGTCTAAGGTTATTTACATGATATTACCATAATATCCTGATGCACTCATTTTTTGCTTAACTGGAATATGTCATATAAACATCAGTTACGAATGTATAATTTTGAAATAACACATGCATTCATGAATTTTATTGTAATTAAAGGAAGACATACACTTAGAGGCAGCTTCTTCGGAGTCTGGAGTGTTGAAGAGCGACAAAGGCTGAAAGCTGAGGAAGTCCAAACTTGTTAGGAAGATTCATCGGATCAAGAAATTTCAGCAGCTTGCGAAAGCCATGCTGCGCAGTAATTTGGAAAGTATAAAAATGAATAAAATAAAACAAATGTTAAAACTTATCAAGAGAGAAACATATACTTTATTTGAACATGAATTGCAAAATTATTTTCGAAAACAAACAGCAACCTCCCCTCTTTATGATTCTTAAATGAAAGAAACTTGTATGAACTTGTATTATAATTCCCCAAAAGGCTATAAAAATTTGGTTACAATTGATGAGCAAGGTTTATTTTTTGTTAAACATAATATAGGTACTTCATGTAATAAAAAAATGGGAAACAAAATTTCTGTTAGTTTTTAGAAGATATATATATTTATTGATAATTTAAAAGAAAACTATATTGTTATTTAAAAAAAGATAATAATAATTGGCATATATGTTGTACAGAAGATTATTTCGATTTGTTTATAAAACATTACATTAAAATAAAGATTGATTGGTCCCTCAGAAGTTTAAATAGGCTTAAAGAAAGCAATCCGTTTGGGAAAGAAAATTAAAACTTACGGAACTTATGTAATTTGTAATCATTTCAGTCCCTCTTGTTAAAAATATTCGTTAGATGTTAATGTTATGTACTGTTATTTATCTCCCAAATTATTAATTAATTCCTCTGAATAGTATTTTTTTACCAGACTTATTTGCCAGACTCTTCTAACAGCTTTAGGAAAGATCAACAGCAATGTGACTCATAAGGCCCGCCTCCAACCAGCCTCAGAGATAGAACAGAGTTGTTACATATAGGTAATTTTAAATTTTCAATAGAATTATTAGCATTGGAAATTATTGACGAATACAGTTGTTGCAACTACAGTTGGTTATTCTGTAAAGTCATAGATTAATTGTCCTTGAAGTGTTTTAAATATAGCAGGATATCAGAAATATTACAATTTGATTACATCATTAATTGAAATATTTCATCAATCTGTACCTAGTTTTTTGTAAACTTATTTATAGATTATAGAGCCTTTGTGTGATGAGATTCAGAGTAGAGTAAAATATTTCCAGTATCCGTTATACTCGAGTAGTGGTCAAATCAAATAATTTTCAATTTAGATGTAGTGTTTTTATATTATATATATAGGCATAGCCAGTGTTTGGTGATGGCACAGCCCCCAGTAAAAAAACTATACCAAATAATTCAAGTTATTGGTAGAAAAATTGTTGAATATTAATATTGATGCATATTAATATTAACCTATGATTAAAACAAATATTTTATGTTATATTACTTTTTTTAATGCAATGTAAATTTAAAAAATTAAATGATTGTGAATAAAATAATTTTTTTTACTGCGCCGGCTCCTACTAGCCCTCCCTACAAAAAATGCTGGGTATGCCGATGTCTATAGTGTTATTGTATTGTGTTTCATTAAATTTTAATTCAGTTCCTTAACCTAATCACTTCCTTTCCAATCCCGATGGAAGATACCCACCACCTTCCCGTGGTGTCCATTGAGAAATAACTGATATGTGGCATTTTAAAATATATCGAGTGACAGAATATCACATGTTATTGGCCAGTGTGGGGCTTTAACAAAAGTTTGAAAATATACTTCAACCACCAATAGATATCGCTATAATCATGTCTGTCTTTGTGTATGTTTTTGCTTGTTTTCAGATAATGATGAGTTGACTTGTTCATTCATGCTATTACTACCTATAGTCCATTTAAATTGATGATGGAATGTTTGTAAACAATCGAATTTGACAGTTAAAATATGTTGGCACAAATATAATATTCGATCAGCTGACAACTATTTATAAAATTCATTGCATTATTCCCGGAGTATTATTAAAATATATACATAATCAAAATATTAACTTCAGAAAGTCTCACTATAAAAAATGTTATAAATACAAGTATTATACCATTATTTTATTGAAACGAATTTTAAAATTTTACACGGAAAAATTGGCAACCCTCCACTTTTTTTGCGAAATAGTCAGGCGTTCCAAACAATTTGTGAAAATAATCAAAATCTCGACGCTAAAAATTTTAGACGATATATGCTATTCACTAATTTTATAAGACGTTAGAGTGAGATAGCTACAATATGTCAGATTACGCTGTTATATTTCTAGATTTGATTACCTTATACGCAGATATAGTTATGGTATATTTGGCGTATAGATAATTAAACAAACATTGTGACATGTTATTTTCTTTTCAAATAAATGTTGGTACTAAACTATTTTTCCAAGTAGTCTACAAATTATATATGCAATTTAAGATTTTTTTTTAAAAGTTTTAATGTTAAAATCTGTTAGAAATCGGCCGCCCATTTAAGGATAAGATGGCCATTTAATTTCCGACTCATTTTTCCTCTCCCTTTGCCTTTTCCGTTACTTTTTGCTTTTTTCACGTACAAGTTTTTCTTTCCCGTTTCTTGTTTCTTCATTTTCTTGCCACAAGAATTACTATAATTGTTGAATGGAGTGCAATTTATATGCGGCCATAATTTACAAACAATTCATAGCAGCTAATCTTTTATTTTTTCAGCTTCGTAGTAATTTTCACCGTATTCCACGTATCATATATATTATTTTCGGAACCGCACTTTTCACCGGCTAATTCTATCGTTTCTTCCTCAGAACTTGAATATAATTTCATTTTTTGCTTTTCAATATTTAGATTTTTCTTCATAATCTTTTTATTTTTACTTTCCCTTTTTTTTCTCTAATGTAATCTTGGGATGCGAGTACCTTTGCTACTTGCTTGCACATGTTTCCGGACGCTATTAAGCAGATCTACAACTGGGTACATATCAGTCAGGTACTTTGAAGGGGTATCCTTTTGAGAGCATCCTCGTTAGATTTTTATGTTAAAGGCACTGTTGGCGGAAGTTCTTCTTGAACCCATTCAGACGTAGGATCCTCAAGTATCATTGAAATCTCTTCAATAACTCTGTCATTTTTATTATTATCATGTAAGCATAATCTGGAAAGTATAATCTGGAATCTAAATTTAGTGCCATTTATGAATTTGTTATTCGATTTGAGGTTATGTTATCAATGGGTTTTTGTATTCAACGAAAAAATAGTAAAAGCATAATAAGTTTTATAAATATTAACACTATAACAACAAATATCGATATACTAAAAAATCTGAAGTAAATTTACATTTTGAAGGTAAAAATGCTTTTTACTTGTTTTCAATACCACAACGTATACGGCAAAGTACATGTTCGGGTAGCAGCCGCTCACTAGATTTAGCTACGACATCTAGAGTAAAAACAATGAATACTATTTGAAAACCGTACTTTCGTTGGAATTTCATAAAATCCTCAGTTTATCAGATAAAGATACCTGCTTTATATCAAATAAAAATACCTGGTTTTTGCATAGGAATTTTGCGGGACAATTTGTGAAAAAAAAATTATTTATTTTATTTTTTCGCCCAATTGTCAGCGGATGGCTGTAATTGATTAAGTGCAATTTGAATACATATGCACTAGTGACACAATACGATCTGTATGCACTGTTCGAGCGAGACAGATATATGTTATGTTCAAATTTTTTTTTGTTATCGATAAAAACTACGTCGGAACGGTACCGTCAAAAGAAAATGTAATATATAGGATTACACTACAAGTCAAAGCGTTATGGCAATGTTTACTGCACATTATATCATTAACTTTTATTATATGTATGTTTAGTAAAACTAAATTATTAATTTTTGCTTTGAGGACAACCAATGCGGATCCGTATAATCATCCGTCAGTCTTATCTGTTCCACAAACACGAAACTTCATGATGGTATTGAAGAAGCCATATAGAAATGTACATAGAACTAAATAAATTTGAATTAATCCGAGCGCACAACTAGTATAATTATTTGCAATACTCATTATTTATATTATCACAATTGTTATGTCAAATTGCTTATAGATTCAGGAGATCAATTATATTTTTTTGCTGACTGTGTATTCGCATGTATGCCAACTTTTAGCGCGCACCGCTAGCAAAGAGAACAACATGACGGCGAAGCATCGGTGTTCCAGTCCGCACTTAAACGTATTTTCCCATTGGAATTTTGAACGACTTTGACGTTTGCAATTATTGCTCCCTGATTTTTTGGCGTTTTGTAAATTGTTTTCATTACTTTGTATTACATTAAGTTTATTATATTATTGTTTGTTTTATAGCGTTAAGTTCGGTTTGTTATATAATAATATGTGTTATTGTTAAAGTGTCTTTTTATTGTGTAAATAAAATGGGGTATGTACCAGGTACTAGCGGCGGGATTCTAACATTTTCATCGCCCATGAAGAAACGCTCTAAGAAGAATGCTTTAAGCTCGAAAGAAAAAACCACTTTAATAAACGTATATAAATACGTAGAAAAGATTACGCCTAAGGAAAAACATATTTACAAAAAATACTTAGCAAAGCAAATGGCTGAAATTACCGGTGTTGGTCTAAGCACAGTGTACAATACAGTTCGGGAATATAGAAGGACGCATCTGCTCTCCTTTGCCGCACCCGATTGACAAAATTTGAAAAAATTGATGATCTAGAGCTGAGCGCGATTAGACGTAAAGTCCATACTTTTTTTTTATTTTAAAAATGAACTACCTATCCCTACGATCGACTAGGTTCTTATGAAGGTGAATAAAGATGAGGCCTTACCTAATTTCAAAAGGACGACGTTCTACAATATTTTAAAGAAATTGAAATTCACATACCAGAAACGCAATAGAAAAAGCGCAGAATCTGATATTTCTGTGATATAAGTGTGATAATCTGTAATTGTTATGATGTATGTAGTGTATTTATATTTGTATTAAATATTTTGGTGATTTCACGTTTTAAGTTCATTGTGATGTGATTCATGTTCATGTGCACTGTGGTTAATTGTTTTCTGTGAAATAATAAAGTATTTGTGGTTTTTTAAAAATATAAATATGTATTTTGTGTATTAAGTTCATTATGATTTGATTGTAACACTATAGTGTAATTTTTCTATGAAATATTAGTGTATTTCTATATAGTAATGTGAAATATTAGTGTACTTTGTGTATTTATAATATATATTTTGAGTTCTTTGTGATGTAATTGTTGTATTTTTTTCTTTAGAATGTTAACGTATTTCATTTATTTTGACACATCAGTGTATTTTATGTTTTTAAAAGTTGTTTTAGTAATTTCTTGGAAATTATGTAATACTTGTTTTATTTTGTAATAATTTCATTTTCTGTGTTCTAACTAACATTTCGTTAAACTACTATTACTAATATACTTAGAAAATAAAGCATTATTTGTTAGTATAATAGAATATTATTTATTAGATAGACAGATAGTTGAAGGTTTGCCAAGGGTGAATTACTAGTAGAGATTTGGCTAACAATAACTTTTTAAATACGCCAGTCTTTAAGACTGCCAGTCTCAAGCCTGGATTAAGTATGAGAGGAATTTTGTTGGTATTATTATATATTTTTTATGTAACAGTAATATTTATAAATTATTCGAAACGCATCTTACTTATCTGAATTTCTTTTAAATATAAAATATAACCTATATAATATAAGTTACGTATGTATACAGTGTAAATGTGTACACTAATAAAAAAATATTTTTTAATCACAAATAAATCCACATTAAATTACTAACGTGAATGTAAGAAAAAGGTTTGCAATACCTGAACTGTCAAAAGTGATTGTTTACAAACATTCCATCTTCAATTTGAATGGACTATAGTTGATTCCAGAGTGCTACCTGTAGACGCCTGATGCTACTTACAATTGTATTTGTATTTTCGAAATTATTTCAATTTTCTTGAATTGTATTTTCAAAGTATTTAAAATATATTAAATTGTATAGTAATGTTATTTTAATATTGGTTTTTTGTGAAATATTTTTGTTATGATTTTAATAAATGAATTTACGAATAAGAATTCCTTTTTTCTTTGATAACGCCATCTATGAGCAATAGAGAGTTAGTGATTACGCCATCTATGGGCTTTAATAATAATTACACAGTCTTTGGTCAGGAGGGTTGAGGCGAGGAGAATGGGGAGTTACTTTGATAGCGTTTCGGCATGTGTGAAAAAGTGCGACGCTTTTTTATATGGGCTAGTATGGGTCGTGTCCGTTCTGTATCGTAACCGTTCTGTGCCCTAGTTGCTTTAACAATGGATCATACAACCTCCTATTGTCACATTTAACTATTTGTCAGTTTAACCACCGAATTTTATCAATTAGTTACTTTAATCACGGATCAAACAACGGCCCAAACACACAGCAGATACGGTAGGCCCGAAGAGTTGTCCATCGTAGTTCGAATCAATCCAATTAGATGGCGTTGACTATCCATATGAAGATAGAAAAATATTCATAAGGTCATATCTAGTGGTTTATATCGATGGTTCAGACTTGCCTCGCGGTCTATTTGACAGGGATGCGAATTAAAAAAAATATCGATAAATTAGTAACGTATCGATATTTAGCGAGAAAAAAATCGATATCTTCGCTCAAAGCCATTAATTATCTAAAAGTATCTTCAATATATTTGTCTATTTAATATTTAATTACAAAAAATATTTAATATAAAATGCAATACATCTAATATATAAGTAAGATTGGAGGAGGGGGTCGCGTAGTCGGTTGCACATGGCGACACGTCGCCATACCGTACACTCTACTACATATAGACTATATATATACACCTTAGTACAGCTTGGCGACCCGTCGCCACGGTAAGCGTCGCCACGCCAACGGTTCGGTTTATACCTGCGCCTATAGATGTTGCACATCAAAATTAATGAACGTAACATTCATTTCTTTCGCGTGCCTCTGTAATCCTTCATACAATGATTATATATGAAAATAGCTGGGCCTAACACTTCATTCGTGTGTAATTATGCGACCCCCTCCTCACTCAGTTCGACGCTGTTGTTTACTACGGTACACATAACCTGTGCTTTATTATTTTTATATTAATTGTAATAAATGTTTCACATCTGCCAGGCGTCCCGTGACGACTCACTGTTTTTTATTTTACAGTTAAATATTTGAAATACTAATGTGCGATGAAAGAACTAATAATCTTATTAGTGTTATTTATTTATAAGATATTTTTTGTCATAGCTGGTATATTTATTTCACACTTTTATAGAACCATGTTTCGGTTTGCCGAAAAAAATTCCAGTTTTCGGGACGAAATGATTCCAGGTTTACAATACATGTTAAAATTTTTATTTAAATCACGTATCCTATTAAATATGAATATTCAAATAATTAGATACTGTCGTATTAAAAATTAAGTAAAAAATGAAGTTGATTTAAAATGCTTATTATTATTGTACAAAATACCGAACAAAACAATTATTTTAACCTAAGCAGAGCCACCCGTAAAATACCATAAATCTATAAGTGACCGTACGTAAATCAACAAAACAATTTAAAAATATCCACGAAATCATTTATTTAATAATAGTTTAAAAAGAGCGAATTTACTTTACAAGAGTCAAGATTTATTAGTAGGATTTTATTTTAGAAAAACCGAAAACATTTCTTAAAAAATTATATTAAAGTTACACTCAATAATAACACCCAAAAATTTACCAAAATAGCAAAGTATCATCACCATAATTTACAATAAACGTATGTCAAATGTAAAATTTGAATATCGACGCTGCTATTATCTAATTGATAAAGCTATAATAGTGTGAAATATGTATTGAACCTGAAGGATTGAATATAATCCATATTGGAAAATAAATTTTTTTGAATATATTTTCTTGACTTTTAATACCTTAGATTCAGAAATGTTCAGCCACTCCTCGTATTTTGCTTTAAAACATTATATTCTTTTGTCAAAATAAAGATTCACTTCCTTTTTTGTTTCTATGTGGGTTTCATCCAGTTTGTCATTGAATTCTTCAATATAAAACATAAATTTTATAGTTCTTAAAGACCCAATATAATTGTTTCTATATATATTATAATGCCCTATATTAAATATATCATCTATTCACGAAGTTATATGTATTTATATATTCATATGTATTTACAGATGGAAATTAAATTATTAAGATAATTTATTCTATTAAAAATAATGCTACTGAAATTTTCAAAAATAGAAACGATTATGAGTTTTCTACAAACCACAAACAAATTTTCCGCACTAAAAATATATCTAAAATGTTTGATATTCTTGTCACTTAGAAATTTCCTTTTTATCGTACAAAATTTGCGGCCCACCAAACCGATATCAAAGTAAGATCAAATAGTGTAAATATATATAGTGAAGAAAATTTAAAAAAAAAATTAAATTATCAACGAATATGTGAATAGAGAGAGATATGTAACATTTCATAATATAAAAGGAAAAAAATGAAACACCCAAATTTTTCTAATACTTTTATTTATTTTCAAGTCGATGTAACTTTCTTTAAATTTTCGTTTTAATTATATGTTCTGTGACATCGATGGCGTGTTTCGCATTGAACACATAATGCTCTTTCATTTTCCATGTGTAGTCCAAATGATTATATTTTTTGGCTAAATCAAATATTTCCATCTAGTTTTCTGTAAAAAAATAAATAATGTTATTTGATCGGACAATTTATCTTATATCAAGATTTAAGACTTCAACTGTATTTTTTTAGGGAAATGGATAAAAATTTGATAGTATTAAATCAAACAAAAATTATTATATTTGTAAATTACACCAACAAATCATTTTACTGCAGTAAAGAATGAAGCTAACAAACAGAAAGATTAGGCACTACAGTGTCTTAAAGCAATTTTCTCCATTAAATAATGATTTAAAATTGTTCAACTCTCACTAAAAGATTATGACTAAATTTTACCATTTTTTCTTTGCCTTTAATTTATCTTTCGACTGTTACAGACAACATTTGTGGCGTTTGTAGAGTTGCTTAATCAGATGAGGTTGATGGCCTTTGTGTTAATTCCACATTTCACTGTTTCTACAAAGTAATATATGTAATTATAATTTTATTATTATTCAATTCGTCATTGAATTTCTTATTTTTATGAAGTATAAATCAAAGGTCCAATACCTTTGATTTATGCTTCATAAAAATAAAGGCAAGAAAATAAGGCAAGAAAGAAAGTAAGGCAAGAAAGAAAATCCAATCTATAAAAGAATGGATATTTTTATCTTTGATATTATGTAAATATTAACAATGCTTCAAATAAATGCGTATGTTATACTTGTACATTTTCAGCAGTTACAAGTAACACTTGTGGTCATTGTGGAGTCGCTATCTCAGATGAGGTCGTGGGTCCTCATCTGAGATAGCGACAACACAAGGGCCACAAATGTTGTAACATGATTGTACAACGAAGAAGAGAAGAACTACAAGAGACACACCGTTCATATGACGCCCTCCAATGTCCATGAATATTTCTGCATGGAGAGGAAGGATATCATTTTAATGTGAAAGAAATCCAACTTGAAACAGGCGTAGAAACACTACACCCAATCCTTCTATCCGGGTTATCTAATCAATGGGTAATACCATATAATCAACTACTTTCCAAAATGTTCCAAGCACACAAAAACGTAAAATACTGGAATTCAGTGAAATTCATTAAATATATCTGTAAGTATGTGAACAAAGGCAATGACATGGCAGTATTTCAAATAGTCAAAGACAGCGAACAACAAAACAGAATCGACGAGATCCTCAAGTACCAAATGGGAAGATACATCAACAGTAACGAAGCAGCGTGGCGGATTTTCGGTTTTCCCATACAAGAACACGAACCAACCGTGCAACATTTAGCAGTAAATTTAGAGTTTACTTCACAAAAGACACCATCAGAAAAATCGCAAGCGAACTATCTAAAAACACAACATTAACAGTTTTTTCCCAACTATGCCAAATTAATCCATTCGCGAAAGCATTACTATAAGTCGTCGTCCCTACCTATTATACGTGAAACACAACAAGAACAATCTTTCAACGACAAGGAATTCAAGTAGAGGATCATCCAAGAATCATGAACACTGACGCACTGGGCCGAGTACATACCGTACATCCGAACAAAGCCGAATGTTTCTATCTCCGGATGTTGCTATACGAAATATGGGGACCAACAAGTTTCACAGATCCCAAGACTGTTGACGACGTATAGAGAAACGTGCCAACGCTTAGGACTACTGGAAAACTACAACCACTGGGAATTAAGACTACAAGAAGGCTCACTCGCAGCCTCAGCTGAACAAATCAGAGACTTATTTGCCATAATACTAACAACATGTAACCCTTCGAATCCAAAACATCTATGGGACTCCTTCAAAGAGAGTATGAGTGATGACATACTGTACCAAATCATGACAAGCTCATCCAGAACTGGCCATCGAATTCAACGACAACATCTTTAATGGAACACTTATTCGCCTAGAAGATAAATGTTTAGCAATAAAAAACCAGAACTTAGTACAACTTGGGATGCCAGCACGACAAGATGCTTTAGTGTGCTAAACTTAGTCACATAGGGTATGTCACCAGACGAAAGGCCTCATTGAACTCAACAGTGATTTCTGCAACATAGCCACTACTGAGAATGAACTCATCGACCAAATTTATCCAAACATTGCTCACAACTATACCAATCCGAAGTGGCTATTTCAGAAATAATATTGTCGACGATATCTACTTTAATATACAAAAGAAAATTCCGGTGAAGAGAGAATATACAAATCGATCGACACGATGGTAAACGTTGAAGAAAGTGTGTGTGTTAGACTTTAATAACTTTAATTACATTTTTTGCACTTTATATTTTTGTCCACTGGCAATGGCTTTCAAAAAGTTTATTTTTGAAGAAATTTCACTGTGATATTCGGCACGTGCTTGAAATTATATCGTGTGAGTAATATTGCTTTTATTCACTCAACTGTCAATCTATTTCTTTCCTTCGTCCACTGCGAATTCATAAGTGAACAAATTCGTTCCACATTTGCATTGTGTCGCATAATACAAAAATAATACTGACAAATCTTCAGTGATTCGGTGAAACGAGTGCTATCATTGCATGTATTGAAAAAAATACCCACTGTTTTGCAGCTAGCTCGTCATAAAAATCACTTTCCTCTTTAAGAAATTTTTTATTAGGAAAAATTCTTCAAATAGTTTTACATTGTCAATGATGATTCCTTTTTGTTTCAGAAATACAATAAAATCTGTGATATTGTCGAATTCTAGCTCCAGATTTTGCTTTAATACCAACCATTCAAAGCACTTAAAAGAGTCTAAAGGTTTTATCCAAATATTAAAGTAGTATTTGCATTCTTGATACATGTGTTTTATTTCAGTATTTATATTGTTGCGTTCATCTTCATCAATTTTATATTTTGCACACAGATTTCGTACTTTAAAAGAACGAAGTTGTGTTCGATTCTTTAATTTAATGACTCTATAATTCCTTTCAAAGAACAAAGCACTTCAGCTATTGAGTTTTTCTCGTTTTCCAGAGAAGGTATTGTTGAATGAAATATAGTCATCATTGAATGAAGAAAGAATAAATGTATTTCCCGGTATCGCTCGTAAAAAACTTTTTAATAAGAACTGGATATTTATCTGTTTTTAAAAAGAATTCTTGTAAAGCGATGTATAATTTTTGAATTCTTTCATTAGCTGGAAAAAGGCTAAGTCATCTCGTTTTACATAGTTTTTATACAGCAATTTTTCATAGTTAATTTCAATATAATCGTACAATTGTTTCAGATTTTCAAAATGATTGAACATTTTCATCACTAAGGATTCCACGTCGAATTCTAACAAATCAGTGGCATGAAGTATTGCATTATGAAGAATATGAGCTGGACAACCGACACCCATAATCTCTTGAGCCAAATTTTGATTCAGATGTGAGGTAACATTGTTACCCACATTTCGTCCTATAATATCTTTGAAATTCACATTTGCGTTATCACCGCTATTTGCAGTTCACATTTCTATTTATTGGTTTTAAAAAATTAATATTTTTACGGACAAAAAATTAAAAATCCATTTTTCACGATAATAAATTCAAAAATTTTTTTTGATCTTCACTGATTTTTTTCTAATAGATTTGTCTAATAGTGAATAAACACTAAAATCTTAAATTAAAAAAAAATAAAAATACAGCTATTTGTAAACAAATAGCTGTATTTTTATTTTTCATGTCGAGCGATCGATGAAAAAGGCTTCGGACATTTTCATTCACAAATTAATTTCTCATAAACCATAAGTCGTAGTGACATTATTAAAAGCTCATTTTATTTGAAATGTTATACTCTAAATTTGCTAAACAGCGTGTCTTTACTAATTCCCAATAGTTTACGAAATATTTTAATCTAAACCTATTTGCTAAATGGCTACTTTTTAAACAATTGAATTTCAGGCCAAATTTTTGTTCACATTTGATCTACATACTGTGCTGAGTATTTAAAAAAAATCATTAAAATCAAATCAAACCTCAAATATTTCCCAGCCGATTGGACTATTACAACTCTGCCGACTCCCTCGCTCAGTCCATTGACCGTATTTATCTTGTCAGATGGAGCCCTAGTCATGGCGCAATTTTAAATTAACTCAAAGAGCCGACGCCGTGAGCTGTGCCTGAGTTACTGTGTTGAAGCAAGGAATATTTCCAAGTTACCCATCTTTATCCAGTACGTCAATTTGGCAGCAGCGTTAAGCAATTATAAGACCGTGTATATATACCGAGACTAGTTTTTATTTTATCATGTTCAAATATTTTTTCTTTTCTTTTTTCGGGATCATTTATTCAATGATTAATTTGGTGACATTTACGATTTTTTAATTACATTTATGTCATAATTATGATGGATGTGTTATTCAATATAATTTTAGTATTTAATAAATTTTCCAATAAAGACACTAATGGTACTAGTGAATTAGTACGCGTAAATAGTTAATATCCTTTGTCTATACCAAGAGTCCTTCAATAGTTTTTGTGATTAGTGGTCAATAGTATTTTTCCGTAAAGGTAAAATGATGGAAATGATGGAAATCGTAATGAAAAAAACTGATAGAATAAATACTAAAAAAGTACAAGAAATCTGTGGAACCTAAATTGAAGAAAAGATTGAAAAAGAGCTCCTAGTAATATTTAAAAAGTAGAACTTTCTAAAAAAAACATTTGAAAAATGTAGACGTTCGATTATCATTTAAGTGATTAATATTTAAGTTTATTAGTAAATCTCAATGTATGAATAGTTTTTAAGTGATATTATTTTATTATTATTATTTTAATTTCCTTATAAGAATATGAAAGATTTTAAGGGGTTCCACAGTGTTTTTAGAAACTTCTTAAAAATATATATGCATGTGTGTGTGTGTTACTTTAATTTCTTATTTGTTAATTAATATTATTTTTATATGTACATTTTTTCCGTAACCATAAATGTAATTTAACAAAATTAATATTATTACTGAATTATATTACTAACTTATTTGATAACTGATAATACAGTAATTATATTTTTTTACCAAACGGTGCAAAAGAGTTAACTCCAAATTAGTGGATTCGATTTCTTTAAAAATAAAAAAAATATTCTTAAAAGTAAAAATGACACATTATTTAAAAAAAAATATTTTTAATTATTTTATTCGATTTTTGAATAAAATAAAATTAGCTTTGCTTTGAATTATTTATCCATTCAACTTATTCGCACAATCCACAATTTTTATATATTATTGATAGTTATTGAATAAAGAATATTATTGTAATTAACAGACAGAAAAAAAATTTCCGGGAATGCTGAATTTGTTCAATTTGTACTATTACATTTGTAAATTGTTTTTATGACGATAATCATCCTCAGTGTTGTTAAAAATTTGAATTGTCAATAATATTGCGTGAGTGTGAACAGTCTTAGCCCGATATAAACAATGTTTGATGAAAAATTCGTTACCATATATTCTGGCTTATTCTTCGTCGGTATTTGTCGAAGTCATATAAAACTGATAGATATATAGATAGACTTTGTGGGATGATTCGTTTAGAGTGTGTTATTAAAAAAAAATTGTGAAAACTGTGGTTTATATTCAATATGACACATAATATAGTTAACATTTTGATTAACAATATATTCATTTCTCAATATAAATAATTATAATATTTATATATCAGTATATACTTTTAATTGTTTTTCTTTAATTTATTAAGTACAAATTTGATTCAGCTATTTGAAGCATTTTTATATACCTAAAATCTTCCAATGAAAAATAATAATTCAGCAGTATTGGTTAAAAGAAATAAAATTTTAAATATTATTTATAATATTTAAATAAAAATAATAATAAAAAATTCGATTCAAACCTGTACCCTGATCATTCAAGTGAAACGTCACCACTCAACACCACTTAGTCAACACCTACTAGTATGTGTAGTGTGTAGTAGTAGATGTTGACTTAGTAGCTAGCCCCCACGTCATTTCGAAAATACCTGTTCAAGAACTTACATTCATGAAAATATAAGTTCGTGAACAAAATAAACAATGTTATATCCATTGCTAATAAAAAGTAATTGTAAACATTCATAATTTCATTTAATAACAATTTTGTTAAAAATACTTTTACGTTTGAATAATTTTGTTACAAAAGACTCTAACATCTTAAAGATGGTCATAGGTTCTTCATAATGGAATTAAATAAAACCTATTATAATTATTAATGCTTTAAACTTTTATTTCTATTATAATTAGCAATAATCAGTCTCGTAAATAACTTCTGATAAAGATATCGTGTAAGGAATAGGTAATACTGTAATTAAAAAACATGATTGGCCATATCACCCGGCCTATTCAACAGTGTTGACCATAGAAGTATGAGACAGATGGCCGGTACTGTATTTATCATCCCTCTTCCATTTCTACTCGCTTGAATTCTTGTTTATTTTTCTATCCGCATTTGTGCACATATTATAAAATTCTGAGCAATCTTCATATACACAGAGATGATAAATTAAACATTGGAGCCATTCTTCATCTAGGCGTGTCATATGATAGTTTTCATATCCAACGCAATTACCCTCTTCATTTTCAGCACCCTCATCGTGCGATGTATCGTAAAACGTTGGCTCTTCTACTAATTTTAGAAAATTACCTGATAGCTTTTAGTTTTCTTAATGTCATTATATTATCAATACTTTTCTCTTTGGTTTCCATCGTGTTTGGTTTTTCTTTCTTAAACTTTCTTAACTCTTCTCTTATATTATTTCTTTCCTCTTTATATTTTTTAAAATTTATATGGTCATCGAAAGTCAAAAGCTTACTAACTTGTTTACTACACTTAAGGACTTCCATTACTTTTTGTGGAATAGAAGAAATGTCTTTTAAAATTCGCGAAGTTATCCATTTGTTTTGCCACTGTTTGCTCAACGAATGTTCATTCTGGTATTTCCAGAGATTTGTTCTGAATTTCATATTGGAGTCCTAGTAGACCAAGATATGTTATTGGTGGATGATGGGGTGATCCTGGAAAATGAGTGGGCAAAGAGTTAAGTCTCGGTGAATGAAAGAATTCTAGTTGCTCTGACGCTGCTTTACCCCAGGCCTCGTTTAATAATCTTCCAAATAAAAGCCTTGTGATTCGGCGTCCTGAATTTTAATTTATTCACAATTGGAACTGTTCACAAAATGAGATTTGAGGGATTTAAACTGTCAAAATTCCACCAAATTGAGTTAGGCATTTGCTTCAATACAGTAGAAATTCTATTTAAGGACATCTGCATCAAATCGTGGCTCGCTTTTTCCGTAATTTTATTAAATTTGGAATTTATATTTAGCAAACTGAAAGGCAACCATCCTCGCGTATTTCATTCTTAACAGGAAACCTTTTTCTTACATAATTTTAATACGAGTATTTATTTTTATTCCCAGACATAGATGTTGGGACCGAAAATAAATATTAAAATTATATAAGATTCCATTGGTCCTTTTTTATAATTGTCATTTTTGTACCTTCTCTCTAACGTTTTTCTGAGTGTCTTATAGATAATAGTCACTTTATATATGGACATTTCTCCAATAGCTTTTCTTTAGTATTTGTTTAGCAACTATAACAGAAAAAAATAAGGACATTAAGTTCAATAAAAATAAATATTTATTTTTAAAGCTTTAGCGTTGCATATCGTTATAAACTATTACAATAGGGCTTAACGCGGGCAGCATGTACATAATAAGTATAACCTACATATACCTACCTGCCGTATATGCCGTCGTAGTAGTTTATTAGCAGTGGCGGCGCTAGGCGTCGGCGACGTCGGCCACCGCCGACGGCCTCACGCCTGAGGGGGCCTCGCATAAAAACTAGTTACCTATTTATGTTCGTTTCGTCAATCATCCTGGCATAGGTTGCCGACCCCGAACAATTCGGGAAAAAAGCTAAGCAGATGATAATGAATTTTATTATTTAACACGTGCCCGATGGAAGTGAGTACCTAGTAGGTACTTTACGGGTATTCAGAATCGTCTGTCTGGTAACACTATGAAATGAAAGTGTCGCCCTAATGAGCGTTCTCACACGCACTGCCCGACACGATATCTGTATTGGGTGAAAATGTTTGTAAGTAATGTGTATGGCATTTATCATTTATTTATTTATTTATTGAATTCATGGGTGTAAGTAAACCCATGAGTGCAATAAATAAATCAGTTATATGTGATATAAAAGATCTTAATTTAGCACACATACAAACATAATGTGTGTGTGCTCTTCATTATGAACGTCCGATACCGATATCGTATTATCGGGTAGTGCACGAGACTCTGGACGGGGAATCCCCGTGTTGTTTAGTTTATTTATCTATATTACATTTTTCTGTGAGAGTAATTTTCTTCATACGGCAACTCGCAGACTCGCAAGCGCAAAGTTTCTTTTTATTGTATTGTAAAGTCAACACCCCGACGTTCTAGTGCACAGTTCTAGTGGATAAAAGTTTTACGTTATTTGTTATTAATTTCATACCTAATGTTAGGTAAGTCAACATCAACTTTTTAACGACTTTAACGAAATTATTTCGTCAAAATCAATAGTTACCTATATCTTTTATAAGTCGTAAATGCTCGTAATATTAACCAAGAAATAGGTTTGATTTTATATTTACCGAGGTAAGTAAAGTACCTACCTACCTACTTATTAAAATATAGGTCATCTGTTTCTCCATAGAAACCGAAATAGAAAAGTGAATAGGTACCTACCTACTTATTTTTAAACCTGCGCTAGTGTTTTTTCTCGAGATAATAGAAATATTTCGTCTCTCGATCAATGCCTTCGAGTATGTTTTGTATGCGTCAAAATTCGTAACAATTTTCGACACAGAGTTCTTTTTTCATAGGTCATCTCGCGCTGTGTTCCTACAATAAGTACAAAATAATATGAATGAATAGGTACCTACAACAAATTATTTCACTTCTCCATAGAAAGACCTTGCTTATAACAAGTTGTTCCTGCATTACGTATTTAACAAAATAAATAGGTAGGTAGGTACCTACTTACCTTTGCCTTCTTAATAGTGACTATAAAATAAAAATATTCGATCTGTGGCATGTACGTACATACATATACAGGCTGACATACATATACAGCGTGACATACATATACAGGTTGGTCATGGATAAAGTGCAAATACGAAAACCATACATTGAGACCATTACCCTGAACACATACCGACATAGCTCGGATGGTCAGCATGTTGAAGTGGCGGTGGGCAGGCCACATCGCTCGTAGAGCAGTTAACCGATGGGGAATAAATAAAGGTTCTCGAGTGGCGGCCGCGTTCCGGTAAACGAAGCGTCGGTAGGCCGCCACTTGGTGGTCTGATGACCTGCCCGCCTAACATGCGCGGTTTTGTCACGCGTGAGATGACTTTCTATCTCGCTTACTCCAACGCAAATCGAACGAGTTAGCTAGAGTTATGTCACTCTCTCGCGCGTAACAAAGCCGCTCATGTTACGGGTACTGGAGAGGGTCGTCGGGAGTCGCTGGATGCAGCTGGCCCACGACCGATCAAGGTGGCGCTCTTAGGGGAGGCCTATATCCAGCAGTGGATGCCTACAAAGTTGGCAGCTGACTCGTAAATTTTGTATAGTCGTGTTTTTTTCATTTCCGACAAAAAGTTTGACAAAAAATGTTCCGGGTATGTATCGTAATCCATGGTTTTCGTATTTGTACTTTATCCAGGACCTCCCTGTGTAATAATCATCAACCAACTCTTATAATCTGTATCCTGTAACATTGCGTTCTTACCAAACTTAACTAAAAATATTTTAGGTCATCATGTCTGGAGGACCCTCTAAAGACACAGATGTAGGGAGAAAATGGGAATCCAGTGCGTCAAAAAGAAAAAGAAAGGCTGAAACGGCTATATCCAACCAAGCTCTGCGTTCCAGTATGATGAAATTTCTTAAAAAGCCTTCTTCATGTGTCACTGCTTCAAAGTCATGAATCTTTATTTTCTGAAACAGAACCAGCTTCAGAGTTGAATGAAACTTTTAGTCAAATTTCTGATACAGCTAGTGAAAATTTAAAAAAATTTCAAAAAATTTCAACATCGAGTGAATCTGCTGTGACCCAAATTTCTGAATCAAATATAGAGTTAGAAAGTGAGTATATGTGTGAGTCAGAAAATCAAGAGCAAGAAGTTCATTTAAGCGAGCCATTAATAGACCTAGATCCGGGGAAGTGGGTATTGCCACTAAACTATGCGCAGCGCCATGACTTAATTCAAAACGGTCCCGATCAAGACCTAGAGAAATCTGATGGAAATTACCCTAAAGACCAAAGTAAAAGACGTTTTTCTAAATTTCATTTTACTAGAAAATTGAGTAACGGCGAAACGCAACAACGCAGATGGTTAACTTACTCCATATCTCAAGATAAAGTTTATTGCTTTCCATGTAGACTTTTTTCACATTTGCAGACACAGATAATAAAAGAAGGATGTTGTGATTGGAAGGATCTGAGTCGGATATTGCAAAGACATGAACAAAGTCAAGGACACATGGAGTGCATGATTAAATGGATGGAACTCTTTAAAGGAATCAAACACGGTAAAACAATAGATAAGGATAACGAGAGATCGATTAGGGAAACCCAAAAGTATTGGTATAATTTGTTTGAAAGATTGATAGATATAATAAACTACTTGGCCTCACACAATTTGGCATTTAGAGCTCATCGAGAATCCTTGAAATTGAACGATAGTAAAAACTCTGGCAATTTTCTAGACTTAGTTAAGTTGTTATCTAAATATGATCTGATACTACCAGTGCATATGCAACGTATTAATGAAAAGCAACTTAATCAACATTATCTGAGCCACAACATCCAAAACGAGTTAATTACATTAATGTCTAAATTAGTTATTAACGAAATTATACACAGGGTTAAACAAGCAAAATACTACGCCATCTTGCTCGATTGTACCAGGGACGTAAGTCGTGTTGAACAAATGTCAATAATATTAAGATTTTGCAATTTGTCAACTGGAGCTATAAAGGAACATTTTATTGGGTTTATTGACGTCGCAGAAACAACAGGAGAGTATTTAACAAAATCAATATTACAAGAACTGGAAAGAAATGATCTAGATATCCAAAACTGTCGAGGACAGGGATATGATAACGGCGCCAATATGGTCGGAATTAACAAAGGTGTCAGAACAAGAATACTCAATATAAATCCAAGAGCATTCTTCACACCATGCGGATGCCACAATTGGAATTTACTTTTGATAGATGCAGATAACTCTTCAACGACAGCCAAAATATTTTTCGGCTTTATCAATAAAATCTATGTGCTGTTTTCAAAGTCAAGCAAGCGTTGGGAGATAGTAAAAAGTAAATTAAAATTGGCATGACAACCTCTATCTGAAACGAGAGATGGGAGAGTAGAATCGGAGCAGTAAAAGCAATATTTTTACAATTTGATGATATCATCGAATGCGTGAATGAACTGAAAAATAAAACTGATGATTCCGAAACTCTAAACGACAGTGAAGCAGTCCTGAACGAAATGTTAACTTTTGAGTTTATTGTTGCAATACACGTGTGGTATGAGATTTTGCTACGTGTAAACAATATAAATAAACTATGGCAATCGGTTCAAGTCAACTTGAAAGTCGCTATTGATACTTTACGTTCATTTTGTAGCTGGATTCAAGAATTCTGATGAACCAGTTGAATCTCCTGAAATGCAGTTCAGAGTTAATTATTTTAACACAATGGTAGATGCTATAATAGTCGACACCAAATGTCGATTTGCAGCGCTCAATGAATATTTTGAGCAATTTGGTTTTATTTATGATATCAATTATTTGAAATCTATGCCAAAAGAGGATCTTCTCAAACATTGTAATGATTTAGGTACAATACTTCGGGAAGGCGTAAACAGTGACATACAGCCTTTCGAGCGATATGAAGAACTTCAGCTTTTAAAAACTAATTCACTAGACTCTATCAACGACGCGAAACAACTCATCCAATACATTTTAGAAAATAATTTAGAAGAAATATATCCAAATGTTTATATTACAATTAGAATCATGCTCACAGTTCCGGTCAGCACAGCTTCCGCTGAGAGAAGCTTCTCAAAGTTGAAATTGATAAAAACCTATTTCAGAAGCATGATGAGCCAAGACAGACTATCCGCGTTATCAGTTCTGTCAATCGAAGCTGAAATAGCGGCTAGACTTAACCACGACACAATCCTGAAAAAATTCAGTGAGGCTAAAAGGCGAAAAGTTCGACTATTTTAATTTCTATGTGTGTAATTATTTTTTGTCATCATTTTATCAACAATAAAACTCGTTATACTCATAAATTATTTTATAATTTGGCTCACTTAATTTAACGATTCTATTTCACTGCGAAGTAAAGAGGCCTCGCGAACTTGATGTCGCCGACGTACACATTTGGTCTAGCGCCGCCACTGTTTATTAGTATTAAAAGAGCACAAAATATTAAGGCCATCTTATCCTGGTTTCTATGGCTATCTCTCCTTTTCGCCCAGGTGATATGGCCCACCTCGATAGAATAATGTGATACAACACAGATTGTCATTTCGGGGTCAGGAAGTAGAATAAGATACATACAACACAATAAACTCGTTAATACATAGTAAAATTAAAAAACTAGTATTTCATTTATAGCGAACGTAACGTGCTATCGTTTCACATTCAAGTTTATATTACGCATACATAGGTGAAAGAAACGAAATCTCGTTTGTTTATTTGTCGCATCGCTTGTTTATTTTTAATTGTTACGGTATAAAATTTCCTAATTGTGTACATAATTATACGAAATCTCATTTGTTTATTTGTCGCATCGCTTTTTAATTGTTACGTTACAAAATTTCGTAATTGTTTACATAATTATACATTGAATACATTATAATTATTGTGTGAAATCACATAACTGAAATTTTTTTTAACCATGTAGTAGTCCAAAAATAGTTTATGTCTATATTTTAATTCTCAGACCAATAAAACTTTTAAAACGATTTTCTTATAAAACATAAATTTCGCGATACGAAATTCTATTTTTATTTCACCGGTTAAAAAAAAGTAATTTAACCGTTACGAAAATTAAATAAAGGTAGCGTTCACGACCATGTATAAACAGCATTAAGATCTCTGGCGAATGTTATATGAAATTGACTTGGTTATCCGTCTCTGCCACATGACTATCTTTACCAAATTTACCAAATATTTTCTGATTTTTTTGTTTATTTTGATTGTATTGAAACAGTGAAAATTTTTCATTGTAAACGATCATGAGATCGCATCATTGATGAATACTACATACAAAATGATTAACAAATATCTTTATAATTGAACATTAAGTTACAAAAAGGGTCCAAGATAAACATATTTTATTCTCATATATTATTCTTACCACAATTCTATTCATAAATATAATTAAAGGTCATATTGGTCATAGATTAAGGTTTTTCCAACTTTACATTATTGCCCACATACTATATGTCAATTGGTTTAGAATACAGATCCTGTTTTAGTCTAGTCACGACTAGACTTGGCGATACGAGTATTTTGAGATACTGAGTATGACGAGTACGCGTATTATAAAATATCGGTGACAGATAACGGAGATAAAATACTTAAAGAGTATGGGCGGCGTAATTCCGTTGTAGAGTATCATATTACAAATGGCTATAAACTTACGGTCGCGGAAGATGTGCAATAAATCTTAATTGTTATCTATTATAAAGGGTTCAATGCTCATATCCTTTATTTCTTACAGTTAAAATTGGCGAGAATTCCTATAATTTCTAAATGAGACATTTTTAATAAAATATATTGTTTCATTTTTCCTTCATACTAACATAAATATTTATGGCTGCAGGTTTAGGTTTAGGACTGGTTACTAATTGATTCATTTGCCATAGTCATTTAGATAGTATATTTAAAAAATTAATCACATTATTTACAATAATTACCATTAATTTAAAAAAAAATGTATCACGTTATGAAAAAAAATATTTTGTTTATTTTTGCCAAGTTTATTTTAGCCAATTTTTTTAAATAATGTACAGTGGACCCCCGGTAATCTGACAAACGTTTTACAGGGCAGTGTCGGACTATCGAATTGGTCGGATTATAGAGCACTGCCTAAGACCTCCTATAGTCCGGATTTTTTTACAAAAGTGTACCTTGTAATCCGACAAATTACAGATCAAATTATAAAATTCTGTATGGTATAATCTGAAGTACAAACGATACTTCATTATGTATGTCGAATTTAGTAAATTAAACAACACAATAGAGAGCTTACGGTTTATTATAAAATTAACGTCATTAATGCTATAGAACTTACAGAAAATAATAACTTTACATTTGGAAATAATTGTGTACAAACAAATGTACATACTAAAATAATTAAAAATTATAATATGAATCAATTAATTTATGAAGCATGAAAATTTACATCAATTTTTTTTGTTTAACATTGTTGAAACGCGGGACCAAAGCTTTATCCGTCAGTCTTCTCAAAAGTAAAAGTTCGTTGTAGGATGTACCATTCTCTTCAGCCCATTGCAAACCCAGCTTAAAGGCGTTAATTGCATCTTGTGCTGTCACTTGCGGAGTATTTGCAATTACGTCGTCGTCATCTTCCTGATTTATTGTTGTATAACTAGAAACCTCTTTTATAATCTCTTCATCAGACATTTCATGATAAATCTTTATCCATTCCACGCCTCCAGATTTTCTTATAATCTTGCTTGACAAACTGAATGATATGCTGATCCATTGGTTGAATCAGTGCAATGCAGTTTGGTGGAAGAAATATCGCTGTGATGCATTTATCCTCAGTTGCCAATTCTTCTTCAGACGGATGACCGGGAGCGTTATCAATAAGCAATAACGCTTTTTGAGGAAAATTATGATTTTTCCACCATTTTCTAACTTCTGATACGAAGCATTCATCAAATCACTTTTTGGCAAGGTCTTTTGTCATCCATGCACTTTTTTGTCCATAATAGTGTACAGGTAAATCAATGTTTTTGAATGCACGTGTTTTATTAGGTTTTCCAACGACCGCCATCTTCAGCGCGTGTGTGCCCGCAGCGTTAGCACATAGTAGTATGGTTACACGTTCTTTACTGACTTTTCGTCCATTTTACGTTTTAGGAAACGAAAGTTTTGTAAGTTATCACACGCCAAAAAAGCCCTGATTCGTCTGCATTGTACACCTGTGACGAGTTAAGATTTAAATTTTTCACCTTTTGCAAAAAACTTAATTTAAATGTTTCTATGCAGGTGGCATCATTAGATAGTTTCTCTCCTGTAATGGTCATTAAACGTATGCCATGACTACTTTTGAAACGTTCTAGCCATCACTTACTAGCCACAAAATCATCTTTTTTTATTATTTCCTTAAAAAACAACTTAGCTTTCATAGCCAACATGGGTCCCGAAATGGATACATGCCTATTTCTTTCCTGAAGAAACCACATGTACAAAGCTTCTTCCACTTCTGGATGTTCAGTTTTCTTGAGGGTCTGTCTCTTGCCTGGCCCACAGTTAGTAGTTGACTCGAAGTTTTTAATCTTCTCGTGGTTTTTTTACGTCATAAATTGTAGATCGGCCTACGCCGTATTCACTTGCTAAACTACTGAAAGATTCATTACGATTTAAGCGGTTTAAAATATCGCATTTTTCTTTAATTATCAGTGTTTTGTGCTTTCGCTTCTGGGCTTGTGACGACATTACTAGGTACGTATACGTAATACACACTGAATAAACAGTAAACAATGGACTCACGCTAGGCCGCACCGCTATCACATGTAGTCAAATTCAAACTAAGCAATCGGAATCAAAATAATACCTACGCGTCGAGCACAATAGTGGTGGGGCGTACAAGTTGTAACCTATTCAATCATGCACGATCTACATTAGCGAAGATTATTTGATTGATGTCGGATTACAGGGAGGGGGGGTGGGCGGATTAGACAGGGGCCGGATTACTGGGGGTTCACTGTAGTAAGATTTTCGGAACAAACAAATTGTTCCGTATTGATTATTGTTACATTGGACGTTTTCTATTCAAACGTGTCCTTTAAATTAAATGTGGCTGTTTTGAATGACAATTTAGTTTTGTAAATATTGCAAGAAGCGAAATAATCACCCAAGTCTGTAAAATACTTTCACATGGCATTAGACTTTCTTGTGGACATAATGATGAAATTAGAATTTAACCTAATTAAAAGCTAGTTTCTATGTATAGTATTTATTTACAATATTTATACTACAAAGTAATAACGCTCAACTGTCAAAATCCTTATTTTAAAATACTCGTACTCGTATTCAGTAAATATTTATCATTATAATTGAAATACAAGCTTGAATCAATGAAACCTGTTTCTTTATTGAAGAGCACATACAACACTTACAAAGCTTTTCGCCATGACACCCGAGAGAGAGAGAGAGAGGTATATAAGTAAGACAAGTTAAGACGTATATTACCTATCCCTTTTACACCCTGCACTTATTACATTGTCTATTTGTCAACACCCCCTGCCAATGTAATAAGTCTAACAACTAAAAATTAAAAAAAACATACCTTCATTATTATTATCAGATTCAAATGGTTAACAATTTAAAAGACTGCTCATTCATTAAAAGTGAAAGTTACACAGCATTATTTAACTTTAATTCCACATATGTTTACAAATTTTAACAATGCATAATTTTTTAAAGGTTTTGTAAATATGTCAGCTGCCTGCTCATAAGTACTACCATGTTTTACAAATATTTTTTGCTTTTCAACCTGTTCCCTAATAAAATGGCATTTTATATCTACATGTTGTTATCTTTTCACCGTGTTTGTATTAGCAATCGCTATGGCAGACTGATTATCGCAAAACGTAGTTATTCGAGATACATTTCTCACAATAAAATTAAAAAATGCATGCATACTTCACTTACTGTCATAGGCATTGATACATATTCAGCCTCTGTTGATGAGATACTGACTGCACTGTGTTTCTTTGAAGACCGCGAGATAAGACAATTTGAATAAATGAAACAATATCCAGTAGTGGATTTCTTTTCTCGAAGGTCAAAATGCATCACAAAAACCAACTAATTTATCATTATTACATTTATAAATCAATTGATACTCTAAAGTGTGTTTGGTGTATCGGAAAACTCTTTTTAAGGCTGCTAGTAACATATTACTGGCACTATCTTGATATCTACTTAATATTGATACCGCGACACAAATATCTGGTCATGTTCCAGAAAGATCTGGCAAATGAACGTACATTTTCCTTATTTTCACTATATAGAAACGCTCCTATGACATCCATCTGATAAATAGGTAATTTGTTTGGTTGCTATCGCTAAGAACAATCTAAAAGTTGCTAACTTTGCCACTGGCGCATAAATTTTATTCTGACTTAAAAATTACATTGTTCAAAGCCCCTAGCAACCAATCTTACCTTATATTAAATAACGCCATTATTATGTTTTACTAAAATACCCGTTTGCTACTAATTATATTTCCATTGCCTGGAGCATCAGAAACAATCCACACATTGTTGTCCTTCAGTGTCTATAATTCCCTTTGTATAGCCTCATTCCACTTACAAGCATCTGGACTCCTCATGGCTTCATCATATGTTTCAGGTTCACAGTTCTCTACCAACACATTATTACAGTTATAGAATACTGTCTGCTTCCTTACAGGCTTGCTTTGTGGACTTTTTATGCCCTCGATTAAACATAGTTCACTGTCGCTAGGCTCATACAGACTGTCCTCGGACTCTCTTTCCACAGTCCAGCTAGAGTCGTAGTCAGGATTATTGTGTTCATTATTGGCTTGTAAAGGAAGGCTCGAACCATCCTTGGGACTCTGATCTTGTACTTGGATTCCATCATCATTCTCAAGTTTCACCTCACTTAGTACAGTTGCTTCAATTGTATAAAAAATGTTCTCCTTCAGAAAAACCACATCTCTTTTGCCTCTACTTCATTTTTATGTGGGAAAAATACTGCATATCCTTTTGTTGTCTCATCTTAGCCCACCATGATACCCTTTTCACTCTTCGCATCCCACTTATGTCACTCTTCTTAAGGTATGTGGACATACATAGTAGCACCAAATACTCTGAGATTAAGAATATCATAACATTTATTCAACCACAATTTATATGGAGACTTTTCATCAACAGAATTGGCAAATTTTTGGCATACAACATTGTTCTGGCCGCTTCTTCTAAAATTCTCATTTTTCGTTCGGCCCTGCCATTTTGTCCTTATGTAAAAGTCACTGACGTTTGATGAACTATACCTTTAGATTCAAATAACTCCCTAATTTCATTATTGATAAATTCCATGCCGTTATCCCTTCGAAAGGTTTTAATTTTTTTATCAGTTTCATTTTCTACTTAAGCAATACAATTTCTAATGCACTTCTTTATTTCATCTTTTGTTTTAACAAAGAACACCTTTCTGTATTTTGAAAAATCACCTTTGAACACGACAAAGTACTTTGAGCCCCCTACAGACGCCTCTTTCATCGGCCCACACGTATCCGCGTGAATTATATCACAGATGTTTGAACTGACATTATAACTGACGTGATAGGGCAGGCGATGGATTTTTCCTTTCAGATAGCCTTCACACGTCGGCAAACTAGCCAACTGAGTTTTTTCAACCTCAATACCATTTTTCTGCAACACATCTTTGACGTAGACCATGTTCTGATGCGCCAACTTTGGGCGCCATTCGTGCAATTGTGAGCACTTGACATGGCCACGCCATTGCGAAAAATATACATGCAATTGACAAATTGAGAAAATCCAAATAATACATGCTTCTACATCGCTCAGCAACAACCACCACTTTATTTTATTTATAAAATTTGCAAATATTTTCGCAGGTCACCAAAACATAATCTTTTCTCGTAGCACAATTTACAGAAATCAAATTTATTTTCGACTCGGGAACATAGAGTACATTGTCTATTGTTGTGTCAATCCATTCGCTACCGTTCCTAACTTCGACGGCTACCTGCCCGCACCCTTTAACACTAATCTGCGTTCCGTTTCCTACTATTAATTGTTAACTTTGGAGTATGAAGTAAATAGTTCGTACTCACAACGCATGTGCTCTCTAGCGCCAGAGTCCACCAACCATTTGTTTTATGCAAATGTTCCTCCAACGCACTATTAACCACGCAAGCATTATTTTATTTGCTTTTCTTATAACGACACCGACTTTTTATATGTCCCGGCTTATTACAATAATAATATTTTAAATCTGGCCGATTATCCTTGTTCTTGTAATTACGAAAGTTATCCCTGTTATTATATTTACACTCAATTAGATAATGTCCAAGTTTGTTACACTTAAAGCACTTCACTGTCTTCTTGTTTACCTTTTTAGATACAAATGCCGCAGATGATTGCGAACTCGCGCTCTTTTCTTTAACTCCCATGCTGAGACGAAATATTTATATTCTTCCGGCAAAGATGAAAGCTCGTTTCCGACTTTTTTTCGTAAATACTTAGTAATTTATTCCACATAGCGGCCGCCGTCTTACATGTGATAATGTGTATCATTACTTCTTCTCTCATTCTGGTCACCAGCAAAGTTTGTGCTTTGTGTCATCCTCGAGTTTCACTGTAGTCCCGTCTAATATTTGGAAGAGACCTTGACCACGTAACAGGACGGATAATTGGAATTTCCAGATGTTCCAATTCCGGAGGCCCACCAGTTTCAAAACAGCTTGCCCAATCTGTGCAACATCCGTGATAGCTACCTTCTTGTAGGCTATCCTGCCTTGCCTGATGTTTTATTTAAGCAAGTAATTCCTTTCCGACGCAACGTAAATGGCCGCTGGCACGCGTTCGGTATTTTTCAATAAACTTTCGCACTACAGTCTTTGCATTATTTACTATTGTTTAACCTTATATTTATTTATTCATGCTAGTTGAGAACTGGGCCCGTATCCAAATGAAATTATAAATGAAATACAAGCTTGAATTAATGAAAACTGTTTATTTAGTGAAAAGCGCATACAACACTTACAAAGCTTTTCGCCATAGACATCCAAGAGAGAGGGATAGAGAGAGAGAGAGAGAGAATGTAAGTAAGAAGAGTTAAGACTTATATTACCTATCCCTTTTACATCCTGTACTTATTACGTTGTCTATTTCTCATTTCTTAACACGCGAACTACGAAGTGTAAAGCAGTACTTAATGTAATGAGTAAAACGGATATACGAGTATATTTGACATATTCGTATTATATACTTTAAAAATGTTACGAATTACGAGTACTTAAATATCCAATTTGTCCCTTATTTCATATACGTTTTAAATTTGAAAGAGCGAAAAAACCTGAGTACGATATGCGTGAGTGAAATAGCTACTGCTAGCTGGACAAAGAGGGGTAGGGTTGTGCCGCAGCCCGACCATAAAGTAACCATTGTACGAACGTCCGGTAGGTCATACCATACAAGTATTTACGATACCAAGTATTTTGTATTTCGCATACCAACTACGTATTTTAAGCTGAGACATCGAGTATTTTTAACGGTGACAATAAATCCGCCTCACCTCTACACAGAACAGATACGTAGTCTAGTTTGACGTTTGGTTCATCGATTTGGCAACTTTGACGTTTGGTTATGTTAGATTTCTATATGTTGCTAATTATTAAATGGTCTATTAGTGTGAAACAAAATATTGTGATACCCAAACTTATTTTTACTATTTACATTTAAAGTTACCAAACAATCTGGTAATTGTATATTTTTCGTTTAAATACGAATGTATCAAGGTACATATATTATTTCTATGTCTAGATTATTCATATTTTTCAGATTGCGACTGTATTGTTTTAAAAAAATCCCAAACGTTGCTATTCAAATTAAACTGCAGAAATGGTAAATGAATAAATGCTAGTTCCATTTATTCATTTACCATTTCTGCAGTTTAATTTGAATAGCAACGTTTGGGATTTTTTTTAGCAAAAATGTAAATTTCCCATTTTTTGTTTTAAATGAAAGAATATAGGTAAGAAACGATGTATTCATCAAAAGTAGATAGTAAACTTGTTTCACGTTTATTTTATTAAAAAAAGGGATTTTAAAAAGTTCCCATACAATAGTGCACTTTATCAAGGAAGTATAACTTTATCAAGGAAGTATAAGTTATAAATTTTTCGACTTAACTGCCGCTCTTAGTAACTAAAACTGAATTCGCAAATAGAAACAGGAATTGTAATAAAAAAAAACAAACCCAAAATATTGAAATGCGCAAATAAGATCGCGTAGAGAGGTTATACAATTTATGTTTGACAACAAACTGACAGGTATTTCTTCATAGAATGAGCATATGTCAAATAATTTTTTATAATAAAATAATCAAGCCCAAGCCCTTTTTTAATTTTGTTGTTTTTTAAGTATGTTCTTTCATTTAAACCAGAAAATCGGGACATTCGTATTTTTGCTAAAGTGAACTTATACCGAAAATTCAGTTCTTATGCATTACATAAAGTGACAATGTAGTCTTGTTTAATTGAAATAAAAGTTTTAATAGATAACAAGGTTTTAATAAGCGCACATTTCTAAAAGTAAATTTCTCACAATTTACCTTTATTTAATTGAACGGAAACTTGTACTAAACATTGTTTTGGTTATTTTATAAAATATCATTTAATTTTTATAATGTAATAATATATTTTCCATACAAACTGTGTTTTTGCAGTCAGTAACTTCTTATAATTTTTTTTATATTTAATTGCCATTGTTGTGCCTCTAAGCATTAAATGTGCAATGCAGACTTATTGATAAATATTAAACTTCAAAAAACCTTTAAAACAAAACATAAAGTAAAAAAAAATGTACAGACATTTGAAGATGGTCCATACCAAAAGTAAAGTATTATTTTTTATTTCAAGATTGAAAAAACTGATATTTCCTAGAGCCAGATTTTTCAATCTTGCTCACTGCGTTTCTGTTAATTCAAATAATACTAATAAAAAAACAACATATTTGTAATATAAAGGCCGCTCACTTACAATGAAGTTAGCAAAGTTTGCTTAAAATGTGCTTGCACGTTGAAAGGAAAAATTCCATATCTTTTCTTTTATTAATATTTTTTTTACATTTTCTTGCTTTTCCATTTTATATATTAAGTGTTTAGTGGTAAAGAATACTAATTATGCACAATTAATTATGCATAAATATTCTGTATGCACATCGTATAATGTAAATGATGTAATAAATGTAAAACGATACATTTTATATGTATAAGGAAACATTTTGTTATGTCTGTTGTCAGGGTTCTGTAGTCAAACACATATCCATTAAAATATGTGTGTGTTCATCTATATGTCAAGTTATCATAGTTTCTACAGTTATAGACCTATATCCATGAAATTTGGTAGTATATGCATCACTTAAAGGTCTCAATTATTAAGTATTCTTAAGGTATTTCCCCTTATTGATAAATGGAAATAAAAAAAATTCTAGCATATTCCATTCTGTGGGGTATCGTTAGAAAGAACTTTTAAAATTAGATTTACATTCCGTTTATCTCTTAATGTTTGTGTGTTTCCCTCTCATTAACAAACAAGACTATGTGTAAAAAATCTGAAATAAGTTTTCATAAGTACTTATTACACGGAAATAAAGCAGATGGAAATTGCTGAATGACTCATGTTGTAAGGTAAATTAAAATAAATTGTTAAAACAAGAATGTAGAATATGAATAGCAATAGTAAATCTAGCTGTCAGGGTATTGGAGTCCTTATTCGACACAAGAACAACAGAATTTATAAAATATATATAGTTTGGTATTTAGTGAAATGACTACAAAAACTTCTTTTATGTGTACTAGGTCATGAATTGCTTTTGTAACTATCCAAAATGAGGTTAGTATAAGTATTCTTTCAGTTAAAGGGAACAGTGAATAATTCACTTGTTCATTAATTCAACCTTATGTAGAATTTATTTTATGTGTTTTTATTGCACCTTAGTTTTGATATCATTTTTAAACTGAATTTTGGTTTTCTGTGTATATTTAAATAAAAGTTTTTATACCTTTGGTACCCAGACTATCTAGTACACTTGTAGTTCCTAGGTGAAACTGGTTACACTCAGTCGCCATGAGGTCATCAGTAATCTCAGAATTGTTTGCCGAAAGAAGACAAGCAGAAGTTCATTTATATATATATATATATATATATATATATATATGTATATGTATATATATATATATATATATGTATATATATATATATGTATGTATGTATATATGTATATGTATATATATATATATATATATATATATATATATATATATATATATATATAGTGAAAAGCACAAGTGTATCAAGATTAAAAAGGACATATATAGAAAAAATAACAAAATATGGTCCTTAAAAGTTTTATTTCAATATATTGAACCAACGAAACGAAGCAGAGTGCAGATTGGGTCCCGTATCCTCCATGTGCAGACATAACATACTAATCCATAAAACTTGCAGACTCAGAACTATTTGAACCAACAAAATGAAACAGAGTGCAGATTGGGTCCCGTATCCTCCATGTGCAGACATAACATACTAATCCGTAAAACTTGCAGACTCAACAGGATCTTTTAACAAAACCACATAAAACTCGAAAAGTAAAAACTTACTTTTTCTAAATGGCGCTCATTCTCCTTTAGTAGGAGAACCTTTCCAATGTCAAGTTGAAGTGCTGATTTGGCTACATTGACTAAATCATTCTCTGGATATATCTTGCTGTGTTTGGTTAGTAATATGAATAACTACTATAAAAGAGCACACATAAACACATGCTGATTAGTTTGACATACAAAGCATTCAAAGAAAGACTTTCATTTTGACAACAATAGAATGAATGAGAATAACAATTAATAGTTTATTTTTAATTAATTTAAGCAATAAATTAAAAAATGCAATCATTTCTAAAAAGTTATTATGTACTTTATTAGAATTATTGATATTGATTATTGATCTCTTTTTAAAATGATTGATCATTAAATATATAACATATATAGATGTGCGTTTATGATTGTAGCTTTCTTTTATTTTGGATTTGTAGAGTATGTATTTATTAAAAAGATTGTTGTTGCTTTATGTGACACCTATTCATAGGGTATAAATTATTGTGTCTATAATATTAAAAAAAGCCAATTTTATTTTTCAGTAATAACATAATAAAGACATGAATAAGAGTTGAGTAACAAAATGTATTCCCCACGGCAAAAAATATTATGGTTTGCATTAAGTACAAGAACTTTCATCATTATTCTTCAAGTCATCTCTAATGCCATAATTCCCGATCACGAGGCCAGTGTCTTCCTTAGTCCAGAAGATCCAACACTTGAACAATCAGTAGCAGATAAGGTAGTGAATGTACTTTTATTAGGATTCAAGAGATGGGATGCACAATATTTCATTCACATTGCTCAATATGGATATACGTATGAAAATTGTCTTGCTTTCTTTCCACTCTATCCTCTGATGGTTAGATATCTGGCTTATGCTATGAATGAAGTGTTAGGAGGATTTCTCAATATTCATAGCTTTATAATGATATCTGCCATACTTGTTAATTTATTTTGTTTTATAAAATCTGTGGATGTTTTGTACATGTTAAGTTTAAAAATATTACGCAGCGAAAGGAGAGCATACAAGTCGGCCGTATTGTATTGCGTAAACCCTGCAAGCATTTTCTTTACGGCACCTTACTCTGAAAGCTTATTCGCTTGGATGACTTTTTACACAATATATAAATGCACTGAAATTGAAAGTCTTCGATTTACAAATATTGATTTTCTTAGTAGCTTACCTGTAGGATTGTCTATGGTTACAAGATCAAATGGGACAATAAACTTAGGTTTTATAATTTATACTAGTTTTAAAAATGTAGTGGAAAAGACACTACCTGAAATAATTAATAGATTTCATACTTTAAAGCATTATGTATTAATGCCCTTTCTATTGTTACCACTGTTAACGTCAGTAATGGCTCTTGCGCTCACTTTAATTGTAAGCTTTCTACCATTTCTTGCAGTACAAACCTACAATTATTTTAAATTTTGTATGCCGCACGAGCATAATCTGCCTAAATTCTTGATTCAGTCTGACCGAGTGCTTCCTGGACAAGGCATAAGCCCATGGTGCAATGCTACACTGCCTTTATCATACTCGTATATACAAAGTCAATATTGGAATGTAGGATTTCTTAAGTATTATAAATGGACACAGTTACCCAATTTTTTGTTGGCATTTCCCATTATATACATTATGCTTTATCACAGTTATATGTTTGCTAGACTCAATTACAAGCACTGTTTAAGATTAGGATTACGGTCAAATATATTCAGCTCAAATATATCAAAAATGGGTCTTCGAAATAGACAGTCGTCAATTAATGCTCTTTACGAACCTAATATGTTTGTTTACTTCGCTCACACTACCTTTCTAACTTTATTTTGTGTTATATTTGTTCATATTCAAGTCACAACTAGATTACTATCCTCTGCTAGCCCAATGCTGTATTGGATTTGTTCTGGGTTTATGAATATAAGCCCAACGCCAACAGCAGACCAAAATACAATAAATGAACATTTTCGACGAATTGGTGCAAACAAACGTATTCCATCAGATCACCTATCAATTGCTAACTTAGAAGGAGTTGATAATATGTACAGTAAATGGCGGACATTCATTATATCTAAAAACATGCCTGATTACAAATCACTGTTGTTACAATATTATTTTTTAGGCTATTTTGTGGTAGGTATAATATGCTTCTCAAATTTCTATCCTTGGACTTAAACATGAAATTTTAAACATTTTTGCTTAAAAAATTTGTACATCACAAATTTTAATTAGACATACAAATCAGGGACGTTTTCTATATTATTGTTTACTTATTCCAACTGTAAATTTTAAACACCTAAACGGTTTAGAAATTAAAACTTTCAATTTTAGAACTTGTTAAGATTTCATCTTTGTACGCTTAGTGCCTTTACTCTAACGATAATGAGTCAATATATTATGATCAAAGTAGTTTAAATAGACGAATTTTCAATTTTTATTAAAAATTTTCAATATACTTATTTACTCTATTAATTGTAAGTTATTTCTTATGGTTTTACTTAGTTTTTATTTACAAATTGCCATTTATTCAAGTGTATTAGACCACTGCTAGATTATTCAATGAAACTGTTTTTAAAACCGTCCAATATGATTCTGTGAAGTTTTTCTGTAAAGTAGTTAAATAATTTTGTAAAGTTGTTTAATTTCACAGTTATTATTGTTTTATCAGAATTCAATCAACTATTGAGAATATTGTCTTGATATTAAATTCTTAAATCATGTTATTTTGAGTTTATATATTATAAAATTTAATGCATTTTTTTTTATTGTGGCTTAATAAAGTAAATTTATTTGACTGAAAATAGTGCATTATATAAAATAGTATTTAACAAACATATTTTTGCCACATACAGACAAGTAATGTGGGTTGTACATTGAATCACGCAGGTCCGCCCTATTATACTACAAGTATAATAAGGCAGAACTTTCATTTTTATAATACTTACAATAGTATGTTTTTAATGTTTGGCATTGTCTGTTACTTACAGTTTTTTAACTGCTGGAAAACTGGCTCAGCTCTTCCTATTTCTCTTCATGCATTGCTGGCCATTAAGTAGCACATAATTATAATATTCATATGGATAAAAGAAATTGGACTTTAAATCGGTACAAATGTTTGCCGTATTTATTAGGCAAATTACTTGTTTTCATAAAATAATCTTTAGAATCTTAAAAACGTGTATTACTATTTAGATACTCAAATTTTACGCAATACTATTTATCAAGAATTTGTAGTTCATATAATTTTCAAAGCTTAATAATTTCTATATAGTATTGGAATCCATTCCGTTTTTATAAAATTACCTATCTGGTGTCATCAATTCTCTAAACTCTATTTGAATTACTGTAATTATTAATATGTAGGTTTTATCATAAAAACTTCTCTAATGGGAATTAATTATTAGTTACTTAATATTAAATATTTATTAAGTTGTAAATGCAATAATTTAAATAAACAAAAATGATTATTAGAGCATTTTGATATAATATTAAACTTTAAATTGAATGAAAACTTAAAAATATTGAAGAGGATTTTACATTTAGGAAGTTCCCATCTGTTGAATAGTCGATTTCAATCATATCGACGACCATATCATACTTTATAAATATATTGAGTGTAACGATTGTAGGATGTAAATAAACTTCTGCCTTATTAAGATCATAATAATACTTCATTACAATAATAAATATTAGAATTTGTAAGTAATTGAAGAACCAACATATGTAACAAATAAGTTATTTTAAAGTGTATATTACTGATATTAAACGTTTTGGTTGAGATTTTAAATGGTATTATACTATTAAAATTTTGATTATCCCACAAATTATAATTTTTACTACATTGATTTTAAATATTAATTTGAATCAAAAATTAAGGAATAAATTTGACATATTTACAAGTAAATCCCTAATTTAGCCAAATGTGTTAAAAGGTTGTGAAAATAATTGGTTACTATTTAGTATATTCTATTTAAATAACCCATTCTCATAAGCAATATTTAGTTTTATGGTGAAAATGCAGTCAATTTTTAAATTAAATATATTGCTGAAAGTAAAGATGTAAAAATTGTAATAATTCTATGATTCCATTTAATATTTACAGCTGTTGTTTTATATAAAACTTGAAGAATTGTAAAATAAATGAAATTTATTTCTTTTAAATAAAAACAAAAACAAAGATCTCAAAATTCTAATTTTTTACATTTACAAGTTTTAATATATTATCAAAGAAAAGGGCTCAGCATATTCACAAACCTTTTTAATTTAGTATAAGAACCCAGCTCACAAACCTTTTCAATTTTAGTATAAGAACCTTAGTCACAGATAATTTAGTATAAGAACTTTAGTCAAATCCAGGATAATATATTTTTGTAGTAGAAACATATGCATAATACATATATTTTATGTACTATACCCTCCAGCAGAATTGCAAGGTTGGGAAAGCATTATATATCTCATTATTGAATAATAAGGATTTTGTCAGGATTTGGCCTAATGCATTGTGGTGTAATAATATGACCTAAGTATGGGGTTTCTCTAAATTATTTTTGAAGTTTGATTCTCTTAATCTTTGGAATACTTTTTCTAGGTTTATTAAATGTTCTTGTAAAGAGGTAGAAAATATAATCATATCGTCAAGATATACTATGGTATTTTGAAGTCCACAGATTACATTATCCATGACTCTGAAATGTCAAAGGGGCATTTTTAATCTAAAGGGCATACGAACAAATTCGTAATGTCCGTTTTCTACTGTAAATGTAGTTTTTTTTATATCATTAAGATTCATTTCGATTTAATGAAATCCGCTAGTGAAGTATTGACAACATCCAAGTTTGTCTAATACATCAGAAATAGTCAAAATTGGATACTTGTCATCTATTGTTTTTTCATTGAGTTTTCTAGTCTTTTTTTAATTTTTTCTTTCCGAATTGGTCTACGATCCACACAGGGGATGACCATAGTGAATCCGATGGTTGTATGATATTTTGTTCTAACATATTGTTTATCTATTTTTTTATTTTATCTTTATGTTTGAAAGGGCATCTATAAGTTTCACTGTATACGGGTAATTCGTCAGTAGTTTTTATATTATGTTTTATTTTATTAGGAAAAGTTGGGTTATTTTCAAAATAGAAAATGTCTTTAAATTTTTTGCAAAGTTTAATTAATGGTGCTTTCTCTTCTAAGTTTAGATGAGTTCTTCTCAATCATTTTTCTACATTAATAGCTTGTTTAAAATGTTTATGTATGGGTTTGACTTTTATTACTGTTAGTAATGATATAATATCGTTGGACGTTGGGTTATAAATTTGTACAATAGCGTAACCTCTTTTTGCAGTACTATGTTAGGTATGTAACAATGTTTTATTTTAGTTTCGGGGATGTAAATCTCTCCGTTATCAATGTTAACTGAGATTTTTAACTTTCTCGAACGAATGATGAATGAAATGTTCTTTCAAATAGATTGTAATTATTGGATTTCAAAATTTTTATTGGTATTTCCGAATTTTACGACTTCAGTTTTTCTAAGATGTCTAATTCAATTAGTTCGTCGAAAACATTATGGAACATGTAAATACAATATTTAAAATTATTTGTTATTAAATTCGTCAAAGGACGGTAATTAAATCGAGTATTTATTTTTTGTAGTATAGTGAAGGTTTGTAATTGTAAATGGGTGTAGGAAATTGTTAAAATATTTTTAGTGATAAAAACGATTAGTCGGCTCCAGTGTCCATAAGGAGTTTTAAGAGTGGATTTGATATTTGGATTTAAGGTCTTTGATTCTGTGCATTTACTTCGACTACGGGTTGTCATCTGGATCTAAATCTGGGGGAAAATTCTGATTATCAATAGTTTAATTTTGAGGTTTGTTTTCTATATCCTCTCGGTAATAGGGATATTCAATTACATCTTCTGGGTCTATTTCCGTATTTAACGTTTCATCGTTGGAAGCTAGTGAATTGTGGTGTAATTCCTCATTATTTTCAAAGTAATTATGTTGTTTTTGTGATGATGTTCTTTTATAAGAATTATGTGATAAACTGCTCATTGGAATTTGTTTTTGCTGATGTCAAGGTTTTTGTTGCAAGCTTGGACCAGGTTTATTTTGCGAAAATGATTGTTACCACAACAATGGTATGCGAGAACGATTTTTATAGAATTGATTTAAATTGAGGGTTCTGATTATGGTGAGAATTGTTGTTATTATTGTTGTTGTTATATTAAATTGTTTTTTGTTGTCATTTAATTTTCGTTGTGAATAAGTAATATTTTCTTCTTCCTTAACATACTGAAGGCGATAGGTAATGATTCAGGTCTCATGGCCCTTATAGTAGAACCTAATAGCTCTTCCAAACAAGCCAAGAAAGTTCTAAGAGTTTGATTTGAAAAGAATTTGCGTTTGCAAATGCGAAGGTTTTCATCTCATGCGTGAATATCAACGTAGTTTGTAATTGTATTTAATAAACTTAAACATCTTGCATATTATGCTTAGGGAGTCTCATTTTCTTTTTGTTTATTGTTTACGAGATCACGATTTAGTAAATTCTCGTCGCGTTGGTCAGTGAAATTTTGAATTAAGGTTAATTTTATCTCGGCCGATGTTTCAGCGCCATTTATATTAATTATATCCTTGGCTTTACCTTCCAATTTCGCAATAATCCCATTTCGAATTATGGTATTGTGGACTATTACAAAATATAAATACAAAAATATTATTACATATATATAAATAAATAAATCTTAGCAAAATGGAGGATATTGCTTTAAACAATGCAGCACTTAAAATTGTTCTGCATTTTGACGGGAGTCATAATAAATTATATAGATATATTAAAACTGGAGAGGCTATATTCAAACAATACTATAACCCCCTAAGAACCCAACTTTTTTCACAATACCATTATTTTAAATGCGAATTATTGAGAAATTGGAGGGCAAAGCAGAGGAAATAGTCAATATTAACGGTGCCCAAACCTGGGCCGAAATTAAATTAACCCTCATTCAGAACTTTGCTGATCAGAGGGATGAAAATTCACTAAATATAGTCTTAGTTAATACCAAAGAGAAAGAAAATGGTTCACCTCAATTATAATATGAACGATGTTTAAGCTTATTAAACAAAATAACTAATTATGTAGATATTCATGAAAACGACGAAAATCTTAGAAAAATTGTAAAAGAAAATTTTTCATAAACCAAATGCTTAGAACTTATTTTGTCGGTTTAAAAGAACCCTTTGACTCGACCACCAGAGCAATGAGACCTGATTCTTTACCCCTCGTGTTACAATATGTTAAAGAGGAGGAAAATATAATTTATTCACAGAAAAAATTAGCAGAAATTAGAAAGCCTTTTCTATTAATCAAAAACAATTCCAATATCAGTCACAACAACGAAAACCCTATTCTCAAAAACCATTTCAACAAAAGTCTTTTTGGCATAATGTTAGACCAACTCAGCAAAAATGTTTCGCACAAAATAAACCTGGGCCTAGCAATCAAAAAACAAAAACCAACCCCAATGAGTGGATTATCTCATAGTTCATTTAAGAGAACACTGCAACCTAAACAACAACTTAATTATTTTAAAAATGCAACATCATCAGAACACATTAGCTTCTGATTTAGATACCATTGATATAGATCTAAACCCCTGAAGACATAATTGAATATCCATATTACCAACAAAATACCGATACGAAATCTCAAAATATTGAACAGTCAAATTTTGCACCCGATTCAGACCCCGACGGGAACTCTTAATAGAAATCAATATATAAAACCAAGGATGACTGCCTTATCTACAAGTTGCGAACCCAGCTTTAAAACTAGTAAATGATACTGGAGCAAATAAATCTTTGCTCTCACCAAAAATTATAAAAAAATATTTTGCAAATTACTCTATTAAATATGTTGCCTTCTTAATACCTGACGTTCACAGTACAACAAGAAACAAATACTCTATTAAAATACCATCTTTTGAAGAATGTAACACCTGTGAAAATTTAAAATTTTACAAAATTTCATAACGTATTTGATGGCCTTATTGGATTAGATATTTTAGAAAAATTAGAATCCAAAGTAAATTTGCACAATAAAATTCTAACGTCTAATAATAATTATTTTTTTGAAAAACTATATATTGCCATTTATCCGAAAAAATAAAAATACCTGTTACATTTAAAAACAGAGAAATCTATATTCCAAAAACTAACATAAATCGTTGTTACATACCTGATTTAATAAGGACCGCTAATAATAATTTTGCAATTGTAAAAATTCCCAACCACACATCTAATGATATAATTTCAAACCTATCTTCACCAATAAAAGTTCAACCTCTGTACAAAAGAACTTTAAAATTCTAAATTTTGAAAATTTCAGGATGGTAGCCAAACAATTAATTAATATAGACAACTTATTAAGAATATCTCATTTAAATCTTGAAGAAAAAGACTCATTACTTAAAATTTGTAAAAAATACGAAGATATTTTCTATTACGGAAATACTCCCTTAACTTTCACTAATATAATTAAACATATAATAAAAACAATGAACAAAATACCAATTTATAGTAATATGTGCAGATACCCATATGTTCACAAAAATGAAATTGATAAGCTCATAAATCAAATGTTACAATAGAATATTATACAACCCTCAGACTCACCCCTGTGTGGATTGTCGATAAACAATTAGATTATTTAGGAAAAAGAAATAGCGTTTAGTCATAGATTACCAAAAAATTAAATGAAAAGACCATAAATGATAACTACCCTACTATATATATAGATAAATACCCTACTTCAAATATTTCCGATGTACTCGATAAATTAGAGAGATGTCAATATTTTACTACCTTAGATCTAGCCTGTGATTTCTACCAGATAGAAATAGACTTGGAAAATATTAAAAAAACGGCATTTACAGTAGAAAATGCCACTGTGAATCAATTTGCCACTATGATCAACTTTTCAAAGAGTAATGGACAATGTCCGTAGAGGACTTAAAAACTCGATTTGTCTCGAGGACATAAAAATTTTCTCAACTTCCATAACAAGAACACATTATTAATTTCGAAAAACTTTTCCAAAAAGACTTGGAGAATCCCATATCTTGGTCATACAGGTGTCCAGTGGCAGATTTCAAAGTTTGAACAAACATAGTTTCTGAACGCAACACATAAGAGGGGCGCAGGGGGCGTCGTTAGAAGCGCAAGCGGTGCAGATGTTTTAGTAGCCATGGAACAGTGGAGTGGAGAGCACCACGCTTTTGCCGTCAAGGCGTACATTTCGAGTGGATTTTCGCTGTCTATAGCACGTCGTCGATTTAATAATCTTTACAGTATTCGTCGATTACGTGAAGGACCATCGATCAACCTCATTCAGTCATGGGTAGCAAGGTTCAGAGCTACAGGATCAACATTAAATAGGCCCAGGCCAGGACCTACACCATTGGTAGCCACGGATGAAAATGTCGAGCGTGTTATGGTTTCTGTCGTTGAAAATCTCCGTTTATCACTGCGTACACGTTCATCGATATTGGGAATTCCGAAATCAACTTTACAGGTAATAATGCGAAAAAAGCTCAAGTTCCATCCATATAAAATTCAAATTGTTCAAGATTTACACGATTCTGACTTTGAATTGAGAAAACTTACGCGGAGGTGATGTTGTTGAGATTTCGTACTGCTACCCGGATGGGCAACGTATTCTTTAGTGACGAAGCTCACTTTCACATTGGAGGATATGTGAATAAGCAGAACTTTCATTACTGGGATTCCCACAACCCAAGACAAATGCATCAAGAGCCTTTACATAAGCCTAAAGTAACAGTCTGGTGTGCCATGTCTGCATCTGCAATCATAGGGCCTTATTTCTTTGAAAATCAACGTGGCCAAACTGTAACTGTGAATTCGGAGAGATATGCCCAGATGTTAAATGACTTTTTCAGAGTAGAACTACAGAATAGTCCATCCTTCAACCAAAACACATGGTTCCAGCAGGACGTGGCCACAGCTCACACTGCTAATGTGTCCATGAATGCAGTGCGGCAGTTATTTCCAGAAAAAAACATATCCCGAAACGGTACCGTACCGTGGCCACCTAGGTCACCCGATTTAAGCCCATGTGACTTTTTCTTATGGGGATACTTAAAATCCGTTGTTTACAAAACAAATCCGAGCACTGTGACACAACTTAAAGAAAATATTCGAGCCGAAGTCAATAAGAAACCCCAGTCGCTCTGCAAACGCGTTTCTGAAAACATGCGTGCTAGACTCGAAGAGTGTGTCAGACTCGATGGCCGCCATTTGGAAAACGTGATTTTTAAAAAATTAAATGCGCATTTGTTTTTATAAAGTTAAAATAAACCTACTTTGTATTAGAGGTGTAGTTTTTTTTTTTACAATTTTTCAAACATTGAAATCTGCCACGGACAACCTGTATTATTATCCCAGAATGAATAAAACCTAACCCAGATAAAGTCGATGCTATTAAAAAATATCCTATCCCAAAAATAACAAAAGAAATTAAATTTTTTCTAGGATTTGTCGGATATTACCGAAAGTTTATACTAAATTTTGTGAATTTAACAAAATCGTTAAAGATTCATGTTTGAAAAAGGTATATTAAGTTTCGAATTGTGTTGTGAAATATTGATGAATGACCCATTCTCCAATATCCTGATTTCACTAAAGATTTCCTATTAACTACTGATGCTTCGAATTTTGCAACCGGCGCAGTACTTTTACAAGGAACGATAGGTTCTGACAAACCCATTGCGTAAGCTTCTCGCTCATTAAGTGAAACCAAAGTTAAATACAGTATCATTGAGAAAGAACTCCTAGCCATCATTTGGGCTACAAAATATTTCAGACCTTACTTATATGGCAGACACTTTACGATAATAACAGACCATAAACCTTTACAATGGCTCTACTCATTAAAAGAACTGAATTCTCGCTTAGTTAGATGGCAACTCAGACTAGAAGAATTTGTTTATATCATATATAAAAAAGGAAAACAAAATGCAAATGCGGATGCCCTTTCCCGAATTGAAATCAACAATAATTATAATAACTCCCCAACTTATTCCGATCTAACCACCTCAGACGAAAATGTCGCTGACGACAACTAATCCCTAATAGCTAATATTAATGACTTACCACAGATCATGAAGATATATTGAAGAATGAACAAGAAACAATACATACTAATATTGAGAACCCTATATTAGATCTCCCTATTTTAGAAAATGCTATAAACCAATTTGAGCAACAAATAGAAGTAACCTTTGTTTCGAGCAATAATAACAATTAACATTTGTTTACCCCTCACCCGCAGAATAAAAATTATAAATCTATTCCCTAATAGAAAAATAATTTTAATACATGTTAATAATATTGAAAAGGATATAATTAAACTATTTAAAGAAAATATAAAACCTAACAGTAAATACAGTCGGTATTTTTTATGGCTTCCGTGAGACTCATCTAGTGATGATTTTGAAGATCCAGTATATGATGCCACATGGCTTCATCACTGCATACTTCATTTGTTTTCATGCTAACTTGCTCTTCAGGTAATTCCACTTCTGATAACGGAGAATGCTGCCCCTCTGAGATGGCTGCTAAGTTAAAAACTCAATAAAATTATTGTCTTGAACTTTATGGATTATAATAATTGAACTGGATACAATCAATATCAAATAGGTAATGAAACAGATGCGTTTGTGCACGACCACTATCGACCGAGACTCTCGAACCAATGAATCATTGGTGTCTCATAGTGATGCTCATCTCCGCCGCAGCCGTATCCAAGCTCGCTGATGATGTAGCTTGCGTTCCACTACCGATCTCTGATAAATATATGCCTGTATATATATATATATATATATTGGTTTGGAATATTAAAGATTTAGTTTCCGATTCTTAATCGCTCCTTTCTGTCACTAGCTAAAAGGTAACGCAATACATACACATATGAGGTGTATTCAGAAAATAACGGGAAGTTTTAAATTTTGCAGGTTTGGAGAGTCCGATTGTAAAATTTTTGTTAAAATTTGATGAGCCATAAAATTTCATATACAAATTTTTAATTTACATGTAGTTTTATTACAGTAACAGCGCTTCAAAGTTACAAATGTTATACTTACACTTTACTTAGCTTAGATTAGTCCTTTTTGACAATCCATAGAAATAGAGATAATACAAAAAATAAGTATTTCAAAATATTTATCTTCAATATCATTACAGAGTATTGATGTATTCTATTTGTTAGATTTAAAATAAAGACATCTTTTGCGTCTTAAAGTTTTTATATACAAATTGACATTTGGCTATTACCATTTTAATTAATAATTACTTAAGAAAAAGTTGTTACTAAAGCTTGTAGATAATTTATTTTGAATACTCGGGGGTTTACACTCTCAACTGATCTTCGTAGACACTGAAAGAAAAATAACTGTCTACTCAAAATATACAGTGAAAGTACAATTGAATGGCCTTATTATTATATTATTCAAATAATTATTATTGATAAATTGTCATTCAATAAAATATTGAAGAGAAATTGCTCACGGTCATATACACAATTGATGACTGCTTAAAAAAATATTTTGATTATATTAATATATAATTTTGCTCTTGAGTATACTTACTAAAACCTTTATATTACTTAATATTGGACTATCATTGTAATTTGAACCAATAATTCAGCTGTTTATTCTTTAAATATTCGGCAAACTTTTTGGAAATTGATTACAATAATTCTCAAATAGATATAAAAAAAGGAAAGCATACTTTTCTAATTAATACATTTTGTCATTGTTAGTATTTTAGCAGGTGCTTTCTTGCTTTACACTCTCTAAACCATTCGAGCCACATTAATATAATATGAGAAAATGGAGTCTTTAAAAGTTGTATAAAAAAATTTCTAGGAATATCTACGTATTTTTAAAAAAATTTATATTATTAAAAATAAATTTTATTTCATTTTAACAAATATTTTTATCTACTTACGAAATAAAACTTTCACGAAAATTGTAAGAGTTTGGATATATTTACGTTTTGTTGCTCAATCTAAATGCTAAAAAATATTGATGAGAAATTTGACACAAAAATAGAGTATCTATATATTACATTGGTCTTTTTCATTTCAGAAAGCATACATTTACTTATTATCATTTACTATAAAAATTTCATCATCAAAGTCACATGCTGTCAGTCTATATAAATATATATGTATATATATATATATATATTTATATGTATGTCTATATACATATACTGTGTGTATATATATTTATATATACATACACGGGTTTGAATAACAAAGCACATTCTATTTTTTCTTCAAAACATTCATGTTTTTGCCAATTATTTCAAAACATCACTTCATTACATCTTTGTAGAACGTTACATTTTTATAGACAATTAAAATCAGTGTTAGCTGTGGCAATACAGCTAGAAAGCATTTCCTATCCAACTGGCAATGCACTCTGCAATCGTCTTCGTGCCCGACTAACACGCTCTTCCTGTCGGCGAATATCCTCATCGCTCACTGTGAGCGCCTGGATCAATGGCTGCTCAGGGTTTAAAAATACTCCAGGATTCTGCTGGATGGCTACTTTAGGTCCTGTCTGCCCTGTTATAGTTGAAAACATATTATTTTAATAATTGTATTATCTCAATGAAAGTGCGCATAACAAATTCTAATTTCATTATTCAAATAACTCGTACTTTGAAGGCTGGGTAGGTTGAGGCAGGTTTTAGATCCCAATTTGTTTTGATGTTCCTAGCTATATATGTGTATACACATATATAGCTAGGAACATAATAATCATTACAAATATAAAAATAAAAGAAAATAGTCAAGAAATTGTAAATTTTTATGCTTTAAACTGTTATCAAATGAGATGCTAAGACATATCCAAATTTATTTAATTTTATCTGTACGTTAGTAAAGAAGGATATAAAACCAAAAATCACAATTAGTAGCTTGAAGTTTGACTTTTCCCTTGGCTTTGCTATCTAAGTCCCATAAAATGGCAGCTATATGTGCGTAACATCCCACCGTACATTCTCTTTCTCTGAACTGAAAATATGTGCAGATGGTAGCAGCATTGATAGGATTTGTTGCAGCGTAATTCAAAGTTTATTTTTGGAACAGCCTCGAGCAGTTATTGAATATTTCTACAATTTGCTTTGTATTGAAACTGATATTGTCATTCAACCTTGGTCACAGAATAGCCTATTTCACCATAAATACCGCATACACATCATGTTACAAAATTATTTTTTTGTGTTTATATCTAATATTAATGCAAATGTTTTAAGGAGTAAAGTTGTCTGAACTGCCAGAGAGCAGTAATTTTATAGGTATTTGAGAAAAACCATAGTCAACCATTGCGTGGTACGCTTAAAACAGGGTAAATAAGAAGACATTTATTTGCTAATGAATTAAAATTTCAAAGCACAGCGCACCGCTACCGGTCAAGAAAAATCTCAAAAAACATCCATTTGACCGAAAAAATTTCTCTTTAGGCACATTCTTTTACTACTGGTCTACACATATCAATGGTGAGCACATAATTGTCAACATTTCAGAACCTAACAAATATATCCATTTTTGTACTATTTTATTAATAGCAAACCTCTTGTAGCTCACGAAAAATATATGGAGCCAGACTAAAACTTATTATATATACTTTTCATTCGTTGAAGTCTCATTTTCTATTCTATTTCTAAATCTGGAGGAAACAGTAAATAATTCACTAGCTTGCCATCTGCTTTGGTCCAATTATGATCAATGATTGTATACATAGACGGATTCAAGGTGGGGGGGGGGCACATGTCCCCCCGCAGAGGTCCCAGAATAATCTATTTATTTTGTTTAGTTCTCGCAAGTTACAAAACAATATACGTAAAAATTCCATACAAATATTTGTTTAACGATGAAAAGTACATTTGCGAAATTATAGAATAAATAATACTGGTACCCATAGCTACTACGTATGTAGTCTACAGTTTTGAGTTGCTCTGTAAATAAAAAAATGGTATGTAAATAGTTTATTATTACTGAAGTACAGGTATAAACTTAGTTTTAATAATATTTTAAAATATCAGTTATATACGTTTTCTATTAATTTAACAGAAAAAATTAGACACCTTTGAAAATTCCTATGATAAGCCTACCTATTGTAAATTGAATGGTATATTGTTAGCATTAAAAAACGGAACGCAGGGAGATTAGTTTGCAGGTTTTAAAGACTGCAACAAACACTGTTAAAAAGCTTCAAGTTATTGAATATGATCTAAAAAAAAATACGTACATATAAACATTTATTATTTACCCGTATTTCGATTTACTTCAACAAATAATCAAAGAATTAGTCTGAAAGACAAACTATTAGCAATTTATAATCTCAATGAAATTTTGTTTACGAAGGACTAATTAAAATCAAAAATAGTCGACCGTAAAGGCCACGCAGTGACTAAGTCAAAATAGAGACAGCACTACTGTACTGTTAGCTGCAAAGGCAAATGGGGGACTTCCATCACTCATTCACATTCAATACCAGTTTAAGGGCAAAAATATAAGGGATTAGTGGACCTCCTCTGATGCATATTCCAACACTTCATATATCGACACATAAAATGGGTGGTTTTGAAAACTATTTTAAAAAGCTTTTTTACCTGATATTAGCAAACAACGTCCTATATTAATTTTTTTATAATAATTTTTTTTATATAACGGCCGTGGCCGTTGTGTATTGGGTTGATCACAAGGCATACGGTCTTTGACGGCGAGGCACACCGTGGTGGTTCGATTCCCGGCCGCTCGTCGAGCGGGGACTGATATTATGGTTGGCTGTAAGAGATTGCTTTCGTAGCAATAAGTCCGCCATATGTATCAAGTAGATACATTAAAGTAAATAAATAAATGAATATATTACTAACATATAATGGCCACTCAACATAATACAAGTCACGTGTTACAACCTTTAGACCTTGCCTTAATGAAATCTTTACTAGTCAAGTGGCAAAGAACGAATATTGAAGTTCTTCGAAGACGAGAAAACTAACTTTTTTTTCATAATTGGTCGTCGTTTTTGATTTCGTAAAGCTGTTATTTATCGATTTGAGAAGTGATTCAAGATAACTAATTCGACATTCTAATGTTAAAGCAATAGAAAACATACAGGAAGTCATCACAACAATGCTCCCCCAAAAATGGATCAACAATTGCTTCTGTTGTTTCAAAAAATAGCCCAGAAAACTTGCTCTTAATAGTCCCCGATTTCATTATGAGAAATATCTCTAATGATTCTGAGCAAAAAACCACAAAAAAGGAGAGCAGTAAATTTTGATCGTTATAAATGCTTACATACGCTATGCCACCAGCTGATATTTTAATCTATCATGATGTACCGACATCGATTAGAATTTTATAAATGATATGACACAAAAGACTTTTTTCTCCCACGTATTCAATGATTTGCAAAACTATTGGATATTATAATTTCAAATGTATCGATGTTAGTAAGTCCTATACTGATATTGATTTAAAGAAATAATTCAATAAAAGAAAAAAATATTCTTTGGGTTCGTAAAATGTATACTCACAAAATATTTTGGTAATTAAACAATAATTATTAAGTTGTCGGGGAAGCCCGTATACGTTTTTTACGTCACAAAAAGAGGACAAATTTTCACAAATGAAATGCATTTATTGAAGCAAATACGTTCCATTTTGTTCACTGACCTTTTGCTCATTTAGATGGAGGAGACATAATACCAGTTTTCCAAAACTCAGCTGGACGGGAGGAGAAAAAGTGACCCAGGTGGTTTTTGACATCCATCAGGGAATGGAATTTTTTACTCACAAGGAAGTAGAGGAAGAGGTAGTAATCTGAAGGGGCAATATCGGGGGAATACACAGGATGTGATAAGACATCCCAACCTAACTGCAACAACTCGTCCTGGGTGACCAAAGATGTGTGCGGTCACGACTTGTCGTGGTGGGAAATAACCCCACATGTATTGTGCAGTTCTGGCCGCTTCTCCGCGATAGCCGCCTTCATATTTTCGAGTTGAGCACAGTACTTGTTGGAGTCGATGATGTGTTTCGGTGGCAGGAGTTCAAAGTGAAGCACGCCTTTCCAGTCCCACCGCACATATAGGAGGATCTTCTTTGGGTAGGCAGACTTGGCTTCGCCATTGTCTGCAGGCCGCTACCCGGCATGGACCAAAATCTTTTCCAGCTCACATTATCATAAAGGATCCATGATTCGTCCCCGGTAACCAATTTTTTCAGAAAGGGGTCTTAGGAGTTTCGAATAAAGAGCGAATCGCAGATGAATGTCACCCAAACGTCATAGTGGCTCGCATATCCGATCGTCTTAAAGTGATAAAATACGGTTGATCGGGGAATCCCCAATGTGTCTGCAATATCTTGGATCCCCCCCTCACTGTGAGGATTTTCTTCCACGTGTATCTTTATGTGGTCCGTATCTGTCGTGACAGGTTCTCCCCCCCCCCCACTGTGAGGATTTTCTTCCACGTATATCTTTATGCGGTCCGTATCTGTCGTGACAGGTTCTCTGCAGTGCTCCCGACCTTCAAGGTCGAAGTCACCCAATTTGAACTGCCTATCAGCCCTTACAATCGTAATTGCATTGTCACAGAATACATCAAAAATTTCAGTATTTGTTTGGATCAAATTATAGTCTTTTTTAAAAAAGAACAACATAAAATGTCACGAATTAATGTTGTGGCACTCCACGTTTTCAACTGTAAGTGACACGATTATACTCGAAGGATGACAATCTTATACTGATGTGAAAGGAGAGAGATTGTTGCGTACAACAATGTACAACGCAATACCGAAAATGTCCACGCTTGTTCGCATACATCGCTCGAAATAATGCTACTCGACAAGTATACTGACTTGTCTGGGAAGTCTACTACCTAATACTATGTAAGAAATAATAATTAATTGTGAAGCATAAAAGCAATTTGTAAAAAATATACATTCATTACATTCGACAATATTATTATTACAATTAGTAAGAGCACATTCCTATGGTTGAAACATGAGGTTCAACCTGTCAGTTGTAGTTCATCTTCCGCCAACAGTTGATATTTATGTCCCTTATTATCTGTGAATTGCTTAAAAATGTGTGCCGTTTTTAAGAGATGGGTTGTTTTGAAATTTTATAATGATCGCATATATGATCTTTCAACGTTGGGAAATTAAAATATGCAAAAAAGTGCGGTAATTGTTGTTACCGAACGACTGGTGACAGATACGTGGGCTGTTGTTGCCCCGTAAGTAAATATTAACAAATGAATAATGATTAATGGTTTCACAATAAGTTATTTTCAAGCCCATAATCGTTATGCGTGAGTTACAGAACAATAAAGAAGCCATGCGTTTGTTGCCAGTTATATAGCAATAAAAATCCTCTAAAAGAAAAACTTCAATAAACTGTTGTCCATGTTTATAATAATAATTCCACTTTAAAAACAGAATAATAACACACCACTAAAAGATTTTATGTATTAGTAGACATGTCTAGTAGTTATTTTGGTAGTTTTCTCTTAATATCAAGAGATAGGTATGATTTAATACATATAAAAAATAATACGTAATAAATTGTGAAAAATTTACACTGTAGTGGACACGATGTGTATAATAGCTATTTTTTAAATATTTAACATTTTGTAAAAAATTTTAAACGATATAATATGTATAGGTTCCTCATTAAAAAAATTAATTATTAAATATTAATTTATAAAAATAGCAGCATTTTCAAATACACTTGTTGTTTTCAGACAGAATAATACCTTGAAAAGTAGTGTGTTTTTAATATTTCTCAGTGTATAAAGTAATAATGGGCGTGTAGTGGACATGAATTGGACAACTTATATATTTTTAATTTAATTTTTATTTGATTATATGGGTTTCTGATACTATAGGACTAGTTGTTTGTCGTTGGTTGGTTGTTTTGTCGTCGAAAGATTTCTCGTGACGAGTTCTCCTAAAGAACCAATAAAGATACAATAACTTTTTTCGCACTTGTGGGAAAAAAGTTATTGAGTTATAAGACAATTAAAGCAAACTACTGAAAATTTATCAAAAAATTCCAAAGAACGAGAAGCGTTCAAAAAATGTGTGAGTAATGTGCTTAATAAATATAGTTAAAAAACAATGTAAAAATATTTATACCAAAGACATCTTGAAGTCCAATTGTAAAAGACCAATAATTGTTGTATCTTTTAGAGTTCAACAAACAAATCACTGAATATTATGAAAATTATGTCAGTCGAGTATGCTTGGGAAAAAAAGTTAACAAAAGCATATTCTTATAGAGAATATAAAATTATTTGCATTCTAAATTTGTGCAAGCAAAAATATTCCATTCAATATTTTTGAGACAGAAGCGAACTACCCAGTTGTTGCCCCAACTTGTAAAGATTGTGAAACATGCCTATGCGTTAATCAGAAAAATTTTGGGTATATGATTATAAAACTCTACAGTTTGAAAGAACTGAATGCTAAGACTACTTCATATTTAATAAAATGTCACAGCTGTGAACGTCACATCGTATGACTGCACGTTTGGCATTTGTCTGATGTGCAAAGACATTAAATATAGATTTGGGAGATAATTTAAGCGTGTAAAACTCACTGGAAAACAAAATTTAACTTTCAATAATTCGGAGAATAACATTTTCTACCTCCATGATTTAACCCATATATGGGTGGTGCCAGTAACCATTAACTACTGCAATATTACACAAAAAACAAATGTACTTACATTTATTTATTGAAAATATTGTAATAAAAAGTGAAGAGTTGTATTACTCTATAAAGTTTTGTAAAACTGAAAAAAAAACCATGCCTAATGTTTATATTTCCATAAAAGGTGAATCGTGATGAGGTTGAAAAATTAAAATAGTGCAAGTTCCGTTACGATCCAAAGATTTGTAATCTTTAAAAAAAGTTTTTTTTACTTTTGAATTATGCGTTAATTAAAGATACTATTGTAATATGCTATAAAGTTGATTCAGTCATAAACAAAAGTGTAATGTGTACAAAAAATGGTTAAAGTTTTTATGGTCTTAATAAGAGTTCCTAATATTGACATACTTAAGATCAGGATATTGATGGTTCAAAGATTTTAATTTTGTTACAATTGATTTATTTTTACTTATTCATTTAACTTTGAACACCTACCAGACAGTAAGTACATATCACAATAATACAATGTATAATTACAATTACTTGTGTAAGACATAGGAGGTACTGTATTTTATGTGCTAATTTTACTGCAATAAGGTGACATTCTAGACATGAGACCATGAATACTATTTATATATACTTTTTCATAATACAAATACAAAATAAAGTTTTGTTAATACTATACATATTTTTTATTCTATTCAAATATTAAATTTATAACCAATCTAATAAAATTTTAATAAATCCACATTTTATATGAAGTAACACACATCTAACGTTCATACTTAATTCATTTAATATTTTATTTTCATTCCTTTTTGTCGCGGTTACGTGCTAGACATAGACAATTGTATAAAAATCAGTGTGTAGTCGCTTGCATTAGTGTATTGCTAAAGTCCCCTAGTGTATAAAAATAAAAACATGAATATTTTTAAACAATTGATAGACAAAAGTCCCTTGCTCTTATATGATCGGCCAGCAACTAAAGACGATTCACATATATATATATATATATATATATATATATATATTGAAATATATACCTAAATTACTGATAAATATTTAAACAGTAATTTAGGTATAGACAAAAACGAAACTAGTGGCACTATCAATATACAGTAAATGTTTTGTGGTTTGTTCGATGTTAATAATCATTATTAAGGATTAGAAAGTAACCTAGCCAGAAACAAAAACTATGCCTATATCTTAGAGTTATACCGGACTTATCCCATTAAGTTTTGCTGAAGTTACCCCATATTATTATTTTACCTCAATTCATAACAATTAGAGATTTATTATTATGACTTTAAAGCATATATTTGAGTAACATTCATTATGATATCTTTACCATAACTGTGTATTGCAATACATACCAAACTGACAATAAAATTGGACAATGACGGACTTCCCCCAAAAGTTTAGGATTCATCTATAGCGTAGCCAGTAAAAAAAACAAATTTCTCTATAATTATATCTTTTAAAGTAATCCCCAAATAATCCCGCTGCATCTTTATTTCTTATTCTTTGTGACCACTTTTTTTTTAACAACTTCTGCAAAAGAAATTTATCATTTTCACCTTCAAAATTGGTTTCTCAAATCTTTCTGTAGATTCAGCACCTTCAGAACTAAATGTTTTCAGGTAATTCACAACCCAGATTTTGAAAACTTAATAAAAATGTCATCATTTCTGAAGATGCTTTTCCATTGAAAAGTTACTGCGGTGTCAATACTTGAATCGAATGGATTCATAAATTGAGTATAGTCTTGTACATAAATTATATTATTTACTTAACTTTTTTTTCTAAAGCTGTTGTGATCCAACCACCATCATTATCGACCGGAGATAGAATTAGTTAAATTGATAACACCAATTAAACATGTCAATTCCCTGTCTCAAGAAAGTCTTGTCAGTTCTCTGTATCCTAAAATAATCTTTTTCTATAGTTTCTTATTTAAGGATAAGTTTAATCTATTTTCATTGAGGTATCAATAATACTTCTATCAGTCAATGGGCTGCTTATGTATGAGGATAAGTTTAATCTATTTTCTACTAGATAAGTTTAATCTAATATTTGAGGATAAGTTTAATCTATTTTATTGTAGTATCATAATACCTTTATCAATAGATGGGCTGTTGCTAAGTAGATACCAAAAAAAGATGGGAAATTTTTGACCAGAGTTATTTAAACTATGCAAAACCCCTTCTGTGCTCATTTAATGTTAGATATTAATTTTTTCAGATAATATGTAGAGGTTTCTCTGTTATCTTTTAGGACCATAAAATATAATTACCCATTGCTAAAATGTAGATGCTGTGTGCTGTTCATTTTCCGGAATTATTACTCCTATTCTCTAGACAAAATTATTGAAAATGCATAATTTTTAATCCAACTACCATCAGTAGAAGTTATCTTTTATATTTGTTGAAGTACTTGTTTGCAAGAAATGAACAAACAGACCTACTAGCTAACAATTTACAATCAACAGCAATGTTCATTAATCAACAAACAGCAATAAATTTACCAATAGCTTTGAAATAAGCAAACATAAAGTGGAATGCATAAATCAATTAACACGGATTTTTGCATTAAATGAAAATGAATGAATTTGTATTAAAACTTTCGCAATCATTATGATACTAACAGATGGTTCCTCGATTTCATTAACAATTCTTGATTTTATTCAGGTATTAACGGTGTTTACGGAGTTAATTAACGGTGTTTGATAGCAAACATTTTGTTCCGTAGTACTGAAGTCTACTTTTTTATTGTCAACCGTAAAATAAATAAAATTATTTTATAGCTAAACTAATGTAAGTTACACTAAACTGTTAGTATAAGAGTTTACAGATAACCGAATGGTTCTAAAACAAAAAGAAAACTTTGCAGTAATTACGATAGAGCAAATCTAAAGGCATTCATTAAGTAATTATTGTAAAGTTAGGTGTAATATTAGATGTTTTTGTTGTTGAAAAGTAGTTTTTATTTTTTTTTAAACTTTAAAATGTTTTTCAAGAGGTGGGAGAAACAACTAAAAAGAAAAGTAATGCAAAAATTGTATGAAGAGAGTTTAATGTTTTTTTAGAGTCATTGGAATGTTTAAGTGAGACACAGAATATTTCTTAGAATGCAATTATTGAACAAGACTGTAAATAAAAAAGGGTACAGATTTACACCCATATTCATAAACAAAGTTATTCATTTGCTATGCGCAAGAGACTTCAAACTCCATCCATAAACGACACATAGCGAGACCATGTGTTCGACAATTTGCCACTTAGATCTGTCAAAATGTAAGACAAGGAAGTAGCTGTATTACGCAAACACACTATACTTTAATCACGAAAGTAAGCAAATGTTTGATAATTACATTGATGAATATATTGCAAGAAATAGTCACTTGATATCTCATTGTTTTAGCCAAGATTTTTGTAATCCATTGGAAAATGAACACAACGACAAAGAATTTCAAAAAAGAATACAGCGATAAGAAATGCATTATAGGTTTCGAAAAGATAAGAAAAAAGAGAATAAAAACCCTCTACATAAATTGTTAATGGTCCTGAGATATTACATGGAACTTTTCAATACATATGCCTTATTTTGTGGTATAAATAAATTATCAAATTTATTTTTTACCGGATTTCAGTTTGTATGGGGCGATATAATTGAAGTGAGCCAACCATCAGTCAGCAGCATAACGCAAAGGATATGGAAACTGATTTGCACTAAATTGCCAATCTATATGTTTCCCTTGTAATTTGAATCAAAACATGGAATTTTTTATGACTGCAAATTTTCCTACAATTTTTTATTAGTTTTATGGATGGCACAAACGTGAATACTTGTAGTTCAGAAATTTGCACAAAGTTTAAGAAATAGGAGAAGATGATTTTCTTTAATATTCAAATTTTTTTACGGACACTCATTAGAAATACAAGATATAGTTACCAATAAGCCAATTTCTTACTACGACAGTAGAATGCTCGACGGCAGTCCAATAAAAAGAAGATTGGAATCGGAAGATTTAAGTAAAATTTTATTAGGTGAATTCACACTATTTATCGTTCCATATAGGACTGTGTAAATTACCTGTCTGCAGGGCTATAATTTTGCAAGAACAAGAAACACAGTTGAGAAGATAATTGATGCTAGGAAACATGTGTGAATGTTAATATCACAATTCATATTATTGTTGTGTGAGAGTATTTATGTAAGAGAATTATTTTATTATATTTAAAAAGTAATCTTTGGGATTCTTTGGGAGTTATATAAAATTCTCTTATAGAATTTTATATGGATGATTCTACATTAAGAGGTACTCTTGATGGCCACGATAACAACCCAGTTTTTTCGAAAATTTGTGTAAATAACAATAATATCTTATAATACATAACGTCTACTTTATTACCAGTCAATTTCATTTCAGTTTTTAATAATTGCACCTTAACTTTCCATACAGTCTCTTTTCTGGCCTCTCTTTTTACTGTTCTGTCAGTGAATTAATGAATTTAAATACATCTAGATTCTTTAAAATAGTCCAATTTAATTTTTTTTATAAACTAGCATAACTAATTATCGTAACCATGTCATTAAATTTGTCTAACATTTACATTTTCATAAAAAAAGTGAGCACAATTTTTGTCAAACTTATTTTGTGTCTCCGCCCCTGGTTATTATTAAATCTTTCAAATATTAACCCTAGAAAGATAATGTACATCTAAGTGATGAGCCGAAACACAAGTATTGCTGCCTCTTTTTTATATTGCAACGTAGCGCTCTCTCTGCCTCAGTAAGCTCAGTAGCTGGGCACAGGGCGGCTGTGTCACAATGGTAAGTACAATAATCACGGAGATATACATGCACCTTATGTCCGGGAGACATGTGTTATCTTCTGTGTAACTTTCCGACTTTTTCTTTTCATTATGTCGTTTTAAAGTTCTATGAAAGTTATTTATTTTATATTTGCGTTATAAGCAATTACACGTAACTTGCCCTGAACATTTAGCATATATACATAATGTATTTACGAAAATTTAAACACATTTAATTTGTGGTATTCAAGCGAAATCGAATAGTGTTGGTGGCCAAAAGGGCAACCAATTAATTTTATTTAAAATCGATTAGTGTTGGTGGCCAAAATGGCAACCAACACTAATCGATTTAATCGAATCGAATTTTAAATAAAATGTTTAACTGGTCTTTTTATTATTTGGAACTGAATATAGTAAATGGAATAAAGGTGGTTTTGATAAACTAGGTAATTTGACCAACTCTGGTAAAAAATATGAAACAAGTTCAGTTTAGCAAAACTGTGAATTTCTTATATAGATAGGCAAAAACAAAGTATTAACCAGAAGTAGGGCTTGGTTGCAATTATTTTATTAAAAAAAGTGATTTGGAAAAGTTCCCATACAATGGTGCACTTTGTCAAAGAAATATTAGTTGTAATCTTTCCACTTATTGCCATTCTTAGTAACACTAAACACAGAATTTGCAAATACAAAGAGGAATTCATATAAAAAAAAAAACAAACCCAAAAAATAAAATTATGAAAATGTGCACAGTAAGGTTATGAAATTTGTGACCGCCAGTTGACAACTGTTTCTTTTTAAAAAGAGCATTTTTGAAATCAATTTTTTATAATATAAATATATTATGTATATTCTTTCATTTAAAACTAGAAGTTTATATTTTCGCTAAACTAAAGTTATACCAAAAATATATTAATTCGGAAAAAACACAAAAAATTTATCGTGCAGTAAAACTACAAGGTTTTAGCTCTTCACATATAGAAATTTGTATCAAAAACTAACTAGCTATTGTGAGTCGGATGTATATGCCTATATATATATATATACATATATATATATATATATATATATATATATATATATATATATGAGCAAGAATTAGCTTTTCATGGTCACAATGAAAGTTATAGTTCAGTAAATCGGGATAATTAAGTCGAGAGTTTGTTTTTTATTCAATTACTGAGACTGATGACTTTTTCAGTCTCTTCATCAATACAATTTTCAGGACCATCAGAGGCAATCGCAGATGCTTGCGCCCGTGTGTATGTATATAATTTTTATATGTTACCCCCTTCGCAGCTGGCCTATCCCAATAAGCACTGCACGTCGCCGCAGATTTGACAGTTCATTCCAGACTTTGTGAAATAGATTGTTCAAAAATTTTCTAAAATTTTTAGATTTTAAAATTGGAGTGGTCATAGATTGTCGTATTATAAATATTAAATACAAAAAGTATTATGAATAAAAAAAAATTATGACATTGTCTAATTTATAAACCAAGCCTGTGGTAAAAAAGGTAAAATTGTATTATTTACTAAATTTATTTCTTCCGTACCCAATAAGTTTGTGATTTAGTTAGACACAACTACTGCATATGCAGACGCATACCCATTAGGTTAGACTGCACATAAGTTTATGATTATAAAATTGCGTTGTATAGATTGTATAAATAACCCTTTCAGAACGACAAAAAATATTTAAAAAAATCCCCCTCTTACCTATCCCGCAGGAAGCCCCTGCACTTACGTGCCGTTTACAAGTCAGACAACGCACGATCGTGCATTTCTATGAAAGTGGGAAATAAAGCCATTTTATTTTAGTTTTTTAAGTATTTATTATTATTTAGATTTATTAATTAAAGCACAACAGATTTAGATCATTTCGTATCAACCATCTTTCATATGAGATATACCTAGATTAATCAGTCTTTTTATACTGAACCAACAATCGAATGAGAAATTGTGAACATAACATGATGATACCAACTTAATCAGAAAATGATAATTATCTATATCTTAATAATCAAACACAGAAAACACAACAATGATCACTTTGTGTGGTAGGCTAGGACACAGTGTTGATTTTTTAGGATGCACAAGTACATTCTCATAAAGGAGGAACAGCTTTCTATTCCTATTCCTTGATAGATCATAAAAAAAAAAGGAAGTGGCGAGATTGATCATATCTTTTATCGAAGCATGGCGATATAGCTAGTCTGTACCTCCTCAAAGGCATCTGAAATAATGAGGAAAGTTGCTCGTGATCTGTTAGTTCTTGGAAGGTACTTTAGAGTAACTCATATGGACATCAGCAAGATCGACCCTGAATCACAGCAAGTCTTTGGCTTTGACTCTATTTGCCTCACATTCAATCTCGTATTGCTTCCAAGCATTTAGAACTGCAAGATCTAAGAAATTAATACTGTTACAATCCATTCTTTACCTTCTGGTAGGTCCTGTAACATGCGATGAACTTACCCTATTTTAATCATCATTTAAAACTACGCTCGGAGTCGTCACTTGAACATACAACTTTTATTTTTTATCCCATCTAGGAATAGATGAAGCCCTATTCCTAGATGGGATAAAAAATAAAAATACATACATTAGAGGCCATTAGTACACCTCTATTATCCTTCGATTTTACTAGTGCAACTCCATTGCAATCAAATTGTACCACATTTCAATACTCTTTCTTGCTTTTTGATATCGGGAACTCGATTGAGCATGAGGCGATCTAGAAGTTGTATTAAAGTAGTGATCAAAGTATAAGCAGCTCTTTGAACGAGCATTCATAAAGACACACAGAATAACGGAAGTTCCTTCACTGAGATATTTATCAGTAAACTCTGATTTCTTTATTTTTAACCAGAACCCAAAATTTCCATTTACCTGTGAATAGAATAATTTGTTCATCTATTGAGTCATCACTATCAGGAATCCAAACGTTCTTGACAGCATCAAACATCAGCTGTAGTTTCCAAAGTTGTTTAGTATTCCCAGAAGATGGCTCATCCAAGTCTGTTGCCATGTTATTTCTTAGTTGGAAAGGCGGTCTCTTGGCATCTGATTGGCAATTTTTTCTAATGTTATTCCGGCACACCAATACATTGGAATATGAGGGTATGGAATGCAGCCCATTAACAGCAATATGCTGAACAACTCTCTTGACAGTTTGTATTTAGAATAACTCCACTTTTATGTAAATAATACAAATTGATGTACCTGGCGAAGTTATCAATGAATTCGTCATTAAAATATTCGTGAAGATATTGCAATGGAGTCTTCACTTTTTGGCTTGCACGCGAAAGGAAAAATCATGACCCACATAAGTAAAAGTAGTGAGTTTCCATATTCTTAATCTTTTCTTTTGTGGTCCACGGTTGCAGCTGCTTCCCATGGTGTTTTTAACTGCATATGGTATGTCGTCCTGATTTTCCTGCCATAACTAAGCTAATGGAACACTTACCTCTGGATCAAGGTCACTGTCATTATCGCTATGTGCATCTTGACCAGTTCCATCTTCTCCCAGGGTTCTGTCTCTTCATCTGAAATGTCCATATCAGACTGGCATCCGTTTCCAAGAAACTCTGGTGATAAATAATCATCCAGAGGTCGTCCTGTTGACAAAAGAACACCTATTTATTATAGGAAAATTCAGCTTCACTACTACAATTGCAAACTACAACACACGAACATGCGTTTGAACTCCGAGCCTGCAACCCTTATTTAATATTATTAATTTTAATAAAAATTGTTCCATGCTACACTAGATAAACACTCAAACTAATTATTTAAATACAATAGTTAAAATACAAGTTTAAACAAAATACTTACACGCCTAAAGTTGTCGATCATAAACGGAACAACAATCTTTAACACATCACGACACGATACTGACCCCGCATAGCCCTGCACTGTCCTATGAACTAAGTAGCTAAATAAACGAACAATCGAAATGGCTTTGACGCAATTAAACAGAATTCCGTGTATGCTATATTGTTTTTTAGTTAACTCACATTTACTACTGTCCATTCTGAAAGAGATTATATTTTCAGTGATAATGCTAATATACAACATAATTATATAGATTTAAAAGATAAGAATAAGTCCTTTTTACGTTCCAGTGATTTATTCATATGGAGATTTAGTACATGAAGCTAATAAAAAATTATTTGGAAAAAGTATTCAAAAACACAATTTAATTCTTCACTAAGTTACGCATGATCTAAGTAATAAATCTTTACAGAAAATATTTTCACAAAAAATATAAATACATACATTTAGAGTCCTTCTAACTTTGTTACAGCAGCAGAAAAAGTTCTATCGGCTTCTACGCTTTTTGGTGGAATGCTTAAAAGATATCTATAGATGTTTTCCAAATATTTATCTCTTGTAACATTGCAAAACTCGTTGGAATAGCTTGACTATAATTATTTGAATGTGATTGATATGATTGAATGTGATTTATAATTAGGATAAATATTTTTGTGGGTGATTTATTCATATGGTGAGGTGACAATAATTTTGAATGGCAATCCATCATTTGTCACCATATAGATCTTTTGTCTCAAAATAGTCTGACTTTTTTCCAAGAGTCTGACTTTTTTCCGGAAATAATTCTTTTGTGCCATGATTTTGGACGAGTGATTTTACGGTTATGATATTTGCTTCAGTAGATGAACTAGTTGCAGCACTATATACTTCCATTTCAATTGGTAATTTTAGTGTCAATTCCATGCTTAATATGCAGGTGAGTATATAGTCCGCTTGTTGATCGTCTACTTGTTTTAATAATAATTGGACAGAGTTTACACTTTCTGTTTCTCGATCTACAGATCTTTAAAAATGTTTCTACGTGATATTAGAGCTTTTCAAATCTTTAAATTGTAATGAATTATCAAATCTTTTAACTGTAATAGAATGTGACTTTTCAAATCGGAAAACTGCTAGTAAATTACTAATTTTTTTCTCGGTTAGAAACAGCTTAACCTTTTTTCTTAGTCCAAATAACCTTCCCAACATATTGCCCTTCGATGGCTAGCCAACTTCCATATGGAAAAGAAGAATCTCATGGTCAGATTCCATTGCAGTGGACAGTTTTTCGATAAACTACCACTTTTATGGCCATTTCCATTGTATAAGGCATTTAGGAAGAGTGTTGTAAGCTAATGCTTGATGACTTATCATACATATGATACAAACGTTGTTATTGTTGATGGATTCTTCAGTTTTATTAATATTGCTAGACCAAAGAATGATCCTAACATGGCTATGTTATACTTCTCAAAATACTCCACTATTATATTCTTTTTAATTGTTAGACGAGTGTTTCTCCTATTGTGTGCGGTTTTTTTATAGTGCTATCAATTTTGATACCTCAATCAAAGCGATTAATGTTTTTCTTAGGCAAATCTTGTACCACTAGTCCTGAGTTTCATCTTTACTTTACCTCAGAGGTTTGAGATGGTCAGTTAGATAAATTAAAAAAGACCGTTTCTAAGTGGTGTTTAACTGTTCAATAACACTCGGTAGTTGTATTTCTTCATTACTTTCAATTGAAGTAAATTGAAATTTAATGTAACTATTGTGGTAGTTTCTCTTTTCTGACACCATTTTCTGAAAATAAAACAAAAAGGTGAAGAAAATTCCTTTCCGTAACTATGTCATTTCAAAATAAAACTTATTTGAAGGAATTACTGTTACTCTAGAAACATCAAATCACTTCGCAAAAAAGTAATCCCGATACAGACCTCAGCTAAACATAGTAGGTACTTAATACCATGGCGCTGTGATCGCTTACATCTTCCCCCGGTTTTCCGCTCCCGTATATTAACTACTTGCTCTAGCGAACCACTGCCCCGGCCGCACTTCCACATCACCCGCATTCAAATTGAAATTAAACTAAAATTTGTTGTTCCACAAGCCATAATTAGTGGTGTAAAGTGATTAAGATCTTTATTAAATGGTGTCCGTAATATGAGGGATAATATTGGCTGAGTGCTTGAAATCAGTGCCATCTATTAGTCCAAGGGTCATCAATTTTATCTATATGCATCATATTAACGGGTCTGGTAGATGTTTAGGTGAATTATGAAAAATTTCAACTGTAACTGATATTACATTCAAATGTTTCTTTTATTATGTGTTCCTAACTTCATATGAATTGTTCTTTTCTTATTTTTTATAAAGGCAAGTAAATACTACCTGTTTGGGTTTTTGATAAAATGTTCCTAAGTTATTTGTCTTCATTTTGTTGTAAAGAAAAACATTTGTTAACAAGATGAAAGTTCTCGGAGCCCAGAATAGATAATGTTTTCAGCTCAACAAAATGAGTGCAAGATAACCAACCACAATCTCTTTTAACCACAACTGCTGTCAGAAGAAATTCATTTTTCAGCAACTGTCTACCTATTTATTTGATCTAATTTCCAATTCCATTTTGAAAAATCAGAAAAATTCCTTATTACTAGTATTTTTACTATTTACTAGACAAAAACTACATATTCAATTTTGAAAATTCACTATTAATGAATAAAAAATAAAGCATAATAGCAAAAAAGCGGATTTCACCGATTTGTTTTAAACAAAATTAAATAACGACTTATTAAAAAATATCATTATTTTATTATACATAAAAATTGATTTTAAAAAAATTTATTCATAATGAATACCTTATTTTTTTATTGCTTAATTATTTTTTTAACATCAAAATAGAAATGTTGATAATAAAAACTAAGCAAGAAAAATAAGAATTTACAAGGTATTAAAAAGATAAATAATTATGATGTTTAAATGTTTAGGTTATAAAAAAATATAGGAATATCATTTTTGAAATATAAATTCATGTTTGTCTTAACAACCCTTTTTATTTATTTTAAATTTTAGGTTTTTTGGGTTAATAAAAGTGAAGTTTCCACGATTGCTAAAACGCATTAGTTCTCAGTTATTAAGTTATAATTTTAAAAATTGTAAAGGTATCCTATTGAATGTTTTTGTTAATATTAATTTTACAAGACATGAGAAGTGATTTTTGAACAATGCTAGTGTAAAAAAAATTTATGGCAACCTTGTGTAACGTTATTTCAAAAACATCTACAATTCACACAAATTCCAAATAGGAAAAATACCTGCTTTATTGAAATAACTCCGCATTCGCAGCAATACTTACGATTGAAACGACCGCTTATCAGAAGTGTTTCGCTATCTCTTCCCACTCGTATGGTCTTTTTAATGTTCTCGGTCGTCAAGTGACCCCCTCTACTCCTTTCCTCAACAACTTCACTTCTTTAGTGACTTGCTTATCGCTCGGAGCTAACCACATCTTTTTGTTGTGTTTTCCCTACTACATTGCAAAATGCCTCAGACCTACATACTTGTGAATTATGGGCTATGTGATGGGAATGCTCAGCAAGCCGCATGTACATATCGCATGCGCTACCCTAGTCGCGAACGCTATCCTAATCACAGTCTTTCTTTGTGTAAATAACACACATTCAGAGGGTCGAATTCCTGGAAATGTAGTTCCTGAAGGAAGACCTAGAAATGTTGATGAGCATCGAGCGCTGGCAGATGTGGAAGAAGCTCCTTCTACAAGTGTTCGGCAGATGTCAAGAAGCACCGGTGTCACAAGAAGTACAGTACACTGTATTTTAAGAAGAAATAATTTGTGCCCGTACCATGTACAACGAGTGCAAGCACTGCTACCTGCTGACTATCAACGACGAATAGATTTCTGTAGGGAGATGCGATGCAGACAAGATCCGCTTTTTTTAAATTCAATCATGAGGAGCGATGAATCATGTTTTAAAATAATGTGAGTATTTAATATGCGCAATTTACACCAATAGGCCATCGAGAATCCTCGCCTAGTAAGGTAAGATAGATTTCAGGATCAATCCTAAGTTTCATCTTTACTCTTCTTCTCTTTGATCTTAGGTGGGCTGGAATCCTGGATGGCAAAATTATCGGTCCATTTGAACTCCCACCGAGGTTTAATGGACTTTGTTATCTATGGTTTTCAAAAGACAAACTTGGAAATTTGTTGAATGAAATACCACAAGATGTACGTGACAGGATGTGGCTAAAGCATGATGGTGCACTGACCCACTTTTCACAATAAGTAACTGAATTCTTAAATGCAACTTATAAAAATATAGGTTAGGACGTAACGGTACAATTGCTTGGCCACCATGTTCGCCAGACCGCAATCCATTGCACTATTTTCTATGGGGATATTTCAAGGAGGCGATCTATGAGACTACTCACGATAATGAACAACAATTAAGACAAAAATTACACCATGTGTCTGAAATGGTAAAAAAACAACGAAATGGGCTTATCTTAAGATGAAATTTTATAAGATGCGGGTTATACATAAGAACCTGGGGGATTTTGAGCATTTACTCTAATAAAAAAAACAATAATATGATACGGTCTATACTTGTTTTATTTTACCATGCCCGAAAAAATTATCAGGGGTATGACTTTTTTCATGTGCAATAACAAAAATTTTAAAAATATTTATTAGGCCTAGGATAATAAAATTCATTGTTTCATATATGTAAAAACCCCCAAAATTTCGTTGGTCCACTCCTTACGGGACTTGTATAAATACATACATACACACACACATACATGCATTCATATTGCTATGGTTAAAGGAAATAAAATCCAGTACGCCGCTTCAACAGTTATTTAAATGCACAAATACACGCAAAACTTCAGAATGCATCTCAAGTCCCAATAGGAAAATGATATTCAGACTGAAACACCACGACATATGATATAGTGCGCACTATGTTCTGTGTTTTTATGTGCTTTATTTTATAGTATCAATGTGCTTGATTTTATAGTTTTAACATTTAAATTATGCTTAAAACAATATCCTCCAACACATGTATAAAATTATTAAAGAGAACTTTGAATACAGATGAAAATCAAAAAACGGTAGGCTTCTAATTAAAAATTTCAATAATCAGTAAATAAGTTTTATCACGATGATATACAATATTTCTTTATGATAATTTCGAAAAACATTTACAAATTTTTCAAGTTATAAAGCACTTTGGACTATACACCTCATAATGGATTTAATATTTAAACTCAGCACTTTTTTAACTGGACAATGAAAGTTTTTATTTCTGCACACCATTTGAGACTTAATATTTACAAATTTAACTTTTAATATTGTAGTTTGAAAGATCAAAGTAAAGTGATCGTTACTGATTGAAACATGATAGACCCGGTTAGGAGACAACTGTTATTTGATTTTTTATTTTACCCACTTTCTTAAATGTGTTCCAAGCATATCTAGTACCATACCAAATTTGTTAATTGCTTGAAATTGTAATAATCATATGCTACAAGGGTTGCCAAGTCGATAGTGTCTACTGAAAATAGTACTGAAAATACTAGTAGTATTTACTGAAAATACAACTCAATAAAGCTAGTTCTGAGTGAAATGCAAACAGAAGGAAAAAAAAGTTGCTGGAGAAGCTTATATTAGCAAAAAAGGTTAAAAATGTCCTTTAAAGAGTTTAAACCTGCCATATGAAATGCCTTTCTAAAACTTTCATCGGGATAAAGAAGAAGACTTTAATATTAAAGCATCTTTGTCGTGTTGTTGACAAAGATTAAAGTTAGCAAATGAATCAAACGAGAACAAATAGTTTAAGTGTATTCTTTTGGGATTGAAAGTATCGAGATTTCTGTTTGCAAAAAATGTCCCGGAATACTTTAGTATCCCGCCATCAGTAATCAAAATGTCTATATCAAAGACTGTTTCTTTGAAAAAGGCACATTTGAAATGGACAAAAGAGGTAACAACAAACTGAAACATAAAATAAAAATTCATTAATTCTGCAGTGTTCGTTATTTCCCCTTTTCCAAAATATGGTGTCATTATTATCACGAAAAATTATAAAATTGTATCAAGGGTTTGGGTTGTATGTTGAATGAATGTATAATCTTTTTAAAATTTATAATATGGAAAATAATGTAACAAAAATTTGGTTCTAGTGTGATATATTTAAATAATTGGTTGTACCGAAAGTAGATATTTATGACATGTTTGCATCAAGTTAAAAGCAATATGAAATGATCATGAGAGATAAAATATTGAAATTGACAAAATGTACATTTAAAAGTGGCAAAATACAAATACTGGGCACAATATAACGACAGCAGTTCTGAAAAGTGCGTTCCAACTTCCTTTTTAACAAGTGCAGTTAACCTCTACAAAAGAAAGGACAATGGGCAAAATGTATGGAGTTTGGTCCAATTTTTAAATCCAGCAGCAGATTCTAGAACTAGCAGCATTAGAGGTGCATTATTCGTCTCAGTTTATATTAAAAAAACGTGTGAATGTATAGATTGGTTTCCTAGATATTTTATTATTTTTATTAAAGCCCTTTATTCTGAACTACAAGGTTACAGGATATCTCGCAGTTCAGTGTGCATTTTGGCATAGGCCTCCTCCAGCATCTTCCATTGTGTTCTATCACATGCCACCCTTCTCCAGTGGTGTCCAGCCGTAAGTTTTAAATCATCTTCCCATCTTGTTAATGGGCTCCCTTTATTTCCCTTACCGTCTCTGGGGTACCAAGTCTGATACGATTGTGCACCATTTATTTTGCGTATCTCATATAGTGTGACCGGTCCACCTCCACTTCCGTGAAGGCCTTTGGGTAGTAATTTTACCATCAGGAGATATCCAGGTCCATTTATACTTCCTGTTTTTCTTAAACAAGCTGTTGAGAAGCATTAGGTTGTATTCTAGTAGAAAATCAACTAGCAATTCTCTATGTGGGCTTCTTCGTCCATATATAGATTCCCAATACGTGTTCTTCTTTGCTTTGTTTTTTTCCAACTTGAGCATTGAAATCACCTATTAGTATAATGTGGTTTTGCGAGTAATTCGTTACCGTTTGTGAAAGTTCTTCATATAAAAGGGTGATTTCTCTTTTCGTTGCTTGTTCGGTCAGAGCATATATTTGAATTATTGACCACAATTTTCAGTATTCTGATACGTCAATGTTAGCTCTTGAATGTATTGTTTCATTGACCTTTTAATTAGGAATCCTATTCCTCTTTGACTGATTGTTTCGCCCTTATAGAATAATATGTAGTCTCTGCGTTCCTCAATACTCTCTCCTAGTCTTGTCATCTCACTTCTAACCAGAATATCCCATTTTATGTCTTCGAGGGCTTTTTTTAGCTCGTGTAGGATTTCTTCTGATCTAAGCATTCTCGTATTTAGTGTTGCAATGTTAATTAATTTGTTTCTTCTTGTTGGAGGGTGATGGTCTAGATCTTCCGTGGGAACCAGCCGTGGTGGGAGACGTATTATCGATCGGTTGTGGTTGTGGCTATTTGTTGGTATATTTATAGTTTATTGGGTGACTTGGCTGAATCTGAAATTTCTTTCTTCCTCTTCTCTCGGTTGTTGTGTTACGGTTTTTTCACTATCAGTTTATCATACTTTAGATAAGCAATGTTTCCTTTCTTGCTACCTTCTTCTACATGAGGGTGAACTTGTTTGCGTTTTTCTAAGATATCCTTTTGAATAATCTTCTTTTACCTCGATGCCTGATGGAAGGTTTGGCTTGTTTTTGAATATAAGATGTTTTTTAAATAGCCACGTGATGGAAATTACAATTGGTTTTTATTTTCCATTTGTCTCCCGTTTCTATAAATGTTGCTAATTTCTTGGCTGTCTATAGTACTCCCATATCCACTATGATTCTTTTGATGTAATCTACTAGTTTTGTTTCAGATTTACCCTTTTCTTCCACTCCAAAGAAAACCAGGTTACTCTTTCGTTTGTTGATTTCTACCGGTTTAAGTTTATGTTCGAGCTCTGATATTTTGCTTTTGTGGTTATTGGTTTCATCAGTGATCGTTTTGAATTTTTCGTCTATTGCTCCATAATAATTTTGGTTACCACATGTGCCATAAGTTCGGCTTGTTTCTTTAATTATTCACCAAGTTTAAGTAGCAACAACTACATATATTTATCCATGGTGAGGGAATAAGTTGTTCTATTGGTAAGTTTTTCTGTGGTAACACTTTTTACAAGTTTGTGTGCAATGAGAATGAGGTTTCACAATGAGAAGTTGACACTATTTAGTAATATTTTTCGACTTTATTCCACTGGACTTGTTGACGTTTGTGTTGGCAGTTTAGCTGCCGGAACCACTTAACGATGTTAATTATCAGCTAATCTCAAATCAGCTAATGTCAATATGATATACTATAAATAGACAAAATTCTGAACTACCTGTGCATCTGCAGCTAGGCAATGTAAAGTTCGGTGAGGCACCACACTGCTCAGTTGTCTATGTGGCCAATTACGACCCCGATAAATTAGCGTTGAGTAGGGTTGCGGCTCTTTGCTCTGTGTGCTTACCCACACGTTTAATGTTTCACTTATCACTTCACTTGTAACTAAAAAACTAAGTACTCCACTTATTAGCCAACACACAACCTTTTTTTAATAGTTCTTTAACAACTCACTTTTTATTATTATTTTAATAATATTAGTTTTATTTATTTATTTTTGTTTTTAAGTTTCTTAAACACGTTGCAATATTAGTTCTTAGCACACAAAAATAATAAAAAATAAATAATATACCGCTCATCCTGTTATGTGTGTGTATATGTATGTGTGTGTGCGTATATATAAATATATACATATATATATATATATATATATGTATATATATATATATATATGTATATATATATATATATATATGTATATATATATATATATATATATATATATACATATATATATATATATATATATATATACATAACACAATGTCTTGAAAATAGGGTGATAAATGAAAAAAAGGAAATCAGTTTTGAACTTTTATTAGGACAAATAAGTACCTAAACATTACAAATTCTTAATTACATTGACCATCATTCGTCTACAATAATAGTATCTAAAAACGTAGCAGGTAACCAAATAGTTTCTTGGTATGTGCCCAACCATATTATGGACATTACGTGGGCACAACATCCTAGTGTCCGTTTTCCCGTAGCACATGAACAATAATAATGACTTTTGCTTCTCTGCCGGAAACATTTGTGGCGCATATTACATACATATAGTATAATCAAGAGCGCGTGTGCCGAGATTGTATCCTACCTCTTAAGAAAAGAGCATTCTCCATATTAATTCCATGCTCAGTTATTCTCCCGGAGTTTGGTAGTTCACATATTTGTATGTGAAAGAGTCCTTGGCGAATATGCTCACTATAATAATATATGCTAGTTTTATGACATAGGTACCCATTGCCAATAATATGAGGTCTTCTTCATTCAACCTAGGAAATGTTATCATATCTCCTGGTACAACAACTAAATCTCAAAATGCAGCTCGATGTCTATTAACGTAATTGGCTTGGCTTCCATATCTCTAGTCTTTTTTAGTAAATCTTTATGCATATATATTGTCTTCAATAACGTGATTTCATCACGTTAGTGAGGGCAGCCGCTATTTTAAAATCATCCAACATATGAGTCATCACTCTGTTAAAATAATCTTGATAGAATAACTTGTAATCTCATTTGATGCGCCCATTAACAACCTCTACGTCCCACCGACATAGAGTTACGTATCGAGATTTGTTTGCCTCTATTATAGACAACTGGTCTTCTCTTCGGTTTCTAGTTGGCGGAATAGCAACTTGATAGCCGCATGATTCTAGATCTGGGACTGCATCACGGAAGCCTGTGTCTAACAAAAAGGCATCACCTTCTCTGTAAATCCAATTCAACATGCTTTCTTCATTATTTGCCAACATACTCATTATATTAGCATCTGTTATTATAGCGGTATATGGCCCAACACTTCCAGTATATGCCCCTCACACGAAACAATCATGAAAGATTTTAATAAGTTGTGGAATGTATGATGGCAATATGCAAGTATTTGGACAAAAAATAGAGCTTTTTTGATTACATACATATGTGCCATCACACATGGTTATGGCCTTTTCTCTGATGCTCCTAAATCAGTGTAGCTAAATATAGCATCAGGTACCAGTAGATTGCGTGAAACGATATCACGTCGAGACAATCTGTCAAACCCAAGATTTGCGGGCAAACTCCTGGAATAAGCCATCCCTGGCAATCTTCATTTGTCTCTCCAAAGTGCGACAACTGATGTTAAAACTAGTATTGAGGCGGCGTTCATTAGGTTCTCCAGTATAGAACTTCATCAAAGAAATTCCTCGAGTTTACTTGGGTTTTTTTTGCAAGCTCTGCTGCAAGTAAGGTGTTTCCATTAGGATTTGATTGAATTGAGAAAGAGTGAAGCCTATTCGAAAGTGTAAGTCACTTGGATGCATGACCTCTACATTTTCAAAATTGCATGGTGTTACTTTCTTCGTTATCTTTATAATATCTAGAAACTATGCTCTATTAAATTTGTGACAAACATTTGGGGCAACAAACAGTTCATCCCAGTCATTTCCGTTTAAATGCTCTTGACCGACTCTTTCAGTGTCTGGGACGTAATAATTGAAATGTATTAAAACATACTCTTAAGAGTGTCTGAGATTCGGAGACGAGACCCATTTCTACATCCATGAAATAGATACCTAGAAGATGTGTAGGGTGCACCTGAGTACCCAGGCACTACCAGAGGTTGGCTTACTTCAACCGAAATCACTGGCCTATTGGCATCCTCTTCACCTTGTGGGCCGAAAACCATTACAGGAGCTGCTGGAGCACGGACAACGTTTGGTTGATGACCAGGTACTACAAGGTCTGCTACTTCTTTGTTGTCTTGATTTATGATGCTATGATAGCGTCTTGCCGCAGATTCCACTCTTTGCCAACACAGTCGACAGATGTATTCTTCGTTATTGAATGCGACCTACAATGAAACTACTAATGCAATATTAATAATATAATAGTAGTTAGTTAGTAGCATAATAGATGAGACCACAGAAAAACATTATGCCAGTTAATCGTTATAAGCTATTAATCTATTAAAAATACACTTTCGGACCAAGATTAAAATATTATTAATAAAAGTTTGCCGACAAACATTTACCGACATTTTGTTTCACACTATTTGACATTAGATAACGAGTGAGCAGTTCTTCTCCCAGACCTCCAATCCGATAATGTTACGATTTAGTGATATGCGTTTGCTTGAATAAGTCGCTCTATTGCTTATCGGAAGTCGCGATTTCATATGAAACTGTTGCATTACTGGTACATACGTATTCAGTTAGATATAGTGTATGCCTAAAAGCGTTCATGGTCTAGTGGCTAACATATTCGCCTCTCATTCCGAAGGCCCGATTTGGATTCCCAGTTCGACCATGTACCAATGAGATTGGTCTTACGTACATTTTACGGACGTTTTAATGGTGAAGAAAAACATTGTGAGTAAACATGTGTTGTCTAAGAAGACTAGCAATCTTTGAAGACACACTAAGTCTACTAACCCACAGTGGGCTAATGTGGTGGACTACCATACCTCCCCATACCTCCTCACTTTAAGGAAAGGTCTGTGCCCAACAGTGAGATATAGTGGCTGATGATGATGATAACTTAAAGTCTAGTACTTCATTAGTGTCAAATAAGTACTACTGCTGAGGCACGGCGTGGTCACTGCATATACCTACATATAATACTTACAATATAATACGAGTAGTGGTTGTGCTGCGGCCAGCCAGTCATTCACTCAACATGACTCGCTCGAGTCTAGACTCAGATACCATGTATCGATATCCGAGAGAATAATATGTATTAAAAAAAAACACTTACCTGTCGTGGTATTATTTTATAATTTTTTTGCAGGGTTGACATCAAATAGTGTTTTTAATATTCTGTAATGCCATCTGTGTCGAGGTTAAGTGCACAATATACAATCATGCGCTAACATTTTAGTTTTAGATGCACCACATCAAATATCCATTAGAAAAAGTCAAGATTGTTGTCCAGAGTTAAACATATCCAAATCACAAAAGAAAAAACGAGTGTCCAAAAATAGTAAGCTGGGTCGAAGAAGGAATAAGTGAGATAATTGAATTGTAAAGGTGTTATCGTAACACAGAAACAGAGCCGTGAACCGAGTGAAAGTACGTATTTGCATTTTATCTGCCAACCCTTACAGGAGGCAGGTAAAAAAATATGTTTCTCTTTCGCACAGGTTGGAATGCTTGTAGTTAACTACCTAAGCATCGAATTCGCATGTCTATTGTTATTTCATCTTCCTCTTTTAAAATAAAAATAACACCAACAGTTTTATAAATAACAATTTGACATCAATTTTATCACTGTTTATTTATTTTTCTAACCACGGCTCGAGTTTGCTGCCATAATCAAAGAAGTTGCTGTTTATGAATAAGTACTTTGATATGTAGTAGGTATTTCAAACTGCCGATGATTCTTTTTTTACTTTAGACCAAAAATGCCCAATGTCTTACTGAATATGCTACTTCCGCCTACTGTTTTGTGTGAAACAAAAGCAAATAGGGGTGGGAACGAAATTTCTTCAAAATATACTAGAGTCAGATATTGATGCCACATCATCAGACAATTGTTATGGTCAAAATAAAAATATGTTTGTTGATATTTGTCTGTTTTTCCTTTTTCGAAAATTCTCTAATCTTATTTAAAATTTTTGTTAATAAAGCAAAAAATCACAATTATTATATTTTGTGCGTATCACAAATTATTCTAACAAATATAATGTGATTTAGAATAGTGTGTTTCCGATGTATGAATACATATATTAGCTATGTTATAAATTCTGTTGGCATGTGCGCTTGAAAATTATCAAATGAAATCCTACCTTTATTTTGCACAGTTAAGTAGGTCTCTAAGCTAACACAAATAAGCAGTTCTCTCCGAATATTGGAGTGGAGTAACAAAAGGAATTTTATCACAGTTATTGCGCTGCATAAACACAAGATGGCAACTCTACGTAACATATGGTCCACGAGAGCAAAAGCTTTACTTCACAACACGCAAATTCAGGGTAAAGAAATATCCTTTTCACATATGGAACAACTTCCATGGAAAACATTTCACCTGTCAAAATGACACAATGTGCTGAAAGGTCTTCGAAAGCAATAGAAACAATTAGTAAAGTGGAAAGAGGTCATCGACTGACGAATTGGTAGGGAGTGTGTGTGTGTGTGTGTATATAAATATACACACACACACACACACACACACACATATATATATATATATATATATATATATATATATATATATATATATATACATTATATATATATGTATATACATATACATTAATATCATCAAAATATTCTTTTAAACAAAACCTGTAATTGGTTGCGGTGAGACATGTAGAGCAGTAGCCAAAGCCTGTATTGTTGTAGCATCACGCACATAGGGTCCAAGTGGCTTTATCCCTCGTGGCAGCGTAGTCCCACCAATGATACCATATGAGTCACATGCATTGAGTCCCTAAATTTTAAAACAAATGAGATCCATAAAACTATTTCTTACTATCCAAATAACTGAGGAATTTTTATCATTTAGAACAAAAAGTATTCATAAATATTAAAATTTAAAATATACAATATTCTACATTGAAGAACACATGACAACAGTCGTAATATAGCACTCAATGATAAAAATGGTGTTAATTATTGGCACATTCAGTATATCTCACAAAGTCTCAGATGTTCTGATCATCATAGAGAAATGCACCAAGTATTTTAACATAAAGTACAAAATAATGATGGCAAATGTTAACAATTATTTGATCCGAGATAATGATAATAAATTTGAATGATAATAAAAAAATATAATATTAATAATAAATCTTAATTTTAATTTTTTTTACATATTTCATCGAGTGCCATGTATGACATTTGTAACTACGTAGGTAAAACGCTGTTCTGACGTAAAAAAAGTTGGTGATCTTGCTAGATCATGATTGTGCGCGAAAAATGACAATAACGGAAGACAATCAATCAATGTATGGTGAGCATGCAGTGTGTAAAAAATTATAAGAACATATTATATTACTATAAGAACATATTTATTGGCTCATATAGTAAATTTTCAAAGCACTGGTAAAAAACCACTACAGTCCCAAAAAATCTGTCAAGTCTTTTTGGGTGTAAGGAAATGTGGATAGCAATTAGTGCAATATAATTTTTTCTGCTTTTTTGGGTATGATATTCTAAAGAGTTATTAAGAATGATTAAATACTTGTATGGAAATAACAATAACTTAATGGATGGGCTGTTGCAGTCGCCAAACGCACTTATTAATGTTTTTTTCATAATGCCATTTCGTGTAAATAGCATTGGACGGAGTATATATTTTATAATGTCAATTTTGCCTTTCTTTGTAGAAAATTACCTAAAGTTCCATGAAAATCAGGAAGAACTATTTGTAAATATATGGAACGGTCAAGGAGATGGAATGTAAAGGTTGAGCGACGGATGCTTACTAGCTCTAGCAACAGTTTAATTTTTTTCAGTCTATGAGGAATGTTATTTCTGAAGTCATTTGGTACATATTTTTATAGTTTATTCTTATTTGAAGTTATAAGACAAAGTTAATTAGAAGATAATGATTTTCGCATACAAATATTAACTGTAATATCTATAAATTTGCCAAAATGCTTAAAAAGTGCGTAGATTTGTAACATTTTGGAATCTGAAATTTTATGCATTTTGGCATGGTATGTCAAAAATTTCTATTTATTGTTATTTATTATCATTTGCTAAAGCTGCTACTAAAAAGAGCTGTGACAACCTAATTCCGTTGGCGCCATTCATTGCCAATGAAGTTATCATTTGAAAGAAAGAACTCATTGCTGCTTCAGAGCATAAGAAGGGTGTATTACTTGCAAGTACAGCTATATAAGTGGTATATTATGAACTACTAAAATGAATCAACTACCGACACCTGAAATTAAAAAAAAAAATGGTCTTTTGCTTCTGCAATACCGGATATGACTCAGCTTGTGGATGCATAAAAAGGGGTTTAGATTGCTCACAGTGAAAAGGAGTAAGTTTCTTGAATGTGTCGCCAACAATGTCTATAGATAAAGTCTATGAAGGTTTAAAAGAAAATAGTGCTTTCTATTAATTTCTTAATTATGTAACAAAAATAATTTCTTTTTAATTTTTTTAATGGTTTAATTATCTCTTGACCAATAGGCTGAATCACTGATGTGGTGTTTGGTGGTAAAAATGCCAATTGTATATCGGTCAAATTCTCAATTTTAGGATGAGCTGGACAATTGTCAATAAATAAATTGATCTTCTTTTTACTTCTCAGCTCAGAGTCCCGTTTATGTAAAACTTTTTTAAAAACGTCTGACATCATCCAGGCTTTTTATTCTATCTATTGATAGTTTTCTACCTGTACATTTTTCCCCTTTAAATTAGAATGTCCTCTCAGGTATTAACTTGAAAAACAAACCCATCTCGTTGGCATTCCATCTTTGGCTGTCAGTGTATCCTTTTCAGTCAATACTGATAAAACTGTTTTCAGCCACTCAGTTTCAGTTTCAGACTACTACAGTCATTTCGGAATCACTGGCAGCTTCCCCATAAACTTTACCGACTGCTATATTGTGGCATTGACGAAATCGGTAAATCTTGCTTTCAGGACATTCAAACTCCTTTTCCCCAAACAGTTTGGCAAAATGGTTTACTTTTTCTTGTAAAAGGCGACTATTCAAAGATATGTCTTGACTTCTTTGATCTATAAACCACACCAGAAGCGCACTTTCGATAGACTGATGTGACTCAGTTGCTGATCAAACGCGCCTTAGGTGATCGTAGATGTACAGATGCTGCTTATGTTCTGTAAGCATCGAAATACTCCTAAAGTGTCTTTATATCAAAGCTCAAATTGTGAAATATAATTCGTCCATTTTCTTTCCTTCACTGTGAACATTCTCAAATCGGGGAACATAATGGATAACCTGTCAAGCAGTAATTTGGAATTCTCACACATTTAAGAATTGTTTTGAAAAATTATTCCGTCTTGGATTGTTTACGTTGTTATAACCCAACTTAAATATAATCATTTTGGATAAATAAAGCAAAACTAAAACATTATATCAGTACAAAGTTACTTCATGTATTTTACTTTATCCATGACATTTTTTGTCAATATTTATGTAACATTTTTATATTATAATGTCCATGAAATTAAAGAAAATTAATCTAAATATCTCCCTCACTTCCATCCTTCACCTCTAATTACCACTAAAAGGACAACACAGTAATTATATCCATTTGTTGAAATTACTTTATATATATATATATATATATATATATATATATATATAATTTCAACAAATTTATCATTAATCAATATATAGTAATAAATAAAAGAATATTTTATGTTTATACATGGTATACAATATTTTTAACATATAGCATAAAAGACTTTTTCGACAAGGTGTTTATGAAATTGAAATATGCTCAGATCTAAAGTTTTCAGAAGAACTTACATTGGAGGTAATCATCCAGTCCTGTTAAGAGGTCACATTAAATCTAGACATATATCTAGATGTGAATATTTCACATATACATTGTATGATGAGCAATCTTCAAGTCAAAACGAATCAACTAATGCTATCCTAAGCTATTGGTGTAATTGCGTTGCAGGAAATCGTACTGTTGATTGCTGTGCTCATGTCATGACAATTATATGCTATTTGAGTTAGACAAGATTTGAAGACGATAATCAGCCACCAGCTGCTTTTTTGGATAACATATTAACTGTAATAAATGATTAAATAAAAATGTAAAAAAAATTCATATTTTTTCCATATTTTTTCACTTTACGAGTTATTCTTGTCATTCAAAAGTAGCCATGGATGTTTCATAAGATTAGTTAGGTATAGGTATTACATTTTAATTAATCAATATTTGAAGAATAGCTGTAATAAATGATTAAGTAAAAATGTAAAAAGAAAAAAGATCCATCTTTTTTTCACTTTAGCATTACTCTTGTCAATCAGAAGGAGCCGTGGATGTTTTATGAGGTACATATAAGTACTGTATTTTCAATTATTTGTATATAAATATTAACTGTATTAAGTGATTAAATAAAAATGATACATATTTTTCCATTAGCATTATTTTTGTCATGCCAAAGTAGCTATTGATATTTTATAAGATTAGTTAGGTTTATTATATTTCAATTTATTAATACTTAAAAAATAATGATTGCAAAGTGAATAATTTTCTAAAAATATATGGCAATGCTAGTATAATTCCTGGTCAAACCTGCTCACCTTTGCTAATTTTGGGATTCATAATTGGGGAAGTTTGTAGTTTCAAAATATATTTAAATGACCTGTAGACATTCATGTCCTGTTATTAAAAAGAAGTATATTTTTACTTTAAAGATGTTAATTGGCATAATAATAAATAACTGGAAATATTTTATGAAAGGAAATAGTTTATATGGGTCTGTCTTTCAATGGTTATGAATATATCATCATGTAAAGTAATGAAAAATTATTCTGTAGTCATAAAGGAAAACATTTTTTTACTTTTTATACACCTAATCGAATTTATGTTGACTGTCAAATAAGGTTGACAATTGTGATATCATAGGCTGATAATTATTTATATATAAAATTAATTAATTCGAAAACACAAATTAAATTATTATAATATTGCATTTTTTTTTCAATTATACGTAAGAAAGATTTTTGTAGAATAACTGATTAAGAAAAATAATATTTATTAAATTAGGATAATACACTTTTGTTTCTGGCAATATTACTGACAGACAAGCTGTCAAGCCGACACAAATTCCCGCATGTATACTGTGTCGATTTTGATTATTTTTTTGTCTTCCGGTGTGAAAAATACGTAAGATTTCACATTGTACAGATAGATAATTTTACTCAATTAAAAGTGTTCTAGACATTTTATATGTTTCATAGGGGTATTAAGTTTTAGTTTCATTATTACTTAATTTACAATTAAAATTATAATTTCTAAATTACAATTATAGCTCAACTAATTTTCCGAAAAGTATGCATAAGTACATATTTAATAGCCGATTTTAAAACTTGAATAACTTCTGACCAAGACTGCTGAGCTACTTTTATTTATCATATTCATGATTGGGGAAGTTCGCAGTTTTCAAATATGTCCAATTTATTTCTGTACATTCTGGGGTACAGCTCCATACACTTTTAGGCATTGTCCTTTAATATACAATTACCTGTAGACATCTGATTCCGTTTTGCAATAGCCCATTTAGTCACACAGATTAAAAAAAGAATGACATCAAAATCTAGTACCCAATAAATATATATACGTGTGTGTGTGTGTGTGTGTGTGGGCGTGTGTGTGTGTTTGTGTGGGCGCGTGTGTGTGTGTGTGTGTGTGTGGGTGTGTGTGTGTGTGGGCGTGTGTGTGTCTTCAATTTTGTTTTTTTTGTGTATATGTTTATTTTGTTTTGGTTCTCCTTTCGTTTCTCTGTGACTTGTAATTAATATATGTACGTGTTAATACATTTTTATTTATATTTTCACTTTATTTCAATACATTTAATTGTTGTTTCATAATTTGTATATTATGTATTTAAAAATAATAAGTAACTGGATAAATAAAGCTATATTTGTGAATTATGCAATTGAAATATATATTGCGGAAAACATTTAATCGGTGTTGTCTAGCTGCCCCTTCTAAACTTGACACTGGCAAAGGATCTCTATAGAAAAAATGAATGCCACAGAATAAAAGATAATATGAACCCAACGATGTAATTGTTGTCCATACAGCTCATCCAATATATACAAATGTTTTCCTTTAATACAAAACAATTTCTAGGCCTATTAATAAATAAATTGCTGTTCCACCAAGATTGCATGTTCGCCATTTTAATCTGCACCCATCAAAGGTGCAAAGGTGACTGTGCTTACATAGCCCTTAAACTTTCACTGTTATGCACTTTATTTTGAATGCAGTGAGGCAATGACTCTCAATGGGTACGACAGACCTGAAGTGGTGTGCTGCAATCGCAGCGGTAATCGCCATCAAAATGACCAACTTCAATACTTTTTTGTACTGGTCTATACATTCTTAATTATATATCTCAATTGTTGAAAAAAAAATTTCCTTGGCATTTAGTTTTACATTTCATCATAATTGAGTCCAATTTGGCTGTGAAGAGAAGGGGAAATAACTATAATAATTGTGAGTAAATTTCGCACTACTCGGTTTCTGTACCCATAAGTACATATAATGGTTTAAAGAGAGCACACAGAATGATTAAATTATTTTCACATATTAATATTATTTTTCACTATGTAAATATATTGCCTAGCATTTTCCCAGGTGTAAAAAAATAAGCTCACTGTCTATATTTTTTTAACTTATTAATGTACATTAATCAAAAGAGTTTTACTTGGTAGTGTTTAATAAATGCGGCTGTCATAAATTTTTTCAAATGCTTCATATGTATAGTTAAAAAATCTGAGGATGTGGACACACTTTCTGACGATTTGGAAATTCATATCTTGCAAAGGACACACTGAGAAGATATACGGCATTTTCAATAACATTTTAGTGGATGGGGTCCGTGAAAAAAAATATTTCTCATTTCCAAGTTTGCTATAAGGAAAGATCCATAAAAAATAAAAATTCTAGTCTCTGTACTTGTATATATTGGGCTAATTAAACAAGTTCCTATAAACTTTAATGAAAAGTTAGGATGCTGTAACATACAGATGGACAAACAAACACACGGTTCCATTTGACTATATACCCATAAAAATTATACCTTCTCTTAATTTTATTCAAGTAAACATTTTGAAAATAAGTACCTACACATTTCTACATACCATGTAACAATTCTATAATTTGCAATCTAATGTACTAAATCAGAGTAGCAAATTAATTAGCATTATTTTGACTAATTTAAATATTTTGTTTACCTCCAATCTCTTTTCCCAAAATAATTGTTTTGGTTTCTCTTGTACACCATGCTTGAAGTCGGTTTTAACTTTACTCTCCTGCGTCTTGTAAACAGTGACTGGCTGCTTAAATATAGATGCTGTTTGTCGGATTGGTGGTACTAGTGACGCATCAGACCTCACACCCCTGTAAATGAGTATTTACATAAGTTTCTAGTCAACAATTACAAATGCTAATACAGACTACAGCTGATGCAAAAAAAACTTGAAATGCAAATGGCGATAAAAAAAAGTTACAATAGTATACAATTTTAATGGTACAAAAGACAATATAAATTTAACATGGAAATTGTAACCACCAACTTACAGTTGCTACTGTATTTTATACGAGTTCCAGCTATGGCGAGTCCCGGTGTCGTAAGACTTTTTTAGTTTTACGGATCACCTCATTTTCTTCGATTCTTGTTTTATCATTCACCACTTTCCTTAGAACATCAATCATCTTTACAATTCTTTTCTTAATGAAAATGTTTTGACACAGTCTCTTTTTATCAAATATAAGGTTCTTACTTATGAAATTGGCGTTTCGTCAAACTAACCACTTTGATTTCAGATATCTGGCATTTGGCTAAGAATTCCAAATTCAAATTTATTTCAAATGTAAGCACATCATTTGTTTTTTCTTCGAGATCGTTCTGTGGACAATATGGAAAACTTAAAATATTTATTTACGAATACGAGTTCCACCATGGCACCAGCGTTGCAGAAAAAGCTTGAAGGATTAATGACGTGTATGGAGCAGCTACTGCAAAACAAAACACGGTACGTTTTTGGTTCCAATGTTTTCGTTGTGGAACTTTTGACCTACAGAATAAGCCCCATGGATGGCCGGAGACCCAAGTTTATAACGAAGAATTGAAAGTGATTGTAGAAGCAGATCCATCAGAAACTTCGTCAGAGTTAGCGGCAGGCTTTGGTGTAAGTAATAAAACAGTTTTGATTCACTTAAAACAAGTTTGAAAAGAAAAAAAGCTCGAAAATTGGTACCGCATGAATTGAGTGAAGTGAACCAACAAACACGCATCAAGTGTTGCATTACACTACTCAACCGGCACAATAATGAGAGCATGTTGAATCGTATCATTACTTATAATAAAAAGTGGATCCTGTACGATAATCGAAAATATTCATCACAATGGTTGAATCCAGGAGAACAGGCCAAATCCTGCCCCAAATGTAAGTTGATCCAAAAAAAGGTACTGGTTAATGTTTGGTGAACCAGTGCTGATGTCACCCACTACAGCTTCCTAAGATCTGGTCAAACAATTACGGCAGATGTGTATTGTCAGCAATTGCAAACCATGATGGAAAAACTAGTCGTTAAACAACCGAAGTTGGTCAATTGCTCTAGCCCACTGCTGTTTCAGGACAACGCTAGACCACACACTGCATGCCAGACGGTTGCTAAATTGGAGGAGCTGCAATGGAATGTCTCCATCACCCACATTACACCCTAGACCTCGCGCCATCTGATTACCACTTTTTTCAGAATTTGGACAATTTCTTACAAGAAAAAAATTCAATTTCGATGAGGTCGCCCAAACCGCCTTCAAAGATTGTATCGATTCTCGCTCCAACAATTTTTTCAGCAAAGGAATCAATGAACTACCTAAGAGATGGCAAAAGTACATAGATAGCAATGATACTTTGATTGAATAAATATATAATTTGATAGTTTTTTTAGTTTTTATTCGCATATAAAACGCCAATTTCATATGTAAGGACCCAATACAATTATCTCCCTCTTTTCCATTTTTCGGACAGTTCTGGACGCTGTTTTGTGAGTGCCTTTAGAAACTATGCACATCTTGCGGACAATCCACAGTGGAGAGTCTGGTCTGTTTATAAATGTATCAATTCACATGAAACAAGGGACTAAATTTGCCTTCTTTATGGAAACCGATGTAGGGGAGTTCATAAATCTTTCTCTAGATGTAGATTCAGAATTATGAAAATATTTATTTTATAATAATATCGCCACCCCCGTATAATCTGTGTAGCCTATGGCGGAGGGTATATAAACCGTAACTTTGTCACTGCACTTCCTCTTTTACTTACTCTCCTTGGCAATATCAAGAGTTCCAATGGCTATTATTCCAGATTCTTCATCAAAGAATATCTCAACAATCAACCATGCGGTTCCACCGACTCAATTCTAATTCAACAAGGATTATTGATACAATTTTTTGATAACTGAGATACGTTTCTGATCACTGACTCCAATTTTATCTCCTGGTTTATTTCTCTAAAGGTCAGAGTGTGCAGCGGAGAGTGGAAAGAAGAGTTGCAATGAAACTAATAGATAGAATTTTTTTGTTCAACTATCAAAATGCATGGAATAAATTTCACATCATCAAATTCGCTGTTAAAGTTCTATTGAAGGAATGAACAGAACTTTTAAGGCGTGTCCAAATTCTCAAAAAATTTCCCTAATTGTCAAAGCCTGTTTCATTGAATAATTTCTCTCGTTCATTCCGGTTAAGTGAACATGTCAGTGTACTGATTGTGAAGGTCATTAATTACCTTATTCTGGGCATATTTTTCCTTTGATTCCACTGACCTGTCCTACATGAAAAGACTTTTTTCAGTTAGATCAGCTTTACTTCTGTTAAAGCCAAACTTGTTTAAATCCAAATCAAATTTTATATTCCAGTATTTAGGTGCTTAAATAGATTTTATATACGAAATCAAGTAAAACATCCCAATTTTATTGACGATATTTTTTGGAATAACACACCTAAATATGACATTTTCAATAGGCACAAGAACCGAGAATTAGTTGGTAAAAAAAAACTAAATTTGTCCACCATCACAAATTTGTGTAAACCTATGGAGAGGAATCTGGAGCAGACAATTGATTGGGTCATTTGAATTATCAACGAGCTGATGGGGAAATTTTTATATTTTCTGGAAAAGATGTTGATTGACTTGGAATATATTGATTTGAGAATAAGAGGATGAATAATTTGTCAAACTGACGGAACGCCATTCCATCAAGAGTTGTGAAAATACAGGTGGATTAGATGCGGAGCACCGATACCATGGCCTCCAAAGTTCTGGGCCTACACCCAGTTAATTTTTTTATTTGGGGCCAATACAAAATATTAGTACACCACAAAAAATATAACATAAGAATTCGCCAAAAAAAATGGCAGAAAGAAATGAAAAAATCCTCTGTGTAGGTCCTTCTGTTACCCTGCTCCAGCTGGCCCATCCGTAATGATACACTTGTACATGCTATATACAAAAAAAAAAAGAAAAATAAATATATATATATATATATATATGTGTGTGTGTGTGTACATGCACATGCGTATGCGCAAACACATGCACTCGCACACGCATATGCGCACATGCACACACACACACATATACCTTATATCTGAAATTGTCATTTAGGTATATGAACGTCTTGAAAGGAATCGGTAAACATTTTTTGTTAAGTTTGTAGAATCTTCCATAATTACCAAAAAAAGCCTAACTTAAGCGTGATCTATCAACAAGCGTGAGCGTGATATGGCGTGCTTATAACAGCTGTCATAACAAGTCGACCTCAAAGTTGCTTTGCGAATTTTGTTATGGTGACTTGACTATGTCAAAAACACAAGCTCACGAGTGGTACAAATTGTGCAAATAAGGGCGTGAATTGGTCAAAAATTTTCCTAGTCCCAGGCGGCCTTCATAATCTACCACTGATGATAACATGGAAAAAATTAAATAATGCTTGAAAATTGTGATTTCAATATTAGAGAGTTGGCTTATACATATATACATACATACATACATACACACACGCGCGCACGCACACACACACACACACGCACGCACGCACGCACGCACGCACGCACGCACGCACGCACGCACGCACGCACGCACGCACGCACGCACGCACGCACGCACGCACGCACGCACGCACGCACGCACGCACGCACGCACGCACGCACACACACACACACACACACACTAGCGTGACCCGTGCGAAGTCTTCGCATTATAAATTATATATATATATATATATATAATATTGAAATAAACTAAACTGTGTTTATTTCCGGTTTATAATTGTACAACATCTAATAGTTGTTAAGAGTTTCTTGATACAATCAAAAACCCCAAAGTTTTACAGATTTATCAAATGCCAAGCACAATGTAATAATAACCTATAAAATTAAAATATAATGAGTAACACATATAATTATTTATTCATGAAAAATCACTTATTTTAATTTATATTATGAATGATATTGGTAAAAAAATAATAAAAATATATTATCTCTTGAGACCCATCATTATTGTCTTTCTGAGTTATTCAGGAAGTTTTACTTTTTGTCGCTAGATTATGCCAAATGTTGATTAATTAACAACCTTAATACTATAGCACTATGGTGACATTAAGGATCAGAATCACTAAATTAATAATACGAGGCTCATGTCACCTCCTTCACTGCCCTGACAACAGCCATGCATGTTTCTTTGTGAATAAATCATATAACCATGCATTTTGTTTTTCATATAGATAAAACATGTCTTAGCTGTGGTTCATAAATGACAGACTGTACTGAAAACTTATCAAACATTGTCAACAAGCCTGAATGTGTTGAATTCCATATTAATAATTGTTATTTTGCCATTGGATAGCACTGAGCAGCAACATTAATTGTATTTTTTAATTTTTATATAGTATTATAATACACATTTCAAGCACAATGTCACATAATTACAAAAGGTTAATCTAAATTACTTTTGTATGAAGAGTACAAAGCAAATAAGTTACTTACCCCATTGTATCACTACAAATGATACAAATTATAACTTTTATTTAACTCTACTAAAACGCATTACATTCCAATTAAGTTGAGGTGAACCACAATGACAAAAATTTAATTTGACAATCACGAGTCATGCTGATTACAGATCTGGTCATCTCTTCACCCTCTCCTCAATTAAATCCAACATAAATTGTGATAATTTCTAATAACAAAATTTACAAGTGGATTATTTTCATTTATTAGTAACATTTGCTGCCCTTTGAATTGAGACCAGGATATCAAGAAAATCCTCATTCAATGAAATATGAAAAACCAATGATTTGTTATTTTTCTAAAAATTTTAATATTCATCTCGGTAAAAGTCAATTACTGTACACAACATTTTATATGAACACCACTTTTAATTAATTTCCTAAATGGATAGAAAAATAAAAACTGATGAATGCCGCCATCCTTCATAAAATTTTGTAATGAAACAAAAAAACAAACAGATTTGACTATATAAATGGCTTAGGTTAATCCTTGAGCAAAATAATATAGATATTTATATTTAATTTTAACACTCGTAATCGACGAATATATGCAGGGGGCATGACACTCGTGAGATTATATTTTTTCTATCCATTAAAAAAATTAATAAAAGTTATGTTCTCTAAACTTTTGGGCACAATAATTACATTTCACTGAACTTGCCGACTTGCATTTTTCTCATGCCCCTTCACCCTAAAAATTTTCAAGAGACGAGCCCAAAAATTGTTACAAAATAGATCATTGGTTCTTAAAATATCTCAATTCAAATTATAAGGGTGGCAAACGTAAATTAGCAATGAAAATATGGCAAGCATTAATAAGGAGCATGCTAGTTTTATTGTCTCATATTAAAGTATGTTCTTTTGTTCTGCCATTCACTGCATTTGTTTACTTGTGCAATTGGAAATTTGTGCAAATATTGTACCAACAAAGTTTTAATGTCTTTTTATAAAACCTAGATTCAAAGTTATTATAACAATAACTAATTAAAACATTACATTTTAACATTTCTCTAAAAGCAGCAAGTCAAGGAACAGCAAAGTTAAATTTCAAACATCTGACAACACAAATAGCAATCAGTTAAGCCTCTACGGTGAAAAGCAGCACCAACACTAGATATTTGAAGCGATCACTTATTTTCACAAAAATTCTTAATAAACTACAAGAAATTAGTAATCTTTATAAATGACGTAACGAGAGCAGAACCTGTAATCAAACTGAGTCCTCGCCTTCTTAGCTTTACGTAGTAGCATTGTGTTTATCTGACCTTGCTGGAAGTCAAAACATGATAAATCCATGCTGTCTCCAAGAAATCTCGCGAGCTGTGGCTTACTGCGAAACTTCTTACCTGTTGGGCTGCCAGAAAATACATAATTTTCATGTATATTTTTATCTCTTTCATTCTTCATTCGTGAATTATGTTAAAAATTGATTAAAAACATATATATATATATATATATATATATATATATATATATATATATATATATATATATATATATACATACATACATACATATATACATATACATACATATATATATATATATATATATATATATATATATATATATATACATATATATATATATATATATATATAAAATTGACATTAAGCCGATTATAGCAACGCATAACAAAAATTTACCTGTAGTAATAAACGTCAACTTTGCCTGCGGACAAACCAGATTTTCGAAGGACCTCTTCTCTCTGCCAACCTTTGGGTAAAGCAGGACAGTCAGTTTTTTTTCTTTCTACACAAATATTCATTTTCGAAAATACGCCAAAATTAACTTTACTGCAATAATTTGAACTAATTCTATGTTTTCGACAAGATATAATATTATTTACAAAGATCACATAAGAAAACGATTTTAGTAAATTATCTATGGAAACGATTTAGATGCATAACAAAACTCGCATGAATCATTTTGTTTTTTTCAAAATGGCGTTAATGTTTCGTTCTTGACATGCCAGCATCAGAAACAGAAAACTAAGATAAGCAATAGAATTTTGATTCAAATTCATTGCAGATGGTTCTCTCCACCGACAACCCGCATTCAGTTGGAAATGAAAAACTTTTTTAAATATTATGATTTATATAAGGGAAGTTTTTTTTAAATTGGCGCTTAATTTTCATTTTTTCTTTAGTTTGGTTTTTAATAGTTTATGCAAAACCCAGGAATTAATGCCAACCAAATTAAGTTGTCTATAGAATAGGCAAAGAGACTATCTCCGCGTCTATATCTCTTACTCAGTTGACCACAGACGTCTATTCCGCATTTAATGGAATTATAATTATAGAAATTTAAATATATTTGTAGTCTGTAATTACAGTAGATAATTTAAAATTTCTTCCAAATTAATCTCTTTATGAGAAAAAAAAGTAATTATAGTGATATAATGGATAGCACTATAATTACTTTTTTAAAGATTATTTTTCAGAACAGTATGTAAAACCAAAGATATGATACCAATGTAAACTATTAATCAAATAAAAACGCAGAAGTGTTTTATACAAATTTATGTTTGGAATAATAGTATTTCTTGTTCCTTTTTTCAATATTATGACCATAGCGATCCGTTGTTCTAATATTTTTTTAACAAAAAGAATCACATGGAGCCAATTTTCACAACTAACATCACAATTACGTCCGATGCACTACGCACGGTCAGGACTCTCAGTCGGATTTAATACAGTTAAAAATATATTTTGTCTGGATATTTTACCGGATGGACCGTACACTAGAGCACGGCCGGTAAAGTAGAAAGTAAAGTATTGTTCCGACTAGACTGACAGTTAACAAGAAACAGAAATATGTTTTTAACTGTCAGTAAGTCTGACTGACTAATCTTGACCATATGTGGTGCATATGGGCGTTACGCCAGTATGCACCAAAAAGCGACGACTTGGAGTCCGACTGCAGGTTAAGGAACCATAGTCCGACCGCGAGGTGACTAATAGCCGATAAAATATGAAAATGAGTGATTTCGTTGGTGTTCGTGCGCACTACACGAAGTCAGTTGGGCTTACTGTTACAGTTAGAAACGTGTTTCGTATTCCACGCATTAACTGTCAGTCGAGTCAGACGAAGATTCTACCTTTATCGACCGCGCCCACCGTTTCGACAGTCGGGTCGTTCGACAATGCGCAGAGCACACATGTAGTAAATATTGCTGACGTAAACATGGCGAATTGGGTAATAGCGTTGATTGAATGAATATATTAAATTCAATAGAAGTTGAATCTTCTCGTCGTAGAATTTTACGAGACGACACGATTGCGAAATTCCTTACGATTCCAAGTTTTAACTCGATACCGTGTCACCAAAACAACGGTGTTTGAACTTATGAGGCTGTGTGAATTAGAACTCGTACCAAATAGTGAGAGAAATAATTCACTTCACACTCCAGTTGAGTAAACGCTAATCGCACTACGTTGCTACGCCAGCGGGACTTTCCAAATAATCACAGGAGATGTGATGAGAGTGGATCAATCTACTTGCTCGAGAATAATCTATAGTCAGAAGATGCCTTGGCAGATTACTTCCACAATTCATATCGATGTTCGAAACGGAATCCGAATGCCGAGATAAATTTGTACTGTTTTCTATTATAATTCTATATTCAGTTTATATTAAAATAAAAATGCAATTAAAAAAGCTGTTTTACTACCGGCAAATGTGTCCGAAAAATCTAGTGTTAAATGTCATTCAACCATTTCCGTCAACCTCATTGTAAAATTATAATTTATATGGTAAAATATACTTTTAGCAAATTATTTCGTGGCCACTTCTTATAACTAATCAAAATATTGCTTAGTGTAAATTGTCTCCCAAAAAAAGCCAAGAAAAATTGTGAAACTGAGTTTTCCTTCTATTCCTTGCAAATTGCACAATGTCTGATGTTTTTTCTCATGGCGGGAAAGATTTCGTTCAATTTTTTTCTCAGCTTACAAGTATAAAATTAAATGTGAACTAATTACAGATTGCTCAAGGATTTTATGTAATTGCCGGATTCCCAGGAGTCGTTGGAGCTATCATTTGCAGCCAAATAATATTAGAATACAATCTCCAGGATCAGGCATAACGATTTGAATGCCAAAAAAATTCTTTCCTCTCAATATGCAGACATTCTGTGATTCAGATTTAGTCATACAAGATATAGTGGCAAGGTGGCCAGGACTCACTATAGTACAATTTTCAACAATTCCGGCGTAAGGGTCAAATTTGTAGATAATGATATTTCCTCAAATTATCACTTGGTGTGAGACAACGGGTGTTCATGCTTGCCATAATTGATGACATATATATATATATATATATATATATATATATATAAATATATTCGATCAGCTGACAATTTATAAAATTCATTGTATTATACCCAGAGTATTATAAAACTATATACATAATCTAAACATTAATTTCAGAAACTTTCACTGTAAAAAATGTTATAAATACATGTATTACATTATTATTTTACTGACACGAATTTTGAAATTGTACACGATAAGAATAGACAACCATTTTTTGGCGAATTTGGCAGATGTTTCAAATATTTTGTGAAAATAATCAAAATTTCGACGCCGAAAAAGCCTAGAGCATATATGCTAATCATTGATTTTATAAGACGTTTGAGTGAGATAGCGACAATGTGTTAGCTTACGCTGCTATATTTCTAGATTTTATGGCATTATGTACACATATACTTATGTTATATTTGGCGTATAGATAATTAAACAAACATTGTGACATGTTATTTACTTTTCAAATAAGTGTTGGTACTACAATATTTTCCAGTGTAGCCTACAAATTATATACGAAGTTTAGGATAATGTTTTTATAAAAACTGAGCTTTTACTCTTATTTCGATGTACATTTTCGTAGATTATTCTTAATGTTCGACATATTTAAAAAAAACATAATAAAAAGGTTTAATATCCATTATCCATTATAAGTTGGCCGCTTATGTAAAGATAAGATGGCCATTTAATTTCTGGGTCATTTTTCCTGTCCCTTTGCCTTTTTCGTTACTTTTTTTCTCTCCTATAAGTTTTTCTTTTTCGTTTCTTGTTTCTTCATTTTCTCGCCACAAGAATTGCAAGAATTGTTGAACGGAGTGCAATTTTTGTGCAGCTAATCTTTAATTTTTTCAGTCTCATAATAATTTTCGCTGCATCCCACGCAATCATGTATATATATTATCTTCGGGACCAGAATTTTTCTTGGCTAATTCTATAGTTTCTTCTACCGCAGAACTTCAATCTAATTTAATTTTTGTCTTTTTAATATTGATTCTTTTTCTTCATAATCTTGTTATTTTTACTCTCCTTTTCCTTTTTTTCAGTAATATAATCTGGAGATGTCATTACCTTTGCTACTTGCTTGGTCCGTTTCCGAATGTTAGTAAGTAGCATAACTTAGAAAGTTCTAAAACTAGGCACGTGTAGTCTGGTACTTTTAAGGCGTGCCTTTTTGCGAGCATCATTATTAGATCTTGATGTTGAAGGCATTGTTGATCATAGTTCTTCTTGAATCCGTTCAGATGTAGGATTCTCAAGCATCACTGAAACCTCTTCGATAGCTCTGTCATTTTTAAGATTATCACATATGTAACTATAATCTGGAAAAACTTATGAATTTGTTATTCGATTTAAGGTTATGATATCGACAGGTTATTGTATTCAATGAGAAAACAGTAAAAGCATAAGTTTTAAAAACATTAACACTACAATATCAAATATCAATTTACTAAAAAAAAATCTGAGGCAAATTGAATTTTTGAAGTTTAAAAATACTTTTTATTTTTTTTCATTAAACAAATGTATACAGCAACGTACACGTTCGCGTATCAATCACTCACCAATCTTAGCTCACGACATCTAGAGCAAAGACAGTAAAATTTTTCCATTGGTCGTTTCCATCATACTGAATTATCCTACGCTAATCCTACGCAGGCTTGATTGTGTTGAGCGGCATAGTGAGTGTACTATGCGGAAAATAATATAATAATTGAAATATTATTCTGAAAAGAAAATATATATCTACGTTTGTGTTTCATACAAGTAGTTTAAAAATTATATATGTATGTCAATGGCTGCGGAAAATGTAATGCTTCTTCATTACAAAATCTTCGACAATTAATTAAATATTTATTTTAAATTGACATACCTATATTAATTTTTATACTATTCGAATAATCTGAAAAACTTTTCAATAGATTTTATAAAAGAAGAAATGTAATACCCATTTTTATAGTCAATACACCTCGAGACTTAGTTAATAATATTATTTTTAAACCGAATCATCAATTATTATGTGTTTTATAATGTTAAATTCGTTGTGTTAAATTTGTAATATTTTTAAGTTTGAGTGTAATTAAAATGGCGAATGTTCTTCTAAGGACTGTACCTATACAGCTATTCAAGAATACATATGACTGTAAAATAAATATAACTAAAATGATCTGGACACAAAAGAAATTATATGTGGCTAAAGAAAACACTACTTACTACTAAATTAAACGATGTCAAAAGATTTCTACTTCGAGCAATGTCATTTAATAAGCCCCGTGGCATGGCTGCACAAACATTGTTACTGTTGATATACGATGTAATAGATAGATTTATGATGAATATATTCTGCAATAGATATATGCTCTGTGTCTCTAATACCATTTCTCAGTGATATCGGCAAAAGGCCAGCTTCGTAGCACTAGGATTAGCACAACCTCTTTGGACATCGGTGTGAAGCCCAGATTCATTGTGATGTTATGTATGCAGTGTAATTTTTCTGTGAAATATTATTGTATTTCGTGTATTTTTGTACATTAGTTCGTTTTTAAAAAAACATTTTCATGATTACCTAAAAATTAAGTATCTGTGACTAGTTTTTTAAAGAGAATATGGCATGTGGAAGAGACGATTTCCCTGTTTGTCGCTCGAGCTGCGCTGCCACATCGACAATGTTCCTACTATAATAGTAGTGAAAGGAAAACATTATTCAATTATACATTTTGTAAATATTTAGGTTTAGAATTTAAATAAAACCATTGATGCATATTTCGTTGATCTTTTTAATTGAAAAATATAAATAGAAATATTATTAATATAGGTAGTTGAAAGAACTGTACGGTGCAAAATTCTTTAAACATTTCAGTAAGATCTTTTTTAGTTCTAATAGTTAACCAGATTTTACAGTAATATGAAAAATTTTTACAAAATGAATTTTATACAAAAGTAAACTAAAACCTTTTACGCGGTGGAGGGGGAGAAGATTTTTGGCTTCACCGCGACCGCGAAGAGATTTGTGCGTATGCATGAGCCTTCTGGATTACTCTATATTCTAAGTTTAGAATATAGAGTAATCCAGAAGGCATACGCACAAATCTCTTCACGGTCGCGGTGAAGCCGAAAATCGATGAAGGGGGCACCGCACTCCGCCTACTAGCGCCCTCCCTCAACGCGCACAGTATTACCAGCAGAACAAATTTATCCACCAACTTCAGGAAATCGACGCATATAAATATATTTGCTTGCAGCAGTAGGATTCACATTTGCATCAATTTATATGGTCATGGATTGGCTTATATGAAATATTATTAAGGCCGCTATATTAAATTTCTAAAATGTTTATTCTGACCACAACCAATGGCCAAAGTATTTATTTTAAAATTATTTAAAACTTTGTCACATTTTACCATTTTATTCATCACTTAACACTTTTAATACAAAAAGAAAACAATTATCTTAGTGTCTTGAAGTAAAAAGAGATGTGAAAAAGACCATAATTAAAGTTTGAAAATATTCGATCTCATACTAAAGAAATTCAATATAGGACGAAACAATTATTTATATTAATTAGCATTTAATGTGGTGATAAAATTTCTTCATATTTTAAACAATATCAGTTCGCATTTTCCAAGAAATTAAAGAAGACGGCGGAAATGAATAAATGTAACATGTGTTTCTTGCCGTAATCCTACATATAGTGATTATATATGCAATATTCTAAAATTGAATATGATAACGGAAATTCATACGTTACACCAAATTCTCCAACGACATTTTCCAAATACTTACCGATTTTTTTACATATAAAATTTTACATTTTTCAGTATCAAGCAATTAAGACGTTTTAATTTAGGTAAACAATTTTTTAAGACGTGATAACATCAATAAAATAGCCACCTTCTATTAATAATAATCCACTTCGATAATTGAAAATTGCATAGTTAATTGAAAATGAAATTAAATAATAGTTTTTACGTATGAAAGTTTTCTTTCGCAGTCCAGTGAGATTTTTGCAGGTGGGAATAGCACAAGCCGGCATTTTAAGCTATATTGTCACATAACCTTTCAGAGCTGTGTCTTAAATTACACTGATAGCCGCGTTTTAATACTACGCATTTTATGCGTAGTTTTTTGAACACACTATCGCGCGTGTTCTCGCCCTCTGGAGTACTCATTATTCTAAGATTCTAAGTTAGTAGACATGGAAATAACTGTTATTTCCCCATACCTGTTATATTGAATAACATCATTATTAAATAACATAATATCATATCTGTTAAAAAATAACATATTATTAGACATTATTGTGAATAACTTTTGTTCAATACGTTCACAAACGATATGTTCCATGAAATTAACTTTTCTTCTGTATGTGTTTACAAAATATGCATAGTACATGCGTATTACAATCGCTATTTATATTAAATACTTATATCTGTCTTTTTGTAGCTGGAGAATCGCTAATTCAATTTCAATGCGGTTTTCGATAGCTTATAAGTATTTTTTGTGAACGGATTTTAATACACAATTTATTAATTTATGTTAAAAGAAAGTCAGGCATTGGTCAATACAGTGAAGAATTACATTTCGAATCACATAGTATTTTCCTAATTCGATAATTTGAACAAGAGGAAACAATAATGTATAGAGATTGCAGTTATGTTAGCATCAACAGAGAAAACTGAATGAATATAAAATAAGCAAAATTCAAATAACAGGTATGGATTCTAACTTTGTCATAATTAATGTCGTTCTACGTCATTCGGTAATGTTCCATCAATACGAAAGAAAAGAATAAAGCATAAAACAAATAATATATAAAATAATGAATTGAATTAAAACAAGGAACGCGCTATTCGGACGACCGCGAGTGACGCTGCTTGACAATAAAGCAACATAACATTTTAACATGTTACCAAGCGTAATGTTCTTAATAATATAATGCGTTCATTCCAATCGGTAATAGGCTGTAATAGGTATGAATCAGGGGGTGGTCAAGTAGGTACTCGATTTGGTGACAGCATCTCTTAAGGAAGATGGCGGCAAATTTTAATTGTGTACAGCGACCTCTAGCGACGGCTATGTGTCACCATGCAAGAGACGCTACGAACACTCTAGAAAACACAGACAGAAACCGCTCAACACTGAGTCTGCTTGAAACGAGTGACAGATATTTACTGCGCAAAAACATATTACACGCATTTAATATTATAAGTTTTGTATATTAATTAAGTAAAAAAGGTGTTGTAGCTATTGTTTTGTTATGTGTTCAGATCTTTGTAATTTTGTTTTATTATATATTAAGATCTTTGTTTTGTTTTGTAATGGCGTGTATTGTACCGGGGTGTAATTCCTACATAAGACAAAGGACAAAATGTCATTTTTTTCCCTGCATCATAATGAAAGCCGGTAAGTGTTATCCATTATTGCTTATTATACAACATTTCAAAAATTAATATAAATTTTATACACTAACGGCGCAAAGCAATTGCGACGTTGCAGTTGTTTGTCAAAATTTAATTCGAAGAGTTGCGAAGTATGGTTAAAACGAATTTTTACTGTTTTGTTTAAAAGAAAACTTGCACTAAAAGATGTTTTAGTTAGTTATCGACGATATTTATATAAAAAAAAATGAATTTTAAAAATATTACCACACAAATTACAATTTTGTGACAAAGTTTTTTCTTGTCAGAAAACTCCGAGAAATTACTTCTGACACACAGTTGGATGTATTCGCCGGTAGTAAATTGGTTTTCCAAATATAATTTTTTACTAAATAATGTTATGAGCAGCATTTATATTTAATCAAACGTTGTTTGTAGTAAGTTTTCTTCCAATTGAAAGAAAGGAAAAGGCGGATTGATTGAAATTATTACACCTAACTTAATGTTTTGTTTTTTTACAGGGCAAAAGCGTGGCTAAAATTGTGTGGCAGGGAGAATTGGGCAGTTACTTGGAATGACCTCAGACGTAAACAGAATCTGCGGATGACACTTTACTAATGAGAACTTTAAAACTTTTCAGCCTAGGAAATTATTATATAGTAATGCTACACCGAGCCAGTATTTGCCAACACCAACTGAAGAAACCAGAGCAGCAGTCGAACAACCAAGCACAGCGCTCAGGCACAGTTGCGACAGGAAACTATCAGCAAGACCTTAGGGGCTTCTTTAGGAGAATGTCTAAGGTTATTTAAGTGATAATACCAAAATGTCCTTATGCACTCATTTTTTGCTTGCACAACTGAATATGTCATATAAACATCATGTATAATTTTGAAATAACACATGTCATGAATACAACTGTTATTATAATTAAAGGAAGACGTACATTTAGAGGCAGCGTCTTTGGGGTCTAGATCGTTGAAGAGCGAAAAAGGCGGAAAGCTGAAGAGGTCCAGACTTCTAAGGAAGATTCGTCAACAGAACAAGACGATTCAGCAGCTCAGACGGAAGTTAAGAAGATTGCGAAAACCTATGCGGCATAGTAAGTAATATGGAAAGTATACAAATTAATAAAATAAAACAAATGTTAAAACTAATTTTATCAAAAGAATCATATATTTTATTTGAACATGAATTGAAAAATTTTTTATTTATTATTATTTATTGGCCAAGCGTGGAGTTTTGACAAAAGTTTGAAAATATACTTCAAGCACTAATAGATATCGCTATAATCATGTATGTTTTTGCTTGTTTTCAGTTGAGGAGTTGCCCACTTTCATTTATGCAATTACCACCTAGCTGATTCCAGAGTGCTACCTGGAGACGCCTGGTACTATTTACAATTGTATTTTCTATTTTATTTAAAGTTTTTTGAATTTTATTCTCATAGTAATGATATTTAAAATATATTAAATTGTATAGTAATGTTATTTTCATATTTGTCTTGTGAAATATTTTTATAATTTTAATAAATTTATGGATTAAAATTACTTTTTTTTTGATAACGCCATCTGTGATCGACAGAAAGTAAGAAATTACGCCATCTATGGGCATTAATAATAATTACACAAGTCTTTGGTCAGGAGAAGTGAGGCGAGGGGAAAGGGGAGTTACTTTGACAGTGTTTCGCCATGTATGAAAAAGTGTTACTCTTTTTTTATATGGGCTAGTATGGATCGTGTCCGTTCTGTATCGTATCTATTCTGTGGTATGAATCATATAAAAGGTATGAATTTAATCTTCTAATGACAGATTATTAAACTTTCGGTAAAGTTCGGTGTCATTCGGTGATGTTCGGTAAATATAAAACGTAGGGCAAGACGAAAAGAAAGAAATGTGCTGTCTCGCTCTCTCTTTACTCGGGAAGTGACGGCCATAGTACGTGCGCTGTTTGACAATACCGTAACATGATATTTTAACATGTTAGGCAATCGTATCGTTATTTAATACCATAGTATCTGAAAATCGCAATAACATAATATATTCATTTCAATCAATATTATGTTATTTACACCTGTTATAATTCTGTCATCATGTAAGTTGGTAATATTGACATAGACAGCACGGGGTGTGAGTCCAATACGCACTCGACTTCTTTATTTTGGTGTGTACTGTTTAAACAAGTATATAACGTATTTAAATAGTAATTTGTAATGTGATGACTAGTTTATAATGTTTTAAAATTTTTAATATCGGGGATTTTTGGCATATTTCAATTGTTCTTAAATAATACTATTGTATACGTGAATGTAATTTTTCAAATTACTTCGTTGTATGTAGGTTGCATTAAATATTCTTATGTTAATGAAACATTTAATTATACTGTTTTTATTTTATTCGTATTATATTAAAGTCCTTCTTAAAAAATAGTAATACTAGCAAATAATTACAAACGAACAGCGAAGGAAAATATTCTTTTTATGAAATTGTGTCAAATTAATTTGTCTTGTTGAGTCCTCGTAGTATGTAATTTGTATTATTCTTAAAATGATGACAGGTATGGATGGAAAGTAATGTTGCAAAAACGAGTTCGTGACGTTGCTTTAGCTCCAAATGTCTAGTGAAGAAACAATTTGGTTGACCAATATTCCTCTATGCTGGCTTTATGTACTACTGTGCATGATTATTATGATAATTTCAGTTCAACTTCATTCTACATAATAACTTTCATCGATATCGGTACAAAGCACATTATATTTTGATTTTTCGGAGGAATACGCTAAATTACGTAATTTTAATCGGGTAGCGGGTCAACGCGGTGTTGCAAAAACTGCTGGCGGTCAAAATGTTAATACCTCCAAGGTGACTATGAGTAGGGGTGAGGTCGTGAATCGCCTTGTAATTGGCACGTTTACGTATACTGTCATCTAGCAATGGGTGGTAATGCTATTTTACGTTAATGTTAATCCTGCTAACGTAATTGTGATTAGCGTGCTAAATTAGCAGAATATTCTGTGACAGTGCTATTTGCGGCGTGTATTTATTTTACGCGTATTAGTGTTAGCATATTTGTAAAGCTGGGGAGCGTATCTTATTAAGGCTGTTTGGAGCGTTATCATGTTTAGAAAATATTTTTACGATTTGTGTTACGTATAATATAAAGATGGAATTTGACAGTTATTTGTGAAATATTAAATAATTGTGAAATAAAAAAATGCAATATATATGTGATAAATGTTAAAAGTGCATACAAGAATCATATGAAAACTATGGCAGTTTTATTTTTAATTTGTATTTTTTTTAAATCATTAATCGTTGGTAATAAAAAAATCGGGTGGGGCTGTGTCGGTGCACACGGCCGTTGGTTTTAACGTGAAATGTCTATGTCGCTTTTAGTGTTAAAGATTGAAAGAAAACCAGATTGATTTCGTTCTAAATATTTTAATACAATCTTACACTAAATAGGTTAGTACAAATAACATTCCATTTAATATTCGACAATGATTTTGTTTAACATTGGTCTGTCGTATGAGAAATAAGAAACATAAGGTAAAATGTCAACATTAATTTTTCTGGTGAATGTACAATCTATAGTGTTATTGCCCAGTGTTGTCGGTGTTGTTTGCACGTAGTTGAAGCCGAATTCATTCTTCACGAAGTCAACAAGATAGTTGTTGTGTCCTGGATCATTATTGAAATCGCCGCATAGAACGATTTAGAGTCTCCAAGTCTGGTCGAGAGCTCGGTAATAATTGTGTTATGTTCGCTGAAGATGGCAGAAGTGATTGATAAAGACATCGCTTAATATCTTCCACTGACGCCTTAGGATGTATATTTACGCACCGAGGACAAACAGCGTACGACCTTCGACTTTGACGTCCACCAAGCATTTGTCGCCGACATTACGTTTTCTCAAGACGGAATTTTCGCTTGGCCTGATGGCATTAACGATGATTTCGCTGCAGATCGTGGAGCTCTGTAGGTTTATGTAGATTGCAGAACCTCCGACAGCAGAAACTCGCGTCAGCGGAACTTTAAACGAGGTAGACGGACGCTCTGTACGATATTCAAGTGCAGTGTTATTGCTTGCTTTTAGTTCGCATCCATTGAGCTTCACAGTGTTCGCGCAATTCACCCAAGTCTCGGTAATTACCATATAATCGGCATTTATCAATATATTATCACTCTCAATATCTCCCGTATGAGCCACCAAACTTTGTGCATTGAAAGCGATACGATCGACACTAGTTGACCGACGACGTCAACTAGTGTCGATCGTACCGCTTTCAATATAATTTCACATAGTTCGCCGTCCCTTAGATAAGCCAGAAGATGATGTTAAGATTGCCAAAGTGTGTACAGCAGTGATCTCTTGCAAGCGCAGATTTATTTTATGTAGCACATCGCAGTCGATCATGTTCACCACGTCGACTATGATACATTTCACACTAATGAATATGCTTCTGTAATTTTAAAGCACCTCTCTTGCCTTCGTGCCGATGCGTGTCGATTGAGTGATCTTGAACGCTAAATGTACGGTCACGCCGCCCAAGTTTACGGCTGCTTTGCCAGTAGACGCCCAAGCAACATAAGCATTGCGAAGTTAATTATGCTGTTAGGTGTATCTATTGTACGTCTCCATTAGCAACTTGAGCACAGGTCTTGCCGCTTCCAGCGGGGCCGGTAAAGTAGATTTGAATTGGATTCAAATCAGGCAAGTGCAGCCGATGTATTGCCTCGAGAATCAATTCGCGTTGGCCATTATTTGTGCTGCGCTTCATGTGGCAGTACTCTTGTTTAAACATCACATTGCTGCGTTTACGAACAGCCAATATACCGATTGCATTAACGGCATTCTCTAAGTCGTCGTCTCTGTGTCGTTGGGCCCAAAAATGTTTCGCGCGAAATTATCCCGCTCATTGCTCGAATCTAACCGATCGACGTTATCGAAGTCTTCGCAGATCTTCTTCAATTCGTCAAGTATATTCGCAATGTCTATATTAGACTCGTTTCTTGGCCATGATCTCTGCTTCCCATTCGTCGTACATCCCGAGGAAACTGTTGCGGTCCAGAATTTCAACCGCCTCCTTGTTAAACGGTACATAGAGCGTTACCATTTCTCGCTTATAGTTCACAACATCATCCAATTCATAGCATCTGTAGCGAATGACTCGCGATGCCCCCCCCCCCCCCCGTTTACGGTTCGAGTTGCCGATTACCGAGACTGATTCGTATGGCACGTTGTCTAGCGCTGGCTCGTCATCGCTCGATGCATTGTATAGTTCATTGCCGGGCGGTTTACCCTTTTTAGTTACTGATCATGCCACAAATTTAGCGAGACACTTGTCTACGAGTTCGCTCGGCCTTTCTTCGTACCGCTGTATCATAGTCTTGGTCTAAATGTCGGTGCTGTTTTCGTTTAAGTTTTCCGCGTCCATCACTGCTTTACGCTTTCGTAATTTCTGACGTTCGTGAGGCCACACAGTCGGGATATAGCTCGCTTCGCGGCTACTGCGACTCATTGGTTGGCGAAGCAAGTACCATGCGGCCTCCTGTGATGACATTTCTACGGTGTTGAGGAGCTTAAGGCAGAGTTGTTTCCTAAACTGCACGTACTCCTTCTCTGGATTTTGTTCTTGTATTTTTATTAATTCTAGGTGCAGGTTGCTAATGTCGCGGTTTAACTTACTGATGACTATTCCACAACATAGGCTGCACAGCTGTACTCTTCAAGTATGAATTGCAAATATTAGAGCAGAGTGCGCTCGATCCACGGGTTGAACGTATTAGTATAAATTTCAATAAAGTCGCGCTTGAACACCACAGTTGGACAGCGCAGCGTTGATCTGATGGTATCTCAGTAAGATGCCATTGTTAGATTATTATCGACTAGTAACTCGCCGAGTGTCTCATAGTTCTGTTCTTCTAACATCTTGAGTAATTTAGTGGCTCTTGTCTGTAACCCTTTTTTGCGTCCATCGTTTTTGGACAACGGCAGCAGCACTCTAGTCTCAGTCATCGACCAGTATGGTATGTTGAAGCGGCAAGTAGTTTCTCCGCGCTTCGTACAAGTAAACGTGTGCTTATGGACTTGATTTGCATATAAATCACCTGGTAGATCATTCCGACTGACCGACCAGAGATCATTCAAGAGTTGGACGGTTTTCGGCATATTTCCAATATATTTTTTCGCGCGGATCATTCTCGAGCCACAGCAGAACGTGAGCATGTGGAATTCCGCGGTGCTGGAACTCAATGCGAAGAAAGAAATCGAGAACACGGTTAGGGCCAAATGGGTTGTATGTCATTTTCGCTTGTAGCATCGCCATAATGGTATCGACCAAGTTGTTGAAGTACACGCAACACGTGACCGGATCTTCATTAACAAGATGGCTACGCTGAGATCGATTCAAATCGATTATAGGATCTTCGACGTAAATTGCTTTGAATGAGTCACTAAGGTCATGTAGTATTTTCAGCAGCTTTGACCACTTGATCTCGTTAGCGCTGATAGTAAGAAATACCGTGGGTTTGCCAAGTTGGCGCATCATTGCAAATAGATCCTTTTTGCGACCCACTTCGAGAAAGCGAGGTTCTTATCAATGCAATCTTCCATAAAGTTTTGGTCCTCAAGCATCTTGCGTGTGATTGACTCAGTCTGCTTTACACAACGAAACATTTGTAGATACCTTCGACAACGCGGATCCGAAGTATCTTCATGGCCACGTAGAGAATATGTTTTGGAGTTGCGCCACGCCGATCAGTACGCCGAATCTCGCTGGTTGCCATCATGTATGTAGTCACCCGCACGTTGAGGTTGAACTGACGGGGCATACCGTAGTATATTCGAGGAAAAGATAGTTCCTCGCCGTGAATATCATAGATTATATTGTTCGGAGACGAGTTCTGTCCCGGAGCAATGTCCAAACATTGTTCCTTATTCCATAGAAAAGTATTTTGTCTAGCGAGCAGGATTTCCGATTCGGGAGCAGAGTGCATAAATTTGTGAATAAGTTTCTTTTTTATGTTGACATTAAAGGCAAAGTCGTCTTCTATCTGCCTCGGTAGTTGCTGCACCATGCTGTCAACATCGACAGGTACGTTGATCACCTGGCCGACTATACCATAATTACCTTCGTAGCGTAATCGACGAATTTGTATAAATGGTAAGTGCGGTGATATCAATCGAATGCTGATCGGGTCAAACGTCGGCAGTCCGTTCGGCTTTGGAGGATAATTAAATCCGTATAAGCGCGACAGCGTTGGGTTTTTATTGGCGTTTATCGACTTGCTGCAAGTACTACATAAGCGAAATTCCCCTACATTTCCACCGTGGAATGTTGTCTGAAGGAAAGAAATGTTGCGAGTTTGCACCTTCTTTAAATCTCTCTCGAGCCAAAGTCGATCACGAACGTTGCAAGATACCCCAAACGAATTGGCTTCGAATATCATTTTGAAGCGTTTGTCCGCTGAACGCCAATGATTCTGCATTGCATCACTTCGACTACTGTTCATGTGCCTCAGTTCAGTGACGGATTCAATAGATGTATAGGCTGTACTTTCATTTTTTACGTCCATCGGTATAGGTACACTAGCGGCAGCAGTACTCTCGGAATCGGTGTTGTTTAGTAAGCACGCCGTGCCAGATTCGACAGGTCTATGGTTGGTGTCTTCACTCGTTATGTCCACAGGTACAAGTACAGTAGCGGTAGAGGTGCTTGCGGGGTCGGCGGCTGTAGTAAAGAATCGCGGAATCGGCGACGTTTACTGAACGTGCCTTCGCAGTTTTGAGACGCTCCCGAAACTCGCTCGCTCGGCGCCGGACATTGGGGTACCTGTGGGTGCCCATAACCCCCTCTCCGACAATAGCCGTGTTTTATATTTCTGGCTGGCCCTTGAACGGGCTGAGGCTGACACATTGATATTTTATTTAATTTTTTACACTTATCGTTTATTTTTAACTACAAATATCCAAGTGACATTTAATATTTAAATAGATTGGCCTAAATTAACTCTATAAATACACGAAAGAATCACCGCGCTATCACGTGTGAGTCGTGAGTTATACTGAATAGAAACCAGCAAGAGCGCCGGTTTCCGTTATTCAAAGCAGTGCCTCTCCCCCGCCGCCCCGCCCAGCCCCGATGCAAACTCAATCTTCTTCGGTCTTAGCAGCGAGCTGACTATATAAGCTAAATAATGACATTGGATTCATGTTTCTAAGACTTATAGTTTTGTAATTATTAAGGTAAGACGATATAGACATTTTCGTTACGGTCCATTTTTCTGACCTGGTACCCGTATGTTTTGGTGTGATTTTAAAGACGTTTCACGTCAAAAATAAATAGGATTTTCTTTCTTTTCTTCCGGGTTTAGTTTCCGCGAAATATATGACGTAATGATTTTTTGACATTTTTGAAGAAAAATTCGTAATTCTATAATGGTCCTCGACAATCTGCGATGGTGCTAATAGATGCATTCGCCAATGTCTCTTTTGAAGCGTTACTAGATAATGACACAGCATCTGTGATTGTTGTATCTGAAAATTGATTGATGCATGCCTTCTTGAACTTGGTTTAAAAGTGTTGTATATAGTGTTTTTAAATTAGTTACAAATTATTTATAAGAAAATGTTTTTTTACATAGGCTACATATGGAACGCTTATTAGAAATACGTTCGTAGTATTTCCATTAGTAAAATATGTGTCCTTTACGACTCATTATCAAGTTTATATACATTATATATATATATATATATATATATATATATATATATATATAATGTTTTTATTGGATTCTGTTTCGAACTTGTTGAAATAAAGACGTAACTGCGTTTCTGTGGATAAAATATTTATTTACTTGTAAAACGTTCCTTCTACAATTTGCTAGTAACATTATCTTATAAACTAAACATTTACTTAACTTGTGGATAAAAGAAACAACATTTAAAGCCCTTATTTCGGGTTTATCATCTGAATTCGACAGGTAAGCTATTTACAATAAAATACTGAATCAAAAACAAATCTAACCTCTCAAAATCTTTTGACGTTTGATACGAAAGCTAACAGCGACCTCTATGGAACTTATCATAGATAATGCGGCAGAGTTTAAATGAAAGGATACCTATAGGTTTTCTTTACATCTCCCCGCCGAGAGAAGAACAATTACAAGTGTGATTGCACGTAATTGTTCTTTTCTCAATCGACAATGGAGTAAGTTTTGTAACATGAAACAAATTTGATTCTTCCTTCTTGTGACCGGCATCTACTTCATAAATTGTATTAGATATTTTTTTCAAGATCTCGTAGGGTCCAATTCTCAGTTCATCTGTTTTCTTCCTATTTAGTCGATTACCGTTCTCCACATAGACTCTATCTCCTTTTTTAAAGTCATATTCTCTCCTTGATAGGTCATATCTCTTCTTATTATACTCATGAGATTTAATTGCATTTATATATGCTAATTTTCTATCTCTTCTCAGATCTTCATTAGAACATCTTGTTTTTAGTTCTGATGGAAGAATATTTACATTTTCTCCTTCCAATAGGTATTTTGGTGCAAATTTCGTAACAGTGTGTTCTGTTTCATTATATTTCTTTACACAATTCTGTGCTATTGTTGTCCATGCAATCTTTTTTTCGCTTTCATTTATTTGGCATCTTATTTTATTAACTAAAGTTTGGTTCAATCTTTCGTTAAGCCCATTTGAAAAAGGAGTGTCCACCGCAGTAAAAATTATTCTTATGCTGTTATCTTTCAGAAATCCCTTAAATTCTTTAGAATTTATACCAGGATATTGGTCCGTTAATATCATATCAATTTTATGACTTTGTGTCACTCGTTGAATAAGTTTAATAAAATCGTTAGAGCTTTGGTTTTTTGACGTCAAGATATAAGCATACCTAGTGAAATGATCAACTAAAAGATGCAGGTACTTTTTTGTTGACCGAGATCCCCCAAAGCCACCAATTGTATCAATTGATACAATTTCAAATGGGTGTCTTGCTGGTCCTAAATGTGACAATAATCCATATTTCGGCTTTCTCCTTGTTTTATTTTTAATGCATATTTCACATTCTTCGCAAGTCTGTTTAATTTTTGCTATGATATTCTTCGCTGAATAGTATGGTGTTAATTTATTTATCATTTGTGTTGTTCCTAGGTGGCAATAAGTAATGTGTACTTTTTTTATCAATGTTTTGCTTAATCCTTCTGATAGTATAATTTTGTTTCTTCCTTTATTTTTCTTGTAGTATATTTCATCTCTTAGTATAAGTCCATTTTTATCTTTTTGTATTTCTTGATTTGAATTTTGATCTATTTTTATTTCTTCTATAGTTATTAAATTTACCACTTTCAAAGCATCATCATCATTATTTTTACTGGGATCTAGGACTGGATTTCTGCTCAAACAATCTGCCTCTATATTTGTTTTTCCAGGATTATATTTAATTTTGAAATTGTATTGGGATAAATAATATGTTAGGTCTCCGAGCTCCTCATCAGTTCTTGCTTTAATATTCAAGTTTTCTAGTGGTTTATGGTCAGAATACACCGTAAACTCCTTTCCCATAAGCAAATGCTGCCAGTATTTTATAGCTTCTTTTATTGCTAAACATTCTAGGTATATTGCCTTCTTCTTTTTTTGTGTATCTGTTAATTTTTTTCAAAAATAAGCAACTGGTTTATTGTCTCCATTTTTATCAGGTTGTTTTAACACTGCGCCTGTTCCTTTTGCACTTGCGTCTGTATAAATGTTTATTGGTAATTCTGGATCATAAATTTTCAGAATTGGTACAGAGCACAGTAGTGTTTTCATTTTATCAAATGATTTTTGACATTCTTCAGTCCACACGAATTTCATATCTTTCTTTAACAAATTGTGTAACGGGTCCAAGATGATAGCACTGTGTGGCACAAACTTGTGATGAAAATTTACGTAATGTCGTACATTTTTCCTTGTTTCTGGTATTGGAAAATCTTTTACTGCTACCAAATAATCTTTTAGAGGCCTCACTGAATTGTTTTCTATTATGTGGCCTAAATACTTGGCATAACTACTTGCAAATATGCACTTGGTAAGTTTTAGTCTAAACCCTTCCGTTTGTATTGCCTCCAGTAACCGTGATATATGTGATATATGTTCTTCAAAGGTTTTTGAATAAATGAGTATATCATCTATGAAACTTACTGCAAAATCAGAGAGCTTATTCTTTCTTATGATGTTAGTCATTATCCTTTGAAAAATGGCTGGAGCAGTTTTTAGTCCAAATGGTAAGCATGTCCATTGAAAATGACCTTCCTGAGTAACAAAGGTCGTTTTGTACCTATCCTGTACTTTCAATGGAATTGACCAAAACGCTGAATTAATATCAAACGTTGAGAAATACTTACAGTTTACTGTTTTTGTCATTAGATCTTCAATCAATGGAAATGGCTGTGATTGTGGGACGATTATCTTGTTCAATTCCCTGAAATCTATACAAAGTCTTGTTTTTCGTTCATCTTCCTTTTTATAAGCCAGAGTTACTGGGGCAGCTAACGGGCTATATGATTCCTCAATCAAATTTTTCTCTAATAATTTTGATATTTGTTTTTCTATCTCTCTTCTATCTTCAGCTATACATCTGTATGGACGTTTGCAGCAGTATTTATCCACCATCAGATCAATATGAGCTTCATAATCTCGTACAGTACCGACATCATATTTATCCTTAGCAAAGACAGTCTTAAATTTGTCTATGAGCTCGTCAATCTCTAATTTTTGTTGTTTATCTAGATGATTAACGATCTTTTCAAATTTATCAGTTTTAATATGTTCATTGAAGTTTATTTCGTGTTTCACCTTCTCCATTCTAGGGCTTCCTAATCTTGGTTCAGTTTTGTCTCCTAGTACATTAGGAATGTTGACATTTGTATCGTTTTTTATATTAAGCTCTTCTTTCTGACCTTTTTGTGTTATTTTTAAGTCTTCATTTTGAATAAGCTTGAATTTTCTTATACAATCTAAACCAATTAGGAAATCATATTTAAAATTGTCTTTGTCAATGACAAAAATATCCATGTTTTGTTCTACATTATATATTTTAATTTTTAATGTAACCATACCTTTTGTTTTTTTCTCACCATTAATAGTCTTTAAATTTACTATTTGTGTATTATCTGTACTTTTTTCTTCATTTCGTATATTTAATAATTTAGCATTAATTAATGACACATTTGAACCTGAATCATAAATTCCAGTTACTTTCACAGTGTCATTCAATAGTAAATTTATTTTTATTAATGGTGGCACCTCTAGTTTTTTGGATCTTTGTTATTCAGTTCTGTTTCTATTTCGGAGTTATTTACTGTTCTCACTATTGATTTCTGAGTTCTATCTTTAAACCAGCAATTCTCCTCTGGGTGATAGCGTTTCCCTTTTTTTTCATTGGTACAAATTTGAAATAACTGAATATGTCATAAACATCAGTTATGAATGTATAATTTTGAAATAACATGTGCATTCATGTATTTTATTATAATTGAACGAAGAAATACATTTAGAGACAGCTTCTTTGGGGTCAAGAGTGCTGAGCGATAAATGTTAATTGCGCTGGGGAAGTCCAAACTTGTAAGGAAGGTTCATTTACTAAACAAGAGGATTCAGCAGCTCAGAAAGAAGTTAAAAATATTGCAGAAACCACGAATGGCATGGTAATTTGGAAAGTATAAAAATTAACTTACCTTATGAAAAAAATGAACTATATCAAATTACTACTTTATTAATGAATTGCAAAATATGTTAGAAATCATGAAGTGCAAAATATCTTTAAAAAGCCCTTAGTATACATTGTTGGGGGTACTAAGTTCCTTATAAAACAGGAGTAAACGTTTTTGTTATAAGGCCTTAAGCAAACAATTTTATAAGAAAAATGATGACGATAACTTTTACAAAACGAGTATTAAGGAAAACTTTCAATATAACTTAAGCGATGATCAGATTTTAGGATTTATAGATAATGATCATACGACAGGAAATATCCCTTCTATGTCTGTATTAATATGTATGATAACAGGGTTAAAATAAAAAAAAAAAAATATATATATATATTAAATTTTAAGTTTATGAAGGTGAAGTATGCAGTCCAAATGTTTAGTGATTCAGTATGCACAGCGATGAGTGTTTTTATAACTCTTAAAAAAATAGAGTCATTATCAGTGGCGGCGCTAGACCAAATGTGTACGTCGGCCACATCAAGTTCGCGAGGCCTCTTTACTTCGCAGTGAAAAAAACCGTTAAATTAAGTGAGCCAAATTATAAAATAATTTATGAGTATAACGAGTTTTATTGTTAATAAAATGATGACAAAAAATAATTACACACATAGAAATTAAAATAGTCGAACTTTTCGGCTTTTAGTCTCACTGAATTTTTTCAGGATTGTGTCGTAGTTAAGTCTAGCCGCTATTTCAGCTTCGATTGACAGAACTGATAACGCGGATAGTCTGTCTTGGCTCATCGTGATTCTCAAATAGGTTTTTATCAATTTCAACTTTGAGAAGCTTCTCTCAGCGGAAGCTGTGCTGACCGGAACTGTGAGCATGATTCTAATTGTAATACAAACATATGGATATATTTCTTCTAAATTATTTTCTAAAATGTATTGGATGAGTTGTTTCGCGTCGTTGATAGAGTCTAGTGAATTAGTTTTTAAAAGCTGAAGTTCTTCATATAGTTCGAAAGGCTGTATGTCACTTTTTTCGCCTTCCCGAAGTATTGTACCTAAATCATTACAATGTTTGGGAAGATCCTCTCTTGGCATAGATTTCAAATAATTGATATCATAAATAAAACCAAATTGCTCAAAATATTCATTGAGCGCTGTAAATCGACATTCGGTGTAGACTATTATAGCATCTACCATTGTGTTAAAATAATTAATTAGTTATTGCTAATTGTAAAACTGCATTTCAGGAGATTCAACTGGTTCATCAATATATTCGTAACTAAACATTCGTTTTTTCCTGGCTATTTTTTTTTCCTTAAATTGAGACTGAATTTCATAAGTACTTTTCTCCACAAACAATCTAGCTTCTGTTACGCTTTTTTTGAAATCCTGTGTTACGGAATTCTTGAATCCAGCTACAAAATGAACGTAAAGTATCAATAACTACTTTCAAGTTGACTTGAACCGATTGCCATAGTTTACGTATATTGTTTACACGTAGCAAAACCTCATACCACCCGTGTATTGCAACAATAAATTCAAAAGTTAACATTTCGTTCAGGACTGCTTCACTGTCGCTTAGAGTTTCGGAATCATCAGTTTTATTTTTCAGTTCATTCACGCATTCGATGACATCATCAAATTGTAAAAATATTGCTTTTACTGCTCCGATTCTACTCTCCCATCTCTCGTTTCAGATAGAGGTTGTAATGTCAATTTTAATTTACTTTTTACTATCTCCCAACGCTTGCTTGACTTTGAAAACAGCACATAGATTTTATTGATAAAGCCGAAAAATGTTTTGTTTGTCGTTGAAGAGTTAGCTGCATCTATCAAAAGTAAATTCTAACTGTGGCATCCGCATGGTGTGAAGAATGCTCTTGGATTTATATTGAATATTCTTGTTCTGACGCCTTTGTTAATTCCGACCATATTGGCGCCGTTATCATATCCCTGTCCTCGACAGTTTTGGATATCTAGATCATTTCTTTCCAGTTCTTGTAATATTGATTTTGTTAAATACTCTCCTGTTGTTTCTGCGACGTCAATAAATCCAATAAAATGTTCCTCTATAGCTCCAGTTGACAAATTACAAAATCTTAATATTATTGACATTTGTTCAACACGACTTACGTCCCTGGTACAATAGAGCAAGATGGCGTAGTATTTTGCTTGTTTAACCCTGTGTATAATTTCGTTAATAACTAATTTAGACATTAATGTAATTAATTTGTTTTGGATGTGGTGGCTCAGATAATGTTGCTTAAGTTGCTTTTCATTAATACGTTGCATATGCTCCCGTAGTGTCGGATCATATTTAGATAACAACTTAACTAAGTCTTGAAAATTGCCAGAGTTTTTACTATCGTTCAATTTCAAGGATTCTCGATGAGCTCTAAGTGTGAAATTGTGTGAGGCCAAGTAGTTTATTATATCTATCAATCTTTCAAACAAATTATACCAATGCTTTTGGGTTTCCCTAATCGATCTCTCGTTATCCTTATCTATTGTTTTACCGTGTTGATTCCTTTAAAGAGTTCCATCCATTTAATCATGCACTCTATGTGTCCTTGACTTTGTTCATGTCTTTTCAATATCCGACTCAGATCCTTCCAATCACAACATCCTTCTTTTATTATCTGTGTCTGCAAATGTGAAAAAAGTCTACATGGAAAGCAATAAACTTTATCTTGAGATATGGAGTAAGGTAACCATCTGCGATGTTGCGTTTCGCCGTTACTCAATTTTCTAGTAAAATGAAATTTAGAAAAATGTCTTTTACTTTGGTCTTCTGGGTAATTTCCATCAGATTTCTCTAGGTCTTCATCGGGACTGTTTTGAATTAAGTCATGGCGCTGCGCATCGTTTAGTGGCAATACCCACTTCCCCGGATCTAGGTCTATTAATGGCTCGCTTAAATGAACTTCTTGCTCTTGATTTTCCGACTCATACATATACTCACTTTCTAACTCTTTATTGGATTCAGAAATTTGGGTCACAGCAGATTCACTCGATGTTGAAGGTAAAGCTGTATCCGAAATTTGACTAAAAGTTTCATTCAACTCTGAAGCTGGTTCTGTTTCAGGAAATAAAGATTTCACATGACTCTGACGCAGTGACACCTGAAGTAGGCTTTTTAAGAAATTTCATTATACTGGAACTCAGAGCTTGGTTGGATATAGCCGTTTCAGCCTTTCTTTTTCTTTTTGACGCACCGGATTCCCATTTTCTCCCTACATCTCTGTCTTTAGAGGGTCCTCCAGACATGATGACCTAAAATATTTTTTAGTTAAGTTTGGTAAGAACGCAATGTTACAGGATACAGATTATAAGAGTTGGTTGATGATTATTATACAGGGAGGTCCTGGATAAAGTGCAAATACGAAACCCATGGATTACGATACATACCCGGAAAATAATTGTTACGAATTTTGACGCATCCAAAACATACTCGGAGGCATTGATCGAGAGACGAAATATTTCTATTATCTCGAGAAAAAACACTAGCGCAGGTTTAAAAATAAGTAGGTAGGTACCTATTCAGTTTTTTATTTCGGTTTCTATGGAGAAATAGATGACCTATATTTTAATAAGTAGGTAGGTAGGTACTTTACTTACCTAGGTAAATATAAAATCAAACCTATTTCTTGGTTAATATTACGAGTATTTACGACTTATAAAAGATATAGGTAACTATTGATTTTGACGAAATAATTTCGTTAAAGTCGTTAAAAAGTTGATGTTGACTTACCTAACATTAGGTATGAAATTAATAACAAATAACGTAAAACTTTTATCCACTAGAACTGTGCACTAGAACGTCGGGGTGTTGACTTTACAATACAATAAAAAGAAACTTTGCGCTTGCGAGTCTGCGAGTTGCCGTATGAAGAAAATTACTCTCACAGAAAAATGAAATATAGATAAATAAACTAAACAACACGGGGATTCCCCGTCTTGTTTAGTTTATTTATCTATCCCAGAGTCTCGAGCGCCGTGCGCGAAATTGAGCGTTTTCACACTACCCGATAATACGATATCGGTATCGGACGCTCATAGTGAAGAACACACACACATTATGTTTGTATGTGTGCTAAATTAAGATCTTTTGCATGTATGACTGATTTATTTATTGCAGTAATGGGTACTTACACCCATGAATTCAATAAATAAATAAATGATAAATGCCATACACATTACTTACAAACATTTTCACCCAATACAGATATCGTGTCGGGCAGTGCGTGTGAGAACGCTCATTAGGGCGAAACTTTCATTTCATAGTGTTGCCAGACAGACGATTCTGAATACCCGTAAAGTACCTGCTAGGTACTCACTTCCATCGGGCACGTGTTAAATAATAAAATTCATTATCATCTGCTTAGCTTTTTTCCCGAATTGTTCGGGGTCGGCAACCTATGCCAGGATGATTGGCGAAACGAAAATAAATAGGTAACTAGTTTTTCTGCGAGGCCCCCTCAGGCGCGTGGCCGTCGGCGGTGGCCGACGTCGCCGACGCCTAGCGCCGCCACTGGTCATTATCTATATTTTATATCTGAAGGAAATAAATTATGTGTGTAAGGAAAATGATTGTTTGCGATATGCCCTTTCACTTAATAGTCCCCATTTTTCTTTTCTGGAATGGTTGGATAATATCTATAAAATCTTTTGATCCGTTTATATAATTTCTACCCAGTATAAGGACATAGATTACTAACTCATAGACTAAATCAAGACCCCTTAGAAAATTTCTTTTGAATTGTCTGACAATAGAATGGTGGATGTCGTAATCCAACAATAAGCCAGTTTAAATATTCCCTCAGACAGACAGTTATTAGTAATGTATCGAAAATACGTAAAAACCAATTGTGATAATAATTATTTTCTGTTATGTCTTAAATCTGCTTTAATTCATGATATCCAAGCTGTTTTTAAAATTACCCCAATTCAACCAAAAATGATGGTGAAGGTTATGCTGAACAGACTGTTATTGAAGATAACGCTATTTATTAAGTTACAGGTTACATGATGACTTTTTTCAACAGGACTCTCAATTACAGCGCATGTGAAAATTTGATTATTGATCAATCAAAAAGTCAAGTCTGTGATTACAAATTATGTGCATGTTTTAAAATGTACAATAATTTAATTGATGAGCAAGGTTTAGTTTTTGTCAAAAATCCTATATTTATTATTAAAAATTGGGAAACAAAATTTCAATTAGTTTTTAGAAAATTTATGTGTATTGATAATTTAAAAAAAAGCTTATATCATTATTTAAAAAAGATCATTCCGAATTGCATATGTGTTATGTTGTACACATTATTCAAATTAGTTTATTAAACATTACATTAAAATGAAGATCGACTGGTCCCTCAGAAATTTAGACTTAGAGAAAGTAAATAGTTTGGAAAGGAATGTCAAATTACAAAACTTGAACTTATAATTTCAACCCATCTTGTTAAAAATGTTTTAATATTGTCAATTTAAAAAAATGAAATAATTGTGAAGAAAATTGTTTTTTTTGCTGTCGACCCTGCTAAAGCTCCCCAGAAAAATCATGGCTAGCCAATGTGTATAGTGTTATTGTATTATGCTTTTATTTAATTTTCTCCCAGATGGAAGATACCCATCACCTTCTCGTTTCCATCGGGGAAATAACACTGCTGATAAAAGATATTGCTTCATAAAATATGTCGCAACCACAGAATATCACGTGTTGTTGGCCAAGTGTAGGGTTTTAATAAAAGTTTGAAAATATACCTCATGCCCTAATAGATATTTTTATAATCATGTCTGTCTTTGTTTGTTTTCAGATATGCGAGCTGTCCATATTTGTATTGCAATTACCACCTAAGTGATGATGCCAGTTATTTACAAAACCCTGATGATATTTAAAACTGTATTTTCAAATTTACTTAAGTTTTCTTTATATGTATTTTTGTAGTGATAATATTTCAATATCTTAAATTGTAATGTTAATTTAGCATTTGTGTCGTGAAATATTTTTGTTAAAATGATTTTAATAAACTCGTAAAAATTACTTTTTTTTTAATAACACCATCTGTGAGCAATAGAGTAAGACATTATACCATCTGTGAGTATTAATGATTACACACGATGGGCTCTTATCAGGGGTTGGGGTGAATCGAGGAGAGAGGGGAACACTTTGATAGCGTCTGTGAATCCAGAGTATATATGAAAAATTGTGATGCGTTTTTTATATGGGTTGGTACGCGTAATGTCTATTTTGTACGTGTCTGTTCTGTAATACTGTTATTTTATTTGTATTACATTAAAGTTCTTATTAAAAACAATGTATTACGTAGCAAATAACTACAAACTAATAGTGAACAAAAATATTTTTTACGAAATGGTGTAAAATTTCATTTGTCTTGTGGTATGCAATTTGTATTTTTGTTAAAATGAAGACAGGCGTGGATGGAAGTAATGTCTCGAAAACGAGTTTGTGACATTTCATTAGCTCCAAACACTTTCGTTTACCAATAATCGTCTATGTTGGCCTTATGTACTATAGTGCGTGATTATTATGATAAGTAATTTCAACTTCACTCAACGTTATAAAAACTTTCTTCGGTTTCAGTACAAAACAAATTTATTTATTATATTTTCATTACTAGTCACAGCGTATTAAATTGTGATTTTGACGCAAGTGGCCTATGAATGTGGACTCAAAAAACTGATGGCGGCAAAAAGTTTAAATGTAGGAATAATCCAGCAAACTATAAAGGATGTACTGTCTTATAAGGAGATACAAAAAATTAAATATCTCCCACTTCGACATAAAAAGGTAACTGTACAAGATCTTAAACCAATCACAAGCTGAAAAACGAATGTATCTTTTGCCGATGCGATAAAAATAAACAATGAAACCACTCTCAACACAACAAAATTTGAAAACAACCCGAAAAATGAGGAACCAAACGTGAGAAACTAATTAAAAGAAATGCATCAGATGAACCAAATGATGACTTTAACAAAAATATTATCTGAACTCAAGTCTAAAATTCAAGTTCACAACACTAAAAATCGGCTTATGGAATCCCAATGGGCTATAACAACACTCGGAAGAGTTAAAATATGTTTAATGCTTACATCGTAAACTCACTTTATAGATAAAAACCATGTCGTCGTAAAAAATTATAACATCCATCATTCATACAAAACATCCTAAGGGCAAATGTTATGGAGGATGTGCTCTACTAAAAAAAACAAAATTAGACACTACCAATATACATCTCTCTGCCAGGAGTTAATCCAAGCAACAAGTGTTAGTCAATGACACTCATGGCATGGTTTTATGGCCCTGTACTTTCCACCCAAACACTAGCAAAAGACAATTTGCTCACTTTCTTAAAATCTCTAGGTAATCGTTTCATAGCTGGAGGTGATTTCAATGCAAAACGCACATTTTGGGGTTCGCGACTAATTTTACCACGAGGAAGAGAACTACTCAAAACCATTGAAATGCTAAACTTAAGGAGTAATATGATGATATTGGAAGCCAACTGACACGAAGAAAATCCCAGACCTTATTAAATTCTTTGTAATGAAAGGCATACATAAATGTAACACCAAATGTGAGGGTCTATTGGAGTTATCCCTATACCATTTATCAATACATCGAGATCGCAAGTGAAGTAATGGCTAAAACTAAAAACTGCATGCTACACAATAAGAAAATAGACTGGATGGTTTTCCGTGAACTGGTCTATGCAGTCCTCGACTCGAAAGAACGAAACAGGACATTACATCACCAATAGAACCCTTTAATAAATCTGTCTAGAAAGCCACCCGGGAATCCACCCCACAACGCAATCATACAGACTCCCGTATACAGCTTCATTGCTATCCTAAATAAGCCGAGTGAAAAAGGGAGTCTCAAAGAACAATGGCGAAAATACTCGTGGTGGTGAAATGGTCCACTGCATTGAAAAACCGGCTGAATTGTGCCATGAAGGAACTATAGCGGGCCTTAGAGTGTGAGAAAAATGAGAGCATCCAACTAAATCTATCACGTCTGAATGCAACTGCTTTCACAGAATACTCGCTATGGAAATCAACAAGAGAGCTCAAACAACCCACAGTTGCCACGTCTCCGAAACACTGATGGTATTGGGGTTCATAGTGAGTCCGAAAAAACCAATACACCCGAACAGATGTGTTGGATTCCTAACTTCCTGAAAGAAGAACCTACTGACAATGAGTTGGAAATAAAGGGCTTCACAAAGCAAAGAAGTACTGCAAACCATTACGAAATCAAACTACAAAAAAGCGCCAGGTTACGATTGTTCACAGGAAAGATACTATGTGAATTCCCTGAATCTGTGAAAACCTACCTCATGTCCCTATACATTGCCATACTCAGAATATAGTTCTTCCCATACGACTGGAAAGTTGCTAGAATTATAATGATTCCCAAACGAGAAAAACAACACTATGGACCCTAAATCTTATAGACCTATCAGTCTATTTTCGATACCATTAATAATCTTTAAGACTATTAATCCAAAGGATATTACCAATTATCAAGAACAAAGGACTCATACCTGATCATCAATTTGGTTTCCTGTATTATTATGAAACCATTGACCAAGTCACAGACTTATAACCAAACTTTCTCAATGCTTTGAAGTAAAAGAGTATTGCGCCACTGTATTTCTCAACATCTCCCAAGCTTTCGACAAGGTATGGCATGATGGTCTTACAATATCGAAGAGGAACTACTCTATAGATTCTATTTTATTTTAAAATCCTATTTAACAGACACCTACTTCATGGTAAAATGCGATGAGACCGTGACTAAACTCTATCCTTCTCTAGTAAAAGTATCCCAAGAAACCTGTCCACCTGTGACACTCAACAATGTTCAAGTCGTCCTACAATCCGAGTGTTAAGTACCTCATCTTGACAGACAATTAACTTGACAAAAATATATATTCACCAAAGAAAGCAATTCGGATTACAACTACGAAAACTAAATTGGCTAATTGGGCGTAAATCCTATCTTACATTGGAAAACAAACTCCTCATATACAAAATTATTCAAAAAACTATATGGACTTATGGTATCCAACTATGGGGTACAGTGTCACACTCAATATAGAAATCTTCCGAACATACCAAAACAAGATACTCCGTACTGTGACCAACACTCCTATTTGTTCCAAATGAGGTGCTTCACAATGACCTAAAAGTTCCCACAGTAAAACAAGAAGCTACTAAGTAGGGGAGAGTGGGGATATTACGGACACTTAAGGTAACCATTCAATAAAACAAAGTATTAATCAGTCTGCCTTTGTTAACTTTTAAACTATGGGTCTTACTTTACAAAATCAACATATAAAACTATTAGTATCAAATCAACAATATAATTTTTTTCAAAATAATCAAAACCCTTGCTGTCCGCATTTACCCGATGCCTACCGGGTAAATAGGGGTAATTGCGGTCACAAATATAGCCATGGCTTGTGCAATTATCGTGCCCTATTCTGGCATACCATGCACATTACATAATCTTCAATTGGGGGGGCGAATGATATTTTTCATTACAAAGTATACAGAAATATTCTATGTCATCTGCATTGATTTCAAAATTTCCAAGATTTTTTATACATTTCTGCGACTTTTCATTTGTTCTGCAATTTTTTTATGTATAGTCATCGCTTCTCTTTTTTTACTGCAGCTTCTTGTTTACTTCCTTCTTCTCTAATTAAATTTTTTCTGGAGTATTAGTAACAATTATAGAATGTTTCTTTTTCTGATTTCTTTTCTTGTTTAAACTCTTAATGATTGGTATATTAATTATATCCTGTAGTTATACATAAGGCGGTGGGCTTTCATCTTTCTTTGTTGAAACATCTAGGTGACTTGTGTCATTCTAAGATTCATCCGCAATTCCATGGCCAATAACTTGAATTTTACCCGGATTTGTGTTTGGGGCTGGGAATCATTTGCTACTTGAGTGGCATTGGCTGCTCATTTAAATTAGGGACTTCTGGTTTATTGTAAGTACAAGATTCATTCAAAGTTGGGGACTAGTACCCTAATGTTGGGGCCTGATTGTGGTACTGTGTCACTATGCACCAAGTTAGAAAAAGTGGTTCCAAAAATTTCCTTATCCAATGGGCAAATCCCGGCAGCTCTAAAATCATTCATTGCTTTTTTTTATATTTGTAGTTTGATTGAAAGCCTTCATGTATAGTCCAACAAAATCATAACTGGTTTGGCACGAGGATTATTAACCATATGCAATTCACATCCTCGGTTGTATGCTGTTTTTAAGGACCATGGAATGTGAGATCCAAGGGCTGCATTTTCTGAGAGGTATGCGGTGATAATGTAATAATATGAAATGTCAAGGATCTCTTGAAGATAAAAATGGTGGAAGATAATTGCCGCTTGCGCTGCATGCTGTCAAGCTACAATTGTTATCAAGGTTCCTCTTTCGGCACTTGTGCACTTGCCATGTTTTAGGTCGCTAGGCGCAAGAATTTTTGAGTTCCTCTGGACAATGCTAATGTCAGTTTCATCAACATTATATATAGCACCTGGCCTAAAGTGATGTTTGTATATCAAGTATGTTAGGTTTGTAAAAAAAATATCTACTTCATTTTCATTAAAAGTATTGATTCGGCTTAAAGATGTAAACTTCAGGCTTGTGAAGTGATATTTCAGGATGCTTTGACATGAAAAAGTATAATACCAATTCATTCCACCTAAACCATTTGCTCTGTTAAAATGGTGTGCTAAGTTATTAGCTGTTGCAAAATCAAATGCGACTTTTCGGAGAAGACATCCGAAATAATTTTTGGACAATTTCGAAGAGCTCTTTGCTCTTCCTCCTGGAATTCAATAAATTTGATTTCTTACCGTGTTTGGGATGTCAGACATCTTCAGCAAACTTTTTGATTTGATCTAACAATCTGACTCTAAGCATGTTATACTTTTCCGCAGTTTTCCTAAAACTTAATTTCTTTTCTTGAATACCTTTTATAGCTACAGTGAAATCCGTTTATGATGATTTCAAAGGTACCCAGGCAAAAACGCTTGTTAAGCAAGGAAGCATATTATGGGGGATAGGGAAAATAAAACATATTATGTACTAATTTCGTGTAGGTATTGTATTATATATTTATAAAGTTGTTAGAAAGTTATTATAATGTTATGTATATATTTTTAAATTACTTTATATCATAGTGTATTATTATTTATACTCACTTATTTAGGTTTGACAAAAAGATTTTAATGCATTATCAATTACAAAATTTTCAATATATTGCATTGCATCTTCGCATTGAACCAAAGAAGTTACATAGCGCCTTAAATTGTTAACTGCTGATAATGCGTGGGCGTTTGTCAACATCAAAGTTGACTACTCTACATCTTCATCATCATCATTTAGGGCCTCTTTTTGTTTCTTATTCTCATCTTTAATAAGATTATAATTGATAGGATTTCGTAGGGCGCAACATTGTCATCAATGGAAGAAAATCCAGGAAAACTTGCCGTATCACGGGTTTTTCTTCTTCGTTATTTCTGAAACCTGCTTTCTTGAAACTATTTCATATGGTTTTAGGCTTAATTGTGTCCCATTTCGGTGCAATGTTTAGGATCCCATCATGCACAGTTAGGGGTCGTTTGCTACCAGGGTCTTCCATTTCTTTAAGATAGCGATGTATCAGTCCTGTTCTGTAATCTTGTTTAGAACCTTTATAATGCCCTTATCCCTTATGGGTAAGATAACAAGCTTGATATTCTTTAGTTTAACATCTTTAGGGTGAACGGGGCAGTTGTCAATGAACAAAATTATGCATCTAAAATTAATCTGAAGTGATCATCTAAAGCTTTCAAGCAATTGATGAAACGAAGGTCAGTCATCTAAGCTCGAGATTGTGTATTATATGTTACAAGGAGCGATCTTACGTTTTTGAAGCAACGTGGATTTTTCACCTTACCAACCACTAGCAAATGTAACTTTTCCGACCCATCAGAATTAGCACAGTCCAGGACAGTCAGCCTCTCTTTACTTGCTTGGCCACCATGACAAGCCGAAATCATATGTTTCCAAGGAAGAAATCCCTTGAAAACATAGGATTTATCTGGCATTAATTTAAACATTAAACCGAACTCGTCTGCATTAAAAATGTTTCGCGGTTCATAATTTTGCAACAATTCAGGAAGCGTTGCCATTCATGTATCAACATCTTGTTGTGCCAATGTCTCTGATTCCCCACTGATTTGTCGGCACAAAATGCCGTGGCGACTTTTAAAATGATCTACCCAGTCATTTGAAGCGTTAAAATCTGCAATTTGTAAGCTTTCAGCAATTTTAAGTGCTTTCTCGTATAACATGGGGCCACTCACGGGCAGTTTTAAAAACTCGTGCTCGGTGAAGCCATTCCACTAAAACTTTCTCTAATTTATCAAACTTTACTACCTTTTGCTTTTTTCTCCATTCTTTAAAATAGTATGTAACGTAGAAATTGGTAAATGGTCATTTTAACATTTAGAAATATTTATATCATTTGTAATGTTTAGTTGATTTCTTCTTTATAGTTTTATTTCTTCTTTATTTACATTATATTATTTATTTATAAACAAACATATCTATATTTTTAATATAAATTTTTTTATCCATACATAAATATGTTTGAATTTTCATTATGTTTTTGCAGATTGATATACTTTTATTTTGTTTCTAAAACAGATTAGTGGTCAAAAGTAAAATTTAAAAAATGATGTAAATATAATTTTATATTCTACAAACAAATGAGTATGATAAAACTGAACAGGCTGCTTACAAAAGTTTCGAAACAGGTAAAACCTATTCACATAAAAATTCCATTAAAATCAACATTTAGAAAAAAAATTATATTTTTCCAAACTACTGAATTAATTTAGAATACATGATATATGCAATAGAGTAAAAAAATAAAACTATCAATTTAATTTCATATTTTATTTGGTTAATATACATATCTACGTCATAAGTTAAATGTAACCTATGTCCATACATAATAGAATCATTATACTAAAACACATCTAGTATCTTATAACTATTTTTTATTTCAATAAAACCTTGGACACACCTTTAGCTTCTAGCATAATAGTTACCTGCATATAATTATCAATCAAGGAAAATTCTAGGCTCAGTAAACAAAAATATTAAATATTTGTGAATGAAAATTAAATTAAAAATGATAACCCTTGTTTTAATGTTTCGAATTTTACTCTAGAATAACTTACAATTTCACATGTTCGGAACACTTCTGCTTCTAAATAGTCATACAATAAATATCTGCAATACAATATTTTGTTTTACAACTGAATTCTACTGTCAATATTCCGGCCAAAATCTTTATTGCTAGTCACATGTATTCATCAATAATATTCAAATGTCATCCACATCTATCAATAAAGTTACAAAACCAGTATGGAAGGCATGTAAAAGCTTTACATACTGTGAGCTAGTAAACTCAATCAAAAAGTTTATAACTTTTTAGAGCATCCACAATCATGGATCTAACTGAAATCACTCTATATCAGAAAATATCAGTATTACAACATCAATATTAAAGTTAACTTTTTTAGATGAAATGGTATTTTGTAATATTTATACTGATGCATAATTCAACACCTGACATCTTTTAATACTTATTCATATATTCAAGGTGAATTGAAGGAAATACATTTTTCCATCAGATCTTTAAAAAAAACATGACCATTAGTATCCAACATATTGCATGTACCCTCACAATAGTTATACTAACTTACTTATATGAAAAGGTTACAATATGCAGAAAAATATTTATTTAAAAAAAATGAATATAGATGTTATTAGCTGTTTACACCTACAGTGTTGTAATGCAAAAACAGTATAGTGCAAAACAGTATGGGAGGGGGGAGGGTGTGGGGAGAACATTTTCAATTTTTTAATATCTAATGGCTTTCTTCACTTGCTCTCAGAGGTGTCCATTTTTTCTGCAGTTTCTGTCTTCACCATCTTTCCATCACCTGAAGTTATAATTAATAATGGTATAAAAATCATATCGCAATTTTCTTTAATCAATATAATCAACAGTTCATTATTATTACTAAAAATCGCCTAGATCATTCTGGACAATATAATAAAATTTTAAAAAATGTCCAAGAGTCAACTTGCTTAAAAATCTGTTATCTGTAAATTTTGTATAGAACTGAAATTTCCATTTATTCTTCAATTAATCAGTAATATAACAATAATAACAACACTTACTTTCATTCTCGTTGTTGGAACGCCTCCTCTTCCTCGGGAACTTCCAAGGACCGGTGGGACGCTTGGGGATGGGAAGTGGTTCCATATCAAGAACCTAACGCAAGTAATAACACTTATTGACTGACACCAGTAACAATAACTAAAAAGAACACTGACTAGAACTGAAAAAAGTAACACAGCTACAGTACAAAGTTGTGACTAGTAGAATTTATATAATGTATAGGAATCACAAAAAAATAATTACAACTGATTTTTACTAGTCTATTTCTATTGTCTAGTTAATGGGTATAAATGTTCACTAAATTACTTTTAACAACACGTAAGCTGCTCCAAATTTATATAGACTAATAATGTCCTCACCTTGTGTATTTGCCTAAAAGCAATCTGCCGCAGGAACTGTTGAGCAGATGCAGTTAAGTCTTCACGTTTCTGTGGTGGTAGATTGCCTAAAGCATCCTGAAACGTTATTAAAGGATCATGGGCAACTTTGTATAGACGTTGGCCTGCCTGTGTTCACAATCTGAAATATCTGATATACATGCGGACGGTCTCTATTTAAACTTTCATTTTTATTAGAGATGCCAGGAGAGACGTATGTGCACCCTCCTTATGTATCCTAAAAATGCATATATTTTTATTGATTACGTATTTAGGAACTAAGAATATAATGATAAGACATCCGTATAAAATATTTGTTTAAATTAATTTTTCCAATGAATGATTATTTATTTGTCAAGTTAAATAAATCATATACTTATCCGTAGGATACAAATCTAATTAAAAGAAAATGCTTATTTTCAAACTCCATATAAAAGTAGTGTGTTAATTGTCTAAATAAAAATGAGCCCAGTAGTGATAATATATTATTGTGGTACTTATTTAAAATAACATGTGAAGGTTAACATTTAGTTTTCAAGTTAATTTAAGGAATAATTTATAAAAAATAAAACGTATATTGAAGTCTGTAACTGATATAAGAAACTCAGACGTATACCTATAAGGGTAACAACAAGACTAATAACTTGTCAGATTGTACGAAATGGACGTAACTAGCTATAAATGAATAATTGTTAAAAATACTCACTTAGGAGCCACAGGCATATTACAATGCGAATGACTCCAGTAATAACTCTGACCACGCTGGGGTTTCCCGAGTATATGTTCCTGACAATACATGTATACCTACATATAATTATCAAAAAAAGTGCATGTAGGTTTATAGTTTTCGTTTACAATTTATTAATTTTTTTTGTCTTTTTTAAGTACTTATAAATAATATAAGCGTAATCATTAATACATTTTATTCCAATTAGGTTATTAAATAAAAAAAGGATATTCTTTTTGTTTTTTCCTTCACCGAGTAAATAAATGATTACAAACTAAAGGGTCAAACCATAACGTTTCTTCTCTGTTGTTCAAAATAAAATATATATTTTTTTATTTTGAAATATGTTTTGTGGTTGATTTAATTCTGATTTAATGCTCGTCAACAATCATATTTTCTGAACATAGTGCCCTGTAGATGTAACAGTTTGTGTCAATAGTAATAAAACATTAACCTACATGTATCTTTAATCTTAATTCTCAAAAATATATGTTTTACTGGAGGCAAATTAAGCATATGAAAAAAAAATTAATTATATTTGGAGGGTAAAGGAGGATACTCCTTTAATCTCGAGGTACCATATTGACATTGTAACAAATTAATACTTGTAAACCGTTTAATACTAATATTATATACCCATAAATGTTTGTAAGTATATATATATATATATATGCACAGAACCCTCGTAGTGCAATGTAAAGATAAATACTGAAAACAGACAACCTCTAACTATATTGTTCATACTAGTCCTAGACTCTTAGAGGTGACTAGTCTAAAATATATCAGCATCTGAAAGGTATAGCCTGGAATGTGTTTCAAAACTTTCTGAGCGGTAATATCACTAAATAAATTCTCCTGCATAAATGTAAAATGTGTAAATCTGTGGTCTGGTACTTTTCAAACCTCATCAAACTCATTAACTGAGAAAGGAAAGTTCCATAAAAATTTTAAAAGTACAGTAATTGGATGCATAAGTTAACTTTTATTTGCCGAGAACATGTTAATAAAGCAATATATAATCAGGATCTGTTGATAAAGTGGCTGATATTTATTTTTTATTTCACCATTTAAGTCACTAATAAAATATCCTGAATAAGACACTTTTATTAATAATATCTATTAGGTAAGGTAAATTGGTTAGAAGTGTCAACGTTGCAGGGTGAGCCGGTTTTGTTACACATTTTAAATATGAAATTTATTTAATACATACTTCTATACACAATGACGTAATATGTTATTAACAAGTTGGCTATTGCTTTAAGTTGATACTAATGAACGATTCCTGTGAAACACGTTTCTCAATTTTATGTGTACAAATAATTTATAAGCTGCCAACTTTTGTGTTCTTCAATAATTAGTAGGGTAATAATAGTAGTAGTCTTAATATTAGTAATAATAGAAGTATTAACTTTTCATTTGGAGAGACTTAACAATTTTTAGATCTTCTAAAATCAGGATAAACCTTAATTGTCAATAAAAAAGTGATGAGGTGACATGGCAGAATAAGGAAAAAATATAGAAGGCGATTGAAATAGAGTTTAATAGTTCCTTGAATAAAGTTCAATAATGACGATAACAATAATAAATCTATTGAAAAAAGGTGTATGAAAAAACACGTCTTGCACATTTAAAGAGGTTAAATGAAATCTGTCGACATAAGTTGTGCAAGTGAAAGCAAATATCCTTAAATAAGTTTACATTTGCAGAGTGATCTTGATAACTTGCAATCAAATAAAAATGAATGCTCTATTATTCTTTGAGTGAAACTAAAAGAAAGGAACATATCAATAATCTCGAGATAATCATTGACATAAAGTTAAGTTTTGGATCTAACATGATAAGGCATCTAAAATGCTAGGTTTTGGCTTGTGTGCAAGTGATGATTTCAAAAAATTGCAAACAATCACATCACTTTATAATCCTTCAGCCAAAAGTCTACTTGAATATGGCAGAGTGATTTCAAATTCATAGCATTTCATGAATTCTGCAAGAATAGAGAGAATTCAGAAAAGGTTTTTTTGCCTACCTATCTTATAAAGTTAACTGTTGAACTCTAAATTGTAATAAAAAATTGTATTTAAAATACACTCTCATATACTCTTTTTAGCTCACCATAGAGAAATATTAGATTGCATTTTTTTACAAAAACCGATAAATACGGAGATTGATGCGTATGTCCTGCTTCAACAGATAAAATTCATTCATGACATTCCATGCAAAAACATTCAGATACAATAACCAATTACATCCCTTCATGTCGCACTAACACGAGATTATTCAACTCTATGAATAGAATTTGTTGTACAGTGAACTTGCTTCATTCTTTGGTTGACATTTTTGGTTTCCAATACCCTTTTAAAGGTAATTTATTTAATAAAAAATATCTCACCCTAAATAAAATTTTTCAGCCTACAATTAATTCAATTATAAAATATTTATTTACTGTATTGCTACTGCTTGACTTATTCAAGTTATTCAATATTTTATGGAATTTGATATGAGCAGATGGTTATACGCCACTTTTCACATTATTTTACTCAATTTGGTCATAGTCACAATAAACCTATTATTTAAATTTACTATAATTTCCTTTATTTTGATTTGATCAAATGTAGTTATACATTTGATTTATTAGCGATGATATTTTAAAACCATTTTTATTATATTGGAATTTAATTATGATAGTACTGTCTGTGCAAAATAATTTAAAAATAAAATAAACAATAACTAGAATTTTCTAAGAATGAGGCCAAAGCTTCACATAAAAATATCTTTACTGGCAAATGTGCTCTTATCGTGATTTTTAAAGGTATAGTGAAGAAATATTGCTTTTATTTTTGTCTCTATCAATCAAAAAGTTAAGTTTTGTTTCTCAATATGGTTTTGATAATAAAAAGTTATGTGTAATCCCTTTCTATCAAATTTATAATATTATCCTGCCTTATGAAATTTAAAATTACCTATATGTCTCTACTGTAACACTTTAAGGTAAAGTATTTTGATAATTTCTGTGAATGTATTTCGATGTTAGCAGATATAATGGGAGTCATTGCATACTGTCTTTAGTGTACATGTACGAATAGTGCAAAAAATTAATTTTCCTTATGGATGGCGAATGGGCGAATCCCCACGCCACGATCAAACTGCAGTTTGGGCCCATTTACACTATTTTGGATCCTAACAAGAATCCAAAATGATTGATGGATTCTTAAACCATATATCATGCAACTAAATTGAAATAGGACATGGGAAGGACATTGACAGATTGCTTTGGTGGTGTTCTGAAAAGAACTACCAATAGAGTAATACACCAAGGTGAAGACCTATGAACCTTTCAAGATTTTTACAATACTCTAAAAAAGAAAGTGCAAAACACTGAAATATTTATTGTTAGAGGCTGATATTTGGTCAAAAACCAAAGGCATAGCTAATAATTTACCAGCTGTAAAGGTGCAATAAAACTTCCCCAGATTCCTTGGGAAGAATTTTCTGCTGAAAGATTAATAACGAGGAGTTTCAGCTGCTTCTAATAAAACTTGATGTGAGCATAGAGTGTATTTAACTACTTTCAACCTGGCGTTTTCTGTTACAGAAATTGTGCAGATTAACTTCATAGATAAAACTGTTACTTACTTATCAGAGATAAGAAGTTGTCTTGAAAACATGCCTTTTGATGGACAATCTCAATTTAATATTTTTGTAAAAGCTGGTGTGAGTACATAGATTTTGAAAGTCATTTAAGTTCTACTATTATTGACAAAGAGAATGAAAATCTGTAAATTTTTAGAACTAATCAAATGTCCGATATGAAATATAACTGGCAAACGGGTTGTTATCATGATTGATAGAGAAGAAATATTGCACTGCTAATAGGGGTTTCTGCAAAACTACCTGAAAAAACACTTGGAAGTATTTTGCACTGAAAAATTCTAAGGTAGATGTGGTATGTTGAAAAACCATAAAAAAATATTACAGAGACCTACTCCGCTTAAGAAAAAATTTTCCTTAGAACAGTCCCTTAAACTTTTAGCCAATAAACTAGTTCAGGGAAGTAATTATAAGGGATTAACAAAAAATGTAATTTGTTTTAATGTATAACTAACGGGAGAGAAGGCATGAGGAGTTGTATTTGTATTATGGCCTATGAGAGACTGCTTTTTCCAGTTTTTTGATGATCAGAATCACCTTTGGTCACAACAATACATAGATTAAAAGAGAATACTACTCAATGCGCATCTAATGATCGGAATCATCCAACGAAAAATGTCAGAAACATAATTAAAATTCACATTTTTCCATACGATTCAATCATATTCTTTAGTATTTTGATACAACGATTGATAGTTCCTTAAAATGTATTGAATTTTTGTGATTAAAGGTGATTTTGAAAATCAAAAATGAAAATGTAATATAAGATTCCTTACATTTTTGTTACGCAATTTCAATATATTGCTGACATTTTCCATTAATAAATTATAACTCTTAAATTAATAACACTAAACTAGCCTGCACAATATTTTTTATTATTATTTTCTATTGATGTATATGTTGTTACAATCGAAGGAACCAGTGATTGTAAAAAAAATCAGAAAAACCATCTACTCTACTAGATGGCAATATTCAATTCCTAATGAATTCTAATTTCCATGAATGAGTTAGCTTGTTAGGTACATATTGATTAAAATATTCTACTAAACAGATAAGTAGTTGCTGTAACCAATAGTGATTCTAATTGTAAAAAATCAGAAAAGTGAGACCCTTCTGTAGACGGAAATGTAGTATTCAACTTCTCATATCATATAATGTTCCCGATATACATTAATGAGTGATAGTTCATTAGATGCACTGTGAATAATATTTTCTAATGTATGTGTTGTTATGATCAAACATGATTTCCATAGTCAAAAACCGAAACAAACAGTTTCTGTCGTAGGTGGTATTTTAGACTCTCTCATAACTTCTTTCCTACTAGTTGCATGTTAAACAATTTATATTTTTGTGTGAATTGCGTTTCTTATTGACCTGAAATAGCTAGCTTTATTGCTTAAAAAGTCAACTTTTCTATGAAAAATGGAAATATCTCTTCCTATCAGCATAATTATCGGTCACTGTAAATTTGTAGCGTTGTATAATTTAAAGTTCCATACAACTAGTTAAGTAATTTTGATAAAGTAAAATACTCTATATCATAAGAAAAGGTTATCACATTGTTATTAGAATAGAGCTGTCCATCAAAAAATGGTTTCAAACAGGGTTTTAAATAAAAACAACCTAATTAACAGTGGCAGGTAGTGAGTCAGCTACTGCATTGCAATGCATCTGTTGGTAATAAAAGCAAAAATAAATAAACCAAAAATACTAAGGAAATTGTTCCTTACACTCGCTTAATGTTAACTCAGAAATTGACAGTTATACACTAAGTCCCTCGCACGGAAGCTATTTTTAGGGTGAAAAGACACGTTTGTTCATTTCTTTGGGTGTATAAGTACTCTATTTCTTTGAATATTATTTTAATACATTCTGCAGCTCAGAATTCTAAGTACTTCTGTCATATACGTGAAATTTAAATAGCTTTTAAACACAATAAAAAATTGATTTATTTTAGTTTTTTTGCATGCACTGGCAAACCTAATAACCCAGCAAAGGAGATAGCCTTCAGCCATTATGGAACTCAACATGGTATCAAAAGTAACTGTGTCCTAATAAACTTATTTTATTGTATTCAGACACTGAAATAACAAAAAATATTCTCATTGTAGTTCTTGGGAATCTAAAACAACAAAAATCACTAAGCGAAGGTTCAAAATATAATATCTCCATATAAATGAAAATACACAATGGTCATTAAACGAAACCACACTACACAACAACAGCACAAACATATTAAATGAAGGCACGACAGTTTATAAATAAACTATATTATTGGTAGTCAGTCTCCTTCATTCTGGGCAGATTACATAGATTTATTCTCTTAGACTTTATTAGTTATTTGTATAGATTTAATCTTGAATCTCACATAGAAGTGTTTTGCAGGAAACTATTCATACCTGAGTGTCCTTCTCGCAGGGATCGAGAAGACCAGGGCCCTGTTCTAGCAGAATGCCACCAGCCACAGCTTCCATTAGGCGACGCAAGGCTTCGCCAGGTGACAAAGGTACATTAGCACTACTCACTACCTTCTCCACCAGCAACTCCATGGCCTATAATGTTTTGAGTCATAAGAATTTGAGATGAAAGCATTTAGGGTAAATCACCAGGTCTATGTAAAGATCAAAATTAAAAATGTTTATCAAATTAACACGCTAAGTAGAATTGATAGGTATTTGAACCCTTCGGATGTGCTTGATACCTACAAGTAGGGCTGAAGCCTCACGTTGATTAGCACCAATGCAACATAAATATTAAATTAAAATGAAATAAACATAGACACAAATTATACTAGGCTACATTTTGATGAGTGACCAAATTTCAAAAAACGATTGAGAAACAGTAACTAAATCAAAAATGAAAAAAAAAATTTCCTCCTACGTTTTATTAAAGCGGGAATGTTAGGAAAGGTTAAAAAGTTTTTTTTCCATTACATTATTTAGTTATTATAAGGCTGACTGACTCTTACTTACATTCCTTCTGTGCATGCATGAAACGGCCGATATCTTAGGTTGCTTAAATATTGATCATAAAATTCGATTTTATTTCTGTGTATTTTTTTAGTTAGTATAATTTTTTATTTATTCTATGTGGTTTGTATATGTGATATATTATATATATTGTGCATGTATTATATATTACATTGTATAGTGCATTATTTCGTATTTTTTGGCTGCTGTACTTCAAGTTAACTTTTGCATGTATTCTATATGACTTCTATATATGAAATATGTATATAATTGTGTTACACAACCATATATAAAATTTCATCTTGCACATAACTAAGTCAATATATTTTTCTAGAATGTATAAAAAATTGATAATTAAAGTACTCAAGTTTATAAATAAATAAATTATACTCTAACCAATCCAGATAACGAAATAATTAAAATAACTAAATTATCACATTATATCGTAAGAATATATATGAAGTCGTAAAAAACAGAAAGCGTATAAAAGCTAAATTACAAGTTATGTCATTGGTGCAATACTTATAGGTTGGAGCAGACCAATAGTGACATCAAAGGTAAATGGACAAAATACACCGAAACAGGGTATTTGACAATTTTTCAGGTGTTTCAGATTAGGTGAGATGAAGGTGTTTCAAATTATTGGAAATGTACTCGAGTGAAAATGAATCCATAATTGTGATATTTTCTCAAAAATCATGTTTTAAGCCGAAAAAGATGACTTTTATTGCATTACTGTAAAGCTTCTTGTCAAAACACTGAATCATATGATATGTGAATTCCATAATAACACAATGGTTCCAAACAAATAATGAAACTGAAAAGGAGAGATTTTATCCTTTCACAAACTTTCGTTTGACATTCTATAGTGACAGATAAATATTGTTTATGAAATGCAATTAATGGGATTGCGCTATTTAACATAATTACTTGAAGTGTTAGCTGTGTGGTGCATTTTGACATCATGCGTTTCTATTGGTGAACTGTTTGTGTTTCAGCATTTTGTCGCAAATTTTAAAACACAAAATTATTTTTAATTTTAATCATTAAATAAAAATATTTACATGATATTTATCATAGCTAATTGTTATTCTTAACAAGAAAACTATGACAAAAAATAATCAGATATTTGTTTTGTATACATTATGTTACGGTACTAATAAAAATAATATTTTATAAATACTTTTCATTTATGAGTCTTTTTCTACAAAACTTGTCTCGTTTTTGCTTCATGCTTCAGGTGTTTTTAAATTGCTTCTCTATTTATGTAACAATTTTTATTAAAACCGGATAGGGTGAAGGAAGTTATAAACGACACTTTTAGGACAGGGCTCATAACAAAAATGAATAAAACAATAAGTATGAAACTCAGATCAACAGTAATTAGTGGAATTGAAAAAGAATATTCTCAAGAATCAAGAAAATTGTCAGGTATCGGTAATAAATACTTAGAAAATGGGAAAAATTAAAAAAAAAATAACCAGCTATTTTGGGTATGGTAGTAATAACTGTCGGCCATTGGGTATGGACAACTTTGAACCAGTTGTCCATATCCAATGACCGACAGTTACCAGTTATCCATATCCAGTCATCGATGACTTATCATGCCGCAGCTAGCTAGTATTTGGGGGTTTGTAAAAAGTAAAAAAATTGAAGTACAAATTAATGTAGGTACAAACTTTAATCATTTGTTAATACAGTCGTAAAGGTTAAATTAAAATCTCCCTCAAAATGAGCATCAAAACCAAACATTTATTCAAAATTAAAGAAATTTCTATAACTTAAAAACTTATTCAAAACCTGTAGTGACTCTTAACTATACTTAATCATAAGTCAGTCTGTTCTTCATCAACATCTTCAACTTTACCGTATTATCTTCGCACACAACTTTTTTTTTCTTTGTACCATATTTTGTCACGCTTTTCAGGCCACCTGAAAGAATTTCCAGCCGATAGGAGTTATTGTGCTAACTTCATATTATCTTTCATCCACACCTTCAACTTTACCGTATTATCTGCGCACACAACTATTAAGACAACATCCCAAATTAAACCTATTATTTGACCCAGTTACAGTCTTTGAAGTATTTAGTATACTCAAAAGAACATATGTGTCTAAATCTTTTTAGGTGATTATGTTCTTTGATTTAGTTGTCGTTGTTACCGCTTGGTATATTTATTTTTTGTTTTTTTTTCCAAAGTCAGTTCTATTTGTTTCTCTTCTCCATTTTAAAGATCCTTATCAGTTTCTTCTACATAGCTATTATCACTTTCGGTATATGTGACCTCTAAATCAGTCTTCTGAAGTAGAATCGTCATAAAATACTTTTTTCTTCTTAGTTTCAAATCCGATTTACTCTTTTTTTAGCTATTTTCTCTTTTAATATGTTTTTTCCCCCAGTTTTCTCCTTCAATATCTTGGCTTTTTTCTCTTCTTGTTTCTTCTTCTTCATTTATTTTTTTTGTAATACTCTCTCCAAGCTTTGCTCGTTAGTGCCGATGGTCTTTGATTGATGATGTTGATTTTCTCTATTGATCCTTGCTTCCTTTATACTATGATTGTTTTCCATTCAAAAAATGTTTCTTTTGGATGAACAATCATTCCCAAAACAGCATTCAAGGACTTTTTTTGAGTTGCAATTTTTTCTGTGCGGCAGGTACTTCATCCTGGTATAGCAATGGTTACATTTATTACTACGGCAGGTACTTCATCCTGGTATAGCAATGGTTACATAAATACTTTTTTGGATACTTTTGGAGCTGAGACAATTTCGGATAGGATTCTAGATACGTGTTCTTCGTCATCATGTTCTGTGATTTGCTTGTGTGACTTGATTCGGGATAGTTTTTTTGAGGTGTAACTGTATCAGTATGGTAGTACTTGGTCCTGGAATAGCAACGTACCCATCTCGAGGCGGTTTTTTGGGTACAATTTCGTCAAGAATTGTATCCAAAGTCTTTTTTTTGTGACAGGTGCATTATTCAGCTTAAGCTCAAGTATTACTGATGATATTGTAGACTGAAATTCAACATGAAGATTCTGATGATCATCTAAAGATTTATTTGAACTTCCATAGTCAGTGCAGTTTGTTTTAGGTATTTAAATAGTCTGGAAATTTGACTGGTTACTGAATTAATTGTAGGAATAATAGAACCACATTCACTTTTGTTTTTGGCCTAGATACTACATAAAGCCGTATATTCATTAGAGACAGTGATTCTGTGTTTGTAGAAAAGTTCGTTGAACAATTTCAGATTTTCTACTGAAAATACTTTGATGATCTCATTTTCTAAATACTTGACGAATGTGTCAATTCAGGATTTGATTTGAAAGTTACTTCCTTATATCTCTGTTTAAAGTTTTTCTCTAAATTTGGTCATATCAATGACTTCAGCTCCAAATGGACGCAAGCCACATGCTCTGAATCTATTTTTGATGCAATCTGTAGTTAGTTTTGTGACTGCTTTCTGCGAAACTGGAGCAAAAGTATCTTTTTTTATTATTTGTTTTAGCCAATGTCCTCTATTTTCCATTCATTAACAGCTTCCAAAATACTTTTAAAAGGTTTGAATACTACTAAATCCATTGGTTGTAAAATATGCATCAAATTAGGGTATAAAGCTATTATTTCAATGCCATTTTGTGCACAAAAGCTTGAGAGGTGCAACGTAAGGTGTGGTTTAGGGCCATCAAAAAAAAATAGATTGGCTCGTCTATTTTTTTTCTGCAAGCACAGGTTGAAGATATTTGTCATATATTCATAAAGTATGTTGCTACACATCCACCCACTTTCAGATTTCCCTATCGCCTAATTTTCAGGCACACTGGCTGCAATGTGCGAGGTTATTTGTTAGTATCTATAAACAATCATTGGAGGGGTAAGTAGCTGCATTTCTGGAAAATAAAATGGTTAGATTATCTTTTTCATTGCCATATCCATAGTAAAGATGTTTCTTTCCTTTTCTTGCTAAAACACATCCTGGCTTTGGCGATAAAAAAAAAGCACTCTTGTCAGCATTGAACACTGAATTTTGACTACGTCTTAAGTGATTTCTTCTAAATAACCACCTATTTTCTAAAACTAGTTTTTGATCACTTTTTTAGATACATTGTACCAAGTTCTTAACAGACTTTCCGGCAATTTTTCTGTTAAAACTGGGTGTTTTTTTTAGAATAACATTCAATATTTTTTTCCTGGACTGTTTGTTTGTGAACGGATTCAGTAAATTTTGTCCTATGATTTGTTTTCACACTGTCTTGTAGGCATTTTTTTGATATGGGAAAGTGTTTTTTATTCAAGGCTAAAAGCCATCTGATCAAAATTTTTTCTTGCTCTTCTGAAAAGACCGTATCAAGTCCCATTGTGCAGTTTATTGGGGTCTTTCATGCAACTTTGTTTATGTAACGTTACTCAGGGCACCCCAAATGATTTAGCAGCAACCTTCACTCCATAGTGAACAGCTTCCTATTATTATAACTTTCCTATTATACCTATTCAGGAGTATAATTCTTTCTCAGAAACATCTGCAATAAGATATGAAAGCCAGTTAAAGACACTCATTGGATTCACTGATCGACACTTTGTTCTTTACTGGTATAAGGACTACAATTAGATTAATTTAAACATATGGACAATTGTCAATTACTGTAGAAAGTCTAATATCAGAACCAGCGAATGACACCGCCTGAGTAATAACAATAACTGGAAAATCAATTTGAATTCTAGTACAGTACATAATAAACAAATAACTGAGAAAAATATAGACTTACCTTCTTAACAATTTTGATAATAAAATTGGGTTTTCCTGCAGGAGCAAGAACATGGTGTAATTTTTGCCTTGCCATCCTTGAAACAAAATAGCCAATTGAGTGACATATTTTGTGAAGGTAATAGGAAGTCTGTTGTCGATGTTTAAGTGTTGTCATATCAAAATATGATTGTGCAATGTTTGTTTTCTTTGAAGAAAGAATAAAGGAAAGGATACTGGGTCTTGTCTATTACTGGTCACTTCACCCTATCAAATTACAGAGTTATGAATTATCGAAAATTACAGAGTTATGAATTATCGAAAATAACATCAAAACAATAAGCCACCGCATTTTGAGCTTGCTCGCTTGAGGGGTTAATAAAAATACTTATCATAACGTTCACTAATGCGAGTTAACTATGAGGAAAAATGTATCCATCTTCTTTATTTCATTTCGCAACCATTGTATCATTATACATATGGGTTTAAAAGTAACTAGATGACCTTAAATATGATATCAACAAGGGCAAGTGAGAAATGTTTAAAAATAGAATAGTACCTACCATTCATTGTATGAAATCCTGAATATTGGTATGACAAGATACATTTTTTTTATATAACTGTGATCAGTCCCTTTGGACTATTATCGGTTTTGTAAGGTGAGAAGTTTGGCATTTAGAGTACAGAGGCCAATGCCTCTGCTACTGAATTAGAACACTTAGTTTCTTTTGAGTCTGTTAATCAATTTGGTATTGTCAAAGTAATTCAGTAATAGAGGGTTTGGATGGGTAGTAAGCTGTCCTGTGCATCTTTTTCTAAATCTGTTAATCTCCTCAAGAATGGTGGGGTGTTGAGGTATTTGTGAATTTTATAATTTCGTGTGAACCAAGGTGCACAATGTTTTTTAGAATTGCGTTTTGAGCTCTTTAGGGAAACATTATATTGCTATTACTGGCCACTCTCCACGGCTGAATGCCATATGCCCATATAGCTTGAAGAGTGAGCTGTATAAAAGTAGTTTATTGTCCACCGATGGCACAGAGTTACGACCCAATAGCCAGTGTAGTTTTTTATTCCTGATATTTAATTGGTCACGTTTCTGTTTGACGCAAGTTTTCCAGATAAGCCTTCTATCTAGGTGGAAGCCCAGATATTTAACACAATCAGTGTGTGGTCATGTGTCAGTTCCTATTTTCACTTCGGGACAATTGCTTCTCCTCAATGTAAATGTAATGTGGGTCGATTTTTGTGCGCTGGCACGGATGCACCATTTATGCAACCACGTATACATTTTATCCAGCAATACTTGGACCTTGTTGCTGGCAGAATATGGATCTTTGGCTTTTGCCAGAGAAGCAACGTCATCAGCATGAAGATATTATACAAGGCATGTCCCACGACTGAACTTTGTGGACTCCAGTTTCGATCTTGTTCAGACTAGCTCTTGCATCCCCTTGCTTTACTTCTGAGTTAGATAGGATATAATAATTGTGAACAATGAGTGTGGAAGCCTTTCCTTGACTTTACAATGCAGGCTTTTATGCCAGACATGGTCGAAGGCTTTTTGGACCTCTAGAAAAGCTACAAATGTATATTCCATTTTTTCAAAACCCCAGCGAATAGTGTGGTTTATACGCAGTGGGCTTGCTCAATTGTAGAATAAGACTTTCTGAAGCAAAATTTATGTGCTGGAATAAAGTCACAATCATCCATAACGACTTTCAACATGGTCAGGAAGTTTTTTCCCAAAGTTTTGACAAGACAGGCGTAAGGTTAATATAAGTCGATACGATGAAGTTTCATGCACAGGTATGCCATGCTTATGAATTAGGATTATCTGGAAGATTTTCCATAGAGCAGGCACACATCCCGTTCTGAATACTGCGTTGAATAGGCAAGCTAGAAAAATTAGGGCCTTTCTTGGTAACTCCTTTAGAGCTTTGGGAGTGATCAAGTCAAGTCCAGGGGCTTTCTTTGGGTTTAGTGATTATTTCTTTGGCAATTTCTTTTGGTTATGTTGTCTGAGGGGCAAGCATATTTGGAGATCATAGTTTGGGATGGTGTCGATCTCATGGTTGTCTGCATATCATTTGGTTTGAAGACACTCGCCCAATGAGATGCAAAGATCTCAACCTTTTCACTATTCATTCTAGCTAAGATGGAATGTGATCTAATTCCCCTCATTAGATCACAATCCATCTTAGTTAGCTCTTGGGACTTGCCTAGGATTTTCGAGGCTTTCCACAAAAAGTGGTCTCTCTGACTGCATCTCGTTATTTGCAGCATCCCGGAACAAAGCCCTCAGTTCTTTTGTGATTCGATTGAACTTCCTTTTGTCTGAGGGGTGTCGAAACAAGACAGAGGTGGTTAGCATGTATGCCGCGTCGAATATGCTTTCAAAGGTGAATGTTTCAAATTGCATTTAATGAAGAGTGCTGTTCCTGTATGGGCACCGCCACCACAGTGAGGAGTAGTGTAGATGTTGTAGCCCATACAGAAGCAAGTTCGGATATAAGGACAATGTCTAATCTATTTTTGTGAAGGATTTCTTCAAGTTCTAACATATTGGGTGATAGTCCATTTATGTTCTACGTTGCAATGCGAAGGCATGTCATTTTAAATCTATTTTAAAGATTACCATTGTCCATAGGTTTAATAGTGTTCCTATTTGTTGAAGAAGTAAATCTATCTTTTCAGATTGTTTAGGTTTGGTCAGGATTTTTTTTGGATTTCCGTGGGTCTTCTATTCTGATTCTGATGTTAAATGTATAGGATATTATTAATAGTTTTATTGCAGGGACCTTGTTCTTAGTTAACGAAGAAAGTTGATGTGGGTTTTTTATCAGCACCATATACCAGGTACTCGTTGAAAGGGATGTGGCATTTGTTCTGGATTAGGTGATTGTTCCTGTTTGGTGGCGTGACTGGGTTCATTAGTTAAATATGCTAGTGTTTAATCTCTTGCCTCTAATCGACTGCCGTTGAAGTTACATGGAAGGATTTAGCTCTTGGTTTAGATTCCAATAAGGCTTTGTGGAACACTTGTAGATGGCAAACTTTTCAGTTTCCTTGGGCTGATGGATTTTGATTTTAGTATGAATTTTCGCTCAGTTTGATTCCCACGAGTAGGGTCGATAAATGGTCATTCACAAAGTGAAGCCTATTGCTGTGAGAAGACTCTATACGCTCGAAGGTTGCCTGGTAACATCAAGATTGGCGCTAGAGACTAGTTTCCCACTAGTCACCTAATGGTATCATTTTGGCATGGCCCCACTGTAGGATAGGGGTAATTTTTGATAGAGGTGTACTTCCTCTTGGCCCAGACGATGAAGTCAAAACCACCGTTCCCATGAGACATGACTGCAGAGTTCCAGGATGTGTAAGTGATTTAATACTTCCATACTTACTTATGTGTTACGTAACAGCTGCCTGATACTCAGCATTGTTGCTCATTTAGTACCACCCAGGGGACACTAGGTGTAGTGTGGGCCTAGGAAGAAGTGGTAAATCCTACGGACGCGAGCAACAAATCCCCTCAAAGATAAATCTAACAAAATACTTTATAATGAAATTAATAATATATTAGATTCCAAATAATACGCTCCTGTTCAAAAGATTATCACTTCCTCGAAACAATCGTCTGTGAAGTTAGGATGTTTTACATGTGATTTTAAAATAAAGATATTACTCACCCATGGGTGGAGTGGCGTCCAGTTGGGAATACGACGACAGAGATCCCTCATAATGCGTATTATAATCACACAGGATTGCAAAGTAGCAGCTCTAGCCTGTTGGATACATGAATACATTGACATCTCCGAATTTAGACCACCGAACGAAGCAATATCACAAAAGAATGTATATACTATTGCAATTTATTTGCAAATTTTCAGTCCAGAATGAAATACAATTTTTTTTCCAATACTTAATTATATATCTATGTTAATTGCATAACCACTAAAAGCATTTGCAACCAAAAATATCCATTCAACAATAGACTTTCTTCATAATATAATCAAATGTTTTAATCATCTCCTCCTATCCCACATTAAAAGCTAAAGAATGTTCATAAATTTTTATGAATAATGAGACCATATTCAGACAATTTACATAAATATTGATATAGATATATCTCCAATTTATGTAAATGCATTCTAGCGTTCATTATCAAAAACATCATTTGCTTATTACGCAGATAACTTTTTGGAAATTTGCCCGCAATATATGATCTTTCATTAAAGATAATAAAAATACCAACAGGAATCTAGACTCCATTTAAAACATAGTTAAAAGCAAAGTTTATCAATTAGAAAAGTTACAAAGTTTAAACAATGTGATCCAACATTGCTCGTACATTATTCAACTTTTAAAACATTTATTGAAAGACAAGAAAAAAAATTGTTGCATGACTGCACAGTTAAAACATATACATATCTTGATATAACTATTTTCTGTTTCAAGGAACTGGTTGAGCTTTTATAAAGTATTTTGAAACTGATGAGAAAGTTATTTTGAAATTATTCAAAATTAACAAATATTTTGAATAATCTCTTCACTTTAAAATTACACAATTTAATTCAAAATCATCAACTCATTTTACAAAAGCTCTGTAGCAATTTATAAAAAACAATTAAATTCAATATTACAAAACCTTATCCACTATGAAATAGATAAAGTTCTAGTCGACAATCAAATATTCATAGTCAAAAGAAAACAAAATAATTATTTTACAGTTTAAATGACAAAATGATTTGTTTGCCTAATGCAAATTTTATTTGGTATATTTGAAATAAAATACAATGTAAAGCAAATATATTTCTTCTGACATTCAATTCTGGTAAATGAAAGTGACAGTAGTAACTTAATTCTTTTCTATAAAACTATGTTGTAAGGCAGTAAATTTTGGTGGATAATAGGCAAGACATATTTTTTTGGCAAAAGTTCAATTCAAATTATCTAAAACTATTCAATATTTCAAATTATTTAAAAAATTAAAACTCAAAACCTCCGTGGTAGAAGAATTGTAATTAAAAACAACAAGCAACCTTTTAGAGAAAGCCAATAGTTCCTTTACAGTACTAACTGCTTTTAAATAGTTCCAGAATGGGTAGACTTTCCATTATGCACAAACAATTAAAGAAAGTACATGAAATATAGAAATGACAAGTCTTAATGTTAAAATTGTGGGAGTGGAATACTAACTAAATGTGAGGGTAAACATTCTTATAATCTACGCTTACAATGTAAAGAAGAAACACACACCACATAACAATAACAATGACATTATCGTATTATAAATAGATGAGTTACAATTTCAGCTTTGATATAAAAATGAATAATCTTGATCTTTAGTTTCATTAAACCCGGATGGTATTTATCAATGTAGTCTCTATATCTGCAGAGAATACCGAGTATGGGATGATTTAAAATCATTATATAGTAATATGGTGTGTATCCATACTGTATGTAACTAAATACATTCATCATGAATTTGATTCATTGTATACCTGGAACCACTTGGCGTGCCTTAGAGCCGCCAACGCGTCCAAACACTTCTGCCGTGGCAGCACGTCCTTGTCATCTCGCTTGGGCACGTCGGCGCCTCCGCCGCCGCCATCTACACGCGGCGGGGGGCACAAAGGGTGTTTGACCATCAACTCAAATGCAACGGGGCAAACAACACATCCTATTAAATCTACACGCCCCCCCCCTCACGCCTAACTTTGTAACTTTTCCTTCTATTCATCAACACGCCATGTCATTATGTGTTAAATTTTGCTTTTCACAAATGGTTATTCAATTTTAAGGGACCTATGCTGTGAGTTTACTCAAACACAAGTGTAAAAATAAATTTAAAAAAAATTTATTTATAAAGAGATTTAGCATTTTCTAATAGCAGCAAAAAAGTTTATTACTGAATATTAATTGAGAATTATATTAATGGGCAATTAATTGAGAATTATATTATTACCGATCTAACGAAAATTTCATATAATTATCCTAAAATTTATAATACAGCAAATTTCACTAAATATGAAGACATGTTTGCTCCGTTTCACTTAATCAAGTACAATAACATGATACCACGGCATGCATGCGAAGGGCGTCCAAGCCGAAGGTCACCTTTCGCTGCGCGCAATTGTGATATTTTATTGTGATGATCAAAAATCCTTTTCCTCTTACCTGAGCGCATACCGACTGCGGCATAGCGGGACACGCTCCCTTAGTGCGCGTGTAGGATTACAATTAGGTTAATGACCTTAATCTTCAGGCTATATGAAAACCTCGAACAAAGTATCACGGAAGAAAGTAGGTTTCGAATCTTAACTATTATTGAACAATATCACCAAAATAATGTTTAATTAAATAAACATTCACCTTTACAGGAGCAGGCGCATATTAGTAGACAAGGCAAGGCAAAATAATTTGTCCGTGTAACCGCTTATTTTTGGTGACAGTTGTTGGGTAACCCAAGATTCGTAAAGGGCAGAATGGTCAGGTTGGTGTTATGCACTGTAATGTGCACCATTCCTTATTTCTGTGCCATAGTTTATCGAAACTGAACTGTCTGCAAGCAAAAGTCTCCAATGTGCACCTGCTCTAATAAGAAACTAATAACTATTGGACTGACTACATGAAATATTAAATTTTTAAGGGTATACGAAATCTAAAATGTCATAAATTGAAGAAATCCTAAAAATTCATATTACAGGCCGTCCAATATTTATAGTGCGCTCATATTTCCTAATACTTGTCAACGGTAGATAGTTTGTTCTTTTTCGTTTAGCCTTTCCATTTCCACTCTTGGCATCATCACTTAACGATTTCGTATACCAATTTCATAAAACACCTCATCAAATAAAATCTATATATATGACTACAAAAAGATTAACCTTCATTAAGAGTAATGGTTTGTAAAAACAACAGAAATTGGTTTATCGAAGATCGTTACTTATTGGAACGAGTACCAGTCTAAAGCGATCGATGTATTCCGAGCTTGGAGTTATGAAGTTAAAAAATCAAATTGAAGTAATAGAGAAAGCAAAAGATCCGGTATTTGTCCCATGAATAGTAAGTTTAACATACAAGAAAGTAGGTTTGTATACTTACCGTTAGGTTCCCTCATGACGGGAGAAGTGAGACTCACTAGTACATTCACGTTACCATCAGTCACCGTTACAGCACCCTCGGCTGGTACCAATTCTACCTTGTATTTTATATCTTCTGATATCTGAAAAATAATTCCTTTCCTGTCCGTCCATTACTCGATAACAATTTTCTATAAATACAGAATCAATGTTAATGATAATCACAGTAGTCTTGTGGGATTACAGTAAAGATGCATTTCACATTAGCAGGCCTTTCAGTAGAAATTCGAAAATGAATAGGAACTTAAGGGGCTAACATAAAAAAAGGGACCAATGCCCGGTGGTACAGACCTAAGGCGGACGGTCAAAATTAGATAATTTGGAAATGAAGCATTAAATTTGTATTGAAACAATTGTATAATGATAGAACAAAGTGTTATTGACTTAATTTATTATATTATATCGATGATTTGATTGCAAATGACAAGAAAAAAAGGAAATAAATGTAGTTTTTTTAAAAGTACCATACATTTCAATTTCTATGTTAATTAATATTAAATACAATTGGCTTGAAATAAATTGACAGTGATATCTATAATCACATTAACAAAAAAATAAATAAAAAAAACAAATATATATATATATATATGTTTTTTTTATTTATTTTTATATATATATGTATATATATATATATATATATATATATATATATATATATATATATATATATATATAGTTTATCATAGTAGGTAGTGAGGTAGTTCGAATTGAGAAATTTAAGATACTGATTTTTCTATTGATGACTTATAAATGGAACCACCGTGCAATGAGACAAATGAAATTCAAAACACCAATAAAATTGTTTTTAATAAAAACCCCTACCATAAGAGCTGGGTAAGAGATTATTTGAATGAGAAAGTATAATAAAAATATTAGATTACTTACTGTTAGGTAATAAAAGAAAATAACCTTTTCAAATAAACCCTTGAATGGGATAGTGGTATCGTTTATACTACTTTTTTCAACTGTTCCATTATATGATTGTAATATTAAAATTATAAATCAAACATCAACACATTTCACAGCAAAGTCTTAATATAAAAATATTCGGCAATTAAAAAAAAACAATTTACATTTTTTTAAAATAAGATATATTTTATATGTTTTTCGTTTAATGTCTTCTGCAATTGTCACCACTTTATCTAATTTTTTGGCTTCTCCATTTTTAATTCTTTTTACTCCAACCAGCATACCCTGGGCTAATTTTAATTTCTCCATAACCTTTACCTTTAATTCCTTGTTGGCGTCTTCAAGCAGTTAATCAGCAATATTTCCTTGGATTTATTATTCCTTATTATTCTGCAATAAATTCTTTGATAATTCATTCGTATCTGTAGCACTTTTAACCATCAACATTTCCACTTTCTCCTCCAATGCTCGTATTTCTTCAGTTTCCTTCAACATCTGTAATCTCGTACCTTATCCCTTATTAAAACATGTCTAGAAAGGGAAAATCATCTTTCTATTGAAGCACTACCATAAAACAAGTCAAGTATTGCTTTCATAACTTAGTTACAGTGGGATATTTCAGAATATGAAGCAGACTTTGAATTAAAAAAATAGGACCAATGTTTTCAATTGTTTGGACACCTTCAGGTATTTCTGACCCAAATTTCAACATTTTCCACTCTTTTAACAAAATGGCCGTATCCACTTCACAAGGTACAGCATTACCAAAAGCTACTTGTTCAGAAGAAATGTTTTTGAACTCTTAAAGTTTCAAACAACTGGCATTACACAACACTGTCACGGTGAAAAACATTAGTCAGTTTGAGATTTTCTGAGAAGTACCAAGTACTGCATTTTTAACAAAATGAGATTTCATTCCTTTATGAAAATAAAGAGTATCTTCCTCTTTCATATTTTTTAATTCCTTGATGAGGACGTCACTACAAGAAATACTATTCAGAGGCAAAAAGATGTTCTACAATAAGGAAGTTTTGTACAATGTAAACCATATTCCTCAACTTGATTAGAAGTTCACTTGTATGTTCATGAAATAGTTAGGAGAACAAGATGTTGGCATTTTCTGTAACACAAGTTGTGCTTTAATGTCAGGTTGTTTTATAAGTTTGACTGTTTCTTTCAACTTCTCTGAAAGTGAAGTAGATTCAGCAGCAATTGAAAATCGTCCCATCTAATAGGCTAACCATGGAAATAATGAAATATTGCAAATAATCAGATTTTCAAAATCAGATCCAAAATTTTCAAGACCAACTCAGAATTAATCATGTTCTAATATCAATCAAAGATTTGCTGCATACTGCTAGAACACTTTGATTCATTAATTTTAACATTGCTTTATTCACATTTGACCTGTCACAACTGATCATCAGCAAATTTCTTAAAGGAAGATTTGCTTTCTCTCCTATAGAAACAAGGTTTTTTGATGCAGGTGTTTTACCTTAGCATGGTCAATGAAAAAGTCTACAGATGATTTTAAACAACCTCTTCTTTAGTAGATGACAGTAAATTTAAACCACCTGTCGTTCCCCTCGCACTTCCCCATTATACTATATTTTATTGCACAAACAATCTTTATGAAAACATTCTCATTATCATTCTGGTTGTCAATAAAATGGCATTTGTGATTCCTCTTCTCTATCTCATACTTGGACATTAGCCATTCACAAAGTTTTGTTACAATATCTAACACATTATTAACAATAAGTATATATGTGCCTATGTGAAAAGGAAACAAAACGTCGAGACAATTTGTTACAGGCTGAAAGGTGCTGCTCAGTTAAATTTCATTGGGGATATTAAACACCAAATACTGAATAATTATTTTCCAAATAAAAACAAAGGGATTTTAGGAACCAATTTGCAAAAAAAGGTACAGTTACTTATGAAAAAAAACTTAGTTCATTAAGCGTGTATTTACATTTTTGATGAAAAACCTCTTTTTGGCAAGTTGTACTATAAACTCTGGAAAATAAATTACAAATTCTATCGTGACACTTTTTTACTAACTTGATGTGTGGAATAAACACATATGCTACATGTGGTCTACTATGTGTTCAAATTAATGCTACTGTACTAAACTGTACTGAACTGTTACTAAAACGGTCCTTACTTCAGATTAAAGCAAATAAAGACGTAGAACCTTTAAAGGTTCATAGATGTTAAGTGTACGATCACATTGAACTTACGGCAAGTTAGCTCTGACTCGTAGCAAAGTGTACTATAGTCATCAGTCATTTACATTTGTCGATCAAAGATGTCCAGAGTTTTTTTTTTTGAAAGTTGATTCAAGTTTCTCCTTCATAGTGAATATGGTTGTATCTTGGATTTAAAGTCCCAAACTAAACTCATCCAATTTTATGAAAATATCCGACAAGTAAGCCAATTTTTGCAGTCACAAAAGGTCAGTCAACATCTGTTTGTACTTGTCATGTCCCTGCTCGACCAAAAATAACTCAAATTCATGTCTCAACTCAAATATTCTTGAAACAACCCTTCATCTGGACAGCCAACACACTTCAGTATTTAACAACAGGGTCTCATGCTCACTGCCAAGCTCTCTCAAGAATGTTTGCAGACAAATGTCTACAAAAATTCTCGAGTTCGTGGCAAGGGATTTGATTAAGTTAACAATTTGTACGGCATTTTTAAGAGTAATATCTAAGCTGGTTGGAGTATTGTTACAAGCAAGTGCCTCTCGATGAATTCCACAATGGGTCCATTTTGCTTTTCGGACTACATCTTGTACCGGCTTCTCAAGTCCTGAAAAACGACCAGTCATTGCTCTGGTACTATCAGTGCATATTCCTACACATTTCGAACCATTTTGTAATTAAAAAGCTTTAAAATGCTGGCAAACTTCTTGAGCAATGACCTTAACGGCACAGTAGCAGATTTTCATACAAATGTACATGTACGAAAATTCAACCACTATGTCACCTTTTGCTCAAGAAGTTTGCCGGCATCTATACATTGTACTGCAATTTATAATGAATGTGCAAATTTAAAAACAGTTTAAAAACATTTATTATCTTACCGTGACTAGGTCGGCCGATCGATGCGACTGTTATTAATAATTCACAATTAGCACAGCAACACAGCTCAGGCACGTACAACAGAAATGACAAGTAAACAAGTAACAACTAGAATAGGCGTGGGAGGGAGCGCTTGTACACTGATCAATTAAAAATTATTTCGGATTTCAGTGATGCGTGCTACACACTGATCTATTAAAAATATATTTCGATAATTGTTGTTCGCGTAATTGTTTCTACTGATTAAGTTATCTTAGTCAGGAGATTGCCACGCGACCACATACCCCTTGATGGAATTTCGCATAAAGCATACAGTCCTAAGGATATGCATACCACTAATTGGGAAACATTGGTCTAGAATGACAACTGCGGTGGCAAAAATAATATAATATTCATGCTCAGGATATATTTAATAATAAAATTAAACTTGTTTTAGATATGATCCCTTTTACTTAAAAAAAGGAGACAAGGTTTTTATTTAAACTTATTTAAGTAGATAATTAAAAAAAGTTAATATACTATCTCTGTTATTTTATAATATCCTATCAACGGCACTTAAAAGCTTTCCAGTAGTTTACAAACGTGGACTTAGTTCTTTTCGTGTGAAAATATACGTATATGGTATTTAGTGCTTTCTATAGATAAATTGTTTTAGAAGGAATTGTAATATTATTATTAAATATATACCATGTAACATTACTCAGGTATTTAGCACTAGCATTATTTTGTCTGTTAAAAGAAAAAAAGTATGATTATCTATATAATTGCATATATATTTTTATTATACTGTAATTGACCCTGTTTGTAATTGCAGACATGCTTTATTTAAATAAAATTCATTGTAACTTAATTTAATTATTAAATTATTAACTTAAATTAAATATTATTTGCAACTTAATTTGTTAAAATGTTTGTTTATAATTTATTCAATTAGATAATATATTGTCAAATGCTACTTAAAGATTGACAGAATATTTTTTTTTTTGGCGTTCTGCTAATTACACGTGATTCGCCACAACATTATTTTATGGTATCTTATCTTTTCTTTTTTTGTTCTTATGTTCGGGGGCACTAATTATTGTATGTATGTATGTCCCTTTCAAGGGACAAGCGTACCTGAGAGGTCAAGGATTCTCATATTTTTGTTTTTATTATTTATTTATAGACATTAGCTAGATTATTAACTTTAGCTTCATTTTTTATCATTGTTACTTCTATCCCCTGAACATATTAGGTGGTGTCAAACTTTTGAGAGTCATCATGTATTTATGGTTTCAGACGAATGCATAATTTATACATATTAAAACCCACAATAAATCATAACTGACCTTAATCATCTTAAGCTGCAATGGTAGTTCAGCAGCCACACGCTTGAGCAATGTAACAGTAGGTGGAGCACAACAAAGCACAGCGAGACGTACGTCCCTATCACCCCGCAGCAACAGACCCTTGGCCAACAAGCCCACACGCATCACACCTTTGAGTGCACGGGATGCTGGTCCACCAGCCGTACCGACCCCGGCCGTCGTCTCCCCTTCCCCCATGAATGAGAATCTGGGTGGATGTAAGTATTACATAAGTAATACCTTTGTACACTCTGACAAGATTACAAAATCACAATACAGATACTAAATTCTTCATCTTTTTGCATTTATCATAATATAAAAAAATAATGAAATAGGACTAAACTGATCTAGTCTCGTCTATGTCTGGCTATATGCAATAATTAAGCTATGTAAAATGAAATAAAGTATATATATATATATATATATATATATATATATATATAAATAAGTATTTTTCACCACTCTACCACATCGGTATTAATTGTATTTAAAGTCACACATTATGTCTACATTAGTGTAGAGTATTTCATAATAATCAAATAACAAATTTGTTATGTACTAGCATACATTTTTTTCCATTAATTGGGAAAATGTGAACCTTCTTCAAAATTGGACATGGAGATTATATGTTCAGTTAAATAGTAAAAAACATATTAAGTGTAATTTTGTTTGTACGAAATTCATTTATCTATTAATACTATTTATTCAGATAAACAGATAATAAAAAAATGTACACACATTATTTTCAATTCTTACTCTATAATACTGTCAGTTTACACACATACCTTGTTAGGATCTAATAAACTTCTGTACAAATTTGTCCTACTGATTGCTACCTTTATTTAGAGGTAGCAATCAGTAGGACAAACTTAGAGGAAATTCAAAGAGGTATTAAACAATTCTAACTTAAATGGTACATCTGCTCAAAATATATTAAATCCTAACCTTTCATAAGATATTTGGCATTATGCTGATTGAAAGTGCGGCACGGACAACGACGTGATGCTGCTCTGAGTGTGTCTAATGATACACAACAGAGAAGATTGCCCGCAATCAATGACTTTCATGTATCAACTGAACCACCGTGCTTTGTATTCACCAGTTATTGACTTGACAAAAACTATTACGAAGTTCATAGCATTGCTAATGATGTTAAAAGTCATTAGAAATGTAGCAATTTCAGAACAAAAATGGCTGTCACATATTTCATACCCAAAAAAATTGCTTGGCATGAGATAAAAAGAAGCAGACATCATCAGCAACATCTCTGATAGTGATTTTCCAGAATCATGTTATTCACTTGTTTGACGTATCTTCAGTTGTTGATGTGTTAGGGTGTCCAGGGCAGTCTTCATCTTCAACATATTCACGTCCCTCTTTGAAACACTTGTAACTCTCATCTTAGTCATCAACATTTCGAATATGGTGCTGTATTTATTCTATTTTTCAAGCAAGATTTGACACAATTTCTTTTATCCCTCTTTTTCAAAAGTAAAAAATCACCAGCCATACCAAAACACACACAACCTTTTTGACTGTCAAAAATAAAGTGAGCATTCAAAATAGCAGCAAAAGTCAATATACCAACAAGATAAATACAAATTTTTGAAAAATGGAAAATTCATAAATTCCTGTAATTTTTTATCACACCTCGTATGTTATATGGTGGATATCATTTCATATCAATACTTAGAAGTTGACTTTTTTGATGACAGATTCAGATTAGACATTTAAAAACTATACAAATTTTACTTTTCTTAAAAGCAAAAAATAATTTGGGATTACAGCAATTATATTTTTTCGGACTTATACCAACTATTATAAAAATTGATTAAAACATAAAAAGTTATGAATTTCTAAAATTAATTCACTCTCGTAGACTGTTACTAAAACTTACTAAAAATAACACAATTTAGTATTGCTTTCCTTATTTAAACATTAAATTTAAACCTTTATAAAACAATTCTTTTTTTTAAATTTAGCTAAAAATACTTTCACTTCTTGTAGCATGAAAAAACTTAGTTCCTCACCTTGAAAATATATTCATGAAATAAAAAAAATTTGTCAAATAAATTGTGCAAGAAACAGGTGTTGTCACCAAAAAAAGTTACAGTTCCAATAAGAGATGTCAATGTGACTGCAAAAAGTATAATAAAGTTTGTATGAAAGCAAATGTAGATACTTCCTTAAAATATGCTGTAGCAACATTTTGGGCAAATTTTTGCATTCAGAATGATGAAAGAAATCGGCCCCGTGAATATATATATATATATATATATATATATATATATATATATATATATATATATATATAATCAAAACATTAACTTCAGAAAGCTTCATTATAAAAAATATTATAAATACATGTATTACACCATTATTTTCCTAACACTTATTGTGAAATTTTACACGATAAAAATGGACAACCCTCCATTTTTTTGGCGGAATTAGCAGGTGTTCCAAACATTTCGTGAAAATAATCGAAATCTTAAAAAGGTCTGAAGCATATATGCTATTCATTAATTTTATAAGGTGTTAGAGTGAGATAGCGACATTGTGTCAGTTAACACTGCTATATTTCTAGATTTTATGGCATTATGTACAGATATATACTTATGTTATATTTGGCGTATAGATAATTAAACAAACATTGTGACATGTTATTTACTTTTCAAATAAGTGTTGGTACTACAATATTTTCCAGTGTAGCCTACAAATTATATACGTAGTTTAGGATGTTATTATAAAAACTGAGCTTTTACTCTTATTTCGATGTACATTTTCGTAGATTATTGTTAATGTTCGACCTATTTTTAAAAAAAAACCATTAGAAAAAGCTTTAATGTTAATATCCATCATAAGTTGGCCGCTCATGTAAAAATAAAATGCCATTTAATTTCTGGGTCACTTTTCCTGTCCCTTTGCCATTTTCGTTATTTTTTTTCTCCTGTAAGTTTTTCTTTTCCGTTTCTTGTTTCTTCATTTTCTCGCCACAAGAATTGCAAGAGTTGTTGAACGGAGTGCAATTTTCGTGCAGCTAATCTTTAATTTTTTCAGTCTCATAATAATTTTCTCTGCATCCCACGCAATCATGTATATATATTATCTTCGGGACCATAATTTTTCTTGGCTAATTCTATAGTTTCTTCTACCGCAGAACTTCAATCTAATTTAATTTTTGTCTTTTTAATATTGATTCTTTTTCTTCATAATCTTGTTATTTTTACTCTCCTTTTCCTTTTTTTCAGTAATATAATCTGGAGATGTCATTACCTTTGCTACTTGCTTGGTCCGTTTCCGAATGTTAGTAAGTAGCATAACTTAGAAAGTTCTAAAACTAGGCACGTGTAGTCTGGTACTTTTAAGGCGTGTCTTTATGCGAGCATCATTATTAGATCTTGATGTTGAAGGCATTGTTGGTCATAGTTCGTCTTGAACCCGTTCAGATGTAGGATTCTCAAGCATCACTGAAACCTCTTCGATAGCTCTGTCATTTTTAAGATTATCAGGTATGTAAGTATAATCTGAAAAAACTTATGAATTTGTTATTCGATTTAAGGATATGACATCGACAGGTCATTGTATTCAATGAGAAAACAGTAAAAGCATAAGTTTTAAAAACATTAACACTACAACATCAAATATCAATTTGCTAAAAGAAATCTGAACTCTGAATCTTTTAATATACTTACTTTCAATTTTAATTTTTTTCAATAAAAAAATGTATACAGCAATGTACAAAATGGTCTCATTTATTCACAGTGTTTGTCGATGGAGACACAAGCACTCATTCCACTGTAATTTCTGGCCTTACAAAAATGTCACTGTAGGTAAAATAGAATGTAAAAACCATCGCAAGCGTAGTTATTGTAATTCCTTGTTGGCAATTGCATCGAACACAGTCAATTCATTGAGAGCATAGAAGCTTATAAAGAATAATTATTTGAGATTGCGCTGGGGTGGCAAACCGTTTGTTGACAAACTTGATATAAAAGAAGATATTATTTATGGGCCCTATCACATATTTAGCAATCATTCAATGACCTGTTCGTCTTATTACCATAGCAACGTGCAGTTTTTCACAAAATAATTGACATTGCTTGTAGATTATATTCTTATAGTTCAATTCACAAGAAAACTAATAATTTAGCGGAAAACCCATAGGACTCAAATATAAAAATTAAATGGATAGAAGCTACTCAGTGATCCGAAAACTGGATACTCACAAAATTTAGCTATATCTGTTCAAATCATTTTACCAATCGCTACTTTAATGTAACCAAAAATAAACAAAGAAGAATTTTTTCAACTGCAATTCCCAGAATATTTTTGCTATCATATTTAAGGGTCGGATGTATGCGATGACATATTTCGTTTCTCACCAATATACACACGCGTGCGCCAGCCACAAACACGGTCAGTAGAATGGGATAGATTGAAACACTTTTTAAATTATATTGATTATTAAAGTAAATCAGAGCATGATTTCTCTGCTATAATATCTTTGTAAATTCCTCGATACGGGATACAATTCAATCTTGGATATGGTTTAGGTTGGTTTTTTGACTGAATTTTGGGGAATTACAAAATGAAAAAATGTTGCACATATTTTCTGATGGATTGTGGTAATGAACTGGCGGAAACTGCATCAGCTGATGAACTAGGACCCGCACACGATCCACACTTTGTTGGCAAGAGCACAAGACTAGTGGGAAGGCAGTTTCTGGAGAAGATATTATGCTCCAAAAAGGAAGAAAAGGTGGCAAGAGTTTGTAAAGATTGCAATTAACCTATTTTTTTTTTCTCATACCCTTTTTTTTGATATTTACAAAATTGTCATGTCATTAACATGCAAATGCACCAACCAATATCTTATACTTCGATAAACGTAATAAATGTGGCAATACTGCATAATTACCTACCTTTCTTAGCGATTGATGATGAATTTGAATTTTCTAACTATCCCTTTCATTTGCATAATTTTACAAAAAAAAAGGTTAAAAGAAAGAAAAGGATAACAAAATTAAATTTCATGGTAAACTTTGTTTACATATCGTAAATCAAAATAATTGCCATTTGAAAATCTTGAACATCAATCCATAATTTGCTCAAACATTTAAGGTTACAAAAAATACTCTCCTCGATTTTTAAAATAAACTTAGTTTTAAATAACTATTAATACAATATTTTTTCATTTGTCATTTAGATAAATTATTATTTTCTTATTAATAATAATATATTAATTCAAATTGTGCTTTCAAATGAAGTTGTTATGGATTATTTATTATTTAATACGCAAACTTCACTCATTTTTTCGACCAATAAGAACGTTAAATGTTTTTGAAAGTTTAGTTTTGAGATTACAGTTAACTTGTGTAGTCTGCGTCGCTGACTTTTTATTAAATAAATTTATTATTTGTGATATAGAGTGAGGGGAATTAAAATATGTCGTTTTTTAGTGCTGGTGAATATTTAGCACTAATATATGCCGAATGCCATTACAATACCAGAGAAGCCGTCAGAATGTACGCTCAACGTTATCCGAACCGACAACAACCCAGTGGAAGCCAAGTTATTACCAACACAATTACGAGATTACGTGAGAATAGGTCCATCGTTCCATTAAAATCAGGTGGTACTCCAAGAATATTGGTAAATATAGAGGAATATGTGTTAAGTTACTTCAGAACGCAGCCACATTCAAGTGCCAGGCGCTGTAATAAATATTTAACATAAGCCATACGTCAAGTACATAAAATTTAAAAAAAAAGACAACCAATATCCATACACCATTCAAAAAACACAAACGTTGGAGGTGGCAGATTATGCACGTAAATTACGATGAATGGGCCTTACAAATGTGTAGTGAATATCCTCGTTGGATCGAAAATGTTATTTGGTCTTATAAAAGTTTATTTACGACAAATTTAATGTAGAATCGACGAATTTGTCACCATTGGTTGCAGAAAGGCAGACACATGTCATACGCCAGTAATGAGTAACAGAATGAAGTGCTCCCGTATTAATAGACACAAAACCACCAGCACATCGCCCGGCATAAAAACATCGAAAAGAAAATTTATTCTTTTGCCTCCTATGAATTTGGCAACCTGAGAATTACACCTTTCTACTATATTACTCGTTACATTATAAATACACGATAAACTACGAGATTGTCGAGATAATTTACTACTTAAATCTTCTAATTTTGTTAGCATACCTTATACTGTCAAAGTATTAACTAAATTTACTTCATCAACGTGTACTTTCTTGCGAACAAAAATAACTGGCACAATTTATATGGTTACCAAATGTATGATGTGGTTCATTCAGGATATCTTCAGCTAGTTGTGAAATTTTTTCGTGAAGTTATTAATTTTGCTCATCCCAATGCAATTAATTGCACATTCTACACACGTAAATACCGATCTTTTACAATTTTATGTAGCTCACTACGATATTGAGTGTCGGTTGAAATATTTAATAATGTCTTACAGTAATTTCGTAATAGATGGTTTTTACATTCAATTTTTTCCACAATATAATCACCATGTGATCGGCGAAACAAAAATTTTTTTATATGTACTGGGGGGGAAAATGGTGTTGGGGGGGAAAATGGTGTTGGGGGGAAAATGGTGTTAGGCCTCGGTGGTGCATAATTATGCTAGTAGGTATGTACCTAGGAAAAGCTGAGTTAGAGCCAGTAGCGTACGCCTAAGTGTGCATGATTAGGCTATCAGACGCGCATCATAAAGTCCTATCTTACACGTCCTCGCCACTGCCAAATTGCCGCCGCAGTCTGGTAGTGGACTCACATTTGTGAGTCGTCCCATTCCCCGGGCAATGTCATGGTCAACAGCGAGTCTTGCACAACACATCTACCTCGTGACCTTGATAGCAAAGTAAGAAGGGCGAAGGCGAGTCGTCGGCGCCTTAAAACCAATAAATCTAGCTAAGGGAGACAACCCTGACAAAAAAACCAGTGTGCAGCCCGAAAGGGGTGCCCCAGCACCGTAAGCCTGTGGTCATGTCTCGCAGGACCGGGAGCCTGAGTTTCGTCACTTGGGCTACGAGGAAGGTAACCTCTATAAAAAATCCCCTAATCCTACGGTGCGGCACGCGCCCAGGGGATGTATGACAAGCAGGTTAGTCAGCCTCTAGCTCTAGCGACCAAACTCGACGTACCAGGCGACTCGTCGTAGTAAATAGCCTTCTGCTGAGAATGGGCGTCACCTCAGTAGTGACCATATATATCGGCCCTTCTCGTGGGAACCATCATGAATAATTTACTCAATAAAAAATACACCTCAACATACAGATACAACAAATACCAAAGGCACTCCTTTAAGAGTATTTACTCAACAGATATTTCATAAGGGAATGTTTGAAAGTAAACCTCGATCCAACTCTATTGGTGAAATTCCAATCTCCATACTCCAACAACCTGAAGATGATATTATCACTTCTCAACAACCAGAGGATAATACTTCTTTAAATGACTCTCAAGACAGTAACCACATGTATTGGATAGAGGTTACAGGAAAGAAAAGACTGCGCTCTAGTCCCGATGGTACAAAAGGATCAGCCAAACAAACAAAATTAGATACATACTGGCTGGCTCAACCCCAACCAATACCTACAACAAACAAACTGATTTTCTCATCTGGAGGACGACAATATGCAGGAATCAAGTCCAACAAAAAAAGAAAAGCCCATTAGACCTCCCCCTATTTTCGTTGATAAAGTTGAAAACATTCAACCACTTATCAGCCTACTGAGAGAACATAGTACCGATAATTATGAACTTAAGGTGATTAATAATGAGCAAGTCAAAATTCAAGCAAAAACATCAGAGGCTTATAGAGACATAGTGAAACAGCTCGAAATAAAAAATACAGAATTTTATACATACAAGCCTAAACATGAAAGAAACTTCAAAGTAGTCCTTAAAAATATACATGCATCAACAGACTTAAATGAAATCAGAGAAGAGCTTTTAGAAATGGGTCATGACTGTGTTAATATTTGGAATATTAAACAAAGCAAAACAAAAAAGCCATTGCCAATGTTTATAGTCGAACTTAAACCAAATGACACAAATAAAAATATATGCCAAGTAAAGAGCCTCCTAAACTGTAAAATAGCTTTCGAACCCCCCCGCCCTAAACGAGAAATATCCCAATGTGCCAAATGTCAACAGTACGGACACACTAAGACTTATTGCCATCGAAACCCAAAGTGTATTAAGTGTGCAGGAGATCATCTCTCAATTGATTGTCCTCGGAAGACTCGATCCGACCAAGTGAAATGTGTCCTTTGCGATGGAAATCATCCATCTAACTACAAGGGATGTCAAGTGTACAAACAACTGCAGAAACTTAAACTATCCAGCAAACCCGAAATAGTACACAAACGTCAGCTGCCACTACCCGCACCTTCTCAACCAACTGAACAGACAACAAGGCCTCTGAAACATCAAACTCAAAGAAAATATAATGACATCCTGATTGGAAAACCTAACGAGCCTGACAAACAAGAAAAGATAACACAAATCAACTCTGACAGAAACGACATTCAGGAATTAATGACTATGATAAAGCAATTGATGCAACAGCTAACTACTATGACCAACCTACTTATAACACTTACGACGAAAATGACAAATTAGATTCACTAAAAATTGTAATCTGGAATGCCAATGGGCTGTCACAACAAACCCTTGAGGTGAAAGCTTTTTTAGAATTACACAAAGTAGACATACTTCTGATATCAGAAACACACTTGACTGTAAAGAGTCATTTTAATTTACGATCATACACATTTTACCATACGATGCACCCTGCTGGCAATGCACGTGGAGGTAGCGGCATACTAATAAAAAACAATGTAAAACATCACGAGACTGCTAATTATTGCACAAATGAAATACAAGCCACAAACATAGTGATTGAGGACTGGGCTGGACCAGTCACAATCTCAGCGGTATACAGCCCTCCGAAAAATAAGATAAAACAGGATGATTATGAGAAATTCTTCACCACCTTAGGACTCCGATTTGTGGCTGGAGGCGACTACAACGCCAAACACTCGTACTGGGGCTCACGTATAATAACACCAAAGGGCCGGCAGCTACTCAGAGCTGTTGAAAACTAAAGCCTATCTTGCATATCTCCTGGTGAACCAACTTATTGGCCCACTGACGTAAACAAGAAGCCTAACCTTTTAGACTTCCTAATAACAAAGGGTATAGGTAGCACATATTTCACGTGCAAATGTATACCTGAACTCTCTTCGGATCACTCTCCGGTTGAAATACTGTTGAAGAGAAATATAACACAAATAACTAACACACTCCGGTTATATAATAAAAAAACCGACTGGCACTGCTTCCGAGAGTCAATATCAGGATCTCTGAACATAAACCTACCACTTAAAACACCGGCTGATATAGAAGAAGCCGTTGAACATTTCAATTATTGTATCCAGCAATCTGCCTGGCTCGCTACACCTGGAACCACGAATAAAATACCCAACGCACTAAGGTACCCAGCCAATATCAGAGAAATGGTTGCAAAGAAGCGAAAAGCTCGTAAACTTTGGCAACAAACTCGTTTTCCTAAAGACAAGGCTCGTCTTAATTCACTGGCCTCTGAGCTGAGAAAACTATTATGGGATGACCGAAATCAAAATATCCAGGAATACCTTAGAGAGTTAGATCCCACTGCTTCGACCGACTATTCATTGTGGAAGGCAACTAAAAAACTTAAGCGTCCCATGATATCCCGACCACCAATACGCAAAACAGATAACAGCTGGGCTACCAAAGATTCTGACAAAGCGCAGACATTCGCTGATCATCTCCAAAATGTTTTCCTGCCAAATCCCGATCAAGGTTCTACTCAGACAGAATCTGTATCGAACTTCCTAAACGAAACACATCAAATGAATCAATTATGCTTTCCCATTAAAAGTTTCTCTAAACATGAAGTTCAACAAGCAATTAAAAAACTTGATGTTAACAAGGCTCCTGGGTATGACTTGATAACTGCTGGAATTTTGAGGGAATTGCCTGACAACGGTGTAACTTTCTTAACTTACATTTATAACTCTATCCTGAGAACTTCATCAGTACCAAGCCAATGGAAAGTTGCTTCAATTATTATGGTACCTAAATCTGGAAAAAACTCAGAAGATGTAAAATCCTTCAGGCCCATTAGCTTGTTACCAATTCCCTCAAAAATAATGGAGATGCTGTTTCTAGGCAGATTGATGCCGATAATAAAGGAAAGAAACCTGATCCCATATCATCAGTTTGGCTTCAGACGGCAACATGGTACAATAGAGCAAGTTCATAGGCTGGTTAACAGCATTAATAGCGCTTTTGAACAAAAACAATATTGTACTGCAGCATTTTTGGACATATCCCAGGCCTTTGACCGTGTGTGGCATGACGGACTCCTATACAAAATTAAAAAAGCCCTTCCAATAGAATACTATCAGTTTGTTAGGTCATACCTGGAAAACCGTCACTACTTCGTGAAGCAAGGTGAAGAAGTAACCCCATTATACAAAATCCATGCAGGTGTACCACAGGGCAGTGTATTGGGTCCCACTCTGTATATTCTATATACTGCTGACTTACCTACCTCTGATGTGACTATAACAGGCACTTTCGCTGATGATACGGCAGTTCTGTCATCAGATTTTCTACCAGCAAGGGCTACTCAAAAGCTCCAAAAGAGTCTTGATAACATTGCGAGATGGCTTAGAGATTGGCGTATCAAAGCCAATGAATCAAAATCTGTCCCGGTGACTTTCACAAATCGACGAAGCATTTGCCCACCAGTCACATTAAATGGAATTCATGTACCACAAAAGGACGAAGCGAAGTACTTAGGAATGCACCTTGACAAAAGAGTAACGTGGAGGAAACATATTTTCACCAAACGCCTGGTAATGGGTCAATTGGTTCGCAAAATGTACTGGATGTTAAACAAAAACTCGCAACATCATTGGAGAACAAATTATTGTTTTATAAAGTTATAATAAGCCCATATGGTGTTATGGATTGCAGCTATGGGGTACATCAGCAAACTCAAATATTGAAATCCTCCAAAGATTTCAATCTAAAATGCTACGCATGATAGCAAATGCTCCATGGTATATAACAAATGACAGATTGCACCACGACCTTAACATAAAGACAGTTAAGCAAGTGATACAAGATCAAACGAGAACGTATAATACGAGATTAGCTCACCACCCTAACGTACTTGCAAAGAACTTGATGAATGCCCCAATAATACCACGGAGGCTGAAACGGAAAAACCCACAAGACCTAATAGTATAGTCTAATTGAGAGAAGCGGACTTGTCAATGGACAAGTATCGCACAAGTTAATATATTTATATAAGTTCCGAAATATTGCTGAATATCGAAAGAAAAAAAAGATATGTACTGGAATCTCCATCAGCTATTAATTTTTCATATATGAGACCGTATTCTTTAAGAGGGAACTTTTAAACCCCTCCTAAATTATAGTATAACTGCTTTGGAGGCTCCACATTGTATCATAGAAAATCATTGTAACAATCATTTATACGTAATTTGCATTTTACCGTAACATACAACATAAAACTTACACTGTTTACAAATCGTGTGTATGCGTTATAAATTTGTGGCACAAGCTGACGAAGGGTGACTGGATTACACGTCCTTACTGTTTGCCAGCCCAAACGATACTGAATTCAAAATTAATAATCGTTATTATTTACGCGTGGAATGCTGTAAAAATTTGGCAACTTTGACCTAATACCAAAGGGTTCATATTTATGTCATAATTAAATCCATGCACGAGAATGCAGCTACATTAATTAAGAATAGACATAGCGAATTGAAAATCGATATATCTTTATAATTTTGTTTTAATATGCGAAGCCTTTTTGGTAAACGAGGTTACTTTAAGATTTTTTTTCAAGTTTGAAACATAATTTAGAAAAAATATTGCACAATAACGTAGTACAAAGGCCATTCTACACCCTGTTAATATAACGCCTAACTTTAGTAGTTATTGAGTATTTTGCGAAAGCAAACACCCATTTTTGTCTATTTGCGAAATCCACCCCTTAAGTTAATTATGGTACTTTTCTGATACCATTCATAAAACTACTAGTTGCACTTAGAAATTACTAAACTTATATACATTAAATAACTAGATTGATTGTATCAAACATTTAATAATCTTTGAAAATGATGTGAAACACTTTTCAATGTGTACTTTTCATTAATTAAAATCATTCAGGCATATATAAAATGATTACAAAAAAGTTCCTTATAATTGATTAAAATTTGCACTCAAAATCGGTAAATTGCGAAGCAAAATTTTTAACCAAATATATCTAAGATCATATTTTTTTAGAAATTCAGTCTAATATTTTAGTTTTCAATTTATCTAATTGTTTATTTTATCTTTATTATTAATTTGTCAATATGTTTTAGTGTGAACTATTCTTTTGTAAATGCATTAAAAATACTTTTACTCAAAATAAAGTTAAAATTAAAAATGAGAAATGGCTGAAATTTAAAACAGAGATAGCCTTCATGACCCGAGCAATCGTTAAGAACCCATAAGGAGTTTGGCAAAATCCTGTGGATAGAGAAAAAATTAAGAAACGATGTTACCTTTCTATGTTCTACTATGTTCCGGTCAGTTTAGCTTTGAATAAGCTTTTTTTTGGTCACCGTATGATAATATTCCACCAAGGAAAATGGTACTCACGATTTTTATACTTAAAAATTAGTTCGGAAACGAAGAATAAAAAAATTTGTTAAATAGATTTCACTTACCTCAAATATTAACACAATTAAATGTAATTAATTTGTATTTAAATTTAGAACTTCAATAATACATTGAGATGCAAAATTGCTTGAAATACGAAATTTGACGAGTGCAGTTTTAAAATAATTTAAATTTTACAATAATTTAATTCATGAACACACTAAGAAAGAGAAACAAGATATATGCGACTTTATACCAATATCATATATACTTTTCACATGTCGCAGTATGCATTGTTTATCAGTATCGCATAACACTATGATTACGACTGATGACAACACATTAATACTACCCATACTTTAAAAAAATATGGTTCCCGCATATGGCACATTCATTAGTTACCTACTCTGTAATGTAGATAATATTAAAAACTTTTATTTTTTAATAACAAGTCCAAGAGTACATTCAAATTTACAGATATATAATAGAACATTTATATTTTATATTATGCCGACATTTTCAATTATGTAGTTAGGTAAATGCACTCAATTATTGAGTCACTAAAATGTAATAATGGTGTTATGAGGTACTAATGTAAGTACTAATTTTAAGAAAATAATTTATATTCTTAAAGTATTTCTTCGAACAATTTATACTTTTTAAATATAGAATGTTTGTTAGTCAAAAAATTGTATTATTTCCTGCCTTATTTTTTTTATTATTAGGTGATTTTTCATAATTATACTTAGATTTGTATGATTTAGTTTTGCCTGTACATTGAGCAAATTTTATCTTCATCGACCCTACAAAATTAGTCCACATAGGTTTATGATGACGAAATTTTTTTCACTTGGTACTTAATACCAAACAAAAGTAAAAGATGATGTACACATTCTAATAATTTTAATTATTCATATTAATATTCGTATTTTAACATTAAAAGTTGCTAAAAAATTAATACATAATTAAAATTGGTAATTTTTTTCTTTACATAGAATGTCTTCAAGTACACTAAAATTATTATTAATATTAGTTAGACCAAATTTAAAGACTAATGTACACATTACAGAAAATTATCATTACAGAAAATCATTCGATATCACAATACTACCAACTCGGTAAATAAATACTACCAGACAACAGTTTACCAATATTGCCACACCGCTGACCAATCATAATAAAATGTTTCGCTTTTAATAGGCTAATGCACACTGCATTAGTTGATTAGAAGCAAGTACTATCCCCTCGCACCTCTCAAATTTTCACATACTTTGTTTCATAGAGAACTTGTTTAAGTACACGTCCAGTGGTTATTAGGTTCACGGTGGGCGATGTGCAGCTGCTGTAGTGTCTTTTAATAAAGGCAGTTTGCAACATTTTGTGCATAAATTTATTTTCAAAACGGACGCTTGTTCTTAAATAAAGAAATTTAAAGAAACAAGCTCTTATCAAGACTCTTACTACGATGAGAGCCGTCAGAAGCTGGATATGATTGACGTAGTATACAAGGAAACAAAAAAGAGTTTGGTATTGACCCCTGAACGGCGGCATGATCTAGAGCGCAATACAATCCAACAAATTACTAGTCCACCTTGGTTAGAGTGTAGGCATAAGTTATTAACAGCTTCTTGGTTTGCCAAAGTGTGCAAGATTTTATACAGGAATGATTTGAACCGTGTGCCATCAATGAGACATGGAAAAAACAATGAATACACTGCACTCAGAGAATTAGCAACACTTTTACATATCAATATTGAAGAGTGTACTTTATTCATTGATAATGAATTTTCTTTTCTCGAAGCCACACCAGACGGTTGGTATGCAAATGGCATTGTAGAAATTAAGTGTCCATTATTTAGCTTCAATTTGCACGCAGTTGACGCAATAAAACAAAAAAAAATCGACTATTTACGATTGTGGTAAAATTTATATCAATAAAAAGCATCTGTGGTTTTATCTAATACAAGGTTTATGGTATTACTGACCACAACGTCTGCCTATTTGTGGTATGGACTGGTACTAACAAATTGAAAAATGAATTTATTGCTAAAGATGACCAATTCTGAAAAGATAATATGGCATCAAATTTTATCAAAACTGTATACTTCTATAATAGGATAGGATGGATAGTCAATTATCGGGATCATTGAAATTAAGAGATCATTCATCACATTCCATTAGTGCTAAGATTTTGAAAGCAAAGAAGTAAAGATGATCACAATCAAAGTTTGTTATGTGAGGCCCCGACACTTCTTACAAATTATTTTCGAAATGAAAAAAAAAACTACTATGGATTGCTTAGTTAACTAAAGTGAGTACTAAATAAAAACCTTTCATTTTTACAAACACTAATATAAAACAAAGTGTTTTGAAAGTAAAGTTTGGCACATAAATTTAACTTTAATTAAAGAATTTTGCTCCTACCAGGCAAGTCATTGTCGCAAAACTTATTTACTCGTTTTGGAGTTAAACATGACATCACACATGTAACATTTTTTACCACATATAAGTGAAATTTGTTTTCATGGGGGTCATGAGGGAGTAACTTTTAGTCATTTGTCGTTTCCTTAGGGCTCATAGTATGAAATATTTAAATGAATAAAAATAATTCCCCAGCAGTTATTCTATTCTTTTGTCTTTTACATTGTTTGAGGTTGAAGACGATTAATGGAATGGTGGAAGAAAAAATCATTGTACATAGTCGTTTATCTGGTTACCTGGCCTGGTCAACGAACGAAAACCTAATTAAAACTGGAATAATACTAATATTATTATTGTTGTTTCAACATAATTTTAATAATACTAAATAAATAAAACTAGTTGCCAAATAAATAATATATAAAATACATATATTCATTTTAGTTATAATTGCAACAAATTTATAACCTATGTGCGTTGTCAAGATATGTCATGTAGACTATAAATATGTTGTGCACTAACAACCGGTGTTGCTACGCATGTATTGGTGATTTTACAACTAGTAGATATTCGTTTTCGAGCAGCAGGATTTTGTAAATTTTTTGAAATAAATATGTATAACATTAAGAATAATTATCGAAAATATACACTGAAATAGGAGTAAAAGCTCAGCTATTATAAAAAACACTATCCTGAAGTATGTACACAATACGTAGGCTACATTGGAAAGTATTGTAGTACAAACACTTATTTGAAAATAACATGTCATAATGTTTGTTTAATTATATTATCTTTACCAAATATAAGAAAAGTATATTTGTATATAATGCAATCAAATATATCAGCGTAAGCTGGTACATTGTAGCTATCTCAATTTAACGCCTTGTAAAATTAATGAATAGCATATATGCTCTAGGCTTTTTCTGCGTCAAAATTTCAATTATTTTCACGAAATGTTTTAGACGTCTGGTAAATTCACAATAAACATGGAGGGTGGTCCATTTTTACCATGTAAATTTGACAATTTGTAATAGTGAAACTTCCTGAATTTATTGTTTTAAATAATACGGTATAATACGAGTTTTATAAATGCCATGAATACTAATTATGGTATAATACAAATTTTATAAATACTCGTCAGTTGATCGTATATATATTTGTGCCAACCATATTTTAACTGTCAAACTTGTTTGTTTACAAAGATTCTCTTTTGAAATTCAATGGAGCATAGCATTGTATTAACCTAATTTTATTTCATCAAGCAGAATAACTATACAAAAGCTGCATTAACAATTTTTTATATAAAAAACAAGCACAGCCAGACATGTAGATATAAAAGTAAATTTCTACATAGTTAATACAATTTGAACTTACAGTTGATTATCACGGCCATCTTCCTTATGTTCTCCCTTTTCATCTTTAGCTTCATCTTTCTTTTCAATCTTAGCACCAGCCTTGCCGCCAGGCTGGAATTGTGAATAAAATAATTGAAATTACAATACCCTCTCTTAGATTTCCGACGGCCGACAAAATATACTGGCATGTCACACCTTTTATTTGTAAATAGATATATATTCAATTTGTAAATCTAGTAATCCAGCCTAAGTTCATTTAGTGCCCTTTAATATTAACATTACCATTTGTATCTAGTAATCCGGCCTAAGTTCATTTAGTGCTATTTAAGAGTAACATTACCATTTGTATCTAGTAACCCGGCCAAGTTCATTTAGTGCCATTTAAGAATAACATTATCATTTGTATCTAGTAATCCGGCCTAAGTTCATTTAGTGTTATTTAAGAGTAACATTACCATTTGTATCTAGTAATCCGGCCAAGTTCATTTAGTGCCATTTAAGAGTAACATTACCATTTGTATCTAGTAATCAAATTGAATTTGCAAAAAAAATAAAATTTGCATTGTCCTCTCAAAATTACATCACAAAAAATAAAATTTACCCGTAGTAGGCCCGAGGGACCGATATTGGCTCTATGTAAATTGGCCCTGGCCCTTCTCAAACGAAGAAACAAAATAATTATGAATGGTAGACACCTTGTAATGTTCCATATTAGTTCATTTTAATTTGTTGGGTATGCGATGGGTATGTGAGTTTGTTTCTGTAAACTCTATAGTAAATGGAACAATGAGCAAGTTTTCACAATATATATAGTATATATGAGAATAATCTATATTTATTGCAAATTTTGTTTATTTTATTAGTTTTATAAAGCATCGAACAATTCACTTTATATTCGTTTAATTCACTGTTCAAATACACCAAGAAAAGATGACAGTATTCACTTCCAAAGTAATTATAATTGTAACGTTACATATTTGCAGTGCAAAATAATTGTTTCTAGAGTAATTTTGTTAGATATTTCATGACAAGGAATTAAAAAATGTTTCTAACCAAAAATTAATTCATGCTTTCGCTATTCAATAAATTATGTTTTTACAGCCGTTTATCGTATTTGCAATAAATATGAAAACATGTTCCATTTTTTAAAAAATTACAAGCGTTTAGTACTTAGATACAAAAAAAGTTCAGTCGAGAGTATATTTTATAACTTGGAAAATGACAATTCGATAAAAATGAAATATATTTTTATAAGCCTTCGTCTTCAAAGTTTCATTAGCTAAAGTTTTGTATACAATACACTATATCTTACATATAAGTCGCATACACAAAACTGATAAACACAGAACACTGAGAATTGATATACATTATGTCACTCACAAAGGAACATGAAAGAGAAGAAAGGCAACATCTCTCACATTGTCTCGCTCGAAAAGTAGTCGCAACCATATGTTTACTGTAAATCAATACGTTTTTAATGCAGTCATTTATTTCAATACACTATCTATTCCCCAATAATCTAATCATGCAATAAATATTACAAACTGTGGTAATGCGAATACTATAATTCAATTCTATTAAATATTTGATAACAAAGAATGACATTATCATCGTAGTATTTATACAATTGTGTGGGAAATGCCAATTGGGTATTTGACTTTTTCATTAATCATAATTTCAAGGTACAAGCTGAAAAAACAAAAGTGGAAAAATTGTTTAATAATCTTAAAAACTGACAACCTATAGAGAAGGACGGCAATACTGTGATATCTCTTTATTATGTATATTTGTAAACAAAAAAAATATTTCAACATTTAGGAAATTTCATAACCTTTTCGATAATGGTTGTAGATAGCTTTAACCCTTATATCAATACCCAATCGTTATAATGTTGTTCAGTAGCTGGGGTACCCTTATGGTACATTCATTCAATAAAATGAATTGATAGCTGCGGAATTTTTATTTTCAAATTATTTAGTAAAAGGACATAATTTAGTAAAAGGTTTGATGTGCATGTTGAGCCAGGGTGTCTAATGATCCAGGAAGCTCCGGCATGGAATGCAAAAAAAACAAACAAAAAATTACAAAATGTTGAGGCTACGGTTGCTTAAAACTTTACTTGAAAGCTAATATTTTTAAAGTATATCAGTTATTACGTGATGGCACTAAGTATTTGTGATCAAATTTGAAGATAAACTTCAAGCTTTTTGTTTAGATACAGCAGGTTTGGAGATATGGCCAACGAATGTAATTTTTTCCTACATACTTGAATGCCATTGACTGGTTCACATCTACGTATATTAATAATGTTATCACACTTTCACATAAAAAAAAAATTTATATATATATATATATATACTTATTAACAGTTTTATGTACAATTTTAATATACGTTACTCAATTGCAGAATGTGTGTCACAATGGTGACAAAGCGCAACTTCTTATATATTGCCAGGCTCACAGTAAAATTTGTAAAAGACAGATCTATCTATTTAAAAGTCTCCCAGACTATATCCTTATTTAAAAAAAATTAAAAATATATCCATATTTAAAAAAATTTAAAAATGTACTCTACTGAAATATTTTGTTCCAATGATATTTCAAACACAATTTTTTTTTAAATCCTTGGGGATGTATTTATATTCCCACCCACAAATGCACACAATTGTGAATAAGATATTTTGAATTGGGGCACTAATTAATCTCATTGTAAATTTGGAGTGTGTAGCTCATTCCGTATGCCAGACATCAGCCTCTAATGAACGGATTAATGGAATGACAGCATTATTAGAGCAGGGTTCATCCTCTTTGGGTTATGAATTCAAAAATGTAATTTATTCCATTTATATATGATTGTTTGAATCATTCAGAATGCAAATTTCTATACAAGGTGTCCAGGAATAAGTGTTGGACAAAGCTTATTTGTTGGCTGTAAAGGAATAAATTGTCGTTGAAATAAAACATAAAACGGTCCCTTTTTCTAATTGAGTGCAAAAAAAATATTACACATAACTCTTTTTAAAACACCCAATACTTGCCTGGAGTGCAGTGCTTACCTGGGCTGCTAGATGTCTTCGCAGCTGTTCACGGGTTATTCCCCCGAGCGGCACTGAATAATGTGCGCAAGTATTGTGTGTATGAAAAAGATGACAAATAATTATGGATATTATTTTCAATTTTCTAAAAAAATAAGTCTTAAATTTTATTTTAATGACAATCAATGATTTCTAAGTCAACGAATAACGTCTTTCTTGTCCAATTCGTGGACACACGTATATAAAAATATTTCTAGGTGCAAACATATAGATGACATTGACTTCTATAATAACAAATTTGCACTATAACCACTAAAAAGTAACATAAAAGGAGTTAACATAAATTTAATTACTTTTACCCACCTTGTTCTTATTAGCAGCTTGCTCAGCTAAGCTATCAGACACAGCCTTCAACGCTCGCTCTGTATGGGACACTATGCGCTGGATATCAGCCAATTCTGCTTCTCCAGGGTACACAGCCGCATGCTTTGCCATCACGTGCCGATCGTCTGCACTCTCCACACGTCGGCCACCCACCAGCTGCATGCCCATCGACTGCTATATCCGAAAATAGATGAATTTACTTTATTTGTGTACACTATAAATTTAAAGCTACAATTAAGGTGAATCAAGAATCTCTCTCATCACCTTAATTGCCCACAGAACATTAATTTTGTATTTACTGAACTTTTTAAGAGTATAATTTGATTATACTGACCAACTGAAGTTGCACATGTAGGGTGTCCAAGGGAATACATAATTACTATAACGGTGTGCATACAAATATTAATTTTTAATAATAACAAAAGATTGTCTTGTAAACCTTTTTTAATTTAATAAAACCAATTGATTAATTAGAGACAGTGAGTTTCTTAATCATCCAAAATGTAACTTTAATGAAGTAGTACTTACTGTCTTGAAATAAATACGTAAAGATATTTTTGTAAAAGTATTCCAAAAAAAAGGTGAACTTATTCACACAAATTTGAATTTCATTGCTTGTATATATAACATTTTTTTCTATCCTATCACGTGAAGCAATGAAAACAATTTCTATTTGATGCTAAAGGAGGCGACAACAAAGCGTACAGCGTGGTCGGATCATGTTGGAATGCATGGCTAGAGGAGTGAGTGACTCACGGCATGGTGGTGGTGGGGCACGGGCAACAGATGGTGAGGACGCGGAGGCCCGCGGCGGCACCACTCGGCATACTCGCACTCCTCCCGGCGACGCTCCTCCCACCACAGCCGCTCCTCCTCCTCCAGCGAACACTGAGCACGGGACCACCGCTTTATACACACGCTAACAACTCATATAGCTACAACAGACTTGCCAGTGCATTTCAACATCTCCTTTCAACCATTTGTCTATAGTCCATAATTTACTATGAGGTCAGAAGGCGGATGGTTTGGCAGGGATTATTTCTTCACACATATTAAACTTTCAAATCGATACCCCTGAGTAGCAACACTCAACTTTCAATCTATACTATTAATAAATTGCATGAGAGCTCGTAAACTTTTATATATTCATTGAAATTAAATCAATACACAGTTGACCTCATAAAAATTTCAACAGACTATATACAATATATTTCTAATTGATACCATCACACATAATCGTTGAATGTTACGGCGTGCACAACAAAAAAAAATCAAATGTTAAATTTCTAAATTTTTGATCAAATCAATGAATTTCCTTTTAACACTATAATAGTAGAATAACTCCAGAGATTAGGTAACATTATTACACTAAATTAAGGTTCTACACATTCACATTTTCTACAAAAACACACCATCAAATTATTCAATATAATTTTTTTACATTTCAAGGAAAAATGTATATTTCAATGAATAAAAAATATTTATGATTATTTACATTATAATTATATATGTTATAATCAGAAATATTATTTAAAAGAAAAAAATTTCATTAATGGAGATAATTTCTAATGTAATTAATTCCCTTTTCTCATGGTGTGAAAAAGTTAATAAACACTAACAAAGCAATAATATTCAGGCAATATGTGTTATTTATCCTGTTTGTTCCAAAAAATTCTAATTTAATTGTAGTCTATCCAAGAAACATTTTGTCAATATTTACTTAATCACCTGGATTAAATCCAGATTATATCCTGAATAAGTGAGATACAATTAGAATATAAAAAAAAATTCATCACTGAATGTAAAACATTTATATATATAACAAACTGTGCTGAATAAAATGAGTTATGTGAAAAGATTTAAACTAACAACGTGCAAATAACAATGCAATAACAAGAAACATTTGAATTAGTATAAAGAGCGTTTGAAATAAATAAGGCCTTTATTATAAGCTAACTAATGATTTGTTTATTTTTACAAAACTCTGTTTCCCTTCACATCTGAAATTTTTCAATTAAAATAAACGCAATGGAACAAGTAACATTTCCGCCTGCAATAGAAACTGGTAACGATAAATAAGCTCACATTAAAGCATTTGTAAAAGAAAAAGTTTCACATTACTATTCCTAATGAAATTTCATTCAGAAGACTAAAAGTAAGTTACAAAGTAACTTGGGCAGAGTATTTTTTCATGGGGCAAAGAAAACCCATATTAATATCATAACAAAGTTAGAAAATATAACATGCCATATTAAACTACATAAGTAACAAATGAAAACATCACTGTATAAGACTAACCTCATGCATACGGCGTCTAGCCCATAGTTCTTCTCGAACCAACATACGTTGAGCTTTCTGCTCGGCAAGTTTCCTCTGCCTCATAGAAGGTTTGACATCCACTACCAAATCAGGTTGTACCTGCAAGTAATTTACATAGTTTTTAAACAAAAATGCCAAATACTATCTGAAGACTTTAAAAAAATTTACAAATAAATAGAAATTTTCTTCGAGACTATTTTATTAAATGATTGGTATATTTTATAATCCATGACACAAAATTTCAACCAACAAAGTTTTCCAACACATGAATCATAGTGAGACAAAGGAACACCTGTGTTCAAAGTGAAAAATGTAAGAATTAACATAATTTACAAATAGTAATACTGTTATGTAATTTTTTATTGTATTGGATTCTTTAAATAAAAATAACACTTATTAAAATTAATTTATTTAAGTAACTAAGTCCCAGCATCAACAAAATTCTCAGAACAATGTCTCACTAAAATATAGTAACTTCGGCAAGGATAGCTTTTTTTACTGCACATGCACGGCCACTTTTTTGACTGCAAACCAGCCAATGACATTTAAATAAACAGGAAAAAATTAGTGCTTTGTTCAGACAAAAAGGTTGATATATATATATATATATATATATATATATATATATATATATATATATATGTGTGTGTGTGTGTGTGTGTATGTATGTATTTATATATGTGTGTGTATACATATATATATATATATATATATGCCATCACATAACTGATAATTCACATCACATAATTACTTTGAAAATATTACTTTTCAAGTAAAGTTTTAGGTAACCATAGCCTCATAACAGTTTGTAATCATTCCATGCCGGAGCACGCGATTGTTATGACAACCTGGCTCAACATGCACATCAAACCTTTTACTAAATAATCATAGGCCAAGCAAAGATTGTAATATTCTGAACAACTAAACACGAACAAAAATTTATAATATGTATGTTTGCATTACATATATACTAAAGTTCTTTTTAAAGATATAAAATGTTTTAACGTTTCAAGTTCTAATCACAAATTTCAACCTACATATATGAATTTTACAAGGCTCAGCTAAAAGGGCATTACAGCATAAAGAAAAAAAGGCATACTTTTTTTTTATATTGAAGCCTGTGGCGGCGACCCTTCATATGCATCTCTTTGGCATTTGGATCATTGAAGCGACAGTCACAGAGTTTGCAGTTGAAGCTGAGCACCTTGCCATCGTCTCCTTTGATCTCCTCGATATAGTCCTGGCCCACTGGCTGAATTTCGGGCTCCGTGTCTGCCTCCTCCGCTGCCTCTCCCTCCGCTGTCTCCGTGCCACCTTCACCCGATGAAGCATTAGCATTCGTACCAGCAACGGTGCTTAAGCCACCGGACGCTATGAAGTTGATCTTAGGTGTGCCAGCCACTGTCTTTTTGGCAGCTAGGTTTTCATAAAACATTTACACATACTTAACATACACAGGCCGATAGATCAGTTCTATGAAGTGGAAAGTTAAATATATTATAGTACAATTACCACAATTACTGATATTTATTTCCACAATTGTTTTTTAGTAGCCAATATGAACTATCAACATCACTATTTCTAATGATTTTTTTTTAACAGAAATGATGAATAACCAAACTGTCAAACGATAAAATATTATAACAGTTATTCAAAGTCTATGAATAATGAAATCTAAAAGATCAATCGCAAGACACAATGTACAAACATTCCTTTCATTAATCTTGTGATTTTAACAACATCTAATTTCTGGCAATTTATAATATTGTCAACTTGACCACTATAAAGAACTAATCATCGATTAGTGTGTTTTACTGTAATTTGGTATAATTGTGTTTTTAAATACAAACTAGCTACAAAACATTTAGTAATGCACATTCATATTGGGAGTAGAATTCATGGTGGGTGAAGCTTTCAAAAATGTCTCCTATTTCAAGTGTCCCAATAGGAATGTGTCATTACTGTGGCTGGACATTAATGATCAAAATTTACATTTACGATTAAACAAATTTAATACTCATTTACTAACCGTATACTTTAACAAAGAAAATTTCTTATTACTTTTAGAAAAAAATAAAATATGCGTAAACTTTAAAATTTTCTATAAAACAACTATTGCTAATTATAAAATGTATGGAGACATCAATTATTTCATTAATTTTTATAAAAGAGCTGTTTTCATTTTAATACAATTTATTATTAATTAGGGTTTTGTACCTTAAGAGGGTAAACTTTACCCTTATAAAGCAACTTACGTGTTCATCTGTCATAGTCGTTTGTCTCAGAAACCACTTGATATAAGAACTTCATCCCCACATGCATATATAAAGACTTAACACTCAAATTTTAATGGAAATTTTATAGGCAGCTTAGAAATTTTTTTTAAGATTGATATAGTGTGGGATATAATGTGAAAGAGCTAGCTATATAGGTCTCAAAAATATAATTTTGAACCTGTTTTAGATAATAATCTTCAAGGATATATTGAAAAATATGGAAAAAAGTCACCACACCCCACTTACTTCCGAAATTATCGAACTTAAATTTGAAAAACAAGTGTTATAGGAAAAATATAACGTTTCTAAATGTCATTGTATTCAAGATATGTACAGTATACATATTTGCCTACTTAATTATATTAGGTATTTTTAAAGATTTATTGTGTTAAGGAGTTCATGTCACTGATGACTTATGAATAATAAAGTAACTGCACTTCAGAGAGGTACGGACCACTTGATGTGCAAGGCCGACTCGCACTTAGGTTATTTTTTAAAACTTGTTTGCTCATATACACCGCTCATCAAATATCTAACCACCCCCCATTCCTTGTGTAAATAAAGTGATTATGCCAAAAAATGTTTAATATGATATTTTTTTATTAGTTTGTAGCATTTAAAAATATTACTCTGTGCTTTTCTAACGATTAATTATACCACATGAGCATACTTCAACTGTTTTAAAGGTCTAAGAGTGTTAGTGTGTCTTGAATTAGGTTTTCTTATCATTTACCCCTGTGTTAACTAAAATTTTCTTGCTTTTAGGAATTTTAGTCATTTATCTAAGTTTTATTAACTTTTCTTGATGAAACAATGGATACTACTGAAGTTGAAACAGCACAAATTATATCAATATCACTGAGTTGCCTATAAGCCGCTCAGACGTCGGTTAAGTCTACCACAGGTTTCAAAACACTAGCCATTCCCAGGAGGACTTCTCCTCATTTCGTAACACATTAGGGTTTGATCCGTAACAGCATGTAGGTAAGGAACGTGGTGTTCCTATAAATGACAGTATGGTTAGAAGACTGCGAGAGCATAACATAAGACCTCAAATGCCAGCTTCATGACCTAAATTGACAACAGCTCACAGGCAAGCCAGGCTTTGATTTGCCATGCAGCACAGCGACAGAATCATGGTGCAATGAGGTGAAATTCTCTTTAAGTTATATAGGTATTTGCTGGAGTCATAAAATGACATTATATGACTCTGACAGATGTTATCATGTTATGAGATGCCCAAATAAACAGTATGCTGAGTATTGCACTGAAAAAACAGTAAGTTATGGAGAGGCTGTATAACGTTCTAGAGTTGGATATCTTTCAGTTGCCATAAAGAACTTTTTCCATATGGAAAAGAGATTTA